>JASCYN010000150.1:9639450-10282450 GCA_030408155.1 Lophura swinhoii | reverse complement strand
TAGATGTCCACAGGGCAAGAAGAAACTGGTTTGGGGGGATGCCCCCCCCAAAAGGTCAGAAGTTTACAGTGAGAAAGGTCAGAAGCCTTCGCGAGGAAGACAACAAATCTTCATCCCACGACCCACTACGCACCCGCAAGAGGGGAGGGTCTGCATGATAATGAACTCTTGGGGGTGTAATGAATATGGATCAGAATTCCAGGAAAACTATTGATTATCTATTAGTTTGGCCTATATCTGTAGCACGATTTTTCCTGACGGTGTACAAGTTAGGAGGAACAATCCCCCTTGAACCCAGCATATGCGCACTGCTGAATAAACCATACCTGCTTTGTAATCTTACTCGGGTTACAGAGTTTGATTCCTCACGTCAATGAACTGGAGTCAAAAGCAGCCAAATGGTATGCCACCGTTGACATTGCTAACGCCTTCTTTTCCATTCCTTTGGCCACAGAATGTAGGCCACAGTTTGCTTTCACCTGGAGGGGCGTTCAGTATACCTGGAACCATTTGTCCCAGGGGTGGAAACCCAGCCCAACCATTTGCCATGGGTTGATCCAAACTGCACTGGAACAGGGTGTTGCTCCTGAGCACTTACAGTATATCGATGACATTATTGTATGGGGCAATACAGCAAGGGAAGTTGTCAAGAAAGGAGAGAAAACAATCCGGATCCTTCTGCATCCTCATTTCGCTATTAAGCGAAGCAAAGTGAAAGGACCTGCCCGGGAAATTCAGATCCTAGGTATAAAGAGGCAAGATGGACGTTGTCATAACCCAATGGATATGGTGGACAAAATCACTGCCCTGTCTCCACCTACTAATAAGAAAGAGACACAATCTTTTTGGGGCATAGTAGGCTTTTGGAGAATGCATGTTCCAAACTACAGCCGCATTGTAAGCCCCCGTTATCAGGTAACACAGAAGCATAATTTTTTGTGGGGCCCTGAGCAGCAGCAGACTTTTGAGCAGATTAAGCAGTAGATAGCCCATGCCATGGCCCTAGAACCAGTACGGATGGGAGAGGATGTAAAGAACATCCTCTATACTGCTGCTGGAGAGAAAGGTCCCACTTGAAGTTTGTGGCAAAGAGCCTCAGGAGAGACCCAAAGTTGACCCATAGGATTCGGGAGTAGAGCATACAGAGGGTCCGAAGAATGCAACACTCCAACTGAAAAGGAGATCTTAGCCATGTATGAGGGGGTTCGAGCTGCTTCCGAAGTAGTCGGTACTGAAACACAGCTCTTTCTGGCACCTCGACTGTCAGTGCTGAACTGGATGTTCAAGGGAAAGGTTCCTTCCACCCATCATGCTACCGATGCCACTTGGAGCAAGTGGATTGCACTGATTACACAACGAGCACAGATGGGGAACCTCAGCCACCCAGGAATCCTAGAGTTGATCATGGACTGGCCTGAAGGCAAAAAGTTTGGAACATCACCAGCAGAAGAAGTATCACGAGCTAAAGAGGCCCCACCATACAATGAACTACCAGAAAATGAAAAGACATATGCCCTGTTCAAAGATGGATCGTGTCGTATTGTGGAAAAGCATCGCAGATGGAAAGCTGCTGCGTGGAGCCCCACACGACAAGTTGCAGAGGCCACTGAAGGGAAAGGAGAATCAAGCCAATTTGCAGGGGTAAAGGCTCTCCAGCTGGCCTTAGATGTTGCTGAACGGGAGAGGTGGCCAATGCTTTATCTTTACACTGACTCATGGATGGTGGCAAATGCCTTATGGGGGTGGTTACAGCACTGGAAACAAAAGGAGGGATAAACCTATTTGGGCTGCTGAACTGTGGAAAGACATTGCTGCCCAAATAAAGAATATGGTTGTAATGGTGCGCCATGTAGATGCTCATGTGCCCAAGAGTCTGGCTACTGAAGAACAACAAAATAAACATCAGGTAGATCGAGCTGCCAAAATTAAGGTGGCTCAAATAGACCCAGACTGCCAAACCAAGAGTGAATTATTTATAGCTCAGTGTGCAAATGATACCTCGGGCCATCAAAGAAGAGGTGCAACATATAAGTGGGCTAGAAACTGAGGGGCAGACTTAACTATGGACGCTACTGCACAGGCTATTCATGACTGTGACACATGCGCCACAATTAAACAAGCCAAGAAGATGAAACCTCTATGGGGGGAAGGGCGATGGCAAAAGTATAAATATGGGGAGGCATGGCAGGTTGATTATATATATTGTATTACAGAGCGTTATTTTGCATCCCAATATCTTATTTAGTAAATTAGTTTGTTTCTCCTCAGATTGTTGCTGCTGTTTTGTTTCAGGCCCATCTCTCTATCCTTATCCCTTTCTGGGGCGGGATCCACAGGTCCCTCTGCCCCGCTAGTCACAGAACCGGGCCAAATCTGCCCATAAACCGCTGATAAGTCAGGCATGGTGCAGAAGAGAGGTACAGTATGATTGACAAACAGTTATTGGCTGCCTACTCCACATTACAGGCAGTAGAGCCAATAATCCAAACAGCTCAAGTCATAGTTAATACTACCCTGCTGATTCAGTGGTGGGTGAGAGATCTAACACACCTTCCTGAGGCAGGGGTGGCCCAAGCACAGACAGTGGCACGATGGGTCACCTATCTCAGCCAGAGTAGTAGTCTGTCTTCGTCACCACTGAAAGAACAACTTACGAAGATCCCCAGAACTAAAACCAGGAGTCCCACCTCACGGACTCCTCAAACGGGTCTCATATGAATACCCCAAAAACAAATTTTTAATGACTTAATCCAGGCTGGGGTTCAATTTGCAAAAACTGATCACTAGTCCAATCATGTCCTCTTCCAGCTATGGAGGCAGTTATAGGACAATAAAAAATTTCAACATCATCCCAAAAAACCTGGGGTGAGAACTACTGAGAAATACCAACAACAACATGGAACTTGGAAGATTTCCTCACTCCCAGTAAAAGGAAAAAGCCTCCTCAAGTGACCCAGACCACTATACCCGAACCACCTGAGGAAAAAGAATTGGCAATTGTGCAGTTACTTGTGTGATGGGGGATGCCAGCCCCCCTGTAACTAGGGCCTCCAAAGGGGACTGGAGGTCCTATGTTAAGCTGACAATTTTTTGGTCCCGAAAGACCATACCAAAGGTTGTGGCATTGGTTGACACAGGAGCGGAAACATCAATTACTTAGGGGGATCCAACTAAATTTAATGGGGATAGAGAGATGATTGGTGGCTTTGGGGGACAGACCATTCCAGTTACTCAGACATGGTTGAAATTGGGGGTTGGGTGTCTCCTGCCCTGGTAGTATCAAGTGTCTATTGCCCCAGTCCCAGAGTACATCATGGGCATAGACATTTTATAGGGTCTGGCACTCCAGACAACCGTAGGAGTATACAGACTCGGACAGAAGTGCATTAGTGTTCAGGCGGTGCAGGCAATATTGAGAGGCCATGTGAAGCATGATCCTATTCACCTGCCGGAACCGCGCTGGATTACTAATGTGAGGCAATACAGACTACAGGGGGGGCAAGATGAGATATCACGGACTGTGCAAGAATAAGAATAAGTTGGGATTATAAGACCTGCACATAGCCCATATAATTAACCCATTTGGCCAGTGCGAAAGTCGGATGGCACAAGAAGAATGCCCGTAGATTATAGAGAATTAAATAAGGTCACGCCACCTGTTCATGTAGCCGTACCCAATATTGCCTCCCTAATGGACACATTGAGTAGGAAAATAAAAACCTACCATTGTGTCCTAGACTTGACAAATGCATTCTTCACTATTTCAATCGCTGAAGAATAGCAGGACCAGTTTGCATTTACATAAGGAGGCAGGCAGTAGACATTACAGGTCCGGCCGCAAGGGTACGTGCATTCACCAACCTATTGTCATAACTTAGTGGCGTGTGACTTTGGATTGCACAGTGGGACACCTATGAATGGACTATCCACACCCAACTGATCTGAGGCATAGATATGTGGCTAGACATATGGAATGTGGTTAAACACAGGACTGTATGTGTCTACCACATTCCTGGTTACCAACCCCTACAGTCACTGGGAAATGATGAAGCCAACACACTGGCCCGAGTTCAATGGATTGAGAATTCACCATCTGAGAATATTGCCCACTGGTTACATCAGAAGTTGCACCATGCTGGACAAAAGACAATGTGGGCAGCTGCTAAAGCATGGGGGCTACCCATACAGCTACCTGACATCGCCCAGGCATGCCGAGACTGACGCTTGCTCTAAGATGAGATCGAGACCGCTGTCTGAAACGACAGCCCATCTTGCTAGAGGACACAATCCTCAGTAGAGATAGCAAATGGTTTACACTGGGCCCCTCCCTCGATCTGAGGGAGCGAGATATGCCCTGACCTGTGTTGACACCACAAGTAGGCTAACGCAGGCCTATCCAGTGCCAAAAACAAACCAGGCATATACCATCAAGGCACTTACCAGGTTGATGGCTGCCTACAGGATACCACAAGTCACTAAGAGCAACCAAGGGACTCATTTTACTGGTACCATCTTTAGTGTAATTCCAAGGTCACAGCCTGAACAAATACACAAGCATGTGACTGCCTAGAGTGGGGGGCGTGTACAATCTGAGTCTGTGCAGGTTCCCCTTCCCCCCTCCCTCTCCTGCTACAGTGCGAGTATGAAAAGGAAGAGGCTGCATTCCCCAGCTCACCCCTTTCTCCATACGGTTACTGGGAAGGGTGAGTTAATTTCTCTTTAATATCTTTTCCTATAGCACCTGTTTCCCAA
This sequence comes from Lophura swinhoii, assembly GCA_030408155.1. Lineage (NCBI taxonomy): Eukaryota > Metazoa > Chordata > Aves > Galliformes > Phasianidae > Lophura > Lophura swinhoii. Next base: position 10,277,698 of record JASCYN010000150.1, on the reverse strand, counting down.
ATAAAGGCTCTGTCATCACCTCTACTTGCTCTACACATGATACAATGCTGGGCAGAAGAAAACATCATCGAATGGCGATTCCACCTGCCATATAAACCAATGAGGACAAGCATTACTGAACACTACAATGGCATTCTTACAGCTCCCCTGAAGACAGTCTCTCAGTCCCTGCAGGGGTGGACAGAGACTCTATGAAACCCTGCAGGACCTAAAGGAAAGGCCTAGATACAGCAGACCCAGTGCCTTGAAAATGCTACAGACAACTTAGGATCCAAACTACAGGCACTGATAATAGGGTAAGACTCAATTGGCAATGAAAATAACTTCTAGAGTCAGATGATCATGGTAACGTAGCTCAACTATTTTTCACAACTCAATAGTTTTGTATAGATTAGATTTATACAATTTTAATAGCTTTCAGGAATTCTAGTTCTACTGTGCAGAAAGTATTCCTGTTCAGGTAAACAGACTGATTAAAAGTTGCTATTCAATAATTTAGGATGGAGTATGTACTGAGGAAGCATAGTCACTTTAATAAGCCCCTATGCTCTGAAACACAGACACTAATTTACTTTCACATAATGTATGAAAGGTCGTATTAGTATTCCTTATGCTCTCCAAATACTATACTTGTACTCATACAACAAAACCACAAATTTCATACAAGTTCTGCTCAGAAAGTAATGCCTCCTATGCTATTCTGTTGGCCCACGATGTCAGAGATGTATTTTGGTGGGATGGCAGTTGAGGTTGAGCCTTCCCACCAATATTTTATTCTTTGTTGTTGCTGTGAAACAGATGGCAGCAGAGGGGCAGTCTGACAAAATGGTGTCTGACATGGAAGTGGGTGTAAAGCAAAGGTGTGTCACCAAATTCCTCCACGCAAAGAAAATGGCACCCATTCACATTCATTGACATTTGTTGAACATTTATGGAGATCAAACAGTGGATGTGAGCATAGTAAGGGGTAGCTGGTGTATTTCAGCAGTGACAACAGCGACGTGAAAGGCAAGTCAAGTTCCAGACAGCCATGCACAGCTGTCACACCACAAAATGAAGAGCATCTCAATCAGCTCATCCACACAAATCAGCAGATTACAATTAGGGAAGCGCGTATGGAGCTTATTATTGGCTTCAATGCATTGGAAACAATGGTGGCAACGTTGGAGTATCACAAAGTTTGCTCCAGGTGGGTCCCATGAATGCTCACACAAGAACAGAAAGAACAGCATGTGCAAGTTTGTCAGGGCCTACTAAAACAATACAAGGTCAAAGGTGATAGTTTCCTGAATCACATCGTTGCTAATAATGAGATGCAGCATTCCCATCGAAGAAAAAGTCCAAGGCTCATCCCTCAGCAGGTAAAGTGATGTGCACTGTCTTTTGGGATAGGAAAGGGGTAATCCTTCTGGACTCCCTGGAACCTGGACAAACCATCAACTCTGACCACTATGCTGCAACAATGACTAAGCTCAACGTGAGAGTTAAAATTGTGATTTTTTTTTCCCCAGCCTCACATACCAGCTAGAGTACACTTAGATAAACATATAAGCAGATAGCAAGAGGCTCAACTGTCACCATCAGAGAAATAGAAGGGACAAACAAGATTAACAAGAGGTAACAAATTATGAAGTGAGAATGAGAGAGAAATTAAAGGTTGATGGGATTAGGATGTAGATACAATAGTAAGCCTGGGGTAGATTGAGTACTCCAGGTTCACAATTAACAAGGAAACTGGGGAGCAATTTTTAGCCTACTTGGATATGTGATATAAGGCTGTGATGTAGTTTTGGTTGTGCGTTCCTGCAAGGACCCCTGCCATTGCAATCAGGAATTAAAACTTCTTCACACAACATCTGGTCTCTGAAAAATCATTTTAATTATTTCTCAAATGAAGGCTCAAACCTCCAGACTCAGCCTGGAGAAGACAACAATCTTTCACTTGCAGTACAGTAACGCCAGGCCCTACACCAATTTGAAGACCGTGGACCACATTGTCAGTCTTGGGTGGAGTGTCCTACAACACTCACAGTATAGTCCAGATTTGGCACCTTCTGACTTCCATCTGTCTGGGAAGATGACAGATGGACTGTATGGGCAACATTTTCCTAGCAACAGCGCTGCTGTAGCAGCTGTGAAACAGTCAGTCACCTCTATTCGTGCAGATTTTTATGAGCATGGCATGCAGGCTCTTGTTCATTGCTGGTGAACTGGTGGTGACTATTGAATAATAGTGTCTTGTAGCCAAAATTTTGCTCTACCAAACAGTGTTATTGTGGTTTTTATCTGTTTCATTTCCATGGAAATAAATAGGAGGCATCCATTTTTACTGTCTTTCTCAAAACACTTGTTCAAGTTAACATCTGTATCAATAATTAGGTATAGGTAGAAGACCAGGTAAACTATGTTTTCCATTGACTAACCTATATGGATCCCCTGCTTAGTAACACAGGAGTTATATGTTCAATTCTGCATGTTCACAAATCTTGAATTTGTGATTGACATGCAAGGACTGACCTGTTCAACAGCAGTATAACAACAGCTAAGACTTTTTGATCTCATTCCAGTTACTTTTTAGAATACAGAAATCAAGATTAAAATTTTACTTAGTACACTGTGACAGTTGGTTTCCAAGGCAATACTTGAAAATATATGAAATCCATTTCTGTATGTTAAAATTCATATTGTTCAAAATGTTGAAGGTTAAAAAAAAAAAAAACACAAAAGCCCTCTCAAACAGAACATTCAACAGAAAAAAAAAAAAAAAAAAAATCAGCCTTCACAGCAACAGATAATCAAACATTGCATTTTCTGTGAATTAACTCAAATCTTTCAAGGCTTCTACCATGAAATACCACACCCCCAGGCTAAAAGATCACATTTGCAAAGTCAATCAAAAGTTAAGAAATACCCCCTTGTGCTCAAAAATTTTGACAGGGTCTTTTGATTATATAATCACATAACATTCCCCTCTCCCCACTCACAGGCCCAATCTACTCTGGAAATGAAACAGAATCTGTTATAAGGTTGTAAGATCCTTTACATACATGACGCTCCAACTTCAAGTAAAAACAAAAGAGAAGCATGAAGCAAAAGAGGCTGGAGATGGCAAGAAAAAAAAAGCCACTCTTGGGAATCTGATTCTATTTCTATTACTAATTGCAAGTATTTTTGTGTTCCTTTTTTCCTGCATGTTCTGACACCCAATTAGAAGTACTGATTAGTCATACTTGTAAACAAAATTAATAACATTTGCTCTAACATTATCATACACATTATGATAAAAAAATCAGATCCTACAGTTGCTCTATTTGGACTTCCAAAGTTATAAAGATAATGAACAACTTTTCTGTCTCAGTTACTAACTTGCAAGATGGCATAATCTCCTGAAAAGCATTTAAAAAAACAATTTGTGAAGCATTCCAATATTACAATACATTATACAAAAAAGTCTGTGAGGAAATTAAGGGTTCTATCTTTGTAGCAGTGTTTAATGATTTCAAATGATTAAAGCCAAGAGCTTTTTTAAAGACCAAAGAGAAATCAAAATATTTAATCATAAAAAACAGGAATGTAAGTAATCTCAGAAGTGTATCCCACAGGACATGATCAACAATATCTGAAGTCAATCCTAAGAGACATTAATCTAACCTGTTTTAACCTGGGTTTTTTGTTTGTTTTTTTTTTTTGTTGTTGTTGCTGTTGTTTTTTTTGGAGGGGAGGAGATGGCTTGTTTGTTTGGTTGGTTTTTTTTTAAATCTCTATTAAGGAGACTACTTTCAATTCACACAGTAAAACAGGAATATTGCTGTAGGAATAGTGACAACAGACTTAAAGACTACTACAGTGCATTCACAAAGATGAAATATAGACTACGCAGAATTTGAATTACACAATTCCTTACCATTTCCTCTTACACTAAGAGCTCTACATATTCCTGGATGTGAAATAATGCTTATTTGCCCAGCCAATACTTGTTTGTAGTTCTGGCTTTTCCAGCAATTTGTTCCTCCTTCCTTTTCTGGCCTCTCTCGGTACAGACTTCCCACCCACTCTTGTCCCTAAACTGTTTCCTTTGACTGCACACCCAATTTTAGAGTATCCTTTTGTCTCTGTTTCTTGCTAAAGCTATTTCATAGCTCTTCCAGCATCTTCACTAGGGACAATTGTATCTGTCTTATGTCATGGTTTTATGATTTTTGTTATTGGTATTCCACATCATAACATCATGTTATAAGATTTAGAGTTAATGCTCCAGTTCCGTGGACTGTCAATATTTCCGGGTACCTGGTTCTCAGAAAAGAACTACATTTCCCAGATTTTCACTGTTCCATTTCTGTTTAGAGGGAAAGAAAACTGCTTGCAAGTCGTGAGATTGCCCCTTCTTTTACTGCTCATCTCTGCGGTGTGTACTCCCTAGCCATCTCGCCTTCAGCATTAGAGTAAGGCCTTCAGTTTTGGACACCCTCATTTTATTTTATTTACTAGCCTCAATTCCAATTATATTGTATTATATTGTGTTATCTTGCATTCTGCTATCATATTTACTAGAATTAGTTTTCTCCCTTAGCTCGCTGCCACTGTTTTGTTTTTAGGCCCATCTCCCTACCTTTTTCCCTTCCCCCTCTCCTGGACCGTGGGTCCCTCTGCTTCAATTACTCACAGAACCAGGCCGAACCGGCCCCAAACTGTTTACAGTCCTACCAGCTCCTTTATCCAGTTCCATCACTTCCTTAGCAACTTCAAGCTTCTACCTTCCTTCAAAGTTCCTGCCCTTCAAACTTCCATTCCTTTCTCATCCTTGTAAGCTTAGTTGCAATCCACCACTCTTCACTGTTTACCCTTCCAAACACCTGCAACCTCAGTTCTTGTCTTTTTCACATTCAAACAAATCAACACTGCATATAAGTAGTGAATGGCCACCAGAAGAGTCCATACTACATCTCACTACTTAGAACTGTACTTACTTGGAAAGTCCTGTTGCATATACATTTTTCAACTTTAACACCTATAATCAGAGAAGCCAGATAATTTCATTCACCAGTAACTTGCTCAATTTATTTTTTTAAACACACTTTCAAATGGCAACAAAATACTGCAAAAGTTACCTCATTTAAGTTTTAGTCCTCTCCCAAACAATGCACATGTTCAAATTACTTGAGGGTCAGAAATTATTTTTGAACTTTTTTCTTCCTCTAGCCTGACCCTTAAGAGCCAATTAACCCTTTTGGCTTTTAAGCTTTATTAAAAGAGTTAGCGACTAAAGGGCAATCACCCAGCATAGAAAATTTCAGCCCAAATGACTCAAATATAGCAATTTCAGAAGTAAAAAAAAAAAAAAAAAAAGAAAAAGTATCTTTTAGTAGCATTAGAAAACCAAAAGGAGTCACTACCACTCTCACCTATACAATCTAAGCAGGGAGCAACATACTTTTTAAAAAATAACTTCCAATTATGTTAAAGGTCATTTCTCAACATGAGTTTTCTTTAAAACTGCCAGAAAGAACCAATCATCACTGAGCAATCATGTCTCCTTACACTGAACAAGAAATTTAACAAAATAAATATGAAACTGATTTTATATCTCCACAAAGCACTCTCCATCTGTTCTTACTACAGTTCTAAGAGAGTCTGTTGTGGTTTAACCCCAGCAGATAGCTAAGTACCACACAGCCTCTTGCTCACTCGCTGCAGGTGGGATGGGGGAGAAAATTGGAAAGGTAGAAGTGTAAGAACTCATGGACTGAGATAAAGACAGTTTACTAGGTAAAGCAAAAGCCACACGCGCAAGCAAAGCAAAACAAGGAATTCATTCACTGTTTCGCATCAAGAGGCCACTTCCAGGAAAGCAGGACTCATCACGCATAACTGTTTCTTGGGAAGATAAACACCATCGTTCCAAACATCCCCCTCCCCCTTCCTCCTTTTTCCTCCCAGCTTTTATTGCTGAGCATCACATCACATTGTATGGAATATTACTTTGATAGAGTCCAGATCAGCTGTCCTGGCTATGTCCCCTCCCAACCGCTTGTGTACCCTCCAGCCTCCTTGCTGACAGGGCTGCATGAGCAGTAGAAAAAAAAATCCTTGAATGTGTGTGTAAGCGCTACTCTGTAACAACTAAAAACATTGGTGTGTTATCACCACTATTTTCATAAAAAAAATCCAAAACAAGATCATACAAACCTCTTGAAAGAAAATTAACTCTATTCCAGCCAAAACCATGACAGTGTCTTACCAAAATTTTCCCAGATTTTAGACCAAAAAACCCATATTTTAGCTTATTTTTCCAACAGGTACTAAGGCAGTTACTGTACATAGCATCTGATGAGAGCTCTCCAAATTCTTCTCCCCGTATCGAGAAAGTATCTCTGAAGAAAGAGAAAGCAACATATCTGAATGGAAGACAACATGCAAAAAGTGGGACAGTCTACTGTAATCCAAGATCTGAAAATAAAATTTCAGAGAAACTATTTGAAAACTTATCCTTTCTGAGTATCTAGTCAACACAGAAGAGATAATTGTTAGCTTAGACATAAGAGAGACAGGTTACACTGTCACAGGCACGTGCTAACATAACATTCAAGGAGTTTGATAAATTACATTATTAAAAAAAAAAAAGAGAGAAGGTTAGAAGTATAAAGCCAAGTATTAAACGTCAAAACTAAGGTTGCTTGCACCTATAATTCAGTCCCTTGTGCATTATGGTAAGTCTTTCATTAAATGATCATATACTGATTTTGCTACACACAGGATCCCTGCTTTATTCATAGTACATAACAGATGATGGTCATGAAACAAACTAGTTACATAGCAAGAAGAGCTTATTTCTGTGGGATGTTACACTTTATTAACTGCACGTTCTTCAGATTTCTTAGTAAAAACCATTTTTAAAAAATCCCATCCAAGAGATCTTCTGCTGGAAACTTGTTCTACCTGTTCTATAATACACCCAGAGCCTCTGGGCTAAAGAATACCTCCGTTCATAGTCATACGATTTAGCACAAATATTAATTGGACAACAGACTGACATTGCAATGAAATGGTCTGATACAGAAGTATCCATTCAACCAATTTACATGAACTACAATAATTTCCACTTTAAGAGGCAGAGTTTCACCCTTAACAGCCAATAACCAATTCATAGGACATTTGATCAGGAGCTAGTAACTTGCAGAAAAGTAGCATTTTGAATGTTACCAATGTTGCAGACAAGCCATTTAATCACTTGAAGGTTTTTGGTTATTATCTAGTTAGCGTCTCAGATCTTACTGAAGATATTTTGCTTTCTTCACATTATAGAGGGAGATTTTTTTAATTTTTCAGGACAGGAAATCTATTTCTGTTCAGCTCTTGGAATGATCAGGACAGTTGAAACTGAAAAGGTCAGTGAAAACCTATTCTATACTTCTTAGGGATGCAGCATGGGAAACAATGGGCCTGATATGTTGAAGTGCAAGCCACTCACATCCACAAATAAAATCAAAGAAAATAACGTTATGAACTCATTATGTGCTATAAAGTAACTACAAAAAAATCCTCAAGAATAAAGCACATCAAATGACACACTCAAGATTTATATTCACTTTTTAAACTCACAATTTTGACTCAGTTTCAGTCTTCCATATGTAAAATGAAAATAATATTTTACTGATATGCTAAAGAAACATTCTCTAATGTTTGCAAAGCACAAATATGTATTATGATGATAATTTCTACAAATTAATAGATGAAAACAATTCAACATTAACTGAAATATTTGGATGCTATATAGCAGATAATAAAGCAGCAGGCTGCACACTGAATGACAAAGAAAAATATATAAACTAGGTTGTAGTAGTATACTAGTCAGCGGATATTTCCCATGCACTGTATGAGGCATGGAATTGCGACCATAAGGGTAAGGGGGAACAAATAATGTTAAGGCCCAGTGTATGGAAAAAGGGGGCTGGACTGTGTTTATTTCTCAAGTCTTAGTCTGTTTTTTCCTTATCTGGAATCCTTGACTTTGCAGCATAATGTTTTTTTTAACACTGTTCCTGTAAAATACATTGCATCCCTACACATATACGGTGCTGCAAATAACATACTATGCTTCATAGCAATAATTTGAAGGAAAAAAAAGGGAATATCTAGCCATATAAAGAATTAAAAACTAATTAACATCTTCATCAATGACCTAGGTGAAGAAAGAGAGTGTACCCTCAGCAAGTTTGCTGATGATACAAAGCTGGGAGGATTGGCTGACACACGAGAAGGCTGTGCTACCATTCAGCATGACCTGGACTGGTTGAGAGTTGGGCAGGGAGGAATCTGATGAGGTTCAAATAAGAGCAAGTGTAGAGTCTTGCACCTGGGGAGGAATAACCACATGCATCAGTACAGGTGAGGGGCTGACTTGTTGGAGAGGAGCTCTGTAGAGAAAGACCAGGCGATCATGGTGGACAACAGGTTGGCCATGAGTCAGCAGTGTGCCCTTGTGGCCAAGAAGGCCAATGGGATCCTGGGGTGCATTACAAAGAGCAAGGCCAGCAGGTCAAGGGAGGTGATCCTCCCCCCTCTACTCTGCCCTGGTGAGGCCACATTTAGAACACTGCGTCTAGTTCTGTGCTCAACAGTTCAAAAAAGAATAGGGTCTCCTAGAGAGAGTCCAGCTGAGGGCCACAAAGGTGATGAGGGACCTAGAGCACCTCCCACATGATGAACAGCTGAGAGCCCTGGGACTCTTCAGCCTGGAGAAGGCTATGAGGGGATCTTATCAAGTGGGAGTCAACTGGATGGGGACAGGCTCTTTTCAACAGTGCCCAGCAACAGAACAAGGGGCAACAAGCAAAAAACTGGAACACAGGAAGTTCCATACAAACATGCAGAAGAACTTCTTTACCTTAAGGGTTACAGAGCACTGGAACAGGCTGCCCAGAGAGGTTGTGGGTTCTCCTTCTATGGAGATATTCATGACCCATCTGGACACCTTCCTGTGTAACTCACTGTAGGGAACCTGCTTTAGCAGGGGAGTTGGACTAAATTATCTCTAGAAGTCCCTTCCAAGCCCTATGACTGTGATTCTACGTGATTTAAGAGAAACAACACTTAGAGCCAACTGACAAATATTAAAAACAATAAAAATAATCTTCTACAAATTGTTCTGACTGAAAGACTTTAACATGAAAAATATTCTTCACTGTTTATGTTTTATAAAATGTTGTGTAAACCAAGTAGTCACCTTCAAGTACAGTGCCAATAACTAAATTCAATTTGACTGGAATTCCTTTTAGCTTCTACAGACAGCTTGATCAAAATCCTCTCTCCCATTCCTGTTGCTATTGAGATTTTCCACAGTGAACAGTTGAGACAGAAAGTGAGACAAATCGTAGGTCCTGCACAAACTTGTCAAACACAATTGCCTCACTCCGTAGGGGGTAGAAGACATCAATATAAAGCACTTCTCTCCCACATACTTTGCAGGTCAGGATCATCTACTAAATATAGTTCTAATGCTAATAAAATATTAACACAAATACAGATGAATTGTATTAAAAGGTTTTTATAATACTGTCATTTCAAAAGGACTTCCTTTTTCAATTACTATACCTGTATATTATTGGTAATAACTCTATATCACCAATTTCAAACTTTTCCTTTTAAGTTTTTTTCCATGCAACTGAGTGCTCCTTAATGCTGATTATTCAAAATCAGAAGCTAACCTAACCTGTACTACTTCTAATAAAGGCGTTTATAAAAGAAAGACTGAAAGTAAGTTTCATCATACTGAAATGGACAGTTTTTTTCAGAAGTGAAATATTCCTAATTATGTATCTTGTGTCAGTAAATAGCTATTATAACACAGGAAGATCCATCTCACACCTACCAGACACAAAACTCTAAAGTTATCCAAACTCATATTTTTCTAATTATTTCCATAATCTGTCTAAATGTCCACACACTGATGAACGCAGAATATATTCCTATAGAATAATTTCTAAAAAGCATATAGCTCTGAATTTGAAAACAATTTCTTCTTAGATCTAAATATTCAAAATCGAAGTATAATTTCTCATTCTAGTTACAAGCAATTGTCCGCTAACTTTGCCAACTTGTTACGCCAATCCCTGGCTCAAATTAATTCACTACATATATATATTTTTAAATCTAGTATTCTTCAAAACATAGTTTATTTATATTATAGAGGAATATATATAGTAACCATTAAGGCTGCATTATCTTAATCACCATACAAACAACAAAAAGCATGGTTGCAACTCAAAAACATTACTACAAGGGAAAGCAGGAATGAGAAGAAAGGCGACGCGCAGAAAGAAAGGCGACGCAAGGGAAAGTAGGAACGGGAAGAAAGGCGACGCAAGGGAAGAAAGGTGACGCAAGAGAAAGCAGAAACGGGAAGTAAGGCTTCGGAAGGGAAAACAGGAACGAGAAGAAAGGTGAAGCAAGGGAAAGCAGGAACGGGAAGAAAGACGATGCAAGGGAAAGGAGGAACGGTAAGAAAGGCGATGCAAGGGAAGAAAGGCTACGAAAGCGAAGAAAGGCGATGCAAGGGAAAGCAGGAACGAGAAGCAAGGCAACGCACGGAAAGAAAGTCGAAGCAAGGGAAAGTAGGAACGGGCAGAAAGATGACGCAAGGGATCGCAGGAACGAGAAGAAAAGCGACGCAAGGAAAGAAAGGCGATGCAAGGGAAAGTAGGAACGGGAAGAAAGGCGACGCAAGGGAAGAAAGGTGGCGCAAGGGAAAGCAGGAACAAGAAGAAAGGAGATGCATGGGAAGAAAGCTGACGCAAGGGAAAGCAGGAACGGGAGGAAAGGCGACGCAAGGGAAAGCAGGAACGAGAAGAAAGGTGACGCAAGGGAAAGCAGGAGCGGGAAGAAAGGCGACGCAAGGGAAGAAAGGCGATGCAAGGGAAAGCAGGAATGGTAAGAAAGGCGACGCAAGGGAAGAAAGGAGATGCAAGGGAAGAAAGGCGACACAAGGGAAGCAAGGCGACTCAAGGGAAAGCAGGAACAGGAAGAAAGGCGACGCACGGGAAAGCATGAACAGGAAGAAAAGCGACGCACGGGAAAGCAGGAACGAGAAGAAAGCAGACGCAAGGGAAAGCAGGAACGGGAGGAAAGGCGACGCAAGGGAAAGCAGGAACGAGAAGGACGGTGACGAAAGGGAAAGCAGGAACGGTAAGAAAGTCTACGCAGGGGAAGAAAGGAGACGCAAGGGAAGAAAGGCGACGCAAGGGAATGCAGGAATGGGAAGAAAGGCGACGCAAGGGAAGAAAGGTGACGGAAGGGAAGAAAGGTGACGCAAGGGAAAGCAGGAATGGTAAGAAAGGCGATGCAAGGGTAAAATGGCTAGGCAAGGGAAAGCAGGAATGGGTAGAAAGGCGACGCAAGGGAAGAAAGGCGACGCAAGGGAAGAAGGCCGACGCAAGGGAAAGCAGGAATGGGAAGAAAGGCGACGCAAGGGAAGAAAGGCGATGCAAGTGAAGAAAGACGACGCAAGGGAAGCAAGGCGACGCAAGGGAAAGCAGGAACGGGAAGAAAGGCGACGGAAGGGAAGAAAGGCGACGCAAGGGAAAGCGGGAACGGGAAGAAATGCGAAGCAAGGGAAGAAAGGCGACGCACAGTAAAGCAGGAACGGGATGAATGGCGACGCACGGGAAGGAAGGCGACGCAAGGGAAAGGAGGAACGGTAAGAAAGCCGACACAAGAGAAGAAAGGCGGCGCGAGGGAAAGCAGGAATGGGAATGAAGGTGACACAAGGTAAGAAAGGCGACACAAGGGAGGAAAGGCGTCGCAAGAGAAAGCAGAAACGGGAAGTAAGGCGACGGAAAGGAAGAACGAGAAGAAAGGTGATGCGCGGAAAGAAATTCGACGCAAGGGAAAGCAGGAACGGGTAGAAAGGCGACGCAAGGGAAGAAAGGCGACGAAAGGGAAGAAAGGCAATGGAAGGGAAAGCACGAACGGGAAGAAAGGCGACGCACGGGAAGGAAGGCGACGCAAGGGAAGAAAGGCGACGCACGGGAAAGTAGGAAGGGGAAAAAAGGCGATGCAAGGGAAGAAAGGCGACGCAGGGTAAAAAAGGTGACACAAGGGAAAGCAGGAATGGGAAGAAAGGCGTGGCAAGGGAAAGCAGGAACGGGAAGAAAGGAGACGCAAGGGAAGAAAGTCGACGTAAGGGAAAGCAGGAACGGGAAGAAAGGAGATGCATGGGAAGAAAGCTGACGCAAGAGAAAGCAGGAACGGGAGGAAAGGCGACGCAAGGGAAAGCAGGAACGAGAAGAAAGGAGACGCAAGGGAAAGCAGGAGCGGGAAGAAAGGCGACGCAAGGGAAGACAGGCGACGCTAGGGAAAGCAGGAATGGTAAGAAAGGCGACGGAAGGGTAGAAAGGCGACGCAAGGGAAAGCAGGAATGGGAAGAAAGGCGACGCAAGGGAAGCAAGGCAAAGCAAGAGAAAGCAGGAACAGGAAGCAAGGCGACGCACGGGAAAGCAGGAACAGGAAGGAAAGCGACACACGGGAAAGCAGGAACGAGAAGAAAGCTGACGCAAGGGAAAGCAGGAACGGGAGGAAAGGCGACGCAAGGGAAAGCAGGAACGAGAAGGAAGGTGACACAAGGGAAAGCAGGAACAATAAGAAAGGCTACACAAGGGAAGAAAGGAGATGCAAGGGAGGAAAGGCGACGCAAGGGAAAGCAGGAATGGTAAGAAAGTCGACGCAAGGGTAGAAAGGCGAGGCAAGTGAAGAAAGGCGACGCAAGGGAAAGCCGAAATGGGAAGAAAGGCGATGCAAGGGAAGAAAGGCGACGCAAGGGATCGCAGGAACGAGAAGAAAAGCGACGCAAGGAAAGAAAGGTGATGCAAGGGGAAGTAGGAACGGCAAAAAAGGCGACGCAAGGGAAGAAAGGCGGCGCAAGGGAAAGCAGGAACAGGAAGAAAGGCGAAGCACGGGAAAGCAGGATCGAGAAGAAAGCTGACGCAAGGGAAAGCAGGAAAGGGAGGAAAGGCGACGCAAGGGAAAGCAGGAACGAGAAGGACGGTGACGAAGGGGAAAGCAGGAACGGGAGGAAAGGCGACGCAGGGGAAGAAAGGAGACGCAAGGGAAGAAAGGCGACGCAAGGGAATGCAGGAATGGGAAGAAAGGCGACGCAAGGGAAGAAAGGCGACGGAAGGGAAGAAAGGCAATGGAAGGGAAAGCACGAACGGGAAGAAAGGCGACGCACGGGAAGGAAGGCGACGCAAGGGAAGAAAGGCGACGCACGGGAAAGTAGGAAGGGGAAAAAAGGCGATGCAAGGGAAGAAAGGCGACGCAGGGTAAAAAAGGTGACACAAGGGAAAGCAGGAATGGGAAGAAAGGCGTGGCAAGGGAAAGCAGGAACGGGAAGAAAGGAGACGCAAGGGAAGAAAGTCGACGTAAGGGAAAGCAGGAACGGGAAGAAAGGAGATGCATGGGAAGAAAGCTGACGCAAGAGAAAGCAGGAACGGGAGGAAAGGCGACGCAAGGGAAAGCAGGAACGAGAAGAAAGGAGACGCAAGGGAAAGCAGGAGCGGGAAGAAAGGCGACGCAAGGGAAGACAGGCGACGCTAGGGAAAGCAGGAATGGTAAGAAAGGCGACGGAAGGGTAGAAAGGCGACGCAAGGGAAAGCAGGAATGGGAAGAAAGGCGACGCAAGGGAAGCAAGGCAAAGCAAGAGAAAGCAGGAACAGGAAGCAAGGCGACGCACGGGAAAGCAGGAACAGGAAGAAAAGCGACACACGGGAAAGCAGGAACGAGAAGAAAGCTGACGCAAGGAAAAGCAGGAACGGGAGGAAAGGCGACGCAAGGAAAAGCAGGAACGAGAAGGAAGGTGACACAAGGGAAAGCAGGAAAAATAAGAAAGGCTACGCAAGGGAAGAAAGGAGATGCAAGGGAGGAAAGGCGACGCAAGGGAAAGCAGGAATGGTAAGAAAGGCGATGCAAGGGTAAAATGGCTAGGCAAGGGAAAGCAGGAATGGGTAGAAAGTCGACGCAAGGGAAGAAAGGCGTCCCAAGGGAAGAAAGGCGACGCAAGGGAAAGCAGGAATGGTAAGAAAGGCGATGCAAGGGTAAAATGGCTAGGCAAGGGAAAGCAGGAATGGGAAGAAAGGCGACGCAAGGGAAGAAAGGCGACGCAAGGGAAGAAAGGCGACACAAGGGAAAGCAGGAATGGGAAGAAAGGCGACGCAAGGGAAGAAAGGCGATGCAAGTGAAGAAAGACGACGCAAGGGAAGCAAGGCGACGCAAGGGAAAGCAGGAACGGGAAGAAAGGCAACGCAATGGTAGTAACGCGACGCAAGGGAAGAAAGGCGACGCAAGGGAAAGCAGGAACGGGAAGAAAGGCGGCGGAAGGGAAGAAAGGCGACGCAAGGGAAAGCGGGAACGGGAAGAAATGCGAAGCAAGGGAAGAAAGGCGACGCACGGTAAAGAAGGAACGGGATGAATGGCGACGCACGGGAAGGAAGGCGACGCAAGGGAAAGGAGGAACGGTAAGAAAGCCGACACAAGAGAAGAAAGGCGGCGCAAGGGAAAGCAGGAATGGGAATGAAGGTGACACAAGGTAAGAAAGGCGACACAAGGGAGGAAAGGCGTCGCAAGAGAAAGCAGAAACGGGAAGTAAGGCGATGGAAAGGAAAGCAGGAACGAGAAGAAAGGGAACGCAAGGCAAAGGAGGAACGAGAAGAAAGGTGATGCGCGGAAAGAAATTCGACTCAAGGGAAAGCAGGAACGGGTAGAAAGGCGACGCAAGGGAAGAAAGGCGATGCAAGGGAGGAAAGGCGGTGCAAGGGAAGCAAGGCGACGCAATGGAAATCAGGAAAGGGAAGAAAGGCGACGCAAGGGAAGAAAGGCAATGGAAGGGAAAGCACGAACGGGAAGAAAGGCGACGCACGGGAAGGAAGGCGACGCAAGGGAAGAAAGGCGACGCACGGGAAAGTAGGAAGGGGAAAAAAGGCGATGCAAGGGAAGAAAGGCGACGCAGGGTAAAATAGGTGACTCAAGGGAAAGCAGGAACAGGAAAAAAGGCGTGGCAAGGGAAAGCAGGAACGGGAAGAAAGGAGATGCATGGGAAGAAAGCTGACGCAAGAGAAAGCAGGAACGGGAGGAAAGGCGACGCAAGGGAATGCAGGAACGAGAAGAAAGGAGACGCAAGGGAAAGCAGGAGCGGGAAGAAAGGCGACGCAAGGGAAGATAGGCGACGCTAGGGATAGCAGGAATGGTAAGAAAGGCGACGCAAGGGAAGCAAGGCGAAGCAACGGGAAGAAAGGCAACGCAAGAGAAAGCAGAAACGGGAAGTAAGGCGACGGAAGGGAAAACAGGAACGGGAAGAAAGGCGACACGAGGGTAGAAAGGCGAAGCACGGGAAAGCAGAAACGGGAAGAAAGGCGTCGCAAGGGAAGAAAGGTGACACAAGAGAAAGCAGAAATGGGAAGTAAGGCGTCGGAAGGGAAAGGTGGAACGAGAAGAAAGGCGAAGCAAGGTAAGCAGAAACGGGAAGAAAGACGATGAAAGGGAAAGGAGGATCGGGAAGAAAGGTACCGCAAGGGAAGAAAGGCGACGCAAGGGAAGAAAGGCGACGCAAGGGAAAGCAGAAACTGGAAGAAAGGCGACACAAGGGAAATAACGCGAAGCAAGGGAAGAAAGGCGACGCAAGGGAAGCAAGGCGACGCAAGGGAGAGCAGGAATGGTAAGAAAGGCGACGCAAGGGAAGAAAGGCGATGCAAGTGAAGGAAGGCGACGCAAGGGAAGCAAGGCGACGCAAGGGAAAGCAGGAACGGGAAGAAAGGCGACGGAAGGGAAATAATGCGACGCAAGTGAAGAAAGGCGACGCAAGGGAAAGCAGGAACGGGATGAAAGGCGACGCAAGGGATGAAAGGCGACGCAAGGGAAAGCAGGAATGGGAAGAAAGGCGACGCAAGGGAAGAAAGGCGATGCAAGTGAAGAAAGACGACGCAAGGGAAGCAAGGCGACGCAAGGGAAAGCAGGAACGGGAAGAAAGGCGACGGAAGGGAAGAAAGGCGACGCAAGGGAAAGCGGGAACGGGAAGAAATGCGAAGCAAGGGAAGAAAGGCGACGCACAGTAAAGCAGGAACGGGATGAATGGCGACGCACGGGAAGGAAGGCGACGCAAGGGAAAGGAGGAACGGTAAGAAAGCCGACACAAGAGAAGAAAGGCGGCGCGAGGGAAAGCAGGAATGGGAATGAAGGTGACACAAGGTAAGAAAGGCGACTCAAGGGAGGAAAGGCGTCGCAAGAGAAAGCAGAAACGGGAAGTAAGGCGACGGAAAGGAAGAACGAGAAGAAAGGTGATGCGCGGAAAGAAATTCGACGCAAGGGAAAGCAGGAACGGGTAGAAAGGCGACGCAAGGGAAGAAAGGCGACGAAAGGGAAGAAAGGCAATGGAAGGGAAAGCACGAACGGGAAGAAAGGCGACGCACGGGAAGGAAGGCGACGCAAGGGAAGAAAGGCGACGCACGGGAAAGTAGGAAGGGGAAAAAAGGCGATGCAAGGGAAGAAAGGCGACGCAGGGTAAAAAAGGTGACACAAGGGAAAGCAGGAATGGGAAGAAAGGCGTGGCAAGGGAAAGCAGGAACGGGAAGAAAGGAGACGCAAGGGAAGAAAGTCGACGTAAGGGAAAGCAGGAACGGGAAGAAAGGAGATGCATGGGAAGAAAGCTGACGCAAGAGAAAGCAGGAACGGGAGGAAAGGCGACGCAAGGGAAAGCAGGAACGAGAAGAAAGGAGACGCAAGGGAAAGCAGGAGCGGGAAGAAAGGCGACGCAAGGGAAGACAGGCGACGCTAGGGAAAGCAGGAATGGTAAGAAAGGCGACGGAAGGGTAGAAAGGCGACGCAAGGGAAAGCAGGAATGGGAAGAAAGGCGACGCAAGGGAAGCAAGGCAAAGCAAGAGAAAGCAGGAACAGGAAGCAAGGCGACGCACGGGAAAGCAGGAACAGGAAGGAAAGCGACACACGGGAAAGCAGGAACGAGAAGAAAGCTGACGCAAGGGAAAGCAGGAACGGGAGGAAAGGCGACGCAAGGGAAAGCAGGAACGAGAAGGAAGGTGACACAAGGGAAAGCAGGAACAATAAGAAAGGCTACGCAAGGGAAGAAAGGAGATGCAAGGGAGGAAAGGCGACGCAAGGGAAAGCAGGAATGGTAAGAAAGTCGACGCAAGGGTAGAAAGGCGAGGCAAGTGAAGAAAGGCGACGCAAGGGAAAGCCGAAATGGGAAGAAAGGCGATGCAAGGGAAGAAAGGCGACGCAAGGGATCGCAGGAACGAGAAGAAAAGCGACGCAAGGAAAGAAAGGTGATGCAAGGGGAAGTAGGAACGGCAAAAAAGGCGACGCAAGGGAAGAAAGGCGGCGCAAGGGAAAGCAGGAACAGGAAGAAAGGCGAAGCACGGGAAAGCAGGATCGAGAAGAAAGCTGACGCAAGGGAAAGCAGGAAAGGGAGGAAAGGCGACGCAAGGGAAAGCAGGAACGAGAAGGACGGTGACGAAGGGGAAAGCAGGAACGGGAGGAAAGGCGACGCAGGGGAAGAAAGGAGACGCAAGGGAAGAAAGGCGACGCAAGGGAATGCAGGAATGGGAAGAAAGGCGACGCAAGGGAAGAAAGGCGACGGAAGGGAAGAAAGGCAATGGAAGGGAAAGCACGAACGGGAAGAAAGGCGACGCACGGGAAGGAAGGCGACGCAAGGGAAGAAAGGCGACGCACGGGAAAGTAGGAAGGGGAAAAAAGGCGATGCAAGGGAAGAAAGGCGACGCAGGGTAAAAAAGGTGACACAAGGGAAAGCAGGAATGGGAAGAAAGGCGTGGCAAGGGAAAGCAGGAACGGGAAGAAAGGAGACGCAAGGGAAGAAAGTCGACGTAAGGGAAAGCAGGAACGGGAAGAAAGGAGATGCATGGGAAGAAAGCTGACGCAAGAGAAAGCAGGAACGGGAGGAAAGGCGACGCAAGGGAAAGCAGGAACGAGAAGAAAGGAGACGCAAGGGAAAGCAGGAGCGGGAAGAAAGGCGACGCAAGGGAAGACAGGCGACGCTAGGGAAAGCAGGAATGGTAAGAAAGGCGACGGAAGGGTAGAAAGGCGACGCAAGGGAAAGCAGGAATGGGAAGAAAGGCGACGCAATGGAAGCAAGGCAAAGCAAGAGAAAGCAGGAACAGGAAGCAAGGCGACGCACGGGAAAGCAGGAACAGGAAGAAAAGCGACACACGGGAAAGCAGGAACGAGAAGAAAGCTGACGCAAGGAAAAGCAGGAACGGGAGGAAAGGCGACGCAAGGAAAAGCAGGAACGAGAAGGAAGGTGACACAAGGGAAAGCAGGAAAAATAAGAAAGGCTACGCAAGGGAAGAAAGGAGATGCAAGGGAGGAAAGGCGATGCAAGGGAAAGCAGGAATGGTAAGAAAGGCGATGCAAGGGTAAAATGGCTAGGCAAGGGAAAGCAGGAATGGGTAGAAAGTCGACGCAAGGGAAGAAAGGCGTCCCAAGGGAAGAAAGGCGACGCAAGGGAAAGCAGGAATGGTAAGAAAGGCGATGCAAGGGTAAAATGGCTAGGCAAGGGAAAGCAGGAATGGGAAGAAAGGCGACGCAAGGGAAGAAAGGCGACGCAAGGGAAGAAAGGCGACGCAAGGGAAAGCAGGAATGGGAGAAAGGCGACGCAAGGGAAGAAAGGCGATGCAAGTGAAGAAAGACGACGCAAGGGAAGCAAGGCGACGCAAGGGAAAGCAGGAACGGGAAGAAAGGCAACGCAATGGTAGTAACGCGACGCAAGGGAAGAAAGGCGACGCAAGGGAAAGCAGGAACGGGAAGAAAGGCGGCGGAAGGGAAGAAAGGCGACGCAAGGGAAAGCGGGAACGGGAAGAAATGCGAAGCAAGGGAAGAAAGGCGACGCACGGTAAAGAAGGAACGGGATGAATGGCGACGCACGGGAAGGAAGGCGACGCAAGGGAAAGGAGGAACGGTAAGAAAGCCGACACAAGAGAAGAAAGGCGGCGCAAGGGAAAGCAGGAATGGGAATGAAGGTGACACAAGGTAAGAAAGGCGACACAAGGGAGGAAAGGCGTCGCAAGAGAAAGCAGAAACGGGAAGTAAGGCGATGGAAAGGAAAGCAGGAACGAGAAGAAAGGGAACGCAAGGCAAAGGAGGAACGAGAAGAAAGGTGATGCGCGGAAAGAAATTCGACTCAAGGGAAAGCAGGAACGGGTAGAAAGGCGACGCAAGGGAAGAAAGGCGATGCAAGGGAGGAAAGGCGGTGCAAGGGAAGCAAGGCGACGCAATGGAAATCAGGAAAGGGAAGAAAGGCGACGCAAGGGAAGAAAGGCAATGGAAGGGAAAGCACGAACGGGAAGAAAGGCGACGCACGGGAAGGAAGGCGACGCAAGGGAAGAAAGGCGACGCACGGGAAAGTAGGAAGGGGAAAAAAGGCGATGCAAGGGAAGAAAGGCGACGCAGGGTAAAATAGGTGACTCAAGGGAAAGCAGGAACAGGAAAAAAGGCGTGGCAAGGGAAAGCAGGAACGGGAAGAAAGGAGATGCATGGGAAGAAAGCTGACGCAAGAGAAAGCAGGAACGGGAGGAAAGGCGACGCAAGGGAATGCAGGAACGAGAAGAAAGGAGACGCAAGGGAAAGCAGGAGCGGGAAGAAAGGCGACGCAAGGGAAGATAGGCGACGCTAGGGATAGCAGGAATGGTAAGAAAGGCGACGCAAGGGAAGCAAGGCGAAGCAACGGGAAGAAAGGCAATGCAAGAGAAAGCAGAAACGGGAAGTAAGGCGACGGAAGGGAAAACAGGAACGGGAAGAAAGGCGACACGAGGGTAGAAAGGCGAAGCACGGGAAAGCAGAAACGGGAAGAAAGGCGTCGCAAGGGAAGAAAGGTGACACAAGAGAAAGCAGAAATGGGAAGTAAGGCGTCGGAAGGGAAAGGTGGAACGAGAAGAAAGGCGAAGCAAGGTAAGCAGAAACGGGAAGAAAGACGATGAAAGGGAAAGGAGGATCGGGAAGAAAGGTACCGCAAGGGAAGAAAGGCGACGCAAGGGAAGAAAGGCGACGCAAGGGAAAGCAGAAACTGGAAGAAAGGCGACACAAGGGAAATAACGCGAAGCAAGGGAAGAAAGGCGACGCAAGGGAAGCAAGGCGACGCAAGGGAGAGCAGGAATGGTAAGAAAGGCGACGCAAGGGAAGAAAGGCGATGCAAGTGAAGGAAGGCGACGCAAGGGAAGCAAGGCGACGCAAGGGAAAGCAGGAACGGGAAGAAAGGCGACGGAAGGGAAATAATGCGACGCAAGTGAAGAAAGGCGACGCAAGGGAAAGCAGGAACGGGATGAAAGGCGACGCAAGGGATGAAAGGCGACGCAAGGGAAAGCATGAATGGGACGAATGAAGACGCAAGGTGAGAAAGAAGACCCACGGGAAGAAAGGCGTCACAAGGGAAGAAACGCGAAGCACGGCAAAGCTGGATTGAGAAGAAAGGCGACTCAAGAGAATGCAGGAACGGGAAGAAAGGCGACGCAAGGGAAGAAAGGTGAAGCAAGGGAAAGCAGAAACGAGAAGAAAGGCGACGCAAGGGAAGAAAGGTGACGCAAGAGAAAGCAGGAACAAGAAGTAAGGCGACGCCAGGGAAAGCAGGAACGAGAAGAAAGGCGACGCAAGGGAAGAAAGGCGACGCAAGAGAAAGCAGAAACCAGAAGTAAGGCGACGGAAGGGAAAGCAGGAACGGGAAGAAAGGCGACACGAGGGAAGAAAGGCGATGCAAGGGAAAGCAGAAACGGGAAGAAAGGCGACGCAAAGGAAGCGAGGCGACGCAAGCGAAGAAAGGCGACGCAAGGGAAGCGAGGCGACGGAAGGGAAAGCTGGAATGGCAAGAAAGGCGACGCATGGAAAGAAAGGCGACGCAAGGGAAGAAAGGCGTCGCAAGAGAAAGCAGGAATGAGAAGAAAGGCGACGCAAGGGAAGAAAGGTGACGCAAGAGAAAGCAGAAACGGGAAGTAAGGCGCCGGAAGGGAAAGCAGGAACGAGAAGAAAGGCGATGCAAGGGTAAGCAGGAACGGGAAGAAAGGCGATGCAAGGGAAAGGAGAAATGGTAAGAAAGGCTATGCAAGGGAAGTACGGCTACGCAAGCGAAGTAAGGTGACGCAAGGGAAAGCAGGAACGAGAAGAAAGGTGATGCAAGAGAAAGCAGGAACGAGAAGAAAGGCGACGCAAGGGAAGAAAGGTGACGCAAAGGAGAGCAGGAATGGTAAGAAAGGCGACGCAAGAGAAGAAAGGCGATGCAAGTGAAGGAAGGCGACGCAAGGGAAGCAAGGCGACGCAAGGGAATGCAGGAACGGGAAGAAAGGTGACGCAAGGGAAATAACGCGACGCAAGTGAAGAAAGGCGACGCAAGGGAAAGCAGGAACGGGAAGAAAGGTGACGTAAGGGATGAAAGGCGACGCAAGGGAAAGCATGAATGGGACGAATGAAGACGCAAGGTGGGAAAGAAGACCCACGGGAAGAAAGGCGTCGCAAGGGAAGAAACGCGAAGCACGGCAAAGCTGGATTGAGAAGAAAGGCGACGCAAGAGAATGCAGGAACGGGAAGAAAGGCGACGCAAGGGAAGAAAGGTGACGCAAGGGAAAGCAGAAACGAGAAGAAAGGCGACGCAAGGGAAGAAAGGTGACGCAAGAGAAAGCAGGAACGAGATGTAAGGTGACGCAAGGGAAAGCAGGAACGAGAAGAAAGGCGACGCAAGGGAAGAAAGGCGACGCAAGGAAAAATAGGAATGAGAAGAATGGCGACGCCAGGGAAAGCAGGAACGGGAAGTAAGGCGATAGAAGGGAAAGCAGGAACGGGAAGAAAGGCGGCACGAGGGAAGAAAGGCGATGCAAGGGGAAGCAGAAACGGGAAGGAAGGCGACGCAAGGGAAGATAGGAGATGCAAGGGAAGAAAGGCGACGCAAGCGAAAGCTGGATCGGGAGGAAAGGCGACGCAAGGGATCGCAGGAACGAGAAGAAAGACGACGCAAGAAATGAAAGGCGATGCAAGGGAAAGCAGGAATGGGAACAAAGGCGATGCAAGGGAAGAAAGGCGATGCAAGTGAAGAAAGGCGACACAAGGGGAGCAAGGCGACGCAAGGGAATGCAGGAACGGGAAGAAAGGCGACGCAAGGGAAATAACGCGAAGCAAGGGAAGAAAGGCGACGCAAGGGAAGAAAGGCGATGCAAGTGAAGTGAAGAAAGGAGATGCAAGGGAAGCAAGGCGAGGCAAGGGAAAGCAGGAATGGGAAGAAAGGCGACGCAAGGGAAGAAAGGCGATGCAAGTGATGAAAGGCAATGCAAGAGAAGCAAGGCGACGCAAGGGAAAGCAGGAATGGGAAGAAAGGTCCGCAAGGGAAATAACGCGACGCAAGTGAAGAAAGGCGACGCAAGGGAAAGCAGGAACGGAAAGAAAGCCAACGCAAGGGAAGAAAGCCGACGCAAGGGAAGAAAGCCGACGCAAGGGAAGTAAGGCGACGCAAGGAATGAAAGGCGATGCAAGGGAAAGCAGGAATGGGAAGAAAGGCGATGCAAGGGAAGAAAGGCAATGCAAGTGAAGAAAAGCGACGCAAGGGAAGGAAGGCGACGCAAGGGAATGCATGAACGGGAAGAAAGGCGACGCAAGGGAAATAACGCGAAGCAAGGGAAATAACGCGACGCAAGGGAAGAAAGGCGACGCAAGGGAAGCAAGGCGACGCAAGGGAAAGCAGGAATGGGAAGAAAGCTGACGCAAGGGAAACCAGGAACGGGTAGAAAGGCTATGCAAGGGAAAGCAGGAACGGTAAGAAAGGTGACGCAAGAGAAAGGAGGAACGGTAAGAAAGGCTACGCAAGGGAAGAAAGGCGGCGCAAGGAATGAAAGGCGATGCAAGGGAAAGTAGGAATGGGAAGAAAGGCGATGCAAGGGAAGAAAGGCGATGCAAGGAAAGCAAGGCGACGCAAGAGAAAGCAGGAGTGGTAAGAAAGGCGACGCAAGGGTAGAAAGGCGAGGCAAGGGAAAGCAGGAGTGGGAAGAAAGGCGACGCAAGAGAAGAATGGCGATGCAAGAGAAGAAAGGCGACTCAAGGGAAGCAAGGCGACGCAAGGGAACGCAGGAACAGGAAGAAAGCCGACGCAAGGGAAATAACGCGACGCAAAGGAAGCAAGACGACGCAAGGTAAGCAAGGCGACGCAAGGGAAAGCAGGAATGGGAAGAAAGGCGACGCAAGGGAAGAAAGGCGATGCAAGTGAAGAAAGGCGACGCAAGGGAAGCAAGGCGACGCAAGGGAAATAACGCGAAGCAAGGGAAGAAAGGCGACGCAAGGGAAAGCTGGAATGGTAAGAAAGGCGACGCAAGGGCAGAAAGGCGAGGCAAGGGAAAGCAGGAATGGGAAGAAAGCTGACGCAAGGGAAAGCAGGAACAGGAAGAAAGGCGTCGCAAGGGAAGAAAGGTGACACAAGAGAAAGCAGAAATGGGAAGTAAGGCGTCGGAAGGGAAAGGTGGAACGAGAAGAAAGGCGAAGCAAGGTAAGCAGGAACGGGAAGAAAGGCGACGCAAGGGAAGAAAGGCGAGGCAAGGGAAAGCAGAAACTGGAAGAAAGGCGACGCAAGGGAAATAACGCGAAGCAAGGGAAGAAAGGCGACGCAAGGGAAGCAAGGCGACGCAAGGGAGAGCAGGAATGGTAAGAAAGGCGACGCAAGGGAAGCAAGGCGATGCAAGGGAAAGCAGGAACGGGAAGAAAGGTGACGCAAGGGAAATAACGCGACGCAAGGGAAGAAAGGCGACGCAAGGGAAGCAAGGCGACGCAAGGGAGAGCAGGAATGGTAAGAAAGGCGACGCAAGGGAAGCAAGGCGATGCAAGGGAAAGCAGGAACGGGAAGAAAGGTGACGCAAGGGAAATAACGCGACGCAAGGGAAAGCATGAATGGGACGAATGAAGACGCAAGGTGAGAAAGAAGACCCACGGGAAGAAAGGCGTCGCAAGGGAAGAAACGCGAAGCACGGCAAAGCTGGATTGAGAAGAAAGGCGACGCAAGGGAACGCAGGAACGGGAAGAAAGGCGACGCAAGGGAAGAAAGGCGACGCAAGAGAAAGCAGAAACCGGAAGTAAGGCGACGGAAGGGAAAGCAGGAACGGGAAGAAAGGCGACACAAGGGAAGAAAGGCGACGCAAGAGAAAGCAGAAACCGGAAGTAAGGCGACGGAAGGGAAAGCAGGAACGGGAAGAAAGGCGACACGAGGGAAGAAAGGCGATGCAAGGGAAAGCAGAAACGGGAAGAAAGGCGACGCAAAGGAAGCGAGGCGACGCAAGGGAAGCGAGGCGACGGAAGGGAAAGCTGGAATGAGAAGAAAGGCGGCGCAAGGGAAGAAAGGTGGCGCAAGAGAAAGCAGAAACGGGAAATAAGGCGCCGGAAGGGAAAGCAGGAACGAGAAGAAAGGCGAAGCAAATGAAAGCAGGAACGGGAAGAAAGGCGATGCAAGGGAAAGGAGAAATGGTAAGAAAGACTATGCAAGGGAAGTATGGCTACGCAAGCGAAGTAAGGTGACGCAAGGGAAAGCAGGAAAGAGAAGAAAGGTGATGCAAGCGAAAGCAGGAACGAGAAGAAAGGCGACGCACGAAAAGAAAGTCGACGCAAGGGATAGTAGGAACGGGAGGAAAGGCGACGCGGGGAAGCAAGGCGACGCAAGGGAAAGCAGGAATGAGAAGAATGGCGACGCCAGGGAAAGCAGGAACGGGAAGTAAGGCGATGGAAGAGAAAGCAGGAACGGGAAGAAAGGCGGCACGAGGGAAGAAAGGCGATAAAAGTGGAAGCAGAAACGGGAAGAAAGGCGACGCAAGGGAAGATAGGAGATGCAAGGGAAGAAAGACGACGCAAGGGAAAGCTGGAGCGGGAGGAAAGGCGACGCAAGGGAAAGCAGGAAAAAGAAGAAAGGTGACGCAAGAGAAAGCAGGAACGGTAAGAAAGGCTACGCAAGGGAAGAAAGGCGACGCAAGGGAAAGCAGGAACGGGAAGAAAGGCGTGGCAAGGGATGAAAGGTGACGCAAGGGAAAGCATGAATGGGACGAATGAAGACGCAAGGTGAGAAAGAAGACCCACGGGAAGAAAGGCGTCGCAAGGGAAGAAACGCGAAGCACGGCAAAGCTGGATTGAGAAGAAAGGCGACGCAAGAGAATGCAGGAACGGGAAGAAAGGCGACGCAAGGGAAGAAAGGCGACGCAAGAGAAAGCAGAAACCGGAAGTAAGGCGACGGAAGGGAAAGCAGGAACGGGAAGAAAGACGACGCAAGGGAAGAAAGGCGATGCAAGGGAAAGCAGAAACCGGAAGTAAGGCGACGCAAAGGAAGCGAGGCGACGCAAGCGAAGAAAGGCGACGCAAGGGAAGCGAGGCGACGGAAGGGAAAGCTGGAATGGCAAGAAAGGCGACGCATGGAAAGAAAGGCGACGCAAGGGAAAGAAAGAACCGGAAGATAGGCGACGCAAGGGAAGAAAGGCGACGCAAGGGAAGAAAGGTGACGCTAGGGAAAGCAGGAATGAGAAGAAAGGCGGCGCAAGGGAAGAAAGGTGACGCAAGAGAAAGCAGAAACGGGAAATAAGGCGCCGGAAGGGAAAGCAGGAACAAGAAGAAAGGCGAAGCAAAGGAAAGCAGGAACGGGAAGAAAGGCGATGCAAGGGAAAGGAGAAATGGTAAGAAAGGCTATGCAAGGGAAGTACGGCTACGCAAGCGAAGTAAGGTGACGCAAGGGAAAGCAGGAAAGAGAAGAAAGGTGATGCAAGGGAAAGCAGGAACGAGAAGAAAGGCGACGCACGAAAAGAAAGTCGACGCAAGGGATAGTAGGAACGGGAGGAAAGGCGACGCAGGGGAAGCAAGGCGACGCAAGGGAAAGCAGGAATGAGAAGAATGGCGACGCCAGGGAAAGCAGGAACGGGAAGTAAGGCGATGGAAGAGAAAGCAGGAACGGGAAGAAAGGCGGCACGAGGGAAGAAAGGCGATAAAAGTGGAAGCTGAAACGTGGAAGAAGAAAGGCGATGCAAGGGAAGAAATTCGATGCAAGTGAAGAAAGGCGACGCACGAGAAGCAAGGCGACGCAAGGGAATGCAGGAAAGGGAAGAAAGGCGACGCAAGGAAAGAAATTCGATGCAAGGTAAAGTAGGAACGGAAAGAAAGGCGTCGCAAGGGAAGAAAGGGGACGCAAGGGAAGATAGGCGACGCAAGGGAAAGCAGGAATGGGAAGAAAGGCGACGCAAGGGAAGAAAGGCGACACAAGGGAAGCAAGGCGATGCAATGGAAGCAAGGCAACGAAAGGGAAAGCAGGAACGGGAAGATAGGCGACGCAAGGGTAGAAAGGCGACGCAAGGGAGCGCAGGAACGGGAAGAAAGGAGACGCAAGGGAAAGCAGGAACGGAAAGAAAGGCGACGCAAGGGAAGAAAGGCGATGCAAGTGAAGAAAGGCGATGCAAGGGAAGCACGGCGACGCAAGGGAAAGCAGGAATGGGAAGAAAGGCGCCGCAAGGGAAATAACGCGACGCAAGTGAAGGAATGCGATGCAAGGGAAAGCCGGAACGATAAGAAAGCCGACGCAAGGGAAGAAAGACGACGCAAGGGAAGAAAGGCGTTGCAAGGGAAAACAGGAATGGGAAGAAAGGCGACGCAAGGGAAGAAAGGAGATGCAAGAGAAGAAAGGCGACTCAAGGGAAGCAAGGCGACGCAAGGGTAGAAAGGCGACGCAAGGGAAATAACGCGACGCAAGTGAAGGAAGGCGACGCAAGGGAAAGCAGGAACGGGAAGAAAGCCGACGCAAGGGAAGAAAGACGACGCAAGGGAAGAAAGGCGTTGAAAGAGAAAGCAGGAATGGGAAGAAAGGCGACGCAACGGAAGAAAGGCGATGCGACGCAAGAGAAGAATGGCGATGCAAGAGAAGAAAGGCGACTCAAGGGAAGCAAGGCGACGCAAGGGAACGCAGGAACAGGAAGAAAGCCGACGCAAGGGAAATAACGCGACGCAAAGGAAGCAAGACGACGCAAGGTAAGCAAGGCGACGCAAGGGAAAGCAGGAATGGGAAGAAAGGCGACGCAAGGGAAGAAAGGCGATGCAAGTGAAGAAAGGCGACGCAAGGGAAGCAAGGCGACGCAAGGGAAATAACGCGAAGCAAGGGAAGAAAGGCGACGCAAGGGAAAGCTGGAATGGTAAGAAAGGCGACGCAAGGGCAGAAAGGCGAGGCAAGGGAAAGCAGGAATGGGAAGAAAGCTGACGCAAGGGAAAGCAGGAACAGGAAGAAAGGCGTCGCAAGGGAAGAAAGGTGACACAAGAGAAAGCAGAAATGGGAAGTAAGGCGTCGGAAGGGAAAGGTGGAACGAGAAGAAAGGCGAAGCAAGGTAAGCAGGAACGGGAAGAAAGGCGACGCAAGGGAAGAAAGGCGAGGCAAGGGAAAGCAGAAACTGGAAGAAAGGCGACGCAAGGGAAATAACGCGAAGCAAGGGAAGAAAGGCGACGCAAGGGAAGCAAGGCGACGCAAGGGAGAGCAGGAATGGTAAGAAAGGCGACGCAAGGGAAGCAAGGCGATGCAAGGGAAAGCAGGAACGGGAAGAAAGGTGACGCAAGGGAAATAACGCGACGCAAGGGAAGAAAGGCGACGCAAGGGAAGCAAGGCGACGCAAGGGAGAGCAGGAATGGTAAGAAAGGCGACGCAAGGGAAGCAAGGCGATGCAAGGGAAAGCAGGAACGGGAAGAAAGGTGACGCAAGGGAAATAACGCGACGCAAGGGAAAGCATGAATGGGACGAATGAAGACGCAAGGTGAGAAAGAAGACCCACGGGAAGAAAGGCGTCGCAAGGGAAGAAACGCGAAGCACGGCAAAGCTGGATTGAGAAGAAAGGCGACGCAAGGGAACGCAGGAACGGGAAGAAAGGCGACGCAAGGGAAGAAAGGCGACGCAAGAGAAAGCAGAAACCGGAAGTAAGGCGACGGAAGGGAAAGCAGGAACGGGAAGAAAGGCGACACAAGGGAAGAAAGGCGACGCAAGAGAAAGCAGAAACCGGAAGTAAGGCGACGGAAGGGAAAGCAGGAACGGGAAGAAAGGCGACACGAGGGAAGAAAGGCGATGCAAGGGAAAGCAGAAACGGGAAGAAAGGCGACGCAAAGGAAGCGAGGCGACGCAAGGGAAGCGAGGCGACGGAAGGGAAAGCTGGAATGAGAAGAAAGGCGGCGCAAGGGAAGAAAGGTGGCGCAAGAGAAAGCAGAAACGGGAAATAAGGCGCCGGAAGGGAAAGCAGGAACGAGAAGAAAGGCGAAGCAAATGAAAGCAGGAACGGGAAGAAAGGCGATGCAAGGGAAAGGAGAAATGGTAAGAAAGACTATGCAAGGGAAGTATGGCTACGCAAGCGAAGTAAGGTGACGCAAGGGAAAGCAGGAAAGAGAAGAAAGGTGATGCAAGCGAAAGCAGGAACGAGAAGAAAGGCGACGCACGAAAAGAAAGTCGACGCAAGGGATAGTAGGAACGGGAGGAAAGGCGACGCGGGGAAGCAAGGCGACGCAAGGGAAAGCAGGAATGAGAAGAATGGCGACGCCAGGGAAAGCAGGAACGGGAAGTAAGGCGATGGAAGAGAAAGCAGGAACGGGAAGAAAGGCGGCACGAGGGAAGAAAGGCGATAAAAGTGGAAGCAGAAACGGGAAGAAAGGCGACGCAAGGGAAGATAGGAGATGCAAGGGAAGAAAGACGACGCAAGGGAAAGCTGGAGCGGGAGGAAAGGCGACGCAAGGGAAAGCAGGAAAAAGAAGAAAGGTGACGCAAGAGAAAGCAGGAACGGTAAGAAAGGCTACGCAAGGGAAGAAAGGCGACGCAAGGGAAAGCAGGAACGGGAAGAAAGGCGTGGCAAGGGATGAAAGGTGACGCAAGGGAAAGCATGAATGGGACGAATGAAGACGCAAGGTGAGAAAGAAGACCCACGGGAAGAAAGGCGTCGCAAGGGAAGAAACGCGAAGCACGGCAAAGCTGGATTGAGAAGAAAGGCGACGCAAGAGAATGCAGGAACGGGAAGAAAGGCGACGCAAGGGAAGAAAGGCGACGCAAGAGAAAGCAGAAACCGGAAGTAAGGCGACGGAAGGGAAAGCAGGAACGGGAAGAAAGACGACGCAAGGGAAGAAAGGCGATGCAAGGGAAAGCAGAAACCGGAAGTAAGGCGACGCAAAGGAAGCGAGGCGACGCAAGCGAAGAAAGGCGACGCAAGGGAAGCGAGGCGACGGAAGGGAAAGCTGGAATGGCAAGAAAGGCGACGCATGGAAAGAAAGGCGACGCAAGGGAAAGAAAGAACTGGAAGATAGGCGACGCAAGGGAAGAAAGGCGACGCAAGGGAAGAAAGGTGACGCTAGGGAAAGCAGGAATGAGAAGAAAGGCGGCGCAAGGGAAGAAAGGTGACGCAAGAGAAAGCAGAAACGGGAAATAAGGCGCCGGAAGGGAAAGCAGGAACAAGAAGAAAGGCGAAGCAAAGGAAAGCAGGAACGGGAAGAAAGGCGATGCAAGGGAAAGGAGAAATGGTAAGAAAGGCTATGCAAGGGAAGTACGGCTACGCAAGCGAAGTAAGGTGACGCAAGGGAAAGCAGGAAAGAGAAGAAAGGTGATGCAAGGGAAAGCAGGAACGAGAAGAAAGGCGACGCACGAAAAGAAAGTCGACGCAAGGGATAGTAGGAACGGGAGGAAAGGCGACGCAGGGGAAGCAAGGCGACGCAAGGGAAAGCAGGAATGAGAAGAATGGCGACGCCAGGGAAAGCAGGAACGGGAAGTAAGGCGATGGAAGAGAAAGCAGGAACGGGAAGAAAGGCGGCACGAGGGAAGAAAGGCGATAAAAGTGGAAGCTGAAACGTGGAAGAAGAAAGGCGATGCAAGGGAAGAAATTCGATGCAAGTGAAGAAAGGCGACGCACGAGAAGCAAGGCGACGCAAGGGAATGCAGGAAAGGGAAGAAAGGCGACGCAAGGAAAGAAATTCGATGCAAGGTAAAGTAGGAACGGAAAGAAAGGCGTCGCAAGGGAAGAAAGGGGACGCAAGGGAAGATAGGCGACGCAAGGGAAAGCAGGAATGGGAAGAAAGGCGACGCAAGGGAAGAAAGGCGACACAAGGGAAGCAAGGCGATGCAATGGAAGCAAGGCAACGAAAGGGAAAGCAGGAACGGGAAGATAGGCGACGCAAGGGTAGAAAGGCGACGCAAGGGAGCGCAGGAACGGGAAGAAAGGAGACGCAAGGGAAAGCAGGAACGGAAAGAAAGGCGACGCAAGGGAAGAAAGGCGATGCAAGTGAAGAAAGGCGATGCAAGGGAAGCACGGCGACGCAAGGGAAAGCAGGAATGGGAAGAAAGGCGCCGCAAGGGAAATAACGCGACGCAAGTGAAGGAATGCGATGCAAGGGAAAGCCGGAACGATAAGAAAGCCGACGCAAGGGAAGAAAGACGACGCAAGGGAAGAAAGGCGTTGCAAGGGAAAACAGGAATGGGAAGAAAGGCGACGCAAGGGAAGAAAGGAGATGCAAGAGAAGAAAGGCGACTCAAGGGAAGCAAGGCGACGCAAGGGTAGAAAGGCGACGCAAGGGAAATAACGCAACGCAAGTGAAGGAAGGCGACGCAAGGGAAAGCAGGAACGGGAAGAAAGCCGACGCAAGGGAAGAAAGACGACGCAAGGGAAGAAAGGCGTTGAAAGAGAAAGCAGGAATGGGAAGAAAGGCGACGCAACGGAAGAAAGGCGATGTAAGAGAAGAAAGGCGATGCAAGAGAAGAAACGCGACTCAAGGGAAGCAAGGCGACGCAAGGGGAAGCAGGAACGGGAAGAAAGCCGACACATAGGAAATAACGCGACGCAAGGGAAGCAAGGCGACGCAAGGGAAGCAAGGCGATGCAAGGGAAAGCAGGAATGGGAAGAAAGGCGAAGCAAGGGAATAAAGGAGATGCAAGTGAAGAAAGGCGATGCAAGGGAAAGCAGGAACAGGAAGAAAGGTGACGCAAGGGAAAGCAGGAACGGGCAGAAAGGCGACGCAAGGAAAGAAATTTGACGCAAGGTAAAGTAGGAACGGAAAGAAAGGCGTCGCAAGGGAAGAAAGGGGATGCAAGGGAAGATAGGCGACGCAAGGGAAAGCATGAATGGTAAGAAAGGCGACGGAAGGGAAGAAAGGCGACGCAAGGGAAAGCAGGAATGGTAAGAAAGGCGACACAAGGGAAGAAAGGAGACGCAAGGGAAGCAAGGCGATGCAAGGGAAAGCAGGAATGGGAAGAAAGGCGATGCATGGGGAGAAAGGGTACGCAAAGGAAAGCAGAAATGGGAAGAAAGGCGACGCAAGGGAAGAAAGGCGATGCAAGGGAAGTAAGGTGATGCAATGGAAGCAAGGCGACGCAAGGGAGCGCAGGACTGGGAAGAAAGGAGACGCATGGGAAAGCAGGAACGGGAAGAAAGGCGACGCGAGGCAAGAAAGGCGACACACGGTAAAGCAAGGATGGGATGAATGCCGACGCACGGGACGGAAGGCGACGCAAGGGAAGAAAGGCGACGCAAGGGCAAGCAGGATTGAGAAGAAAGGCGAAGCAAGAGAAAGCAGGAAAGCGAAGAAAGGAAATGCATGGAAAGAAAGGCGACGAAAGGGAAAGCAGCAATGGGAAGAAAGGTGACGCAAGGGAAAGCTGGAACGGTAGGAAAGGTGACGCAAGAGTAAGCAGGAACGGTAAGAAAGGCTACGCAAGGGAAGAACGGCGGCGCAAGGAATGAAAGGCGATGCAAGGGAAAGCTGGAATGGTAAGAAAGGCGACGCAAGGGCAGAAAGGCGAGGCAAGGGAAAGCAGGAATGGGAAGAAAGCTGACGCAAGGGAAAGCAGGAACAGGAAGAAAGGCGTCGCAAGGGAAGAAAGGTGATACAAGAGAAAGCAGAAATGGGAAGTAAGGCGTCGGAAGGGAAAGGAGGAACGAGAAGAAAGGCGAAGCAAGGGTAAGCAGGAACGGTAAGAAAGGCGACGCAAGGGTAGAGAGGCGATGCAAGGGAATGCTGGAATGGGAAGAAAGGCGACGGAAGGGAAGAAAGGCCACGCAAGGGAAGCAAGGCGACGCAAGAGAAAGCAGGAATGGTAAGGAAGGCGACGCAAGGGAAGAAATGCGATGCAAGGGAAAGCAGGAATGGGAAGAAAGGCGACGCAAGGGAAGAAAGCCGATGCAAGTGAAGAAAGGCGACGCAAGGGAAGCGAGGCGACGCCAGAGAAAGCAGGAGGGGTAGGAAAGGCGAGGCAAGGGTAGAATAACGAGGCAAGGGAAAGCAGGAATGGGAAGAAAGGCGACGCAAGGGAAGAAAGGCGATGCAAGAGAAGAAAGGCGACGCAAGGGAAGAAAGGCGTTGCAAGGGAAGCAAGGCGACGCAAGGGAAAGCAGGAAGGACAAGAATGGCGAAGCCAGGGAAAGCTGGAACGGGAAGTAAGGCGATGCAAGGGAAAGCAGGAACGGGAAGAAAGGCGGCATGAGGGAAGAAAGGCGACGCAAGGGAAGATAGCAGATGCAAGGGAAGAAAGGCGACGCAAGGGAAAGCTGGAGCGGGAGGAAAAGCGACGCAAGGGAAAGCAGGAACGAGAAGAAAGGCGACGGAAGGGAAAGCAGGAACGAGAAGAAAGGCGAAGCAAGGGTAAGCAGCAACGGGAAGAAAGGCGATGCAAGGGAAAGGAGGAATGGTAGGAAAGGCTATGCAAGGGAAGTACAGCTACGCAAGCACAGTAAGGTGACGCAAGGGAAAGCAGGATTGAGAAGAAAGGCGACGCAAGAGAAAACAGGAACGGGAAGAAATGCAACGCAAGGGAAGAAAGGCGACGCAAGGGAAAGCAGAAACGTGAAGAAAGGCGACGTAAGGGAAGAAAGGCGACGCAAGAGAAAGCAAGAACGGGATGTAAGGCGACGCAAGGGAATGCAGGAACGAGAAGAAGGGCAACGCACGGAAACAAAGTCGATGCAAGGGAAAGCAGGAACGGGCAGAAAGGCGACGCAAGGAAAGAAATTCGACGCAAGGTAAAGTAGGAACGGAAAGAAAGGCGTCGCAAGGGAAGAAAGGGGACGCAAGGGAAGATAGGAACGGGAAGAAAGGCGACGCAAGGGAAGAAAGGGGACGCAAGGGAAGATAGGAACGGGAAGAAAGGCGACGCAAGGGAAGAAAGGCGACGCAAGGGAAGCAAGGCGATGCAAGGGAAAGCAGGAATGGGAAGAAAGGCGATGCAAGGGAAGAAAGGCGATACAAGGGAAGAAAGGCGATGCAAGGGAAAGCAGGAATGGGAAGAAAGGCGACGCAAGGGAAGAAAGGCTACGCAATGGAAAGCAGGAATGGGAAGAAAGGCGACGCAAGGGAAAGGAGGAACGGGAAGAAAGGTGACGCAAGAGTAAGCAGGAACGGTAAGAAAGGCTACGCAAGGGAAGAAAGGCGGCGCAAGGAATGAAAGGCGATGCAAGGGAAAGCAGGAATGGGAAGAAAGGCGATGCAAGGGAAGAAAGGCAAATCAAGCGAAGAAAGGCGACGCAAGGGAAGCAAGGCGACGCAAGGGAAAGCAGGAATGGTAAGTAAGGCGACGCAAGGGAAGAAAGGCAATGCAAGGGAAAGCAGGAAGGGCAAGAAAGGCGACGCAAGGGAAGAAAGCCGATGCAAGAGAAAGCAGGAGGGGTAAGAAAGGCGAGGCAAGGGTAGAATGACGAGGCAAGGGAAAGCAGGAATGGGAAGAAAAGCGACGCAAGGGAAGAAAGGCGATGCAAGAGAAGAAAGGCGACGCAATGGAAATAAGGCGACGCAAGGGAACGCAGGAACGGGAAGAAAGCCAACGCAAGGGAAATAACGCGAAGCAAGGGAAGAAAGGCGACGCAAGGGAAGCAAGGCGATGCAAGGGAAAGCAGGAATGGGAAGAAAGGCGACGGAAGGGTAGAAAGGCGAGGCAAGGGAAAGCAGGAATGGGAAGAAAGGCGACGCAAAGGAAGAAAGGCGACACAAGGGAAGAAAGGAGACGCAAGGGAAAGCAGGAATGGGAAGAAAGGCGATGCATGGGAAGAAAGGCGATACAAGTGAAGAAAGGCGATCCACTGGAAGCAAGGCGACGCAAGGGAAAGCAGGAACGGGAAGTAAGGCGCCGCAAGGGAAATAACGTGACGGAAGAGAAGAAAGGCGACGCAAGGGAAAGCAGGAACGGGAAGAAAGGAGATGCATGGGAAGAAAGGCGACGCAAGGGAAGAAAGGCGACGCAAGGGAAAGCAGGAACAGGAAGAAAGGCGACGCAAGTGAAACCGGGAAGGGGAAGAAAGGTGACGGAAGGGAAGAAAGGCGACGGAAGGGTAGAAAGGCGACGCAAGGGAAAGCAGGAACGAGAAGAAAGGCGACGGAAGGGAAGAAAGGCGACGCAAGGGAAGCAAGGCGATGCAAAGGAAAGCAGGAATGGGAAGAAAGGCGACGGAAGGATAGAAAGGCGACGCAAGGGAAAGCAGGAATGGGAAGAAAGGCGACGCAAAGGAAGAAAGGCGACACAAGGGAAGAAAGGAGACGCAAGGGAAAGCAGGAATGGGAAGAAAGGCGATGCATGGGGAGAAAGGGGACGCAAAGGAAAGCAGAAATGGGAAGAAAGGTGACGCAAGGGAAGAAAGGCGATGCAAGGGAAGTAAGGTGATGCAATGGAAGCAAGGCGACGCAAGGGAAATCAGGAACGGGAAGATAGGCGACGGAAGGGAAAGCAGGAATGGGAAGAAAGGCGACACGGGGGAAGAAAGGCGATGCAAGTGAAAGCAGAAACGGGAAGAAAGGCGACGCAAGGGAAGCGAGGCGACGCAAGGGAAGAAAGGAGACGCAAGGGAAGCGAGGCGACGGAAGGGAAAGCTGGAATGGCAAGAAAGGCGACGCAAGGGTAGAAAGGCGAGGCAAGGGAAAGCAGGAATGGGAAGAAAGGCGACACAAGGGAAGAAAGGCGAAGCAAGGGAAAGCAGGAATGGGAAGAAAGGCGACGCAAGGGAAGAAAGGCAACGCAAGGGAAGAAAGGCAACGCAAGGGAAAGCAGGAACGAGAATAAAGGCGACGCAAGGGTAAGCAGGAACGGGTAGAAAGGCGATGCAAGGGAAAGGAGGAACGGTCTGAAAGACGATGCAAGGGAAGAAAGGCTACGCAAGCAAAGAAAGGTGACGCAAGGGAAAGCAGGAACGAGAAAAAAGGTGATGCAAGGCAAAGCAGGAACGAGAAGAAAGGCGACGCACGAAAAGAAAGTCGACGCAAGGGAAAGTAGAAACGGGAGGAAAGGTGACGCAAGGGAAGAAAGGCGACGCAAGGGAAAATAGGAACGGGAAGAAAGGCGACGCAAGGGAAGAAAGGAGACGCAAGGGAAGAAAGGCGACGCAAGGGAAGTACGGCTATGCAAGCGCAGTAAGGTGATGCAAGGCAAAGCAGGAACGAGAAGAAAGGTGACGCACGAAAAGAAAGTCGACACAAGGGAAAGCAGGAACGAGATGTACGGCGACGCAAGGGAAAGCCGGAACGAGAAGAAAGGCGACGAAGGGGAAGAAAGGCGACGCATGGGAAAACAGGAACGGGAAGAAAGCCGATGCAAGGGAAGAAACGCGTTGCAAGGGAAGCAAGGCGGCGCAAGGGAAAGCAGGATAGAGAAGAAAGGCGACTCAAGAGAAAGCAGGAACGGGAAGAAAGGCGCCGCAAGGGAAATAACGTGACGGAAGAGAAGAAAGGCGACGCAAGGGAAAGCAGGAACGGGAAGAAAGGAGATGCATGGGAAGAAAGGCGACGCAAGGGAAGAAAGGCGACGCAAGGGAAAGCAGGAACAGGAAGAAAGGCGACGCAAGAGAAACCGGGAAGGGGAAGAAAGGTGACGGAAGGGAAGAAAGGCGACGGAAGGGTAGAAAGGCGACGCAAGGGAAAGCAGGAACGAGAAGAAAGGCGACGGAAGGGAAGAAAGGCGACGCAAGGGAAGCAAGGCGATGCAAGGGAAAGCAGGAATGGGAAGAAAGGCGACGGAAGGATAGAAAGGCGACGCAAGGCAAAGCAGGAATGGGAAGAAAGGCGACGCAAAGGAAGAAAGGCGACACAAGGGAAGAAAGGAGACACAAGGGAAAGCAGGAATGGGAAGAAAGGCGATGCATGGGGAGAAAGGGGACGCAAAGGAAAGCAGAAATGGGAAGAAAGGCGACGCAAGGGAAGAAAGGCGATGCAAGGGAAGTAAGGTGATGCAATGGAAGCAAGGCGACGCAAGGGAAAGCAGGATTGAGAAGAAAGGCGACGCAAGAGAAAGCAGGAACGGGAAGAAATGCGACGCAAGGGAAGAAAGGCGACGCAAGGGAAGAAAGGCGACGCAAGGGAAGAAAGCCGATGCAAGGGAAGAAAGCCGATGCAAGGGAAGAAACGCGTTGCAAGGGAAGAAACGCGTTGCAAGGGAAGCAAGGCGGCGCAAGGGAAAGCAGGATTGAGAAGAAAGGCGACGCAAGGGAAAGCAGAAACGTGAAGAAAGGCGACGCAAGGGAAGAAAGGCGACGTAAGAGAAAGCAAGAACGGGATGTAAGGCGACGCAAGGGAAAGCAGGAACGAGAAGAAGGGCAACGCACGGAAACAAAGTCGACGGAAGGGAAAGCAGGAACGGGAAGAAAGGCGACACGGGGGAAGAAAGGCGACGCAAGGGAAAGCAGGAATGGTAAGAAAGGCGACGCAAGGGAAGAAAGGCGACGCAAGGGAAGCAAGGCGATGCAAGGGAAAGCAGGAATGGGAAGAAAGGTGATGCATGGGGAGAAAGGGGACGCAAAGGAAAGCAGAAATGGGAAGAAAGGCGACGCAAGGGAAGAAAGGCGATGCAAGGGAAGTAAGGTGTTGCAATGGAAGCAAGGCGATGCAAGGGAAATCAGGAACGAGAAGATAGGCGACGCAAGGGTAGAAAGGCGACGCAAGGCAGCGCAGGAACGGGAAGAAAGGAGACGCATGGGAAAGCAAGAACGGGAAGAAAGGCGACGCGAGGGAAGAAAGGCAACACACGGTAAAGCAAGGATGGGATGAATGCCGACGCACGGGACGGAAGGCGACGCAAGGGAAAGCAGGAATGAGAAGAAAGGCGACGGAAGGGTAGAAAGGCGACGCAAGGGAAAGCAGGAATGGGAAGAAAGGCGACGGAAGGGTAGAAAGGCGACGCAAGGGAAAGCAGGAATGGGAAGAAAGGCGACGCAAAGGAAGAAAGGCGACACAAGGGAAGAAAGGAGACGCAAGGGAAAGCAGGAATGGGAAGAAAGGCGACGGAAGGGTACCCAGGCGACGCAAGGGAAAGCAGGAATGGGAAGAAAGGCGACGCAAGGGAAGAAAGGCGACGCAAGGGAAAGCAGGAATGGGAAGAAAGGCGATGCATGGGGAGAAAGGGGACGCAAAGGAAAGCAGAAATGGGAAGAAAGGTGACGCAAGGGAAGAAAGGCGATGCAAGGGAAGTAAGGTGATGCAATGGAAGCAAGGCGACACAAGGGAAATCAGGAACGGGAAGATAGGCGACGGAAGGGATAGCAGGAACGGGAAGAAAGGCGACACGGGGGAAGAAAGGCGATGCAAGTGAAAGCAGAAACGGGAAGAAAGGCGACGCAAGGGAAGCGAGGCAACGCAAGGGAAGAAAGGAGACGCAAGGGAAGCGAGGCGACGCAAGGGAAGAAAGGCAACGCAAGGGAAAGCAGGAACGAGAAGAAAGGCGACGCAAGGGAAGAAAGGTGACGCAAGGGAAATCAGGAACGGGAAGATAGGCGACGGAAGGGATAGCAGGAACGGGAAGAAAGGCGATGCAAGGGTAAGCAGGAACGGGTAGAAAGGCGATGCAAGGGAAAGGAGGAACGGTAAGAAAGGCGATGCAAGGGAAGAAAGGCTAGGCAAGCAAAGAAAGGTGACGCAAGGGGAAGCAGGAACGAGAAGAAAGGTGATGCAAGGCAAAGCAGGAACGAGAAGAAAGGCGACGCACGAAAAGAAAGTCGACGCAAGGGAAAGTAGAAACGGGAGGAAAGGTGACGCAAGGGAAGAAAGGCGACCCAAGGGAAAATAGGAACGGGAAGAAAGGCGACGCAAGGGAAGAAAGGCGACGCAAGGGAAGTACGGCT
Source organism: Lophura swinhoii (assembly GCA_030408155.1). Lineage (NCBI taxonomy): Eukaryota > Metazoa > Chordata > Aves > Galliformes > Phasianidae > Lophura > Lophura swinhoii. Next base: position 10,239,611 of record JASCYN010000150.1, on the reverse strand, counting down.
ATGCAAGCGAAGTAAGGTGATGCAAGGCAAAGGAGGAACGAGAAGAAAGGCGACGCACGAAAAGAAAGTCGACACAAGGGAAAGTAGGAACGGGAGGAAAGGCGACGCAAGGGAAGAAAGGCGATGCAAGGGAAAGCAGGAACGAGATGTACGGCGATGCAAGGGAAAGCAGGAACGAGAAGAAAGGCGACGAAGGGGAAGAAAGGCGACGCATGGGAAAACAGGAACGGGAAGAAAGCCGATGGAAGGGAAGAAAGACAATGCAAGGGAAGAAACGCGTTGCAAGGGAAGCAAGGCGGCGCAAGGGAAAGCAGGATTGAGAAGAAAGGCGATGCAAGAGAAAGCAGGAACGGGAAGAAATGCGACGCAAGGGAAGAAAGGCGACGCAAGGGAAAGCAGAAACGGGAAGAAAGGCGACGCAAGGGAAGCGAGGCGACGCAAGGGAAAGCAGGAATGGTAAGAAAGGGGACGGAAGGGTAGAAAGGCGACGCAAGGGAAAGCAGGAATGGTAAGAAAGGCGACGCAAGGGAATAAAGGCGACGCAAGGGAAGCAAGGCGACGCAAGGGAAAGCAGGAATGGGAAGAAAGGCGACGGAAGGGTAGAAAGGCGACGCAAGGGAAAGCAGAAATGGTAAGAAAGGCGACGCAAGGGAAGAAAGGCGACACAAGGGAAGCAAGGCGATGCAAGGGAAAGCAGGAATGGGAAGACAGGTGATGCATGGGGAGAAAGGGGACGCAAAGGAAAGCAGAAATGGGAAGAAAGGCGACGCAAGGGAAGAAAGGCGACGCATGGGAAGAAAGGCGATGCAAGTGAAGAAAGGCGACGCAAGGGATGAAAGGCGAGGCAAGGGAAAGCAGGAATGGGAAGAAAGGCGACGCAAGGGAAGAAAGGCGAGGCAAGGGAAAGCAGGAACAGGAAGAAAGGCGACGCAAGTGAAACCGGGAAGGGGAAGAAAGGTGACGGAAGGGAAGAAAGGCGACGCAAGGGAAGAAAGGCGACGCAAGGGAAAGCAGGAACGAGAAGAAAGGCGACGGAAGGGAAGAAAGGCGACGCAAGGGAAGCAAGGCGATGCAAGGGAAAGCAGGAATGGGAAGAAAGGCGACGCAAAGGAAGAAAGGCGACACAAGGGAAGAAAGGAGACGCAAGGGAAAGCAGGAATGGGAAGAAAGGCGATGCATGGGGAGAAAGGGGACGCAAAGGAAAGCAGAAATGGGAAGAAAGGTGACGCAAGGGAAGAAAGGCGATGCAAGGGAAGTAAGGTGATGCAATGGAAGCAAGGCGACGCAAGGGAAATCAGGAACGGGAAGATAGGCGACGGAAGGGAAAGCAGGAACGGGAAGAAAGGCGACACGGGGGAAGAAAGGCGATGCAAGTGAAAGCAGAAACGGGAAGAAAGGCGACGCAAGGGAAGCGAGGCGACGGAAGGGAAAGCTGGAATGGCAAGAAAGGCGACGCAAGGGTAGAAAGGCGAGGCAAGGGAAAGCAGGAATGGGAAGACAGGCGACACAAGGGAAGAAAGGCGAAGCAAGGGAAAGCAGGAATGGGAAGAAAGGCGACACGGGGGAAGAAAGGCGACGCAAGGGAAGCGAGGCGACGCAAGGGAAGAAAGGCGACGCAAGGGAAGCGAGGCGACGGAAGGGAAAGCCGAAATGGCAAGAAAGGCGACGCATGGAAAGAAAGGCGACGCAAGGGAAAGCAAGAACAGGAAGATAGGCGACGCAAGGGAAGAAAGGCAACGCAAGGGAAAGCAGGAACGAGAAGAAAGGCGACGCAAGGGAAGAAAGGTGACGCAAGAGAAAGCAGAAACGGGAAGTAAGGCGCCGGAAGGGAAAGCAGGAATGAGAAGAAAGGCGATGCAAGGGTAAGCAGGAACGGGTAAAAAGTCGATGCAAGGGAAAGGAGGAACGGTAAGAAAGGCGATGCAAGGGAAGAAAGGCTACGCAAGCAAAGAAAGGCGACGCAAGGCAAAGCAGGAACGAGAAGAAAGGTGATGCAAGGCAAAGCAGGAACGAGAAGAAAGGCGACGCACGAAAAGAAAGCCGACGCAAGGGAAATAACGCGAAGCAAGGGAAGAAAGGCGACGCAAGGGAAGCAAGGCGACGCAAGGGAAAGCAGGAATGGTAAGAAAGGCGACGGAAGGGTAGAAAGGCGACGCAAGGGAAAGCAGGAATGGGAAGAAAGGCGACGCAAGGGAAGAAAGGCGACGCAAGGGAAGAAAGGCGACGCAAGGGAAAGCAGGAATGGGAAGAAAGGCGACGGAAGGGTAGAAAGGCGACGCAAGGGAAAGCAGGAATGGTAAGAAAGGCGACACAAGGGAAGAAAGGCGACGCAAGGGAAGCAAGGCGACGCAAGGGAAAGCAGGAACGGGAAGAAATGCGACGGAAGGGTAGAAAGGCGACGCAAGGGAAAGCAGGAATGGGAAGAAAGGCGACGCAAGGGAAGAAAGGCGACGCAAGGGAAGCAAGGCGATGCAAGGTAAAGCAGGAATGGGAAGAAAGGCGATGCATGGGGAGAAAGGGGACACAAAGGAAAGCAGAAATGGGAAGAAAGGCGACGCAAGGGAAGAAAGGCGATGCAAGGGAAGTAAGGTGATGCAATGGAAGCAAGGCGACGCAAGGGAAATCAGGAACGGGAAGATAGGTGACGCAAGGGTAGAAAGGCGACGCAAGGGAGCGCAGGACCGGGAAGAAAGGAGACGCATGGGAAAGCAGGAACGGGAAGAAAGGCGACGCGAGGGAAGAAAGGCGACACACGGTAAAGCAAGGACGGGATGAATGACGACGCACGGGACGGAAGGCGACGAAAGGGAAGAAAGGCGACGCAAGGGAAAGCAGGATTGAGAAGAAAGGAAATGCATGGAAAGAAAGGCGACGAAAGGGAAAGCAGGAATGGGAAGAAAGGTGACGCAAGGGAAAGCTGGAACGGTAGGAAAGGTGACGCAAGAGTAAGCAGGAACGGTAAGAAAGGCTACGCAAGGGAAGAAAGGCGGCGCAAGGAATGAAAGGCGATGCAAGGGAAAGCAGGAATGGGAAGAAAGGCGATGCAAGGGAAGAAAGGCAATGCAAGCGAAGAAAGGCGAAGCAAGGGAAGCAAGGCGACGCAAGGGAAAGCAGGAATGGTAAGTAAGGCGACGCCAGGGTAGAAAGGCAATGCAAGGGAAAGCAGGAATGGGAAGAAAGGCGACGCAAGCGAAGAAAGCCGATGCAAGTGAAGAAAGGCGACGCAAGAGAAGCAAGGCGACGCAAGAGAAAGCAGGAGGGGTAAGAAAGGCAAGGCAAGGGTAGAATGACAAGGCAAGGGAAAGCAGGAATGGGAAGAAAGGCGACTCAAGGGAAGAAAGGCGATGCAAGAGAAGAAAGGCGACGCAAGGGAAGAAAGGCGAGGCAAGGGAAAGCAGGAATGGGAAGAAAGGCGACGCAAGGGAAGCAAGGCGACGCAAGGGAAAGCAGGAATGGTAAGAAAGGCGACGCAAGGGAAGCGAGGCGACGGAAGGGAAAGCTGGAATGGCAAGAAAGGCGACACGGGGGAAGAAAGGCGATGCAAGGGAAAGCAGGAATGGTAAGAAAGGCGACGCAAGGGAAGCGAGGCGACGGAAGGGAAAGCTGGAATGGCAAGAAAGGCGACGCATGGAAAGAAAGGCGACGCAAGGGAAAGCAAGAACAGGAAGATAGGCGACGCAAGGGAAGAAAGGCGACGCAAGGGAAGAAAGGCAACGCAAGGGAAAGCAGGAACGAGAAGAAAGGCGACGCAAGGGAAGAAAGCTGACGCAAGAGAAAGCAGAAACGGGAAGTAAGGCTCCGGAAGGAAAAGCAGGAATGCGAAGAAAGGCGATGCAAGGGTAAGCAGGAACGGGTAAAAAGGCGATGCAAGGGAAAGGAGGAACGGTAAGAAAGGCGATGCAAGGGAAGAAATGCTACGCAAGCAAAGAAAGGCGACGCAAGGGAAAGCAGGAACGAGAAGAAAGGTGATGCAAGGCAAAGCAGGAACGAGAAGAAAGGCGACGCACGAAAAGAAAGTCGACGCAAGGGAAAGTAGAAACGGGAGGAAAGGCGACGCAAGGGAAGAAAGGCGACGCAAGGGAAAATAGGAACGGGAAGAAAGGCGACGCAAGGGAAGAAAGGAGACGGAAGGGAAGAAAGGCGACGCAAGGGAAGAAAGGCGAGGCAAGGGAAAGCAGGAATGGGAAGAAAGGCGACGCAAGGGAAGCTAGGCGACGCAAGGGAAAGCAGGAACGGGAAGAAAGGCGCCGCAAGGGAAATAACGCTACGGAAGTGAAGAAAGGCGACGCAAGGGAAAGCAGGAACGGGAAGAAAGGAGATGCATGGGAAGAAAGGCGACGCAGGGGAAGAAAGGCGACACAAGGGAAAGCAGGAATGGTAAGAAAGGCGACGCAAGGGAAGAAAGGCGATGCAAGTGAAGGAAGGGAACGCAAGGGAAGCAAGGCTAAGCAAGGGAAGAAAGGCGATGCAAGAGAAAGCAGAAACGGGAAGAAAGGCGACGGAAGGGAAAGCAGGAACGGGAAGAAAGGCGACACGGGGGAAGAAAGGCGATGCAAGGGAAAGCAGGAATGGTAAGAAAGGCGACGCAAGGGAAGCGAGGCGACGGAAGGGAAAGCTGGAATGGCAAGAAAGGCGACGCATGGAAAGAAAGGCGACGCAAGGGAAAGCAAGAACAGGAAGATAGGCGACGCAAGGGAAGAAAGGCGACGCAAGGGAAGAAAGGCAACGCAAGGGAAAGCAGGAACGAGAAGAAAGGCGACGCAAGGGAAGAAAGGTGACGCAAGAGAAAGCAGAAACGGGAAGTAAGGCGCCGGAAGGAAAAGCAGGAATGTGAAGAAAGGCGATGCAAGGGTAAGCAGGAACGGGTAAAAAGGCGATGCAAGGGAAAGGAGGAACGGTAAGAAAGGCGATGCAAGGGAAGAAATGCTACGCAAGCAAAGAATGGCGATGCAAGGGAAAGCAGGAACGAGAAGAAAGGTGATGCAAGGCAAAGCAGGAACGAGAAGAAAGGCGACGCACGAAAAGAAAGTCGACGCAAGGGAAAGTAGAAACGGGAGGAAAGGCGACGCAAGGGAAGAAAGGCGACGCAAGGGAAAATAGGAACGGGAAGAAAGGCGACGCAAGGGAAGAAAGGAGACGCAAGGGAAGAAAGGCGACGCAAGGGAAGCAAGGCGACGCAAGGGAAAGCAGGAATGGTAAGAAAGGCGACGGAAGGGTAGAAAGGCGACGCAAGGGAAAGCAGGAATGGTAAGAAAGGCGACACAAGGGAATAAAGGCGACGCAAGGGAAGCAAGGCGACGCAAGGGAAAGCAGGAATGGGAAGAAAGGCGAAGGAAGGGTAGAAAGGCGACGCAAGGGTAAGCAGGAACGGGAAGAAAGGCGACGCAAGGGAAACAACGCGACGGAAGTGAAGAAAGGCGACGCAAGGGTAAGCAGGAATGGGAAGAAAGAAGATGCATGGGAAGAAAGGCGACGCAGGGGAAGAAAGGCGACGCAGGGGAAGAAAGGCGACACAAGGGAAAGCAGGAATGGTAAGAAAGGCGACGCAAGGGAAGAAAGGCGATGCAAGTGAAGGAAGGGAACGCAAGAGAAGCAAGGCGACGCAAGGGAAGAAAGGCGACGCAAGAGAAAGCAGAAACGGGAAGTAAGGCGCCGGAAGGGAAAGCAGGAATGAGAAGAAAGGCGATGCAAGGGTAAGCAGGAACGGGTAAAAAGGCGATGCAAGGGAAAGGAGGAACGGTAAGAAAGGCGATGCAAGGGAAGAAAGGCTACGCAAGGGAAAGCAGGATTGAGAAGAAAGGCGACGCAAGAGAAAGCAGGAACGGGAAGAAATGCGACGCAAGGGAAGAAAGGCGACGCAAGGGAAGAAAGGCGACACAAGGGAAGAAAGGCGACGTAAGAGAAAGCAAGAACGGGATGTAAGGCGACGCAAGGGAAAGCAGGAACGAGAAGAAGGGCAACGCAAGGAAACAAAGTCGACGGAAGGGAAAGCAGGAACGGGAAGAAAGGCGACACGGGGCAAGAAAGGCGACGCAAGGGAAAGCAGGAATGGGAAGAAAGGCGATGCAAGGGAAGCAAGGCGACGCAAGGGAAGCAAGGCGATGCAAGGGAAAGCAGGAATGGGAAGAAAGGCGATGCATGGGGAGAAAGGGGACGCAAAGGAAAGCAGAAATGGGAAGAAAGGCGACGCAAGGGAGAAAGGTGATGCAAGGGAAGTAAGGTGATGCAATGGAAGCAAGGCGACGCAAGGGAAATCAGGAAGGGGAAGATAGGCGACGCAAGGGTAGAAAGGCGACGCAAGGCAGCACAGGAACGGGAAGAAAGGAGACGCATGGGAAAGCAGGAACGGGAAGAAAGGCGACGCGAGGGAAGAAAGGCGACACACGGTAAAGCAAGGATGGGATGAATGCCGACGCACGGGACGGAAGGCGACGCAAGGGAAGAAAGGCGACGCAAGGGCAAGCAGGATTGAGAAGAAAGGCGAAGCAAGAGAAAGCAGGAAAGCGAAGAAAGGAAATGCATGGAAAGAAAGGCGACGAAAGGGAAAGCAGGAATGGGAAGAAAGTTTATGCAAGGGAAAGCTGGAACGGTAAGAAAGGCTACGCAAGGGAAGAAAGGCGGCGCAAGGAATGAAAGGCGATGCAAGGGAAAGCAGGAATGGTAAGAAAGGCGACGCAAGGGAAGAAAGGGGACGCAAAGGAAAGCAGAAATGGGAAGAAAGGCGACGCAAGGGAAGAAAGCCGATGCAAGTGAAGAAAGGCGACGCAAGGGAAGCAAGGCGACGCAAGAGAAAGCAGGAGGGGTAAGAAAGGCGAGGCAAGGGTAGAATGATGAGGCAAGGGAAAGCAGGAATGGGAAGAAAGGCGACGCAAGGGAAGCAAGGCGACGCAAGGGAAAGCAGGAATGGTAAGAAAAGCGACGCAAGGGTAGAAAGGCGTGGCAAGGGAAAGCAGGAATGGGAAGAAAGGCGACACAAGGGAAGAAAGGCGATGCAAGTGAAGAAAGGCGACGCAAGGGAAGCAAGGCGAGGCAAGGGAAAGCAGGAATGGGAAGAAAGGCGACGCAAGGGAAGAAAGGCGATACAAGTGAAGAAAGGCGATGCAAGGGAAGCAAGGCGACGCAAGTGAAAGCAGGAACGGGAAGAAAGGTGACGGAAGGGAAGAAAGGCGACGCAAGGAATGAAAGGCGATGCATGGTAAAGCAGGAACAGGAAGAAAGGCGACGCAAGGGAAAAATGTGACGCAAGGGAAGGCATGAACGGGAAGAAAGGAGACGCAAGGTAAGAAATAAGATCCACGGGAAGAAAGGCGTCGCAAGGGAAGCAAGGCGAGGCAAGGGAAAGAAGGATTGAGAAGAAAGGCGACGCAAGAGAAAGCAGGAACGCGAAGAAAGGCGACACAAGGGAAGAAAGGTGACACAAGAGAAAGCAGACACGGGAAGTAAGGCGTCGGAAGGGAAAGGAGGAACAAGAAGAAAGGCGAAACAAGGTAAGCAGGAACGGGAAGAAAGATGATGCAAGGGAAAGGAGGAACGGGAAGAAAAGCACCGCAAGGGAAGATAGGCATCGCAAGGGAAGAAAGGCGACGCAAGGGAAAGCAGTAACGGGAAGAAAGGCGACCCAAGGGAAATAACGCGACGCAAGGGAAGCAAGGCGACGCAAGGGAGAGCAGGAATGGTAAGAAAGGCGACGCAAGGGAAGAAAGGCGATGCAAGTGAAGAAAGGTGACGCAAGGGAAGCAAGGCAACGCAAGGGAAGCAAGGCGAGGCAAGGGAAAGCAGGATTGAGAAGAAAGGTGAGGCAAGGGAAAGCAGGATTGAGAAGAAAGGCGACGCAAGAGAAAGCAGGAACACGAAGAAAGGCGACGCAAGGGAAGAAAGGTGACACAAGAGAAAGCAGAAACGGGAAGTAAGGCGTCAGAAGGGAAAGGAGGAACGAGAAGAAAGGCGAAGCAAGGTAAGCAGGAACGGGAAGAAAGACGATGCAAGGGAAAGGAGGAACGGTAAGAAAGGCACCGCAAGGGAAGATAGGCGACGCAAGGGAAGAAAGGCGACGCAAGGGAAAGCAGTAACGGGAAGAAAGGCGCCGCAAGGGAAGCGAGGCGACGGAAGGGAATGCTGGAATGGCAAGAAAGGCGACGCATGGAAAGAAAGGCGACTCAAGGGAAGAAAGGCGACGCAAGGGAAAGCAGGAACGAGAAGAAAGGCGACGCAAGGGAAGAAAGGTGACGCAAGGGAAATCAGGAACGGGAAGATAGGCGACGGAAGGGATAGCAGGAACGGGAAGAAAGGCGATGCAAGGGTAAGCAGGAACGGGAAGAAAGGCGATGCAAGGGAAAGGAGGAACGGTAAGAAAGGCGATGCAAGGGAAGAAAGGCTACGCAAGCAAAGAAAGGTGACGCAAGGGGAAGCAGGAACGAGAAGAAAGGTGATGCAAGGCAAAGCAGGAACGAGAAGAAAGGCGACGCAAGGGAAAGTAGAAACGGGAGGAAAGGCGACGCAAGGGAAGAAAGGCGACGCAAGGGAAAATAGGAATGGGAAGAAAGGCGACGCAAAGGAAGAAAGGAGACACAAGGGAAGAAAGGCGACGGAAGGGAAGTACGGCAACGCAAGCGAAGTAAGGTGATGCAAGGGAAAGCAGGAACGAGAAGAAAGGTGATGCAAGGCAAAGCAGGAACGAGAAGAAAGGCGACGCACGAAAACTAAGTCGACGCACGGGAAAGTAGGAACGGGAGGAAAGGCGACGCAAGGGAAGAAAGGCGATGCAAGGGAAAGCAGGAACGAGATGTACGGCAACGCAAGGGAAAGCAGGAACGAGAAGAAAGGCGACGAAAGGGAAGAAAGGCGACGCAAGGGAAAACAGGAACGGGAAGAAAGCAGATGCAAGGGAAGAAAGACGATGCAAGGGAAGAAACGCGTTGCAAGGGAAGCAAGGCGGCGCAAGGTAAAGCAGGATCGAGAAGAAAGGCGACGCAAGAGAAAAGAGGAACGGGAAGAAATGCGACGCAAGGGAAGAAAGGCGACGCAAGGGAAAGCAGAAACGTGAAGAAAGGCGACGCAAGGGAAGAAAGGCGACGCAAGAGAAAGCAAGAACGGGATGTAAGGCGACGCAAGGGAAAGCAGGAACGAGAAGAAGGGCAACTCACGGATACAAAGTCGACGCAAGGGAAAGCAGGAACGGAAAGAAAGGCGTCGCAAGGGAAGAAAGGGGACGCAAGGGAAGATAGGCGACGCAAGGGAAAGCAGGAATGGTAAGAAAGGCGACGCAAGGGAAGAAAGGCGACGCAAGGGAAAATAGGAACGGGAAGAAAGGCGACACAAGGGAAAGACGGAACGGGAGGAAAGGCGACGCAAGGGAAGAAAGGCGACGCAAGGGATAGCAGGAACGAGATGTACGGCGACGCAAGGGAAAGCAGGAACGAGAAGAAAGGCGACGAAGGGGAAGAAAGGCGACGCATGGGAAAACAGGAACGGGAAGAAAGCCTATGCAAGGGAAGAAAGACGATGCAAGGGAAGAAACGCGTTGCAAGGGAAGCAAGGCGGCGCAAGGGAAAGCAGGATTGAGAAGAAAGGCGACGCAAGAGAAAGCAGGAACGGGAAGAAATGCGACGCAAGGGAAGAAAGGCGACGTAAGAGAAAGCAAGAACGGGATGTAAGGCAACGCAAGGGAAAGCAGGAACGAGAAGAAGGGCAACGCACGGAAACAAAGTCGACGGAAGGGAAAGCAGGAACGGGAAGAAAGACGACACGGGGGAAGAAAGGCGACGCAAGGGAAAGCAGGAATGGTAAGAAAGGCGACGCAAGGGAAGAAAGGGGACGCAAAGGAAAGCAGAAATGGGAAGAAAGGCGACGCAAGGGAAAACAGGAACGGGAAGAAAGCAGATGCAAGGGAAGAAAGACGATGCAAGGGAAGAAACGCGTTGCAAGGGAAGCAAGGCGGCGAAAGGGAAAGCAGGATCGAGAAGAAAGGCGACGCAAGAGAAAAGAGGAACGGGAAGAAATGCGACGCAAGGGAAGAAAGGCGACGCAAGGGAAAGCAGAAACGTGAAGAAAGGCGACGCAAGGGAAGAAAGGCGACGCAAGAGAAAGCAAGAACGGGATGTAAGGCGACGCAAGGGAAAGCAGGAACGAGAAGAAGGGCAACTCACGGATACAAAGTCGATGCAAGGGAAAGCAGGAACGGGAAGAAAGGCGACGCAAGGAAAGAAATTCGACGCAAGGTAAATTAGGAACGGAAAGAAAGGCGTCGCAAGGGAAGAAAGGGGACGCAAGGGAAGATAGGAACGGGAAGAAAGGCGACGCAAGGGAAGAAAGGAGACGCAAGGGAAGAAAGGCGACGCAAGGGAAGAAAGGCGACGCAAGGGAAAATAGGAATGGGAAGAAAGGCGACGCAAAGGAAGAAAGGAGACACAAGGGAAGAAAGGCGACGCAAGGGAAGTACGGCAACGCAAGCGAAGTAAGGTGATGCAAGGGAAAGCAGGAACGAGAAGAAAGGTGATGCAAGGCAAAGCAGGAACGAGAAGAAAGGCGATGCAAGTGAAGTAAGGTGATGCAATGGAAGCAAGGCGACGCAAGGGAAATCAGGAACGGGAATATAGGCGACACAAGGGTAGAAAGGCGACGCAAGGCAGCGCAGGAACGGGAAGAAAGGAGACGCATGGGAAAGCAAGAACGGGAAGAAAGGCGACGCGAGGGAAGAAAGGCGACACACGGTAAAGCAAGGATGGGATGAATGCCGACGCACGGGACGGAAGGCGACGCAAGGGAAAGCAGGAATGGGAAGAAAGGCGACGCAAGGGAAGAAAGGCGACGCAAGGGAAGCAAGGCGATGCAAGGGAAAGCAGGAATGGGAAGAAAGGCGACGGAAGGGTAGAAAGGCGACGCAAGGGAAAGCAGGAATGGGAAGAAAGGCGACGCAAAGGAAGAAAGGCGACACAAGGGAAGAAAGGCGACGCAAGGGAAGTACGGCGACGCAAGCGAAGTAAGGTGATGCAAGGGAAAGCAGGAACGAGAAGAAAGGTGATGCAAGGCAAAGCAGGAACGAGAAGAAAGGCGACGCACGAAAACTAAGTCGACGCACGGGAAAGTAGGAACGGGAGGAAATGCGACGCAAGGGAAGAAAGGCGATGCAAGGGAAAGCAGGAACGAGATGTACGGCAACGCAAGGGAAAGCAGGAACGAGAAGAAAGGCGACGAAAGGGAAGAAAGGCGACGCAAGGGAAAACAGGAACGGGAAGAAAGCAGATGCAAGGGAAGAAAGACGATGCAAGGGAAGAAACGCGTTGCAAGGGAAGCACGGCGGCGAAAGGGAAAGCAGGATCGAGAAGAAAGGCGACGCAAGAGAAAAGAGGAACGGGAAGAAATGCGACGCAAGGGAAGAAAGGCGACGCAAGGGAAAGCAGAAACGTGAAGAAAGGCGACGCAAGGGAAGAAAGGCGACGCAAGAGAAAGCAAGAACGGGATGTAAGGCGACGCAAGGGAAAGCAGGAACTAGAAGAAGGGCAACTCACGGATACAAAGTCGATGCAAGGGAAAGCAGGAACGGGAAGAAAGGCGACGCAAGGAAAGAAATTCGACGCAAGGTAAATTAGGAACGGAAAGAAAGGCGTCGCAAGGGAAGAAAGGGGACGCACGGGAAAATAGGAATGGGAAGAAAGGCGACGCAAGGGAAGAAAGGAGACACAAGGGAAGAAAGGCGACGCAAGGGAAGTACGGCAACGCAAGCGAAGTAAGGTGATGCAAGGGAAAGCAGGAACGAGAAGAAAGGTGATGCAAGGCAAAGCAGGAACGAGAAGAAAGGCGATGCAAGGGAAGTAAGGTGATGCAATGGAAGCAAGGCGACGCAAGGGAAATCAGGAACGGGAATATAGGCGACACAAGGGTAGAAAGGCGACGCAAGGCAGCGCAGGAACGGGAAGAAAGGAGACGCATGGGAAAGCAAGAACGGGAAGAAAGGCGACGCGAGGGAAGAAAGGCGACACACGGTAAAGCAAGGATGGGATGAATGCCGACGCACGGGACGGAAGGCGACGCAAGGGAAAGCAGGAACGAGAAGAAAGGCGACGGAAGGGTAGAAAGGCGACGCAAGGGAAAGCAGGACTGGGAAGAAAGGCGACGCAAGGGAAGAAAGGCGACGCAAGGGAAGAAAGGCGACGCAAGGGAAAGCAGGAATGGGAAGAAAGGCGACGGAAGGGTAGAAAGGCGACGCAAGGGAAAGCAGGAATGGGAAGAAAGGCGACGCAAAGGAAGAAAGGCGACACAAGGGAAGAAAGGAGACGCAAGGGAAAGCAGGAATGGGAAGAAAGGCGACGGAAGGGTACCCAGGCGATGCAAGGGAAAGCAGGAATGGGAAGAAAGGTGACGCAAGGGTAGAAAGGCGAGGCAAGGGAAAGCAGGAATGGGAAGAAAGGCGACACAAGGGAAGAAAGGCGAAGCAAGGGAAAGCAGGAATGGGAAGAAAGGCGACGCAAGGGAAGAAAGGCGACGCAAGGGAAAGCAGGAACGAGAAGAAAGGCGACGCAAGGGAAGAAAGGTGACGCAAGAGAAAGCAGAAACGGGAAGTAAGGCGCCGGAAGGGAAAGCAGGAATGAGAAGAAAGGCGATGCAAGCGTAAGCAGGAACGGGTAGAAAGGCGATGCAAGGGAAAGGAGGAACGGGAAGAAAGGCGATGCAAGGGAAGAAAGGCTACGCAAGGGAAAGCAGGAACGAGAAGAAAGGTGATGCAAGGCAAAGCAGGAACGAGAAGAAAGGCGACGCACGAAAAGAAAGTCGACGCATGGGAAAGTAGAAACGGGAGGAAAGGTGACGCAAGGGAAGAAAGGCGACGCAAGGGAAAGCAGGAACGAGATGTACGGCGACGCAAGGGAAAGCAGGAACGAGAAGAAAGGCGACGAAGGGGAAGAAAGGCGACGCATGGGAAAACAGGAACGGGAAGAAAGCCGATGCAAGGGAAGAAAGACGATGCAAGGGAAGAAACGCGTTGCAAGGGAAGCAAGGCGGCGCAAGGGAAAGCAGGATTGAGAAGAAAGGCGACGCAAGAGAAAGCAGGAACGGGAAGAAATGCGACGCAAGGGAAGAAAGGCGACGCAATGGAAAGCAGAAACGTGAAGCTAGGCGACGCAAGGGAAGAAAGGCGACGCACGGGAAAGCAGGAATGGTAAGAAAGGCGACGCAAGGGAATAAAGGCGACGCAAGGGAAGCAAGGCGACGCAAGGGAAGGCAGGAATGGGAAGAAAGGCGACGGAAGGGTAGAAAGGCGACGCAAGGGAAAGCAGGAATGGTAAGAAAGGCGACGCAAGGGAAGAAAGGCGACGCAAGGGAAGCAAGGCGATGCAAGGGAAAGCAGGAATGGGAAGAAAGGTGATGCATGGGGAGAAAAGGGACGCAAAGGAAAGCAGAAATGGGAAGAAAGGCGACGCAAGGGAAGAAAGGCGATGCAAGGGAAGTAAGGTGATGCAATGGAAGCAAGGCGACGCAAGGGAAATCAGGAACGGGAAGATAGGCGACGCAAGGGTAGAAAGACGACGCAAGGGAGCGCAGGAATGGGAAGAAAGGAGACGCATGGGAAAGCAAGAACGGGAAGAAATGCGATGCGAGGGAAGAAAGGCGACACACGGTAAAGCAAGGATGGGATGAATGCCGACGAACGGGACGGAAGGCGACTCAAGGGAAGAAAGGCGAAGCAAGAGAAAGCAGGAAAGCGAAGAAAGGAAATGCATGGAAAGAAAGGCGACGAAAGGGAAAGCAGGAATGGGAAGAAAGTTTACGCAAGGGAAAGCTGGAACGGTAGGAAAGGTGACGCAAGAGTAAGCAGGAACGGTAAGAAAGGCTACGCAAGGGAAGAAAGGCGGCGCAAGGAATGAAAGGCGATGCAAGGGAAAGCAGGAATGGGAAGAAAGGCGATGCAAGGGAAGAAAGGCAAATCAAGCGAAGAAAGGCGACGCAAGGGAAGCAAGGCGACGCAAGGGAAAGCAGGAATGGTAAGTAAGGCGACGCAAGGGTAGAAAGGCAATGCAAGGGAAAGCAGGAATGGGAAGAAAGGCGACGCAAGGGAAGAAAGCCGATGCAAGAGAAAGCAGGAGGGGTAAGAAAGGCGAGGCAAGGGTAGAATGACGAGGCAAGGGAAAGCAGGAATGGGAAGAAAGGCGACGCAAGGGAAGAAAGGCGATGCAAAAGAAGAAAGGCGACGCAAGGGAAATAAGGCGACGCAAGGGAACGCAGGAACGGGAAGAAAGCCAACGCAAGGGAAATAACGCGAAGCAAGGGAAGAAAGGCGACGCAAGGGATGCAAGGCGACGCAAGGGTAAGCAGGAATGGTAAGTAAAGCGACGCAAGGGTAGAAAGGCGAGGCAAGGGAAAGCAGGAATGGGAAGAAAGGCGACGCAAAGGAAGAAAGGCGACACAAGGGAAGAAAGGAGACGCAAGGGAAAGCAGGAATGGGAAGAAAGGCGATGCATGGGAAGAAAGGCGATACAAGTGAAGAAAGGCGATCCACTGGAAGCAAGGCGACGCAAGGGAAAGCAGGAACGGGAAGTAAGGCGCCGCAAGGGAAATAACGTGACGGAAGAGAAGAAAGGCGACGCAAGGGAAAGCAGGAATGGGAAGAAAGGAGATGCATGGGAAGAAAGGCGACGCAAGGGAAGAAAGGCGACGCAAGGGAAAGCAGGAACAGGAAGAAAGGCGACGCAAGTGAAACCGGGAAGGGGAAGAAAGGTGACGGAAGGGAAGAAAGGCGACGGAAGGGTAGAAAGGCGACGCAAGGGAAAGCAGGAACGAGAAGAAAGGCGACGGAAGGGAAGAAAGGCGACACAAGGGAAGCAAGGCGATGCAAAGGAAAGCAGGAATGGGAAGAAAGGCGACGGAAGGATAGAAAGGCGACGCAAGGGAAAGCAGGAATGGGAAGAAAGGCGACGCAAAGGAAGAAAGGCAACACAAGGGAAGAAAGGAGACGCAAGGGTAAGCAGGAATGGGAAGAAAGGCGATGCATGGGGAGAAAGCGGACGCAAAGGAAAGCAGAAATGGGAAGAAAGGTGACGCAAGGGAAGAAAGGCGATGCAAGGGAAGTAAGGTGATGCAATGGAAGCAAGGCGACGCAAGGGAAATCAGGAACGGGAAGATAGGCGACGGAAGGGATAGCAGGAACGGGAAGAAAGGCGACACGGGGGAAGAAAGGCGATGCAAGTGAAAGCAGAAACGGGAAGAAAGGCGACGCAAGGGAAGAAAGGAGACGCAAGGGAAGAAAGGAGACGCAAGGGAAGCGAGGCGACGGAAGGGAAAGCTGGAATGGCAAGAAAGGCGACGCAAGGGTAGAAAGGCGAGGCAAGGGAAAGCAGGAATGGGAAGAAAGGCGACACAAGGGAAGAAAGGCGAAGCAAGGGAAAGCAGGAATGGGAAGAAAGGCGACGCAAGGGAAGAAAGGCGACGCAAGGGAAGAAAGGCGATGCAAGGGAAAGCAGGAACGAGAAGAAAGGCGACGCAAGGGAAGAAAGGTGACGCAAGAGAAAGCAGAAACGGGAAGCAAGGCGCCGGAAGGGAAAGCAGGAATGAGAAGAAAGGCGATGCAAGCGTAAGCAGGAACGGGTAGAAAGGCGATGCAAGGGAAAGGAGGAACGGTAAGAAAGGCGATGCAAGGGAAGAAAGGCTACGCAAGGGAAAGCAGGAACGAGAAGAAAGGTGATGCAAGGCAAAGCAGGAACGAGAAGAAAGGCGACGCACGAAAAGAAAGTCGACGCAAGGCAAAGTAGAAACGGGAGGAAAGGTGACGCAAGGGAAGAAAGGCGACGCAAGGGAAAGCAGGAACGAGATGTACGGCGACGCAAGGGAAATAACGTGACGGAAGAGAAGAAAGGCGACGCAAGGGAAAGCAGGAACGGGAAGAAAGGAGATGCATGGGAAGAAAGGCGACGCAAGGGAAGAAAGGCAACACAAGGGAAGAAAGGAGACGCAAGGGTAAGCAGGAATGGGAAGAAAGGCGATGCATGGGGAGAAAGCGGACGCAAAGGAAAGCAGAAATGGGAAGAAAGGTGACGCAAGGGAAGAAAGGCGATGCAAGGGAAGTAAGGTGATGCAATGGAAGCAAGGCGACGCAAGGGAAATCAGGAACGGGAAGATAGGCGACGGAAGGGATAGCAGGAACGGGAAGAAAGGCGACACGGGGGAAGAAAGGCGATGCAAGTGAAAGCAGAAACGGGAAGAAAGGCGACGCAAGGGAAGAAAGGAGACGCAAGGGAAGAAAGGAGACGCAAGGGAAGCGAGGCGACGGAAGGGAAAGCTGGAATGGCAAGAAAGGCGACGCAAGGGTAGAAAGGCGAGGCAAGGGAAAGCAGGAATGGGAAGAAAGGCGACACAAGGGAAGAAAGGCGAAGCAAGGGAAAGCAGGAATGGGAAGAAAGGCGACGCAAGGGAAGAAAGGCGACGCAAGGGAAGAAAGGCGACGCAAGGGAAAGCAGGAACGAGAAGAAAGGCGACGCAAGGGAAGAAAGGTGACGCAAGAGAAAGCAGAAACGGGAAGCAAGGCGCCGGAAGGGAAAGCAGGAATGAGAAGAAAGGCGATGCAAGCGTAAGCAGGAACGGGTAGAAAGGCGATGCAAGGGAAAGGAGGAACGGTAAGAAAGGCGATGCAAGGGAAGAAAGGCTACGCAAGGGAAAGCAGGAACGAGAAGAAAGGTGATGCAAGGCAAAGCAGGAACGAGAAGAAAGGCGACGCACGAAAAGAAAGTCGACGCAAGGCAAAGTAGAAACGGGAGGAAAGGTGACGCAAGGGAAGAAAGGCGACGCAAGGGAAAGCAGGAACGAGATGTACGGCGACGCAAGGGAAATAACGTGACGGAAGAGAAGAAAGGCGACGCAAGGGAAAGCAGGAACGGGAAGAAAGGAGATGCATGGGAAGAAAGGCGACGCAAGGGAAGAAAGGCGACGCAAGGGAAAGCAGGAACGGGAAGTAAGGCGCCGCAAGGGAAATAACGTGACGGAAGAGAAGAAAGGCGACGCAAGGGAAAGCAGGAACGGGAAGAAAGGAGATGCATGGGAGGAAAGGCGACGCAAGGGAAGAAAGGCGACGCAAGGGAAAGCAGGAACAGGAAGAAAGGCGACGCAAGTGAAACCGGGAAGGGGAAGAAAGGTGACGGAAGGGAAGAAAGGCGACGGAAGGGTAGAAAGGCGACGCAAGGGAAAGCAGGAACGAGAAGAAAGGCGACGGAAGGGAAGAAAGGCGACGCAAGGGAAGCAAGGCGATGCAAAGGAAAGCAGGAATGGGAAGAAAGGCGACGGAAGGATAGAAAGGCGACGCAAGGGAAAGCAGGAATGGGAAGAAAGGCGACGCAAAGGAAGAAAGGCGACACAAGGGAAGAAAGGAGACGCAAGGGAAAGCAGGAATGGGAAGAAAGGCGATGCATGGGGAGAAAGGGGACGCAAAGGAAAGCAGAAATGGGAAGAAAGGTGACGCAAGGGAAGAAAGGCGATGCAAGGGAAGTAAGGTGATGCAATGGAAGCAAGGCGACGCAAGGGAAATCAGGAACGGGAAGATAGGCGACGGAAGGGAAAGCAGGAACGGGAAGAAAGGCGACACGGGGGAAGAAAGGCGATGCAAGTGAAAGCAGAAACGGGAAGAAAGGCGACGCAAGGGAAGCGAGGCGACGCAAGGGAAGAAAGGAGACGCAAGGGAAGCGAGGCGACGGAAGGGAAAGCTGGAATGGCAAGAAAGGCGACGCAAGGGTAGAAAGGCGAGGCAAGGGAAAGCAGGAATGGGAAGAAAGGCGACACAAGGGAAGAAAGGCGAAGCAAGGGAAAGCAGGAATGGGAAGAAAGGCGACACAAGGGTAAGCAGGAACGGGTAGAAAGGCGATGCAAGGGAAAGGAGGAACGGTCTGAAAGACGATGCAAGGGAAGAAAGGCTACGCAAGCAAAGAAAGGTGACGCAAGGGAAAGCAGGAACGAGAAAAAAGGTGATGCAAGGCAAAGCAGGAACGAGAAGAAAGGCGACGCACGAAAAGAAAGTCGACGCAAGGGAAAGTAGAAACAGGAGGAAAGGTGACGCAAGGGAAGAAAGGCGACGCAAGGGAAAATAGGAACGGGAAGAAAGGCGACGCAAGGGAAGAAAGGAGACGCAAGGGAAGAAAGGCGACGCAAGGGAAGTACGGCTATGCAAGCGCAGTAAGGTGATGCAAGGCAAAGCAGGAACGAGAAGAAAGGCGACGCACGAAAAGAAAGTCGACACAAGGGAAAGTAGGAACGGGAGGAAAGGCGACGCAAGGGAAGAAAGGCGACGCAAGGGAAAGCAGGAACGAGATGTACGGCGACGCATGGGAAAGCCGGAACGAGAAGAAAGGCGACGAAGGGGAAGAAAGGCGACGCATGGGAAAACAGGAACGGGAAGAAAGCCGATGCAAGGGAAGAAAGACGATGCAAGGGAAGAAACGCGTTGCAAGGGAAGCAAGGTGGCGCAAGGGAAAGCAGGATTGAGAAGAAAGGCGACTCAAGAGAAAGCAGGAACGGGAAGAAAGCCGCCGCAAGGGAAATAACGTGACGGAAGAGAAGAAAGGCGACGCAAGGGAAAGCAGGAACGGGAAGAAAGGAGATGCATGGGAAGAAAGGCGACGCAAGGGAAGAAAGGCGACGCAAGGGAAGAAAGGCGACGCAAGGGAAGAAAGGCGACGCAAGGGAAGAAAGGCGACGCAAGGGAAGAAAGGCGACGCAAGGGAAAGCAGGAACAGGAAGAAAGGCGACGCAAGTGAAACCGGGAAGGGGAAGAAAGGTGACGGAAGGGAAGAAAGGCGACGGAAGGGTAGAAAGGCGATGCAAGGGAAAGCAGGAATGGGAAGAAAGGCGACGGAAGGATAGAAAGGCGACGCAAGGGAAAGCAGGAATGGGAAGAAAGGCGACGCAAGGGAAGAAAGGCGATGCAAGGGAAGTAAGGTGATGCAATGGAAGCAAGGCGACGCAAGGGAAAGCAGGATTGAGAAGAAAGGCGACGCAAGAGAAAGCAGGAACGGGAAGAAATGCGACGCAAGGGAAGAAAGGCGACGCAAGGGAAGAAAGGCGACGCAAGGGAAGAAAGGCGACGCAAGGGAAGAAAGCCGACGCAAGGGAAGAAAGCCGATGCAAGGGAAGAAAGCCGATGCAAGGGAAGAAACGCGTTGCAAGGGAAGAAACGCGTTGCAAGGGAAGCAAGGCGGCGCAAGGGAAAGCAGGATTGAGAAGAAAGGCGACGCAAGAGAAAGCAGGAACGGGAAGAAATGCGACGCAAGGGAAGAAAGGCGACGCAAGGGAAAGCAGAAACGTGAAGAAAGGCGACGCAAGGGAAGAAAGGCGACGTAAGAGAAAGCAAGAACGGGATGTAAGGCGACGCAAGGGAAAGCAGGAACGAGAAGAAGGGCAACGCATGGAAACAAAGTCGACGGAAGGGAAAGCAGGAACGGGAAGAAAGGCGACACGGGGGAAGAAAGGCGACGCAAGGGAAAGCAGGAATGGTAAGAAAGGCGACGCAAGGGAAGAAAGGCGACGCAAGGGAAGCAAGGCGATGCAAGGGAAAGCAGGAATGGGAAGAAAGGCGACGCAAGGGAAGAAAGGCGATGCAAGGGAAGTAAGGTGATGCAATGGAAGCAAGGCGACGCAAGGGAAATCAGGAACGGGAAGATAGGCGACGCAAGGGTAGAAAGGCGACGCAAGGCAGCGCAGGAACGGGAAGAAAGGAGACGCATGGGAAAGCAAGAACGGGAAGAAAGGCGACGCGAGGGAAGAAAGGCGACACACGGTAAAGCAAGGATGGGATGAATGCCGACGCAGGGGACGGAAGGCGACGCAAGGGAAAGCAGGAATGAGAAGAAAGGCGACGGAAGGGTAGAAAGGCGACGCAAGGGAAAGCAGGAATGGGAAGAAAGGCGACGGAAGGGTAGAAAGGCGACGCAAGGGAAAGCAGGAATGGGAAGAAAGGCGACGCAAAGGAAGAAAGGCGACACAAGGGAAGAAAGGAGACGCAAGGGAAAGCAGGAATGGGAAGAAAGGCGACGGAAGGGTACCCAGGCGACGCAAGGGAAAGCAGGAATGGGAAGAAAGGCGACGCAAGGGAAGAAAGGCGACGCAAGGGAAAGCAGGAATGGGAAGAAAGGCGATGCATGGGGAGAAAGGGGACGCAAAGGAAAGCAGAAATGGGAAGAAAGGTGACGCAAGGGAAGAAAGGCGATGCAAGGGAAGTAAAGTGATGCAATGGAAGCAAGGCGACGCAAGGGAAATCAGGAACGGGAAGATAGGCGACGGAAGGGATAGCAGGAACGGGAAGAAAGGCGACACGGGGGAAGAAAGGCGATGCAAGTGAAAGCAGAAACGGGAAGAAAGGCGACGCAAGGGAAGCGAGGCGACGCAAGGGAAGAAAGGAGACGCAAGGGAAGCGAGGCGACGCAAGGGAAGAAAGGCAACGCAAGGGAAAGCAGGAACGAGAAGAAAGACGACGCAAGGGAAGAAAGGTGACGCAAGGGAAATCAGGAACGGGAAGATAGGCGACGGAAGGGATAGCAGGAACGGGAAGAAAGGCGATGCAAGGGTAAGCAGGAACGGGTAGAAAGGCGATGCAAGGGAAAGGAGGAACGGTAAGAAAGGCGATGCAAGGGAAGAAAGGCTACGCAAGCAAAGAAAGGTGACGCAAGGGGAAGCAGGAACGAGAAGAAAGGTGATGCAAGGCAAAGCAGGAACGAGAAGAAAGGCGACGCACGAAAAGAAAGTCGACACAAGGGAAAGTAGGAACGGGAGGAAAGGCGACGCAAGGGAAGAAAGGCGACGCAAGGGAAAGCAGGAACGAGATGTACGGCGACGCAAGGGAAAGCAGGAACGAGAAGAAAGGCGACGAAGGGGAAGAAAGGCGACGCATGGGAAAACAGGAACGGGAAGAAAGCCGATGCAAGGGAAGAAAGACGATGCAAGGGAAGAAACGCGTTGCAAGGGAAGCAAGGCGGCGCAAGGTAAAGCAGGATTGAGAAGAAAGGCGACGCAAGAGAAAGCAGGAACGGGAAGAAATGCGACGCAAGGGAAGAAAGGCGACGCAAGGGAAAGCAGAAACGTGAAGAAAGGCGACGCACGGGAAGAAAGGCGACGTAAGAGAAAGCAAGAACGGGATGTAAGGCAACGCAAGGGAAAGCAGGAACAAGAAGAAGGGCAACGCACGGAAACAAAGTCGACGGAAGGGAAAGCAGGAACGGGAAGAAAGGCGACACGGGGGAAGAAAGGCGACGCAAGGGAATAAAGGCGACGCAAGGGAAGCAAGGCGATGCAAGGGAAAGCAGGAATGGGAAGAAAGGCGACGCAAGGGAAAGCTGGAACGGTAGGAAAGGTGACGCAAGAGTAAGCAGGAACGGTAAGAAAGGGTACGCAAGGGAAGAAAGGCGGCGCAAGGAATGAAAGGCGATGCAAGGGAAAGCAGGAATGGGAAGAAAGGCGACGCAAGGGAAGAAAGGCGATGCAAGAGAAGAAAGGCGACGCAAGGGAAGCAAGGCGACGCAAGGGAATGCAGGAACGGGAAGAAAGCCGACGCAAGGGAAATAACGCGAAGCAAGGGAAGAAAGGCGACGCAAGGGAAGCAAGGCGACGCAAGGGAAAGCAGGAATGGTAAGAAAGGCGACGGAAGGGTAGAAAGGCGACGCAAGGGAAAGCAGGAATGGTAAGAAAGGCGACACAAGGGAATAAAGGCGACGCAAGGGAAGCAAGGCGACGCAAGGGAAAGCAGGAATGGGAAGAAAGGCGAAGGAAGGGTAGAAAGGCGACGCAAGGGTAAGCAGGAACGGGAAGAAAGGCGACGCAAGGGAAACAACGCGACGGAAGTGAAGAAAGGCGACGCAAGGGTAAGCAGGAATGGGAAGAAAGAAGATGCATGGGAAGAAAGGCGACGCAGGGGAAGAAAGGCGACGCAGGGGAAGAAAGGCGACACAAGGGAAAGCAGGAATGGTAAGAAAGGTGACGCAAGGGAAGAAAGGCGATGCAAGTGAAGGAAGGGAACGCAAGAGAAGCAAGGCGACGCAAGGGAAGAAAGGCGACGCAAGAGAAAGCAGAAACGGGAAGTAAGGCGCCGGAAGGGAAAGCAGGAATGAGAAGAAAGGCGATGCAAGGGTAAGCAGGAACGGGTAAAAAGGCGATGCAAGGGAAAGGAGGAACGGTAAGAAAGGCGATGCAAGGGAAGAAAGGCTACGCAAGGGAAAGCAGGATTGAGAAGAAAGGCGACGCAAGAGAAAGCAGGAACGGGAAGAAATGCGACGCAAGGGAAGAAAGGCGACGCAAGGGAAGAAAGGCGACACAAGGGAAGAAAGGCGACGTAAGAGAAAGCAAGAACGGGATGTAAGGCGACGCAAGGGAAAGCAGGAACGAGAAGAAGGGCAACGCAAGGAAACAAAGTCGACGGAAGGGAAAGCAGGAACGGGAAGAAAGGCGACACGGGGCAAGAAAGGCGACGCAAGGGAAAGCAGGAATGGGAAGAAAGGCGATGCAAGGGAAGCAAGGCGACGCAAGGGAAGCAAGGCGATGCAAGGGAAAGCAGGAATGGGAAGAAAGGCGATGCATGGGGAGAAAGGGGACGCAAAGGAAAGCAGAAATGGGAAGAAAGGCAACGCAAGGGAGAAAGGTGATGCAAGGGAAGTAAGGTGATGCAATGGAAGCAAGGCGACGCAAGGGAAATCAGGAACGGGAAGATAGGCGACGCAAGAATAGAAAGACGACGGAAGGGAGCGCAGGAACGGGAAGAAAGGAGACGCATGGGAAAGCAAGAACGGGAAGAAAGGCGACGCGAGGGAAGAAAGGCGACACACGGTAAAGCAAGGATGGGATGAATGCCGACGCACGGGACGGAAGGCGACGCAAGGGAAGAAAGGCGACGCAAGGGCAAGCAGGATTGAGAAGAAAGGCGAAGCAAGAGAAAGCAGGAAAGCGAAGAAAGGAAATGCATGGAAAGAAAGGCGACGAAAGGGAAAGCAGGAATGGGAAGAAAGTTTATGCAAGGGAAAGCTGGAACGGTAAGAAAGGCTACGCAAGGGAAGAAAGGCGGCGCAAGGAATGAAAGGCGATGCAAGGGAAAGCAGGAATGGTAAGAAAGGCGACGCAAGGGAAGAAAGGGGACGCAAAGGAAAGCAGAAATGGGAAGAAAGGCGACGCAAGGGAAGAAAGCCGATGCAAGTGAAGAAAGGCGACGCAAGGGAAGCAAGGCGACGCAAGAGAAAGCAGGAGGGGTAAGAAAGGCGAGGCAAGGGTAGAATGATGAGGCAAGGGAAAGCAGGAATGGGAAGAAAGGCGACGCAAGGGAAGCAAGGCGACGCAAGGGAAAGCAGGAATGGGAAGAAAGGCGACACAAGGGAAGAAAGGCGATGCAAGTGAAGAAAGGCGACGCAAGGGAAGCAAGGCGAGGCAAGGGAAAGCAGGAATGGGAAGAAAGGCGACGCAAGGGAAGAAAGGCGATACAAGTGAAGAAAGGCGATGCAAGGGAAGCAAGGCGACGCAAGGGAAAGCAGGAACGGGAAGAAAGGTGCCGCAAGGGAAAAATGTGACGCAAGGGAAGGCATGAACGGGAAGAAAGGAGACGCAAGTGAAAGCAGGAACGGGAAGAAAGGTGACGGAAGGGAAGAAAGGCGACGCAAGGAATGAAAGGCGATGCATGGGAAAGCAGGAACAGGAAGAAAGGCGACGCAAGGGAAAAATGTGACGCAAGGGAAGGCATGAACGGGAAGAAAGGAGACGCAAGGTAAGAAATAAGATCCACGGGAAGAAAGGCGTCGCAAGGGAAGCAAGGCGAGGCAAGGGAAAGAAGGATTGAGAAGAAAGGCGACGCAAGAGAAAGCAGGAACGCGAAGAAAGGCGACACAAGGGAAGAAAGGTGACACAAGAGAAAGCAGAAACGGGAAGTAAGGCGTCGGAAGGGAAAGGAGGAACAAGAAGAAAGGCGAAACAAGGTAAGCAGGAACGGGAAGAAAGATGATGCAAGGGAAAGGAGGAACGGGAAGAAAAGCACCGCAAGGGAAGATAGGCATCGCAAGGGAAGAAAGGCGACGCAAGGGAAAGCAGTAACGGGAAGAAAGGCGACCCAAGGGAAATAACGCGACGCAAGGGAAGCAAGGCGACGCAAGGGAGAGCAGGAATGGTAAGAAAGGCGACGCAAGGGAAGAAAGGCGATGCAAGTGAAGAAAGGTGACGCAAGGGAAGCAAGGCAACGCAAGGGAAGCAAGGCGAGGCAAGGGAAAGCAGGATTGAGAAGAAAGGTGAGGCAAGGGAAAGCAGGATTGAGAAGAAAGGCGACGCAAGAGAAAGCAGGAACACGAAGAAAGGCGACGCAAGGGAAGAAAGGTGACACAAGAGAAAGCAGAAACGGGAAGTAAGGCGTCAGAAGGGAAAGGAGGAACGAGAAGAAAGGCGAAGCAAGGTAAGCAGGAACGGGAAGAAAGACGATGCAAGGGAAAGGAGGAACGGTAAGAAAGGCACCGCAAGGGAAGATAGGCGACGCAAGGGAAGAAAGGCGACGCAAGGGAAAGCAGTAACGGGAAGAAAGGCGCCGCAAGGGAAGCGAGGCGACGGAAGGGAATGCTGGAATGGCAAGAAAGGCGACGCATGGAAAGAAAGGCGACTCAAGGGAAGAAAGGCGACGCAAGGGAAAGCAGGAACGAGAAGAAAGGCGACGCAAGGGAAGAAAGGTGACGCAAGGGAAATCAGGAACGGGAAGATAGGCGACGGAAGGGATAGCAGGAACGGGAAGAAAGGCGATGCAAGGGTAAGCAGGAACGGGAAGAAAGGCGATGCAAGGGAAAGGAGGAACGGTAAGAAAGGCGATGCAAGGGAAGAAAGGCTACGCAAGCAAAGAAAGGTGACGCAAGGGGAAGCAGGAACGAGAAGAAAGGTGATGCAAGGCAAAGCAGGAACGAGAAGAAAGGCGACGCAAGGGAAAGTAGAAACGGGAGGAAAGGCGACGCAAGGGAAGAAAGGCGACGCAAGGGAAAATAGGAATGGGAAGAAAGGCGACGCAAAGGAAGAAAGGAGACACAAGGGAAGAAAGGCGACGGAAGGGAAGTACGGCAACGCAAGCGAAGTAAGGTGATGCAAGGGAAAGCAGGAACGAGAAGAAAGGTGATGCAAGGCAAAGCAGGAATGAGAAGAAAGGCGACGCACGAAAACTAAGTCGACGCACGGGAAAGTAGGAACGGGAGGAAAGGCGACGCAAGGGAAGAAAGGCGATGCAAGGGAAAGCAGGAACGAGATGTACGGCAACGCAAGGGAAAGCAGGAACGAGAAGAAAGGCGACGAAAGGGAAGAAAGGCGACGCAAGGGAAAACAGGAACGGGAAGAAAGCAGATGCAAGGGAAGAAAGACGATGCAAGGGAAGAAACGCGTTGCAAGGGAAGCAAGGCGGCGAAAGGGAAAGCAGGTTCGAGAAGAAAGGCGACGCAAGAGAAAAGAGGAACGGGAAGAAATGCGACGCAAGGGAAGAAAGGCGACGCAAGGGAAAGCAGAAACGTGAAGAAAGGCGACGCAAGGGAAGAAAGGCGACGCAAGAGAAAGCAAGAACGGGATGTAAGGCGACGCAAGGGAAAGCAGGAACGAGAAGAAGGGCAACTCACGGATACAAAGTCGACGCAAGGGAAAGCAGGAACGGGAAGAAAGGCGACGCAAGGAAAGAAATTCGACGCAAGGTAAATTAGGAACGGAAAGAAAGGCGTCGCAAGGGAAGAAAGGGGACGCAAGGGAAGATAGGCGACGCAAGGGAAAGCAGGAATGGTAAGAAAGGCGACGCAAGGGAAGAAAGGCGACGCAAGGGAAAATAGGAACGGGAAGAAAGGCGACACAAGGGAAAGACGGAACGGGAGGAAAGGCGACGCAAGGGAAGAAAGGCGACGCAAGGGATAGCAGGACGGAGATGTACGGCGACGCAAGGGAAAGCAGGAACAAGAAGAAAGGCGACGAAGGGGAAGAAAGGCGACGCATGGGAAAACAGGAACGGGAAGAAAGCCTATGCAAGGGAAGAAAGACGATGCAAGGGAAGAAACGCGTTGCAAGGGAAGCAAGGCGGCGCAAGGGAAAGCAGGATTGAGAAGAAAGGCGACGCAAGAGAAAGCAGGAACGGGAAGAAATGCGACGCAAGGGAAGAAAGGCGACGCAAGGGAAAGCAGAAACGTGAAGAAAGGCGACGCAAGGGAAGAAAGGCGACGTAAGAGAAAGCAAGAACGGGATGTAAGGCAACGCAAGGGAAAGCAGGAACGAGAAGAAGGGCAACGCACGGAAACAAAGTCGACGGAAGGGAAAGCAGGAATGGGAAGAAAGACGACACGGGGGAAGAAAGGCGACGCAAGGGAAAGCAGGAATGGTAAGAAAGGCGACGCAAGGGAAGAAACGGGACGCAAAGGAAAGCAGAAATGGGAAGAAAGGCGACGCAAGGGAAAATAGGAATGGGAAGAAAGGCGACGCAAAGGAAGAAAGGAGACACAAGGGAAGAAAGGCGACGCATGGGAAGTACGGCAACGCAAGCGAAGTAAGGTGATGCAAGGGAAAGCAGGAACGAGAAGAAAGGTGATGCAAGGCAAAGCAGGAACGAGAAGAAAGGCGACGCACGAAAACTAAATCGACGCACGGGAAAGTAGGAACGGGAGGAAATGCGACGCAAGGGAAGAAAGGCGATGCAAGGGAAAGCAGGAACGAGATGTACGGCAACGCAAGGGAAAGCAGGAACGAGAAGAAAGGCGACGAAAGGGAAGAAAGGCGACGCAAGGGAAAACAGGAACGGGAAGAAAGCAGATGCAAGGGAAGAAAGACGATGCAAGGGAAGAAACGCGTTGCAAGGGAAGCAAGGCGGCGAAAGGGAAAGCAGGATCGAGAAGAAAGGCGACGCAAGAGAAAAGAGGAACGGGAAGAAATGCGACGCAAGGGAAGAAAGGCGACGCAAGGGAAAGCAGAAACGTGAAGAAAGGCGACGCAAGGGAAGAAAGGCGACGCAAGAGAAAGCAAGAACGGGATGTAAGGCGACGCAAGGGAAAGCAGGAACGAGAAGAAGGGCAACTCACGGATACAAAGTCGATGCAAGGGAAAGCAGGAACGGGAAGAAAGGCGACGCAAGGAAAGAAATTCGACGCAAGGTAAATTAGGAACGGAAAGAAAGGCGTCGCAAGGGAAGAAAGGGGACGCAAGGGAAGATAGGAACGGGAAGAAAGGCGACGCAAGGGAAGAAAGGAGACGCAAGGGAAGAAAGGCGACGCAAGGGAAGAAAGGCGACGCAAGGGAAAATAGGAATGGGAAGAAAGGCGACGCAAAGGAAGAAAGGAGACACAAGGGAAGAAAGGCGACGCAAGGGAAGTACGGCAACGCAAGCGAAGTAAGGTGATGCAAGGGAAAGCAGGAACGAGAAGAAAGGTGATGCAAGGCAAAGCAGGAACGAGAAGAAAGGCGATGCAAGGGAAGTAAGGTGATGCAATGGAAGCAAGGCGACGCAAGGGAAATCAGGAACGGGAATATAGGCGACACAAGGGTAGAAAGGCGACGCAAGGCAGCGCAGGAACGGGAAGAAAGGAGACGCATGGGAAAGCAAGAACGGGAAGAAAGGCGACGCGAGGGAAGAAAGGCGACACACGGTAAAGCAAGGATGGGATGAATGCCGACGCACGGGACGGAAGGCGACGCAAGGGAAAGCAGGAACGAGAAGAAAGGCGACGGAAGGGTAGAAAGGCGACGCAAGGGAAAGCAGGACTGGGAAGAAAGGCGACGCAAGGGAAGAAAGGCGACGCAAGGGAAGCAAGGCGATGCAAGGGAAAGCAGGAATGGGAAGAAAGGCGACGGAAGGGTAGAAAGGCGACGCAAGGGAAAGCAGGAATGGGAAGAAAGGCGACGCAAAGGAAGAAAGGCGACACAAGGGAAGAAAGGCGACGCAAGGGAAGTACGGCAACGCAAGCGAAGTAAGGTGATGCAAGGGAAAGCAGGAACGAGAAGAAAGGTGATGCAAGGCAAAGCAGGAACGAGAAGAAAGGCGACGCACGAAAACTAAGTCGACGCACGGGAAAGTAGGAACGGGAGGAAATGCGACGCAAGGGAAGAAAGGCGATGCAAGGGAAAGCAGGAACGAGATGTACGGCAACGCAAGGGAAAGCAGGAACGAGAAGAAAGGCGACGAAAGGGAAGAAAGGCGACGCAAGGGAAAACAGGAACGGGAAGAAAGCAGATGCAAGGGAAGAAAGACGATGCAAGGGAAGAAACGCGTTGCAAGGGAAGCAAGGCGGCGAAAGGGAAAGCAGGATCGAGAAGAAAGGCGACGCAAGAGAAAAGAGGAACGGGAAGAAATGCGACGCAAGGGAAGAAAGGCGACGCAAGGGAAAGCAGAAACGTGAAGAAAGGCGACGCAAGGGAAGAAAGGCGACGCAAGAGAAAGCAAGAACGGGATGTAAGGCGACGCAAGGGAAAGCAGGAACTAGAAGAAGGGCAACTCACGGATACAAAGTCGATGCAAGGGAAAGCAGGAACGGGAAGAAAGGCGACGCAAGGAAAGAAATTCGACGCAAGGTAAATTAGGAACGGAAAGAAAGGCGTCGCATGGGAAGAAAGGGGACGCAAGGGAAAATAGGAATGGGAAGAAAGGCGACGCAAGGGAAGAAAGGAGACACAAGGGAAGAAAGGCGACGCAAGGGAAGTACGGCAACGCAAGCGAAGTAAGGTGATGCAAGGGAAAGCAGGAACGAGAAGAAAGGTGATGCAAGGCAAAGCAGGAACGAGAAGAAAGGCGATGCAAGGGAAGTAAGGTGATGCAATGGAAGCAAGGCGACGCAAGGGAAATCAGGAACGGGAATATAGGCGACACAAGGGTAGAAAGGCGACGCAAGGCAGCGCAGGAACGGGAAGAAAGGAGACGCATGGGAAAGCAAGAACGGGAAGAAAGGCGACGCGAGGGAAGAAAGGCGACACACGGTAAAGCAAGGATGGGATGAATGCCGACGCACGGGACGGAAGGCGACGCAAGGGAAAGCAGGAACGAGAAGAAAGGCGACGGAAGGGTAGAAAGGCGACGCAAGGGAAAGCAGGACTGGGAAGAAAGGCGACGCAAGGGAAGAAAGGCGACGCAAGGGAAAGCAGGAATGGGAAGAAAGGCGACGGAAGGGTAGAAAGGCAAAGCAAGGGAAAGCAGGAATGGGAAGAAAGGCGACGCAAAGGAAGAAAGGCGACACAAGGGAAGAAAGGAGACGCAAGGGAAAGCAGGAATGGGAAGAAAGGCGACGGAAGGGTACCCAGGCGACGCAAGGGAAAGCAGGAATGGGAAGAAAGGCGACGCAAGGGTAGAAAGGCGAGGCAAGGGAAAGCAGGAATGGGAAGAAAGGCGACACAAGGGAAGAAAGGCAAAGCAAGGGAAAGCAGGAATGGGAAGAAAGGCGACGCAAGGGAAAGCAGGAACGAGAAGAAAGGCGACGCAAGGGAAGAAAGGTGACGCAAGAGAAAGCAGAAACGGGAAGTAAGGCGCCGGAAGGGAAAGCAGGAATGAGAAGAAAGGCGATGCAAGCGTAAGCAGGAACAGGTAGAAAGGCGATGCAAGGGAAAGGAGGAACGGGAAGAAAGGCGATGCAAGGGAAGAAAGGCTAAGCAAGGGAAAGCAGGAACGAGAAGAAAGGTGATGCAAGGCAAAGCAGGAACGAGAAGAAAGGCGACGCACGAAAAGAAAGTCGACGCATGGGAAAGTAGAAACGGGAGGAAAGGTGACGCAAGGGAAGAAAGGCGACGCAAGGGAAAGCAGGAACGAGATGTACGGCGACGCAAGGGAAAGCAGGAACGAGAAGAAAGGCGACGAAGGGGAAGAAAGGCGACGCATGGGAGAACAGGAACGGGAAGAAAGCCGATGCAAGGGAAGAAAGACGATGCAAGGGAAGAAACGCGTTGCAAGGGAAGCAAGGCGGCGCAAGGGAAAGCAGGATTGAGAAGAAAGGCGACGCAAGAGAAAGCAGGAACGGGAAGAAATGCGACGCAAGGGAAGAAAGGCGACGCAATGGAAAGCAGAAACGTGAAGCTAGGCGACGCAAGGGAAGAAAGGCGACGCACGGGAAAGCAGGAATGGTAAGAAAGGCGACGCAAGGGAATAAAGGCGACGCAAGGGAAGCAAGGCGACGCAAGGGAAGGCAGGAATGGGAAGAAAGGCGACGGAAGGGTAGAAAGGCGACGCAAGGGAAAGCAGGAATGGTAAGAAAGGCGACGCAAGGGAAGAAAGGCGACGCAAGGGAAGCAAGGCGATGCAAGGGAAAGCAGGAATGGGAAGAAAGGTGATGCATGGGGAGAAAGGGGACGCAAAGGAAAGCAGAAATGGGAACAAAGGCGACGCAAGGGAAGAAAGGCGATGCAAGGGAAGTAAGGTGATGCAATGGAAGCAAGGCGACGCAAGGGAAATCAGGAACGGGAAGATAGGCGACGCAAGGGTAGAAAGACGACGCAAGGGAGCGCAGGAACGGGAAGAAAGGAGACGCATGGGAAAGCAAGAACGGGAAGAAATGCGATGCGAGGGAAGAAAGGCGACACACGGTAAAGCAAGGATGGGATGAATGCCGACGAACGGGACGGAAGGCGACTCAAGGGAAGAAAGGCGAAGCAAGAGAAAGCAGGAAAGCGAAGAAAGGAAATGCATGGAAAGAAAGGCGACGAAAGGGAAAGCAGGAATGGGAAGAAAGTTTACGCAAGGGAAAGCTGGAACGGTAGGAAAGGTGACGCAAGAGTAAGCAGGAACGGTAAGAAAGGCTACGCAAGGGAAGAAAGGCGGCGCAAGGAATGAAAGGCGATGCAAGGGAAAGCAGGAATGGGAAGAAAGGCGATGCAAGGGAAGTAAGGTGATGCAATGGAAGCAAGGCGACGCAAGGGAAATCAGGAACGGGAATATAGGCGACACAAGGGTAGAAAGGCGACGCAAGGCAGCGCAGGAACGGGAAGAAAGGAGACGCATGGGAAAGCAAGAACGGGAAGAAAGGCGACGCGAGGGAAGAAAGGCGACACACGGTAAAGCAAGGATGGGATGAATGCCGACGCACGGGACGGAAGGCGACGCAAGGGAAAGCAGGAACAAGAAAGGCGACGGAAGGGTAGAAAGGCGACGCAAGGGAAAGCAGGACTGGGAAGAAAGGCGACGCAAGGGAAGAAAGGCGACGCAAGGGAAAGCAGGAATGGGAAGAAAGGCGACGGAAGGGTAGAAAGGCAAAGCAAGGGAAAGCAGGAATGGGAAGAAAGGCGACGCAAAGGAAGAAAGGCGACACAAGGGAAGAAAGGAGACGCAAGGGAAAGCAGGAATGGGAAGAAAGGCGACGGAAGGGTACCCAGGCGACGCAAGGGAAAGCAGGAATGGGAAGAAAGGCGACGCAAGGGTAGAAAGGCGAGGCAAGGGAAAGCAGGAATGGGAAGAAAGGCGACACAAGGGAAGAAAGGCAAAGCAAGGGAAAGCAGGAATGGGAAGAAAGGCGACGCAAGGGAAAGCAGGAACGAGAAGAAAGGCGACGCAAGGGAAGAAAGGTGACGCAAGAGAAAGCAGAAACGGGAAGTAAGGCGCCGGAAGGGAAAGCAGGAATGAGAAGAAAGGCGATGCAAGCGTAAGCAGGAACAGGTAGAAAGGCGATGCAAGGGAAAGGAGGAACGGGAAGAAAGGCGATGCAAGGGAAGAAAGGCTAAGCAAGGGAAAGCAGGAACGAGAAGAAAGGTGATGCAAGGCAAAGCAGGAACGAGAAGAAAGGCGACGCACGAAAAGAAAGTCGACGCATGGGAAAGTAGAAACGGGAGGAAAGGTGACGCAAGGGAAGAAAGGCGACGCAAGGGAAAGCAGGAACGAGATGTACGGCGACGCAAGGGAAAGCAGGAACGAGAAGAAAGGCGACGAAGGGGAAGAAAGGCGACGCATGGGAAAACAGGAACGGGAAGAAAGCCGATGCAAGGGAAGAAAGACGATGCAAGGGAAGAAACGCGTTGCAAGGGAAGCAAGGCGGCGCAAGGGAAAGCAGGATTGAGAAGAAAGGCGACGCAAGAGAAAGCAGGAACGGGAAGAAATGCGACGCAAGGGAAGAAAGGCGACGCAATGGAAAGCAGAAACGTGAAGCTAGGCGACGCAAGGGAAGAAAGGCGACGCACGGGAAAGCAGGAATGGTAAGAAAGGCGACGCAAGGGAATAAAGGCGACGCAAGGGAAGCAAGGCGACGCAAGGGAAGGCAGGAATGGGAAGAAAGGCGACGGAAGGGTAGAAAGGCGACGCAAGGGAAAGCAGGAATGGTAAGAAAGGCGACGCAAGGGAAGAAAGGCGACGCAAGGGAAGCAAGGCGATGCAAGGGAAAGCAGGAATGGGAAGAAAGGTGATGCATGGGGAGAAAGGGGACGCAAAGGAAAGCAGAAATGGGAAGAAAGGCGACGCAAGGGAAGAAAGGCGATGCAAGGGAAGTAAGGTGATGCAATGGAAGCAAGGCGACGCAAGGGAAATCAGGAACGGGAAGATAGGCGACGCAAGGGTAGAAAGACGACGCAAGGGAGCGCAGGAACGGGAAGAAAGGAGACGCATGGGAAAGCAAGAACGGGAAGAAATGCGATGCGAGGGAAGAAAGGCGACACACGGTAAAGCAAGGATGGGATGAATGCCGACGAACGGGACGGAAGGCGACTCAAGGGAAGAAAGGCGAAGCAAGAGAAAGCAGGAAAGCGAAGAAAGGAAATGCATGGAAAGAAAGGCGACGAAAGGGAAAGCAGGAATGGGAAGAAAGTTTACGCAAGGGAAAGCTGGAACGGTAGGAAAGGTGACGCAAGAGTAAGCAGGAACGGTAAGAAAGGCTACGCAAGGGAAGAAAGGCGGCGCAAGGAATGAAAGGCGATGCAAGGGAAAGCAGGAATGGGAAGAAAGGCGATGCAAGGGAAGAAAGGCAAATCAAGCGAAGAAAGGCGACGCAAGGGAAGCAAGGCGACGCAAGGGAAAGCAGGAATGGTAAGTAAGGCGACGCAAGGGTAGAAAGGCAATGCAAGGGAAAGCAGGAATGGGAAGAAAGGCGACGCAAGGGAAGAAAGCCGATGCAAGAGAAAGCAGGAGGGGTAAGAAAGGCGAGGCAAGGGTAGAATGACGAGGCAAGGGAAAGCAGGAATGGGAAGAAAGGCGACGCAAGGGAAGAAAGGCGATGCAAAAGAAGAAAGGCGACGCAAGGGAAATAAGGCGACGCAAGGGAACGCAGGAACGGGAAGAAAGGAGATGCATGGGAAGAAAGGCGACGCAAGGGAAGAAAGGCGACGCAAGGGAAAGCAGGAACAGGAAGAAAGGCGACGCAAGTGAAACCGGGAAGGGGAAGAAAGGTGACGGAAGGGAAGAAAGGCGACGGAAGGGTAGAAAGGCGACGCAAGGGAAAGCAGGAACGAGAAGAAAGGCGACGGAAGGGAAGAAAGGCGACGCAAGGGAAGCAAGGCGATGCAAAGGAAAGCAGGAATGGGAAGAAAGGCGACGCAAAGGAAGAAAGGCAACACAAGGGAAGAAAGGAGACGCAAGGGTAAGCAGGAATGGGAAGAAAGGCGATGCATGGGGAGAAAGCGGACGCAAAGGAAAGCAGAAATGGGAAGAAAGGTGACGCAAGGGAAGAAAGGCGATGCAAGGGAAGTAAGGTGATGCAATGGAAGCAAGGCGACGCAAGGGAAATCAGGAACGGGAAGATAGGCGACGGAAGGGATAGCAGGAACGGGAAGAAAGGCGACACGGGGGAAGAAAGGCGATGCAAGTGAAAGCAGAAACGGGAAGAAAGGCGACGCAAGGGAAGAAAGGAGACGCAAGGGAAGAAAGGAGACGCAAGGGAAGCGAGGCGACGGAAGGGAAAGCTGGAATGGCAAGAAAGGCGACGCAAGGGTAGAAAGGCGAGGCAAGGGAAAGCAGGAATGGGAAGAAAGGCGACACAAGGGAAGAAAGGCGATGCAAGGGAAAGCAGGAATGGGAAGAAAGGCGACGCAAGGGAAGAAAGGCGACGCAAGGGAAGAAAGGCGACGCAAGGGAAAGCAGGAACGAGAAGAAAGGCGACGCAAGGGAAGAAAGGTGACGCAAGAGAAAGCAGAAACGGGAAGCAAGGCGCCGGAAGGGAAAGCAGGAATGAGAAGAAAGGCGATGCAAGCGTAAGCAGGAACGGGTAGAAAGGCAATGCAAGCGTAAGCAGGAACGGGTAGAAAGGCGATGCAAGGGAAGAAAGGCTACGCAAGGGAAAGCAGGAACGAGAAGAAAGGTGATGCAAGGCAAAGCAGGAACGAGAAGAAAGGCGACGCACGAAAAGAAAGTCGACGCAAGGCAAAGTAGAAACGGGAGGAAAGGTGACGCAAGGGAAGAAAGGCGACGCAAGGGAAAGCAGGAACGAGATGTACGGCGACGCAAGGGAAATAACGTGACGGAAGAGAAGAAAGGCGACGCAAGGGAAAGCAGGAACGGGAAGAAAGGAGATGCATGGGAAGAAAGGCGACGCAAGGGAAGAAAGGCGACGCAAGGGAAAGCAGGAACGGGAAGTAAGGCGCCGCAAGGGAAATAACGTGACGGAAGAGAAGAAAGGCGACGCAAGGGAAAGCAGGAACGGGAAGAAAGGAGATGCATGGGAAGAAAGGCGACGCAAGGGAAGAAAGGCGACGCAAGGGAAAGCAGGAACAGGAAGAAAGGCGACGCAAGTGAAACCGGGAAGGGGAAGAAAGGTGACGGAAGGGAAGAAAGGCGACGGAAGGGTAGAAAGGCGACGCAAGGGAAAGCAGGAACGAGAAGAAAGGCGACGGAAGGGTAGAAAGGCGACGCAAGGGAAAGCAGGACTGGGAAGAAAGGCGACGCAAGGGAAGAAAGGCGACGCAAGGGAAAGCAGGAATGGGAAGAAAGGCGACGGAAGGGTAGAAAGGCAAAGCAAGGGAAAGCAGGAATGGGAAGAAAGGCGACGCAAAGGAAGAAAGGCGACACAAGGGAAGAAAGGAGACGCAAGGGAAAGCAGGAATGGGAAGAAAGGCGACGGAAGGGTACCCAGGCGACGCAAGGGAAAGCAGGAATGGGAAGAAAGGCGACGCAAGGGTAGAAAGGCGAGGCAAGGGAAAGCAGGAATGGGAAGAAAGGCGACACAAGGGAAGAAAGGCAAAGCAAGGGAAAGCAGGAATGGGAAGAAAGGCGACGCAAGGGAAAGCAGGAACGAGAAGAAAGGCGACGCAAGGGAAGAAAGGTGACGCAAGAGAAAGCAGAAACGGGAAGTAAGGCGCCGGAAGGGAAAGCAGGAATGAGAAGAAAGGCGATGCAAGCGTAAGCAGGAACAGGTAGAAAGGCGATGCAAGGGAAAGGAGGAACGGGAAGAAAGGCGATGCAAGGGAAGAAAGGCTAAGCAAGGGAAAGCAGGAACGAGAAGAAAGGTGATGCAAGGCAAAGCAGGAACGAGAAGAAAGGCGACGCACGAAAAGAAAGTCGACGCATGGGAAAGTAGAAACGGGAGGAAAGGTGACGCAAGGGAAGAAAGGCGACGCAAGGGAAAGCAGGAACGAGATGTACGGCGACGCAAGGGAAAGCAGGAACGAGAAGAAAGGCGACGAAGGGGAAGAAAGGCGACGCATGGGAAAACAGGAACGGGAAGAAAGCCGATGCAAGGGAAGAAAGACGATGCAAGGGAAGAAACGCGTTGCAAGGGAAGCAAGGCGGCGCAAGGGAAAGCAGGATTGAGAAGAAAGGCGACGCAAGAGAAAGCAGGAACGGGAAGAAATGCGACGCAAGGGAAGAAAGGCGACGCAATGGAAAGCAGAAACGTGAAGCTAGGCGACGCAAGGGAAGAAAGGCGACGCACGGGAAAGCAGGAATGGTAAGAAAGGCGACGCAAGGGAATAAAGGCGACGCAAGGGAAGCAAGGCGACGCAAGGGAAGGCAGGAATGGGAAGAAAGGCGACGGAAGGGTAGAAAGGCGACGCAAGGGAAAGCAGGAATGGTAAGAAAGGCGACGCAAGGGAAGAAAGGCGACGCAAGGGAAGCAAGGCGATGCAAGGGAAAGCAGGAATGGGAAGAAAGGTGATGCATGGGGAGAAAGGGGACGCAAAGGAAAGCAGAAAT
The DNA here is from genome assembly GCA_030408155.1 of Lophura swinhoii. Classification (NCBI taxonomy): domain Eukaryota; kingdom Metazoa; phylum Chordata; class Aves; order Galliformes; family Phasianidae; genus Lophura; species Lophura swinhoii. The sequence continues at coordinate 10,203,604 of JASCYN010000150.1, read as the reverse complement.
GGGAAGAAAGGCGACGCAAGGGAAGAAAGGCGATGCAAGGGAAGTAAGGTGATGCAATGGAAGCAAGGCGACGCAAGGGAAATCAGGAACGGGAAGATAGGCGACGCAAGGGTAGAAAGACGACGCAAGGGAGCGCAGGAACGGGAAGAAAGGAGACGCATGGGAAAGCAAGAACGGGAAGAAATGCGATGCGAGGGAAGAAAGGCGACACACGGTAAAGCAAGGATGGGATGAATGCCGACGAACGGGACGGAAGGCGACTCAAGGGAAGAAAGGCGAAGCAAGAGAAAGCAGGAAAGCGAAGAAAGGAAATGCATGGAAAGAAAGGCGACGAAAGGGAAAGCAGGAATGGGAAGAAAGTTTACGCAAGGGAAAGCTGGAACGGTAGGAAAGGTGACGCAAGAGTAAGCAGGAACGGTAAGAAAGGCTACGCAAGGGAAGAAAGGCGGCGCAAGGAATGAAAGGCGATGCAAGGGAAAGCAGGAATGGGAAGAAAGGCGATGCAAGGGAAGAAAGGCAAATCAAGCGAAGAAAGGCGACGCAAGGGAAGCAAGGCGACGCAAGGGAAAGCAGGAATGGTAAGTAAGGCGACGCAAGGGTAGAAAGGCAATGCAAGGGAAAGCAGGAATGGGAAGAAAGGCGACGCAAGGGAAGAAAGCCGATGCAAGAGAAAGCAGGAGGGGTAAGAAAGGCGAGGCAAGGGTAGAATGACGAGGCAAGGGAAAGCAGGAATGGGAAGAAAGGCGACGCAAGGGAAGAAAGGCGATGCAAAAGAAGAAAGGCGACGCAAGGGAAATAAGGCGACGCAAGGGAACGCAGGAACGGGAAGAAAGGAGATGCATGGGAAGAAAGGCGACGCAAGGGAAGAAAGGCGACGCAAGGGAAAGCAGGAACAGGAAGAAAGGCGACGCAAGTGAAACCGGGAAGGGGAAGAAAGGTGACGGAAGGGAAGAAAGGCGACGGAAGGGTAGAAAGGCGACGCAAGGGAAAGCAGGAACGAGAAGAAAGGCGACGGAAGGGAAGAAAGGCGACGCAAGGGAAGCAAGGCGATGCAAAGGAAAGCAGGAATGGGAAGAAAGGCGACGCAAAGGAAGAAAGGCAACACAAGGGAAGAAAGGAGACGCAAGGGTAAGCAGGAATGGGAAGAAAGGCGATGCATGGGGAGAAAGCGGACGCAAAGGAAAGCAGAAATGGGAAGAAAGGTGACGCAAGGGAAGAAAGGCGATGCAAGGGAAGTAAGGTGATGCAATGGAAGCAAGGCGACGCAAGGGAAATCAGGAACGGGAAGATAGGCGACGGAAGGGATAGCAGGAACGGGAAGAAAGGCGACACGGGGGAAGAAAGGCGATGCAAGTGAAAGCAGAAACGGGAAGAAAGGCGACGCAAGGGAAGAAAGGAGACGCAAGGGAAGAAAGGAGACGCAAGGGAAGCGAGGCGACGGAAGGGAAAGCTGGAATGGCAAGAAAGGCGACGCAAGGGTAGAAAGGCGAGGCAAGGGAAAGCAGGAATGGGAAGAAAGGCGACACAAGGGAAGAAAGGCGATGCAAGGGAAAGCAGGAATGGGAAGAAAGGCGACGCAAGGGAAGAAAGGCGACGCAAGGGAAGAAAGGCGACGCAAGGGAAAGCAGGAACGAGAAGAAAGGCGACGCAAGGGAAATAACGTGACGGAAGAGAAGAAAGGCGACGCAAGGGAAAGCAGGAACGGGAAGAAAGGAGATGCATGGGAAGAAAGGCGACGCAAGGGAAGAAAGGCGACGCAAGGGAAAGCAGGAACGGGAAGTAAGGCGCCGCAAGGGAAATAACGTGACGGAAGAGAAGAAAGGCGACGCAAGGGAAAGCAGGAACGGGAAGAAAGGAGATGCATGGGAAGAAAGGCGACGCAAGGGAAGAAAGGCGACGCAAGGGAAAGCAGGAACAGGAAGAAAGGCGACGCAAGTGAAACCGGGAAGGGGAAGAAAGGTGACGGAAGGGAAGAAAGGCGACGGAAGGGTAGAAAGGCGACGCAAGGGAAAGCAGGAACGAGAAGAAAGGCGACGGAAGGGTAGAAAGGCGACGCAAGGGAAAGCAGGACTGGGAAGAAAGGCGACGCAAGGGAAGAAAGGCGACGCAAGGGAAAGCAGGAATGGGAAGAAAGGCGACGGAAGGGTAGAAAGGCAAAGCAAGGGAAAGCAGGAATGGGAAGAAAGGCGACGCAAAGGAAGAAAGGCGACACAAGGGAAGAAAGGAGACGCAAGGGAAAGCAGGAATGGGAAGAAAGGCGACGGAAGGGTACCCAGGCGACGCAAGGGAAAGCAGGAATGGGAAGAAAGGCGACGCAAGGGTAGAAAGGCGAGGCAAGGGAAAGCAGGAATGGGAAGAAAGGCGACACAAGGGAAGAAAGGCAAAGCAAGGGAAAGCAGGAATGGGAAGAAAGGCGACGCAAGGGAAAGCAGGAACGAGAAGAAAGGCGACGCAAGGGAAGAAAGGTGACGCAAGAGAAAGCAGAAACGGGAAGTAAGGCGCCGGAAGGGAAAGCAGGAATGAGAAGAAAGGCGATGCAAGCGTAAGCAGGAACAGGTAGAAAGGCGATGCAAGGGAAAGGAGGAACGGGAAGAAAGGCGATGCAAGGGAAGAAAGGCTAAGCAAGGGAAAGCAGGAACGAGAAGAAAGGTGATGCAAGGCAAAGCAGGAACGAGAAGAAAGGCGACGCACGAAAAGAAAGTCGACGCATGGGAAAGTAGAAACGGGAGGAAAGGTGACGCAAGGGAAGAAAGGCGACGCAAGGGAAAGCAGGAACGAGATGTACGGCGACGCAAGGGAAAGCAGGAACGAGAAGAAAGGCGACGAAGGGGAAGAAAGGCGACGCATGGGAAAACAGGAACGGGAAGAAAGCCGATGCAAGGGAAGAAAGACGATGCAAGGGAAGAAACGCGTTGCAAGGGAAGCAAGGCGGCGCAAGGGAAAGCAGGATTGAGAAGAAAGGCGACGCAAGAGAAAGCAGGAACGGGAAGAAATGCGACGCAAGGGAAGAAAGGCGACGCAATGGAAAGCAGAAACGTGAAGCTAGGCGACGCAAGGGAAGAAAGGCGACGCACGGGAAAGCAGGAATGGTAAGAAAGGCGACGCAAGGGAATAAAGGCGACGCAAGGGAAGCAAGGCGACGCAAGGGAAGGCAGGAATGGGAAGAAAGGCGACGGAAGGGTAGAAAGGCGACGCAAGGGAAAGCAGGAATGGTAAGAAAGGCGACGCAAGGGAAGAAAGGCGACGCAAGGGAAGCAAGGCGATGCAAGGGAAAGCAGGAATGGGAAGAAAGGTGATGCATGGGGAGAAAGGGGACGCAAAGGAAAGCAGAAATGGGAAGAAAGGCGACGCAAGGGAAGAAAGGCGATGCAAGGGAAGTAAGGTGATGCAATGGAAGCAAGGCGACGCAAGGGAAATCAGGAACGGGAAGATAGGCGACGCAAGGGTAGAAAGACGACGCAAGGGAGCGCAGGAACGGGAAGAAAGGAGACGCATGGGAAAGCAAGAACGGGAAGAAATGCGATGCGAGGGAAGAAAGGCGACACACGGTAAAGCAAGGATGGGATGAATGCCGACGAACGGGACGGAAGGCGACTCAAGGGAAGAAAGGCGAAGCAAGAGAAAGCAGGAAAGCGAAGAAAGGAAATGCATGGAAAGAAAGGCGACGAAAGGGAAAGCAGGAATGGGAAGAAAGTTTACGCAAGGGAAAGCTGGAACGGTAGGAAAGGTGACGCAAGAGTAAGCAGGAACGGTAAGAAAGGCTACGCAAGGGAAGAAAGGCGGCGCAAGGAATGAAAGGCGATGCAAGGGAAAGCAGGAATGGGAAGAAAGGCGATGCAAGGGAAGAAAGGCAAATCAAGCGAAGAAAGGCGACGCAAGGGAAGCAAGGCGACGCAAGGGAAAGCAGGAATGGTAAGTAAGGCGACGCAAGGGTAGAAAGGCAATGCAAGGGAAAGCAGGAATGGGAAGAAAGGCGACGCAAGGGAAGAAAGCCGATGCAAGAGAAAGCAGGAGGGGTAAGAAAGGCGAGGCAAGGGTAGAATGACGAGGCAAGGGAAAGCAGGAATGGGAAGAAAGGCGACGCAAGGGAAGAAAGGCGATGCAAAAGAAGAAAGGCGACGCAAGGGAAATAAGGCGACGCAAGGGAACGCAGGAACGGGAAGAAAGGAGATGCATGGGAAGAAAGGCGACGCAAGGGAAGAAAGGCGACGCAAGGGAAAGCAGGAACAGGAAGAAAGGCGACGCAAGTGAAACCGGGAAGGGGAAGAAAGGTGACGGAAGGGAAGAAAGGCGACGGAAGGGTAGAAAGGCGACGCAAGGGAAAGCAGGAACGAGAAGAAAGGCGACGGAAGGGAAGAAAGGCGACGCAAGGGAAGCAAGGCGATGCAAAGGAAAGCAGGAATGGGAAGAAAGGCGACGCAAAGGAAGAAAGGCAACACAAGGGAAGAAAGGAGACGCAAGGGTAAGCAGGAATGGGAAGAAAGGCGATGCATGGGGAGAAAGCGGACGCAAAGGAAAGCAGAAATGGGAAGAAAGGTGACGCAAGGGAAGAAAGGCGATGCAAGGGAAGTAAGGTGATGCAATGGAAGCAAGGCGACGCAAGGGAAATCAGGAACGGGAAGATAGGCGACGGAAGGGATAGCAGGAACGGGAAGAAAGGCGACACGGGGGAAGAAAGGCGATGCAAGTGAAAGCAGAAACGGGAAGAAAGGCGACGCAAGGGAAGAAAGGAGACGCAAGGGAAGAAAGGAGACGCAAGGGAAGCGAGGCGACGGAAGGGAAAGCTGGAATGGCAAGAAAGGCGACGCAAGGGTAGAAAGGCGAGGCAAGGGAAAGCAGGAATGGGAAGAAAGGCGACACAAGGGAAGAAAGGCGATGCAAGGGAAAGCAGGAATGGGAAGAAAGGCGACGCAAGGGAAGAAAGGCGACGCAAGGGAAGAAAGGCGACGCAAGGGAAAGCAGGAACGAGAAGAAAGGCGACGCAAGGGAAGAAAGGTGACGCAAGAGAAAGCAGAAACGGGAAGCAAGGCGCCGGAAGGGAAAGCAGGAATGAGAAGAAAGGCGATGCAAGCGTAAGCAGGAACGGGTAGAAAGGCAATGCAAGCGTAAGCAGGAACGGGTAGAAAGGCGATGCAAGGGAAGAAAGGCTACGCAAGGGAAAGCAGGAACGAGAAGAAAGGTGATGCAAGGCAAAGCAGGAACGAGAAGAAAGGCGACGCACGAAAAGAAAGTCGACGCAAGGCAAAGTAGAAACGGGAGGAAAGGTGACGCAAGGGAAGAAAGGCGACGCAAGGGAAAGCAGGAACGAGATGTACGGCGACGCAAGGGAAATAACGTGACGGAAGAGAAGAAAGGCGACGCAAGGGAAAGCAGGAACGGGAAGAAAGGAGATGCATGGGAAGAAAGGCGACGCAAGGGAAGAAAGGCGACGCAAGGGAAAGCAGGAACGGGAAGTAAGGCGCCGCAAGGGAAATAACGTGACGGAAGAGAAGAAAGGCGACGCAAGGGAAAGCAGGAACGGGAAGAAAGGAGATGCATGGGAAGAAAGGCGACGCAAGGGAAGAAAGGCGACGCAAGGGAAAGCAGGAACAGGAAGAAAGGCGACGCAAGTGAAACCGGGAAGGGGAAAAAAGGTGACGGAAGGGAAGAAAGGCGACGGAAGGGTAGAAAGGCGACGCAAGGGAAAGCAGGAACGAGAAGAAAGGCGACGGAAGGGAAGAAAGGCGACGCAAGGGAAGCAAGGCGATGCAAAGGAAAGCAGGAATGGGAAGAAAGGCGACGGAAGGATAGAAAGGCGACGCAAGGGAAAGCAGGAATGGGAAGAAAGGCGACGCAAAGGAAGAAAGGCGACACAAGGGAAGAAAGGAGACGCAAGGGAAAGCAGGAATGGGAAGAAAGGCGATGCATGGGGAGAAAGGGGACGCAAAGGAAAGCAGAAATGGGAAGAAAGGTGACGCAAGGGAAGAAAGGCGATGCAAGGGAAGTAAGGTGATGCAATGGAAGCAAGGCGACGCAAGGGAAATCAGGAACGGGAAGATAGGCGACGGAAGGGAAAGCAGGAACGGGAAGAAAGGCGACACGGGGGAAGAAAGGCGCTGCAAGTGAAAGCAGAAACGGGAAGAAAGGCGACGCAAGGGAAGCGAGGCGACGCAAGGGAAGAAAGGAGACGCAAGGGAAGCGATGCGACGGAAGGGAAAGCTGGAATGGCAAGAAAGGCGACGCAAGGGTAGAAAGGCGAGGCAAGGGAAAGCAGGAATGGGAAGAAAGGCGACACAAGGGTAAGCAGGAACGGGTAGAAAGGCGATGCAAGGGAAAGGAGGAACGGTCTGAAAGACGATGCAAGGGAAGAAAGGCTACGCAAGCAAAGAAAGGTGACGCAAGGGAAAGCAGGAACGAGAAAAAAGGTGATGCAAGGCAAAGCAGGAACGAGAAGAAAGGCGACGCACGAAAAGAAAGTCGACGCAAGGGAAAGTAGAAACAGGAGGAAAGGTGACGCAAGGGAAGAAAGGCGACGCAAGGGAAAATAGGAACGGGAAGAAAGGCGACGCAAGGGAAGAAAGGAGACGCAAGGGAAGAAAGGCGACGCAAGGGAAGTACGGCTATGCAAGCGCAGTAAGGTGATGCAAGGCAAAGCAGGAACGAGAAGAAAGGCGACGCACGAAAAGAAAGTCGACACAAGGGAAAGTAGGAACGGGTGGAAAGGCGACGCAAGGGAAGAAAGGCGACGCAAGGGAAAGCAGGAACGAGATGTACGGCGACGCATGGGAAAGCCGGAACGAGAAGAAAGGCGACGAAGGGGAAGAAAGGCGACGCATGGGAAAACAGGAACGGGAAGAAAGCCGATGCAAGGGAAGAAAGACGATGCAAGGGAAGAAACGCGTTGCAAGGGAAGCAAGGTGGCGCAAGGGAAAGCAGGATTGAGAAGAAAGGCGACTCAAGAGAAAGCAGGAACGGGAAGAAAGGCGCCGCAAGGGAAATAACGTGACGGAAGAGAAGAAAGGCGACGCAAGGGAAAGCAGGAACGGGAAGAAAGGAGATGCATGGGAAGAAAGGCGACGCAAGGGAAGAAAGGCGACGCAAGGGAAGAAAGGCGACGCAAGGGAAGAAAGGCGACGCAAGGGAAAGCAGGAACAGGAAGAAAGGCGACGCAAGTGAAACCGGGAAGGGGAAGAAAGGTGACGGAAGGGAAGAAAGGCGACGGAAGGGTAGAAAGGCGATGCAAGGGAAAGCAGGAATGGGAAGAAAGGCGACGGAAGGATAGAAAGGCGACGCAAGGGAAAGCAGGAATGGGAAGAAAGGCGACGGAAGGGAAGAAAGGCGATGCAAGGGAAGTAAGGTGATGCAATGGAAGCAAGGCGACGCAAGGGAAAGCAGGATTGAGAAGAAAGGCGACGCAAGAGAAAGCAGGAACGGGAAGAAATGCGACGCAAGGGAAGAAAGGCGACGCAAGGGAAGAAAGGCGACGCAAGGGAAGAAAGGCGACGCAAGGGAAGAAAGCCGACGCAAGGGAAGAAAGCCGATGCAAGGGAAGAAAGCCGATGCAAGGGAAGAAACGCGTTGCAAGGGAAGAAACGCGTTGCAAGGGAAGCAAGGCGGCGCAAGGGAAAGCAGGATTGAGAAGAAAGGCGACGCAAGAGAAAGCAGGAACGGGAAGAAATGCGACGCAAGGGAAGAAAGGCGACGCAAGGGAAAGCAGAAACGTGAAGAAAGGCGACGCAAGGGAAGAAAGGCGACGTAAGAGAAAGCAAGAACGGGATGTAAGGCGACGCAAGGGAAAGCAGGAACGAGAAGAAGGGCAACGCATGGAAACAAAGTCGACAAAAGGGAAAGCAGGAACGGGAAGAAAGGCGACACGGGGGAAGAAAGGCGACGCAAGGGAAAGCAGGAATGGTAAGAAAGGCGACGCAAGGGAAGAAAGGCGACGCAAGGGAAGCAAGGCGATGCAAGGGAAAGCAGGAATGGGAAGAAAGGCGACGCAAGGGAAGAAAGGCGATGCAAGGGAAGTAAGGTGATGCAATGGAAGCAAGGCGACGCAAGGGAAATCAGGAACGGGAAGATAGGCGACGCAAGGGTAGAAAGGCGACGCAAGGCAGCGCAGGAACGGGAAGAAAGGAGACGCATGGGAAAGCAAGAACGGGAAGAAAGGCGACGCGAGGGAAGAAAGGCGACACACGGTAAAGCAAGGATGGGATGAATGCCGACGCAGGGGTCGGAAGGCGACGCAAGGGAAAGCAGGAATGAGAAGAAAGGCGACGGAAGGGTAGAAAGGCGACGCAAGGGAAAGCAGGAATGGGAAGAAAGGCGACGGAAGGGTAGAAAGGCGACGCAAGGGAAAGCAGGAATGGGAAGAAAGGCGACGCAAAGGAAGAAAGGCGACACAAGGGAAGAAAGGAGACGCAAGGGAAAGCAGGAATGGGAAGAAAGGCGACGGAAGGGTACCCAGGCGACGCAAGGGAAAGCAGGAATGGGAAGAAAGGCGACGCAAGGGAAGAAAGGCGACGCAAGGGAAAGCAGGAATGGGAAGAAAGGCGATGCATGGGGAGAAAGGGGACGCAAAGGAAAGCAGAAATGGGAAGAAAGGTGACGCAAGGGAAGAAAGGCGATGCAAGGGAAGTAAAGTGATGCAATGGAAGCAAGGCGACGCAAGGGAAATCAGGAACGGGAAGATAGGCGACGGAAGGGATAGCAGGAACGGGAAGAAAGGCGACACGGGGGAAGAAAGGCGATGCAAGTGAAAGCAGAAACGGGAAGAAAGGCGACGCAAGGGAAGCGAGGCGACGCAAGGGAAGAAAGGAGACGCAAGGGAAGCGAGGCGACGCAAGGGAAGAAAGGCAACGCAAGGGAAAGCAGGAACGAGAAGAAAGGCGACGCAAGGGAAGAAAGGTGACGCAAGGGAAATCAGGAACGGGAAGATAGGCGACGGAAGGGATAGCAGGAACGGGAAGAAAGGCGATGCAAGGGAAAGTAGAAACGGGAGGAAAGGCGACGCAAGGGAAAGGAGGAACGGTAAGAAAGGCGATGCAAGGGAAGAAAGGCTACGCAAGCAAAGAAAGGTGACGCAAGGGGAAGCAGGAACGAGAAGAAAGGTGATGCAAGGCAAAGCAGGAACGAGAAGAAAGGCGACGCACGAAAAGAAAGTCGACACAAGGGAAAGTAGGAACGGGAGGAAAGGCGACGCAAGGGAAGAAAGGCGACGCAAGGGAAAGCAGGAACGAGATGTACGGCGACGCAAGGGAAAGCAGGAACGAGAAGAAAGGCGACGAAGGGGAAGAAAGGCGACGCATGGGAAAACAGGAACGGGAAGAAAGCCGATGCAAGGGAAGAAAGACGATGCAAGGGAAGAAACGCGTTGCAAGGGAAGCAAGGCGGCGCAAGGTAAAGCAGGATTGAGAAGAAAGGCGACGCAAGAGAAAGCAGGAACGGGAAGAAATGCGACGCAAGGGAAGAAAGGCGACGCAAGGGAAAGCAGAAACGTGAAGAAAGGCGACGCACGGGAAGAAAGGCGACGTAAGAGAAAGCAAGAACGGGATGTAAGGCAACGCAAGGGAAAGCAGGAACAAGAAGAAGGGCAACGCACGGAAACAAAGTCGACGGAAGGGAAAGCAGGAACGGGAAGAAAGGCGACACGGGGGAAGAAAGGCGACGCAAGGGAATAAAGGCGACGCAAGGGAAGCAAGGCGATGCAAGGGAAAGCAGGAATGGGAAGAAAGGCGACGCAAGGGAAGAAAGGCAATGCAAGGGAAGTAAGGTGATGCAATGGAAGCAAGGCGACGCAAGGGAAATCAGGAACGGGAAGATAGGCGACGCAAGAATAGAAAGACGACGCAAGGGAGCGCAGGAACGGGAAGAAAGGAGACGCATGGGAAAGCAAGAACGGGAAGAAAGGCGACGCGAGGGAAGAAAGGCGACACACGGTAAAGCAAGGATGGGATGAATGCCGACGCACGGGACGGAAGGCGACGCAAGGGAAGAAAGGCGACGCAAGGGCAAGCAGGATTGAGAAGAAAGGCGAAGCAAGAGAAAGCAGGAAAGCGAAGAAAGGAAATGCATGGAAAGAAAGGCGACGAAAGGGAAAGCAGGAATGGGAAGAAAGGTGACGCAAGGGAAAGCTGGAACGGTAGGAAAGGTGACGCAAGAGTAAGCAGGAACGGTAAGAAAGGCTACGCAAGGGAAGAAAGGCGGCGCAAGGAATGAAAGGCGATGCAAGGGAAAGCAGGAATGGGAAGAAAGGCGACGCAAGGGAAGAAAGGCGATGCAAGAGAAGAAAGGCGACACAAGGGAAGCAAGGCGACGCAAGGGAACGCAGGAACGGGAAGAAAGCCGACGCAAGGGAAATAACGCGAAGCAAGGGAAGAAAGGCGACGCAAGGGAAGCAAGGCGACGCAAGGGAAAGCAGGAATGGTAAGAAAGGCGACGGAAGGGTAGAAAGGCGACGCAAGGGAAAGCAGGAATGGTAAGAAAGGCGACACAAGGGAATAAAGGCGACGCAAGGGAAGCAAGGCGACGCAAGGGAAAGCAGGAATGGGAAGAAAGGCGAAGGAAGGGTAGAAAGGCGACGCAAGGGTAAGCAGGAACGGGAAGAAAGAAGATGCATGGGAAGAAAGGCGACGCAGGGGAAGAAAGGCGACGCAGGGGAAGAAAGGCGACACAAGGGAAAGCAGGAATGGTAAGAAAGGCGACGCAAGGGAAGAAAGGCGATGCAAGTGAAGGAAGGGAACGCATGAGAAGCAAGGCGACGCAAGGGAAGAAAGGCGACGCAAGAGAAAGCAGAAACGGGAAGTAAGGCGCCGGAAGGGAAAGCAGGAATGAGAAGAAAGGCGATGCAAGGGTAAGCAGGAACGGGTAAAAAGGCGATGCAAGGGAAAGGAGGAACGGTAAGAAAGGCGATGCAAGGGAAGAAAGGCTACGCAAGGGAAAGCAGGATTGAGAAGAAAGGCGACGCAAGAGAAAGCAGGAACGGGAAGAAATGCGACGCAAGGGAAGAAAGGCGACGCAAGGGAAGAAAGGCGACACAAGGGAAGAAAGGCGACGTAAGAGAAAGCAAGAACGGGATGTAAGGCGACGCAAGGGAAAGCAGGAACGAGAAGAAGGGCAACGCAAGGAAACAAAGTCGACGGAAGGGAAAGCAGGAACGGGAAGAAAGGCGACACGGGGCAAGAAAGGCGACGCAAGGGAAAGCAGGAATGGGAAGAAAGGCGATGCAAGGGAAGCAAGGCGACGCAAGGGAAGCAAGGCGATGCAAGGGAAAGCAGGAATGGGAAGAAAGGCGATGCATGGGGAGAAAGGGGACGCAAAGGAAAGCAGAAATGGGAAGAAAGGCGACGCAAGGGAGAAAGGTGATGCAAGGGAAGTAAGGTGATGCAATGGAAGCAAGGCGACGCAAGGGAAATCAGGAAGGGGAAGATAGGCGACGCAAGGGTAGAAAGGCGACGCAAGGCAGCGCAGGAACGGGAAGAAAGGAGACGCATGGGAAAGCAGGAACGGGAAGAAAGGCGACACACGGTAAAGCAAGGATGGGATGAATGCCGACGCACGGGACGGAAGGCGACGCAAGGGAAGAAAGGCGACGCAAGGGCAAGCAGGATTGAGAAGAAAGGCGAAGCAAGAGAAAGCAGGAAAGTGAAGAAAGGAAATGCATGGAAAGAAAGGCGACGAAAGGGAAAGCAGGAATGGGAAGAAAGTTTACGCAAGGGAAAGCTGGAACGGTAAGAAAGGCTACGCAAGGGAAGAAAGGCGACGCATGGGAAAACAGGAACGGGAAGAAAGCCGATGCAAGGGAAGAAAGACGATGCAAGGGAAGAAACGCGTTGCAAGGGAAGCAAGGTGGCGCAAGGGAAAGCAGGATTGAGAAGAAAGGCGACTCAAGAGAAAGCAGGAACGGGAAGAAAGGCGCCGCAAGGGAAATAACGTGACGGAAGAGAAGAAAGGCGACGCAAGGGAAAGCAGGAACGGGAAGAAAGGAGATGCATGGGAAGAAAGGCGATGCAAGGGAAGAAAGGCGACGCAAGGGAAGAAAGGCGACGCAAGGGAAGAAAGGCGACGCAAGGGAAGAAAGGCGACGCAAGGGAAGAAAGGCGACGCAAGGGAAAGCAGGAACAGGAAGAAAGGCGACGCAAGTGAAACCGGGAAGGGGAAGAAAGGTGACGGAAGGGAAGAAAGGCGACGGAAGGGTAGAAAGGCGATGCAAGGGAAAGCAGGAATGGGAAGAAAGGCGACGGAAGGATAGAAAGGCGACGCAAGGGAAAGCAGGAATGGGAAGAAAGGCGACGCAAGGGAAGAAAGGCGATGCAAGGGAAGTAAGGTGATGCAATGGAAGCAAGGCGACGCAAGGGAAAGCAGGATTGAGAAGAAAGGCGACGCAAGAGAAAGCAGGAACGGGAAGAAAGGCGACACACGGTAAAGCAAGGATGGGATGAATGCCGACGCACGGGACGGAAGGCGACGCAAGGGAAGAAAGGCGACGCAAGGGCAAGCAGGATTGAGAAGAAAGGCGAAGCAAGAGAAAGCAGGAAAGTGAAGAAAGGAAATGCATGGAAAGAAAGGCGACGAAAGGGAAAGCAGGAATGGGAAGAAAGTTTACGCAAGGGAAAGCTGGAACGGTAAGAAAGGCTACGCAAGGGAAGAAAGGCGACGCATGGGAAAACAGGAACGGGAAGAAAGCCGATGCAAGGGAAGAAAGACGATGCAAGGGAAGAAACGCGTTGCAAGGGAAGCAAGGTGGCGCAAGGGAAAGCAGGATTGAGAAGAAAGGCGACTCAAGAGAAAGCAGGAACGGGAAGAAAGGCGCCGCAAGGGAAATAACGTGACGGAAGAGAAGAAAGGCGACGCAAGGGAAAGCAGGAACGGGAAGAAAGGAGATGCATGGGAAGAAAGGCGATGCAAGGGAAGAAAGGCGACGCAAGGGAAGAAAGGCGACGCAAGGGAAGAAAGGCGACGCAAGGGAAGAAAGGCGACGCAAGGGAAGAAAGGCGACGCAAGGGAAAGCAGGAACAGGAAGAAAGGCGACGCAAGTGAAACCGGGAAGGGGAAGAAAGGTGACGGAAGGGAAGAAAGGCGACGGAAGGGTAGAAAGGCGATGCAAGGGAAAGCAGGAATGGGAAGAAAGGCGACGGAAGGATAGAAAGGCGACGCAAGGGAAAGCAGGAATGGGAAGAAAGGCGACGCAAGGGAAGAAAGGCGATGCAAGGGAAGTAAGGTGATGCAATGGAAGCAAGGCGACGCAAGGGAAAGCAGGATTGAGAAGAAAGGCGACGCAAGAGAAAGCAGGAACGGGAAGAAATGCGACGCAAGGGAAGAAAGGCGACGCAAGGGAAGAAAGGCGACGCAAGGGAAGATAGGCGACGCAAGGGAAGAAAGCCGACGCAAGGGAAGAAAGCCGATGCAAGGGAAGAAAGCCGATGCAAGGGAAGAAACGCGTTGCAAGGGAAGAAACGCGTTGCAAGGGAAGCAAGGCGGCGCAAGGGAAAGCAGGATTGAGAAGAAAGGCGACGCAAGAGAAAGCAGGAACGGGAAGAAATGCGACGCAAGGGAAGAAAGGCGACGCAAGGGAAAGCAGAAACGTGAAGAAAGGCGACGCAAGGGAAGAAAGGCGACGTAAGAGAAAGCAAGAACGGGATGTAAGGCGACGCAAGGGAAAGCAGGAACGAGAAGAAGGGCAACGCATGGAAACAAAGTCGACAAAAGGGAAAGCAGGAACGGGAAGAAAGGCGACACGGGGGAAGAAAGGCGACGCAAGGGAAAGCAGGAATGGTAAGAAAGGCGACGCAAGGGAAGAAAGGCGACGCAAGGGAAGCAAGGCGATGCAAGGGAAAGCAGGAATGGGAAGAAAGGCGACGCAAGGGAAGAAAGGCGATGCAAGGGAAGTAAGGTGATGCAATGGAAGCAAGGCGACGCAAGGGAAATCAGGAACGGGAAGATAGGCGACGCAAGGGTAGAAAGGCGACGCAAGGCAGCGCAGGAACGGGAAGAAAGGAGACGCATGGGAAAGCAAGAACGGGAAGAAAGGCGACGCGAGGGAAGAAAGGCGACACACGGTAAAGCAAGGATGGGATGAATGCCGACGCAGGGGTCGGAAGGCGACGCAAGGGAAAGCAGGAATGAGAAGAAAGGCGACGGAAGGGTAGAAAGGCGACGCAAGGGAAAGCAGGAATGGGAAGAAAGGCGACGGAAGGGTAGAAAGGCGACGCAAGGGAAAGCAGGAATGGGAAGAAAGGCGACGCAAAGGAAGAAAGGCGACACAAGGGAAGAAAGGAGACGCAAGGGAAAGCAGGAATGGGAAGAAAGGCGACGGAAGGGTACCCAGGCGACGCAAGGGAAAGCAGGAATGGGAAGAAAGGCGACGCAAGGGAAGAAAGGCGACGCAAGGGAAAGCAGGAATGGGAAGAAAGGCGATGCATGGGGAGAAAGGGGACGCAAAGGAAAGCAGAAATGGGAAGAAAGGTGACGCAAGGGAAGAAAGGCGATGCAAGGGAAGTAAAGTGATGCAATGGAAGCAAGGCGACGCAAGGGAAATCAGGAACGGGAAGATAGGCGACGGAAGGGATAGCAGGAACGGGAAGAAAGGCGACACGGGGGAAGAAAGGCGATGCAAGTGAAAGCAGAAACGGGAAGAAAGGCGACGCAAGGGAAGCGAGGCGACGCAAGGGAAGAAAGGAGACGCAAGGGAAGCGAGGCGACGCAAGGGAAGAAAGGCAACGCAAGGGAAAGCAGGAACGAGAAGAAAGGCGACGCAAGGGAAGAAAGGTGACGCAAGGGAAATCAGGAACGGGAAGATAGGCGACGGAAGGGATAGCAGGAACGGGAAGAAAGGCGATGCAAGGGAAAGTAGAAACGGGAGGAAAGGCGACGCAAGGGAAAGGAGGAACGGTAAGAAAGGCGATGCAAGGGAAGAAAGGCTACGCAAGCAAAGAAAGGTGACGCAAGGGGAAGCAGGAACGAGAAGAAAGGTGATGCAAGGCAAAGCAGGAACGAGAAGAAAGGCGACGCACGAAAAGAATGTCGACACAAGGGAAAGTAGGAACGGGAGGAAAGGCGACGCAAGGGAAGAAAGGCGACGCAAGGGAAAGCAGGAACGAGATGTACGGCGACGCAAGGGAAAGCAGGAACGAGAAGAAAGGCGACGAAGGGGAAGAAAGGCGACGCATGGGAAAACAGGAACGGGAAGAAAGCCGATGCAAGGGAAGAAAGACGATGCAAGGGAAGAAACGCGTTGCAAGGGAAGCAAGGCGGCGCAAGGTAAAGCAGGATTGAGAAGAAAGGCGACGCAAGAGAAAGCAGGAACGGGAAGAAATGCGACGCAAGGGAAGAAAGGCGACGCAAGGGAAAGCAGAAACGTGAAGAAAGGCGACGCACGGGAAGAAAGGCGACGTAAGAGAAAGCAAGAACGGGATGTAAGGCAACGCAAGGGAAAGCAGGAACAAGAAGAAGGGCAACGCACGGAAACAAAGTCGACGGAAGGGAAAGCAGGAACGGGAAGAAAGGCGACACGGGGGAAGAAAGGCGACGCAAGGGAATAAAGGCGACGCAAGGGAAGCAAGGCGATGCAAGGGAAAGCAGGAATGGGAAGAAAGGCGACGCAAGGGAAGAAAGGCAATGCAAGGGAAGTAAGGTGATGCAATGGAAGCAAGGCGACGCAAGGGAAATCAGGAACGGGAAGATAGGCGACGCAAGAATAGAAAGACGACGCAAGGGAGCGCAGGAACGGGAAGAAAGGAGACGCATGGGAAAGCAAGAACGGGAAGAAAGGCGACGCGAGGGAAGAAAGGCGACACACGGTAAAGCAAGGATGGGATGAATGCCGACGCACGGGACGGAAGGCGACGCAAGGGAAGAAAGGCGACGCAAGGGCAAGCAGGATTGAGAAGAAAGGCGAAGCAAGAGAAAGCAGGAAAGCGAAGAAAGGAAATGCATGGAAAGAAAGGCGACGAAAGGGAAAGCAGGAATGGGAAGAAAGGTGACGCAAGGGAAAGCTGGAACGGTAGGAAAGGTGACGCAAGAGTAAGCAGGAACGGTAAGAAAGGCTACGCAAGGGAAGAAAGGCGGCGCAAGGAATGAAAGGCGATGCAAGGGAAAGCAGGAATGGGAAGAAAGGCGACGCAAGGGAAGAAAGGCGATGCAAGAGAAGAAAGGCGACACAAGGGAAGCAAGGCGACGCAAGGGAACGCAGGAACGGGAAGAAAGCCGACGCAAGGGAAATAACGCGAAGCAAGGGAAGAAAGGCGACGCAAGGGAAGCAAGGCGACGCAAGGGAAAGCAGGAATGGTAAGAAAGGCGACGGAAGGGTAGAAAGGCGACGCAAGGGAAAGCAGGAATGGTAAGAAAGGCGACACAAGGGAATAAAGGCGACGCAAGGGAAGCAAGGCGACGCAAGGGAAAGCAGGAATGGGAAGAAAGGCGAAGGAAGGGTAGAAAGGCGACGCAAGGGTAAGCAGGAACGGGAAGAAAGAAGATGCATGGGAAGAAAGGCGACGCAGGGGAAGAAAGGCGACGCAGGGGAAGAAAGGCGACACAAGGGAAAGCAGGAATGGTAAGAAAGGCGACGCAAGGGAAGAAAGGCGATGCAAGTGAAGGAAGGGAACGCATGAGAAGCAAGGCGACGCAAGGGAAGAAAGGCGACGCAAGAGAAAGCAGAAACGGGAAGTAAGGCGCCGGAAGGGAAAGCAGGAATGAGAAGAAAGGCGATGCAAGGGTAAGCAGGAACGGGTAAAAAGGCGATGCAAGGGAAAGGAGGAACGGTAAGAAAGGCGATGCAAGGGAAGAAAGGCTACGCAAGGGAAAGCAGGATTGAGAAGAAAGGCGACGCAAGAGAAAGCAGGAACGGGAAGAAATGCGACGCAAGGGAAGAAAGGCGACGCAAGGGAAGAAAGGCGACACAAGGGAAGAAAGGCGACGTAAGAGAAAGCAAGAACGGGATGTAAGGCGACGCAAGGGAAAGCAGGAACGAGAAGAAGGGCAACGCAAGGAAACAAAGTCGACGGAAGGGAAAGCAGGAACGGGAAGAAAGGCGACACGGGGCAAGAAAGGCGACGCAAGGGAAAGCAGGAATGGGAAGAAAGGCGATGCAAGGGAAGCAAGGCGACGCAAGGGAAGCAAGGCGATGCAAGGGAAAGCAGGAATGGGAAGAAAGGCGATGCATGGGGAGAAAGGGGACGCAAAGGAAAGCAGAAATGGGAAGAAAGGCGACGCAAGGGAGAAAGGTGATGCAAGGGAAGTAAGGTGATGCAATGGAAGCAAGGCGACGCAAGGGAAATCAGGAAGGGGAAGATAGGCGACGCAAGGGTAGAAAGGCGACGCAAGGCAGCGCAGGAACGGGAAGAAAGGAGACGCATGGGAAAGCAGGAACGGGAAGAAAGGCGACACACGGTAAAGCAAGGATGGGATGAATGCCGACGCACGGGACGGAAGGCGACGCAAGGGAAGAAAGGCGACGCAAGGGCAAGCAGGATTGAGAAGAAAGGCGAAGCAAGAGAAAGCAGGAAAGTGAAGAAAGGAAATGCATGGAAAGAAAGGCGACGAAAGGGAAAGCAGGAATGGGAAGAAAGTTTACGCAAGGGAAAGCTGGAACGGTAAGAAAGGCTACGCAAGGGAAGAAAGGCGACGCATGGGAAAACAGGAACGGGAAGAAAGCCGATGCAAGGGAAGAAAGACGATGCAAGGGAAGAAACGCGTTGCAAGGGAAGCAAGGTGGCGCAAGGGAAAGCAGGATTGAGAAGAAAGGCGACTCAAGAGAAAGCAGGAACGGGAAGAAAGGCGCCGCAAGGGAAATAACGTGACGGAAGAGAAGAAAGGCGACGCAAGGGAAAGCAGGAACGGGAAGAAAGGAGATGCATGGGAAGAAAGGCGATGCAAGGGAAGAAAGGCGACGCAAGGGAAGAAAGGCGACGCAAGGGAAGAAAGGCGACGCAAGGGAAGAAAGGCGACGCAAGGGAAGAAAGGCGACGCAAGGGAAAGCAGGAACAGGAAGAAAGGCGACGCAAGTGAAACCGGGAAGGGGAAGAAAGGTGACGGAAGGGAAGAAAGGCGACGGAAGGGTAGAAAGGCGATGCAAGGGAAAGCAGGAATGGGAAGAAAGGCGACGGAAGGATAGAAAGGCGACGCAAGGGAAAGCAGGAATGGGAAGAAAGGCGACGCAAGGGAAGAAAGGCGATGCAAGGGAAGTAAGGTGATGCAATGGAAGCAAGGCGACGCAAGGGAAAGCAGGATTGAGAAGAAAGGCGACGCAAGAGAAAGCAGGAACGGGAAGAAATGCGACGCAAGGGAAGAAAGGCGACGCAAGGGAAGAAAGGCGACGCAAGGGAAGATAGGCGACGCAAGGGAAGAAAGCCGACGCAAGGGAAGAAAGCCGATGCAAGGGAAGAAAGCCGATGCAAGGGAAGAAACGCGTTGCAAGGGAAGAAACGCGTTGCAAGGGAAGCAAGGCGGCGCAAGGGAAAGCAGGATTGAGAAGAAAGGCGACGCAAGAGAAAGCAGGAACGGGAAGAAATGCGACGCAAGGGAAGAAAGGCGACGCAAGGGAAAGCAGAAACGTGAAGAAAGGCGACGCAAGGGAAGAAAGGCGACGTAAGAGAAAGCAAGAACGGGATGTAAGGCGACGCAAGGGAAAGCAGGAACGAGAAGAAGGGCAACGCATGGAAACAAAGTCGACAAAAGGGAAAGCAGGAACGGGAAGAAAGGCGACACGGGGGAAGAAAGGCGACGCAAGGGAAAGCAGGAATGGTAAGAAAGGCGACGCAAGGGAAGAAAGGCGACGCAAGGGAAGCAAGGCGATGCAAGGGAAAGCAGGAATGGGAAGAAAGGCGACGCAAGGGAAGAAAGGCGATGCAAGGGAAGTAAGGTGATGCAATGGAAGCAAGGCGACGCAAGGGAAATCAGGAACGGGAAGATAGGCGACGCAAGGGTAGAAAGGCGACGCAAGGCAGCGCAGGAACGGGAAGAAAGGAGACGCATGGGAAAGCAAGAACGGGAAGAAAGGCGACGCGAGGGAAGAAAGGCGACACACGGTAAAGCAAGGATGGGATGAATGCCGACGCAGGGGTCGGAAGGCGACGCAAGGGAAAGCAGGAATGAGAAGAAAGGCGACGGAAGGGTAGAAAGGCGACGCAAGGGAAAGCAGGAATGGGAAGAAAGGCGACGGAAGGGTAGAAAGGCGACGCAAGGGAAAGCAGGAATGGGAAGAAAGGCGACGCAAAGGAAGAAAGGCGACACAAGGGAAGAAAGGAGACGCAAGGGAAAGCAGGAATGGGAAGAAAGGCGACGGAAGGGTACCCAGGCGACGCAAGGGAAAGCAGGAATGGGAAGAAAGGCGACGCAAGGGAAGAAAGGCGACGCAAGGGAAAGCAGGAATGGGAAGAAAGGCGATGCATGGGGAGAAAGGGGACGCAAAGGAAAGCAGAAATGGGAAGAAAGGTGACGCAAGGGAAGAAAGGCGATGCAAGGGAAGTAAAGTGATGCAATGGAAGCAAGGCGACGCAAGGGAAATCAGGAACGGGAAGATAGGCGACGGAAGGGATAGCAGGAACGGGAAGAAAGGCGACACGGGGGAAGAAAGGCGATGCAAGTGAAAGCAGAAACGGGAAGAAAGGCGACGCAAGGGAAGCGAGGCGACGCAAGGGAAGAAAGGAGACGCAAGGGAAGCGAGGCGACGCAAGGGAAGAAAGGCAACGCAAGGGAAAGCAGGAACGAGAAGAAAGGCGACGCAAGGGAAGAAAGGTGACGCAAGGGAAATCAGGAACGGGAAGATAGGCGACGGAAGGGATAGCAGGAACGGGAAGAAAGGCGATGCAAGGGAAAGTAGAAACGGGAGGAAAGGCGACGCAAGGGAAAGGAGGAACGGTAAGAAAGGCGATGCAAGGGAAGAAAGGCTACGCAAGCAAAGAAAGGTGACGCAAGGGGAAGCAGGAACGAGAAGAAAGGTGATGCAAGGCAAAGCAGGAACGAGAAGAAAGGCGACGCACGAAAAGAATGTCGACACAAGGGAAAGTAGGAACGGGAGGAAAGGCGACGCAAGGGAAGAAAGGCGACGCAAGGGAAAGCAGGAACGAGATGTACGGCGACGCAAGGGAAAGCAGGAACGAGATGTACGGCGACGCAAGGGAAAGCAGGAACGAGAAGAAAGGCGACGAAGGGGAAGAAAGGCGACGCATGGGAAAACAGGAACGGGAAGAAAGCCGATGCAAGGGAAGAAAGACGATGCAAGGGAAGAAACGCGTTGCAAGGGAAGCAAGGCGGCGCAAGGTAAAGCAGGATTGAGAAGAAAGGCGACGCAAGAGAAAGCAGGAACGGGAAGAAATGCGACGCAAGGGAAGAAAGGCGACGCAAGGGAAAGCAGAAACGTGAAGAAAGGCGACGCACGGGAAGAAAGGCGACGTAAGAGAAAGCAAGAACGGGATGTAAGGCAACGCAAGGGAAAGCAGGAACAAGAAGAAGGGCAACGCACGGAAACAAAGTCGACGGAAGGGAAAGCAGGAACGGGAAGAAAGGCGACACGGGGGAAGAAAGGCGACGCAAGGGAATAAAGGCGACGCAAGGGAAGCAAGGCGATGCAAGGGAAAGCAGGAATGGGAAGAAAGGCGACGCAAGGGAAGAAAGGCAATGCAAGGGAAGTAAGGTGATGCAATGGAAGCAAGGCGACGCAAGGGAAATCAGGAACGGGAAGATAGGCGACGCAAGAATAGAAAGACGACGCAAGGGAGCGCAGGAACGGGAAGAAAGGAGACGCATGGGAAAGCAAGAACGGGAAGAAAGGCGACGCGAGGGAAGAAAGGCGACACACGGTAAAGCAAGGATGGGATGAATGCCGACGCACGGGACGGAAGGCGACGCAAGGGAAGAAAGGCGACGCAAGGGCAAGCAGGATTGAGAAGAAAGGCGAAGCAAGAGAAAGCAGGAAAGCGAAGAAAGGAAATGCATGGAAAGAAAGGCGACGAAAGGGAAAGCAGGAATGGGAAGAAAGGTGACGCAAGGGAAAGCTGGAACGGTAGGAAAGGTGACGCAAGAGTAAGCAGGAACGGTAAGAAAGGCTACGCAAGGGAAGAAAGGCGGCGCAAGGAATGAAAGGCGATGCAAGGGAAAGCAGGAATGGGAAGAAAGGCGACGCAAGGGAAGAAAGGCGATGCAAGAGAAGAAAGGCGACACAAGGGAAGCAAGGCGACGCAAGGGAACGCAGGAACGGGAAGAAAGCCGACGCAAGGGAAATAACGCGAAGCAAGGGAAGAAAGGCGACGCAAGGGAAGCAAGGCGACGCAAGGGAAAGCAGGAATGGTAAGAAAGGCGACGGAAGGGTAGAAAGGCGACGCAAGGGAAAGCAGGAATGGTAAGAAAGGCGACACAAGGGAATAAAGGCGACGCAAGGGAAGCAAGGCGACGCAAGGGAAAGCAGGAATGGGAAGAAAGGCGAAGGAAGGGTAGAAAGGCGACGCAAGGGTAAGCAGGAACGGGAAGAAAGAAGATGCATGGGAAGAAAGGCGACGCAGGGGAAGAAAGGCGACGCAGGGGAAGAAAGGCGACACAAGGGAAAGCAGGAATGGTAAGAAAGGCGACGCAAGGGAAGAAAGGCGATGCAAGTGAAGGAAGGGAACGCATGAGAAGCAAGGCGACGCAAGGGAAGAAAGGCGACGCAAGAGAAAGCAGAAACGGGAAGTAAGGCGCCGGAAGGGAAAGCAGGAATGAGAAGAAAGGCGATGCAAGGGTAAGCAGGAACGGGTAAAAAGGCGATGCAAGGGAAAGGAGGAACGGTAAGAAAGGCGATGCAAGGGAAGAAAGGCTACGCAAGGGAAAGCAGGATTGAGAAGAAAGGCGACGCAAGAGAAAGCAGGAACGGGAAGAAATGCGACGCAAGGGAAGAAAGGCGACGCAAGGGAAGAAAGGCGACACAAGGGAAGAAAGGCGACGTAAGAGAAAGCAAGAACGGGATGTAAGGCGACGCAAGGGAAAGCAGGAACGAGAAGAAGGGCAACGCAAGGAAACAAAGTCGACGGAAGGGAAAGCAGGAACGGGAAGAAAGGCGACACGGGGCAAGAAAGGCGACGCAAGGGAAAGCAGGAATGGGAAGAAAGGCGATGCAAGGGAAGCAAGGCGACGCAAGGGAAGCAAGGCGATGCAAGGGAAAGCAGGAATGGGAAGAAAGGCGATGCATGGGGAGAAAGGGGACGCAAAGGAAAGCAGAAATGGGAAGAAAGGCGACGCAAGGGAGAAAGGTGATGCAAGGGAAGTAAGGTGATGCAATGGAAGCAAGGCGACGCAAGGGAAATCAGGAAGGGGAAGATAGGCGACGCAAGGGTAGAAAGGCGACGCAAGGCAGCGCAGGAACGGGAAGAAAGGAGACGCATGGGAAAGCAGGAACGGGAAGAAAGGCGACACACGGTAAAGCAAGGATGGGATGAATGCCGACGCACGGGACGGAAGGCGACGCAAGGGAAGAAAGGCGACGCAAGGGCAAGCAGGATTGAGAAGAAAGGCGAAGCAAGAGAAAGCAGGAAAGTGAAGAAAGGAAATGCATGGAAAGAAAGGCGACGAAAGGGAAAGCAGGAATGGGAAGAAAGTTTACGCAAGGGAAAGCTGGAACGGTAAGAAAGGCTACGCAAGGGAAGAAAGGCGGCGCAAGGAATGAAAGGCGATGCAAGGGAAAGCAGGAATGGTAAGAAAGGCGACGCAAGGGAAGAAAGGGGACGCAAAGGAAAGCAGAAATGGGAAGACAGGCGACGCAAGGGAAGAAAGCCGATGCAAGTGAAGAAAGGCGACGCAAGGGAAGCAAGGCGACGCAAGAGAAAGCAGGAGGGGTAAGAAAGGCGAGGCAAGGGTAGAATGATGAGGCAAGGGAAAGCAGAAACGTGAAGAAAGGCGACGCACGGGAAGAAAGGCGACGTAAGAGAAAGCAAGAACGGGATGTAAGGCAACGCAAGGGAAAGCAGGAACAAGAAGAAGGGCAACGCACGGAAACAAAGTCGACGGAAGGGAAAGCAGGAACGGGAAGAAAGGCGACACGGGGGAAGAAAGGCGACGCAAGGGAATAAAGGCGACGCAAGGGAAGCAAGGCGATGCAAGGGAAAGCAGGAATGGGAAGAAAGGCGACGCAAGGGAAGAAAGGCAATGCAAGGGAAGTAAGGTGATGCAATGGAAGCAAGGCGACGCAAGGGAAATCAGGAAGGGGAAGATAGGCGACGCAAGAATAGAAAGACGACGCAAGGGAGCGCAGGAACGGGAAGAAAGGAGACGCATGGGAAAGCAAGAACGGGAAGAAAGGCGACGCGAGGGAAGAAAGGCGACACACGGTAAAGCAAGGATGGGATGAATGCCGACGCACGGGACGGAAGGCGACGCAAGGGAAGAAAGGCGACGCAAGGGCAAGCAGGAAAGCGAAGAAAGGAAATGCATGGAAAGAAAGGCGACGAAAGGGAAAGCAGGAATGGGAAGAAAGGTGACGCAAGGGAAAGCTGGAACGGTAGGAAAGGTGATGCAAGAGTAAGCAGGAACGGTAAGAAAGGCTACGCAAGGGAAGAAAGGCGGCGCAAGGAATGAAAGGCGATGCAAGGGAAAGCAGGAATGGGAAGAAAGGCGACGCAAGGGAAGAAAGGCGATGCAAGGGAAGAAAGGCGACGCAAGGGAAGCAAGGCGACGCAAGGGAACGCAGGAACGGGAAGAAAGCCGACGCAAGGGAAATAACGCGAAGGAAGGGAAGAAAGGCGACGCAAGGGAAGCAAGGCGACGCAAGGGAAAGCAGGAATGGTAAGAAAGGCGACGCAAGGGAAGCAAGGCGACGCAAGGGAAAGCAGGAATGGGAAGAAAGGCGAAGGAAGGGTAGAAAGGCGACGCAAGGGTAAGCAGGAACGGGAAGAAAGGCGACGCAAGGGAAACAACGCGACGGAAGTGAAGAAAGGCGACGCAAGGGTAAGCAGGAATGGGAAGAAAGAAGATGCATGGGAAGAAAGGCGACGCAGGGGAAGAAAGGCGACGCAGGGGAAGAAAGGCGACACAAGGGAAAGCAGGAATGGTAAGAAAGGCGACGCAAGGGAAGAAAGGCGATGCAAGTGAAGGAAGGGAACGCAAGAGAAGCAAGGCGACGCAAGGGAAGAAAGGCGACGCAAGAGAAAGCAGAAACGGGAAGTAAGGCGCCGGAAGGGAAAGCAGGAATGAGAAGAAAGGCGATGCAAGGGTAAGCAGGAACGGGTAAAAAGGCGATGCAAGGGAAAGGAGGAACGGTAAGAAAGGCGATGCAAGGGAAGAAAGGCTACGCAAGGAAAAGCAGGATTGAGAAGAAAGGCGACGCAAGAGAAAGCAGGAACGGGAAGAAATGCGACGCAAAGGAAGAAAGGCGACGCAAGGGAAGAAAGGCGACACAAGGGAAGAAAGGCGACGTAAGAGAAAGCAAGAACGGGATGTAAGGCGACGCAAGGGAAAGCAGGAACGAGAAGAAGGGCAACGCAAGGAAACAAAGTCGACGGAAGGGAAAGCAGGAACGGGAAGAAAGGCGACACGGGGCAAGAAAGGCGACGCAAGGGAAAGCAGGAATGGGAAGAAAGGCGATGCAAGGGAAGCAAGGCGACGCAAGGGAAGCAAGGCGATGCAAGGGAAAGCAGGAATGGGAAGAAAGGCGATGCATGGGGAGAAAGGGGACGCAAAGGAAAGCAGAAATGGGAAGAAAGGCGACGCAAGGGAGAAAGGTGATGCAAGGGAAGTAAGGTGATGCAATGGAAGCAAGGCGACGCAAGGGAAATCAGGAAGGGGAAGATAGGCGACGCAAGGGTAGAAAGGCGACGCAAGGCAGCGCAGGAACGGGAAGAAAGGAGACGCATGGGAAAGCAGGAACGGGAAGAAAGGCGACGCGAGGGAAGAAAGGCGACACACGGTAAAGCAAGGATGGGATGAATGCCGACGCACGGGACGGAAGGCGACGCAAGGGAAGAAAGGCGACGCAAGGGCAAGCAGGATTGAGAAGAAAGGCGAAGCAAGAGAAAGCAGGAAAGCGAAGAAAGGAAATGCATGGAAAGAAAGGCGACGAAAGGGAAAGCAGGAATGGGAAGAAAGTTTATGCAAGGGAAAGCTGGAACGGTAAGAAAGGCTACGCAAGGGAAGAAAGGCGGCGCAAGGAATGAAAGGCGATGCAAGGGAAAGCAGGAATGGTAAGAAAGGCGACGCAAGGGAAGAAAGGGGACGCAAAGGAAAGCAGAAATGGGAAGAAAGGCGACGCAAGGGAAGAAAGCCGATGCAAGTGAAGAAAGGCGACGCAAGGGAAGCAAGGCGACGCAAGAGAAAGCAGGAGGGGTAAGAAAGGCGAGGCAAGGGTAGAATGATGAGGCAAGGGAAAGCAGGAATGGGAAGAAAGGCGACGCAAGGGAAGCAAGGCGACGCAAGGGAAAGCAGGAATGGTAAGAAAAGCGACGCAAGGGTAGAAAGGCGTGGCAAGGGAAAGCAGGAATGGGAAGAAAGGCGACACAAGGGAAGAAAGGCGATGCAAGTGAAGAAAGGCGACGCAAGGGAAGCAAGGCGAGGCAAGGGAAAGCAGGAATGGGAAGAAAGGCGACGCAAGGGAAGAAAGGCGATACAAGTGAAGAAAGGCGATGCAAGGGAAGCAAGGCGACGCAAGGGAAAGCAGGAACGGGAAGAAAGGTGCCGCAAGGGAAAAATGTGACGCAAGGGAAGGCATGAACGGGAAGAAAGGAGACGCAAGTGAAAGCAGGAACGGGAAGAAAGGCGACGCAAGGAATGAAAGGCGATGCATGGGAAAGCAGGAACAGGAAGAAAGGCGACGCAAGGGAAAAATGTGACGCAAGGGAAGGCATGAACGGGAAGAAAGGAGACGCAAGGTAAGAAATAAGATCCACGGGAAGAAAGGCGTCGCAAGGGAAGCAAGGCGAGGCAAGGGAAAGAAGGATTGAGAAGAAAGGCGACGCAAGAGAAAGCAGGAACGCGAAGAAAGGCGACACAAGGGAAGAAAGGTGACACAAGAGAAAGCAGAAACGGGAAGTAAGGCGTCGGAAGGGAAAGGAGGAACAAGAAGAAAGGCGAAACAAGGTAAGCAGGAACGGGAAGAAAGATGATGCAAGGGAAAGGAGGAACGGGAAGAAAAGCACCGCAAGGGAAGATAGGCATCGCAAGGGAAGAAAGGCGACGCAAGGGAAAGCAGTAACGGGAAGAAAGGCGACCCAAGGGAAATAACGCGACGCAAGGGAAGCAAGGCGACGCAAGGGAGAGCAGGAATGGTAAGAAAGGCGACGCAAGGGAAGAAAGGCGATGCAAGTGAAGAAAGGTGACGCAAGGGAAGCAAGGCAACACAAGGGAAGCAAGGCGAGGCAAGGGAAAGCAGGATTGAGAAGAAAGGTGAGGCAAGGGAAAGCAGGATTGAGAAGAAAGGCGACGCAAGAGAAAGCAGGAACACGAAGAAAGGCGACGCAAGGGAAGAAAGGTGACACAAGAGAAAGCAGAAACGGGAAGTAAGGCGTCAGAAGGGAAAGGAGGAACGAGAAGAAAGGCGAAGCAAGGTAAGCAGGAACGGGAAGAAAGACGATGCAAGGGAAAGGAGGAACGGTAAGAAAGGCACCGCAAGGGAAGATAGGCGACGCAAGGGAAGAAAGGCGACGCAAGGGAAAGCAGTAACGGGAAGAAAGGCGCCGCAAGGGAAGCGAGGCGACGGAAGGGAATGCTGGAATGGCAAGAAAGGCGACGCATGGAAAGAAAGGAGACTCAAGGGAAGAAAGGCGACGCAAGGGAAAGCAGGAACGAGAAGAAAGGCGACGCAAGGGAAGAAAGGTGACGCAAGGGAAATCAGGAACGGGAAGATAGGCGACGGAAGGGATAGCAGGAACGGGAAGAAAGGCGATGCAAGGGTAAGCAGGAACGGGAAGAAAGGCGATGCAAGGGAAAGGAGGAACGGTAAGAAAGGCGATGCAAGGGAAGAAAGGCTACGCAAGCAAAGAAAGGTGACGCAAGGGGAAGCAGGAACGAGAAGAAAGGTGATGCAAGGCAAAGCAGGAACGAGAAGAAAGGCGACGCAAGGGAAAGTAGAAACGGGAGGAAAGGCGACGCAAGGGAAGAAAGGCGACGCAAGGGAAAATAGGAATGGGAAGAAAGGCGACGCAAAGGAAGAAAGGAGACACAAGGGAAGAAAGGCGACGGAAGGGAAGTACGGCAACGCAAGCGAAGTAAGGTGATGCAAGGGAAAGCAGGAACGAGAAGAAAGGTGATGCAAGGCAAAGCAGGAACGAGAAGAAAGACGACGCACGAAAACTAAGTCGACGCACGGGAAAGTAGGAACGGGAGGAAAGGCGACGCAAGGGAAGAAAGGCGATGCAAGGGAAAGCAGGAACGAGATGTACGGCAACGCAAGGGAAAGCAGGAACGAGAAGAAAGGCGACGAAAGGGAAGAAAGGCGACGCAAGGGAAAACAGGAACGGGAAGAAAGCAGATGCAAGGGAAGAAAGACGATGCAAGGGAAGAAACGCGTTGCAAGGGAAGCAAGGCGGCGAAAGGGAAAGCAGGTTCGAGAAGAAAGGCGACGCAAGAGAAAAGAGGAACGGGAAGAAATGCGACGCAAGGGAAGAAAGGCGACGCAAGGGAAAGCAGAAACGTGAAGAAAGGCGACGCAAGGGAAGAAAGGCGACGCAAGGAAAGAAATTCGACGCAAGGTATATTAGGAACGGAAAGAAAGGCGTCGCAAGGGAAGAAAGGGGACGCAAGGGAAGATAGGCGACGCAAGGGAAAGCAGGAATGGTAAGAAAGGCGACGCAAGGGAAGAAAGGCGACGCAAGGGAAAATAGGAACGGGAAGAAAGGCGACACAAGGGAAAGACGGAACGGGAGGAAAGGCGACGCAAGGGAAGAAAGGCGACGCAAGGGATAGCAGGAACGAGATGTACGGCGACGCAAGGGAAAGCAGGAACGAGAAGAAAGGCGACGAAGGGGAAGAAAGGCGACGCATGGGAAAACAGGAACGGGAAGAAAGCCTATGCAAGGGAAGAAAGACGATGCAAGGGAAGAAACGCGTTGCAAGGGAAGCAAGGCGGCGCAAGGGAAAGCAGGATTGAGAAGAAAGGCGACGCAAGAGAAAGCAGGAACGGGAAGAAATGCGACGCAAGGGAAGAAAGGCGACGTAAGAGAAAGCAAGAACGGGATGTAAGGCAACGCAAGGGAAAGCAGGAACGAGAAGAAGGGCAACGCACGGAAACAAAGTCGACGGAAGGGAAAGCAGGAACGGGAAGAAAGACGACACGGGGGAAGAAAGGCGACGCAAGGGAAAGCAGGAATGGTAAGAAAGGCGACGCAAGGGAAGAAAGGGGACGCAAAGGAAAGCAGAAATGGGAAGAAAGGCGACGCAAGGGAAAATAGGAATGGGAAGAAAGGCGACGCAAAGGAAGAAAGGAGACACAAGGGAAGAAAGGCGACGCATGGGAAGTACGGCAACGCAAGCGAAGTAAGGTGATGCAAGGGAAAGCAGGAACGAGAAGAAAGGTGATGCAAGGCAAAGCAGGAACGAGAAGAAAGGCGACGCACGAAAACTAAATCGACGCACGGGAAAGTAGGAACGGGAGGAAATGCGACGCAAGGGAAGAAAGGCGATGCAAGGGAAAGCAGGAACGAGATGTACGGCAACGCAAGGGAAAGCAGGAACGAGAAGAAAGGCGACGAAAGGGAAGAAAGGCGACGCAAGGGAAAACAGGAACGGGAAGAAAGCAGATGCAAGGGAAGAAAGACGATGCAAGGGAAGAAACGCGTTGCAAGGGAAGCAAGGCGGCGAAAGGGAAAGCAGGATCGAGAAGAAAGGCGACGCAAGAGAAAAGAGGAACGGGAAGAAATGCGACGCAAGGGAAGAAAGGCGACGCAAGGGAAAGCAGAAACGTGAAGAAAGGCGACGCAAGGGAAGAAAGGCGACGCAAGAGAAAGCAAGAACGGGATGTAAGGCGACGCAAGGGAAAGCAGGAACGAGAAGAAGGGCAACTCACGGATACAAAGTCGATGCAAGGGAAAGCAGGAACGGGAAGAAAGGCGACGCAAGGAAAGAAATTCGACGCAAGGTAAATTAGGAACGGAAAGAAAGGCGTCGCAAGGGAAGAAAGGGGACGCAAGGGAAGATAGGAACGGGAAGAAAGGCGACGCAAGGGAAGAAAGGAGACGCAAGGGAAGAAAGGCGACGCAAGGGAAGAAAGGCGACGCAAGGGAAAACAGGAATGGGAAGAAAGGCGACGCAAAGGAAGAAAGGAGACACAAGGGAAGAAAGGCAACGCAAGGGAAGTACGGCAACGCAAGCGAAGTAAGGTGATGCAAGGGAAAGCAGGAACGAGAAGAAAGGTGATGCAAGGCAAAGCAGGAACGAGAAGAAAGGCGATGCAAGGGAAGTAAGGTGATGCAATGGAAGCAAGGCGACGCAAGGGAAATCAGGAACGGGAATATAGGCGACACAAGGGTAGAAAGGCGACGCAAGGCAGCGCAGGAACGGGAAGAAAGGAGACGCATGGGAAAGCAAGAACGGGAAGAAAGGCGACGCGAGGGAAGAAAGGCGACACACGGTAAAGCAAGGATGGGATGAATGCCGACGCACGGGACGGAAGGCGACGCAAGGGAAAGCAGGAACGAGAAGAAAGGCGACGGAAGGGTAGAAAGGCGACGCAAGGGAAAGCAGGACTGGGAAGAAAGGCGACGCAAGGGAAGAAAGGCGACGCAAGGGAAGCAAGGCGATGCAAGGGAAAGCAGGAATGGGAAGAAAGGCGACGGAAGGGTAGAAAGGCGACGCAAGGGAAAGCAGGAATGGGAAGAAAGGCGACGCAAAGGAAGAAAGGCGACACAAGGGAAGAAAGGCGACGCAAGGGAAGAAAGGCGACGCAAGCGAAGTAAGGTGATGCAAGGGAAAGCAGGAACGAGAAGAAAGGTGATGCAAGGCAAAGCAGGAACGAGAAGAAAGGCGACGCACGAAAACTAAGTCGACGCACGGGAAAGTAGGAACGGGAGGAAATGCGACGCAAGGGAAGAAAGGCGATGCAAGGGAAAGCAGGAACGAGATGTACGGCAACGCAAGGGAAAGCAGGAACGAGAAGAAAGGCGACGAAAGGGAAGAAAGGCGACGCAAGGGAAAACAGGAACGGGAAGAAAGCAGATGCAAGGGAAGAAAGACGATGCAAGGGAAGAAACGCGTTGCAAGGGAAGCAAGGCGGCGAAAGGGAAAGCAGGATCGAGAAGAAAGGCGACGCAAGAGAAAAGAGGAACGGGAAGAAATGCGACGCAAGGGAAGAAAGGCGACGCAAGGGAAAGCAGAAACGTGAAGAAAGGCGACGCAAGGGAAGAAAGGCGACGCAAGAGAAAGCAAGAACGGGATGTAAGGCGACGCAAGGGAAAGCAGGAACGAGAAGAAGGGCAACTCACGGATACAAAGTCGATGCAAGGGAAAGCAGGAACGGGAAGAAAGGCGACGCAAGGAAAGAAATTCGACGCAAGGTAAATTAGGAACGGAAAGAAAGACGTCGCAAGGGAAGAAAGGGGACGCAAGGGAAAATAGGAATGGGAAGAAAGGCGACGCAAGGGAAGAAAGGAGACACAAGGGAAGAAAGGCGACGCAAGGGAAGTACGGCAACGCAAGCGAAGTAAGGTGATGCAAAGGAAAGCAGGAACGAGAAGAAAGGTGATGCAAGGCAAAGCAGGAACGAGAAGAAAGGCGATGCAAGGGAAGTAAGGTGATGCAATGGAAGCAAGGCGACGCAAGGGAAATCAGGAACGGGAATATAGGCGACACAAGGGTAGAAAGGCGACGCAAGGCAGCGCAGGAACGGGAAGAAAGGAGACGCATGGGAAAGCAAGAACGGGAAGAAAGGCGACGCGAGGGAAGAAAGGCGACACACGGTAAAGCAAGGATGGGATGAATGCCGACGCACGGGACGGAAGGCGACGCAAGGGAAAGCAGGAACAAGAAGAAAGGCGACGGAAGGGTAGAAAGGCGACGCAAGGGAAAGCAGGACTGGGAAGAAAGGCGACGCAAGGGAAGAAAGGCGACGCAAGGGAAAGCAGGAATGGGAAGAAAGGCGACGGAAGGGTAGAAAGGCGACGCAAGGGAAAGCAGGAATGGGAAGAAAGGCGACGCAAAGGAAGAAAGGCGACGCAAGCGAAAGCAGGAATGGGAAGAAAGGCGATGCATGGGGAGAAAGCGGACGCAAAGGAAAGCAGAAATGGGAAGAAAGGTGACGCAAGGGAAGAAAGGCGATGCAAGGGAAGTAAGGTGATGCAATGGAAGCAAGGCGACGCAAGGGAAATCAGGAACGGGAAGATAGGCGACGGAAGGGATAGCAGGAATGGGAAGAAAGGCGACACGGGGGAAGAAAGGCGATGCAAGTGAAAGCAGAAACGGGAAGAAAGGCGACGCAAGGGAAGAAAGGCGACGCAAGGGAAGAAAGGAGACGCAAGGGAAGAAAGGAGACGCAAGGGAAGCGAGGCGACGGAAGGGAAAGCTGGAATGGCAAGAAAGGCGACGCAAGGGTAGAAAGGCGAGGCAAGGGAAAGCAGGAATGGGAAGAAAGGCGACACAAGGGAAGAAAGGCGTGGCAAGGGAAAGCAGGAATGGGAAGAAAGGCGACACAAGGGAAGAAAGGCGATGCAAGGGAAGAAAGGCGACGCAAGGGAAGCAAGGCGAGGCAAGTGAAGGAAGGGAACGCAAGAGAAGCAAGGCGACGCAAGGGAAGAAAGGCGACGCAAGAGAAAGCAGAAACGGGAAGTAAGGCGCCGGAAGGGAAAGCAGGAATGAGAAGAAAGGCGATGCAAGGGTAAGCAGGAACGGGTAAAAAGGCGATGCAAGGGAAAGGAGGAACGGTAAGAAAGGCGATGCAAGGGAAGAAAGGCTACGCAAGGAAAAGCAGGATTGAGAAGAAAGGCGACGCAAGAGAAAGCAGGAACGGGAAGAAATGCGACGCAAAGGAAGAAAGGCGACGCAAGGGAAGAAAGGCGACACAAGGGAAGAAAGGCGACGTAAGAGAAAGCAAGAACGGGATGTAAGGCGACGCAAGGGAAAGCAGGAACGAGAAGAAGGGCAACGCAAGGAAACAAAGTCGACGGAAGGGAAAGCAGGAACGGGAAGAAAGGCGACACGGGGCAAGAAAGGCGACGCAAGGGAAAGCAGGAATGGGAAGAAAGGCGATGCAAGGGAAGCAAGGCGACGCAAGGGAAGCAAGGCGATGCAAGGGAAAGCAGGAATGGGAAGAAAGGCGATGCATGGGGAGAAAGGGGACGCAAAGGAAAGCAGAAATGGGAAGAAAGGCGACGCAAGGGAGAAAGGTGATGCAAGGGAAGTAAGGTGATGCAATGGAAGCAAGGCGACGCAAGGGAAATCAGGAAGGGGAAGATAGGCGACGCAAGGGTAGAAAGGCGACGCAAGGCAGCGCAGGAACGGGAAGAAAGGAGACGCATGGGAAAGCAGGAACGGGAAGAAAGGCGACGCGAGGGAAGAAAGGCGACACACGGTAAAGCAAGGATGGGATGAATGCCGACGCACGGGACGGAAGGCGACGCAAGGGAAGAAAGGCGACGCAAGGGCAAGCAGGATTGAGAAGAAAGGCGAAGCAAGAGAAAGCAGGAAAGCGAAGAAAGGAAATGCATGGAAAGAAAGGCGACGAAAGGGAAAGCAGGAATGGGAAGAAAGTTTATGCAAGGGAAAGCTGGAACGGTAAGAAAGGCTACGCAAGGGAAGAAAGGCGGCGCAAGGAATGAAAGGCGATGCAAGGGAAAGCAGGAATGGTAAGAAAGGCGACGCAAGGGAAGAAAGGGGACGCAAAGGAAAGCAGAAATGGGAAGAAAGGCGACGCAAGGGAAGAAAGCCGATGCAAGTGAAGAAAGGCGACGCAAGGGAAGCAAGGCGACGCAAGAGAAAGCAGGAGGGGTAAGAAAGGCGAGGCAAGGGTAGAATGATGAGGCAAGGGAAAGCAGGAATGGGAAGAAAGGCGACGCAAGGGAAGCAAGGCGACGCAAGGGAAAGCAGGAATGGTAAGAAAAGCGACGCAAGGGTAGAAAGGCGTGGCAAGGGAAAGCAGGAATGGGAAGAAAGGCGACACAAGGGAAGAAAGGCGATGCAAGTGAAGAAAGGCGACGCAAGGGAAGCAAGGCGAGGCAAGGGAAAGCAGGAATGGGAAGAAAGGCGACGCAAGGGAAGAAAGGCGATACAAGTGAAGAAAGGCGATGCAAGGGAAGCAAGGCGACGCAAGGGAAAGCAGGAACGGGAAGAAAGGTGCCGCAAGGGAAAAATGTGACGCAAGGGAAGGCATGAACGGGAAGAAAGGAGACGCAAGTGAAAGCAGGAACGGGAAGAAAGGTGACGGAAGGGAAGAAAGGCGACGCAAGGAATGAAAGGCGATGCATGGGAAAGCAGGAACAGGAAGAAAGGCGACGCAAGGGAAAAATGTGACGCAAGGGAAGGCATGAACGGGAAGAAAGGAGACGCAAGGTAAGAAATAAGATCCACGGGAAGAAAGGCGTCGCAAGGGAAGCAAGGCGAGGCAAGGGAAAGAAGGATTGAGAAGAAAGGCGACGCAAGAGAAAGCAGGAACGCGAAGAAAGGCGACACAAGGGAAGAAAGGTGACACAAGAGAAAGCAGAAACGGGAAGTAAGGCGTCGGAAGGGAAAGGAGGAACAAGAAGAAAGGCGAAACAAGGTAAGCAGGAACGGGAAGAAAGATGATGCAAGGGAAAGGAGGAACGGGAAGAAAAGCACCGCAAGGGAAGATAGGCATCGCAAGGGAAGAAAGGCGACGCAAGGGAAAGCAGTAACGGGAAGAAAGGCGACCCAAGGGAAATAACGCGACGCAAGGGAAGCAAGGCGACGCAAGGGAGAGCAGGAATGGTAAGAAAGGCGACGCAAGGGAAGAAAGGCGATGCAAGTGAAGAAAGGTGACGCAAGGGAAGCAAGGCAACACAAGGGAAGCAAGGCGAGGCAAGGGAAAGCAGGATTGAGAAGAAAGGTGAGGCAAGGGAAAGCAGGATTGAGAAGAAAGGCGACGCAAGAGAAAGCAGGAACACGAAGAAAGGCGACGCAAGGGAAGAAAGGTGACACAAGAGAAAGCAGAAACGGGAAGTAAGGCGTCAGAAGGGAAAGGAGGAACGAGAAGAAAGGCGAAGCAAGGTAAGCAGGAACGGGAAGAAAGACGATGCAAGGGAAAGGAGGAACGGTAAGAAAGGCACCGCAAGGGAAGATAGGCGACGCAAGGGAAGAAAGGCGACGCAAGGGAAAGCAGTAACGGGAAGAAAGGCGCCGCAAGGGAAGCGAGGCGACGGAAGGGAATGCTGGAATGGCAAGAAAGGCGACGCATGGAAAGAAAGGCGACTCAAGGGAAGAAAGGCGACGCAAGGGAAAGCAGGAACGAGAAGAAAGGCGACGCAAGGGAAGAAAGGTGACGCAAGGGAAATCAGGAACGGGAAGATAGGCGACGGAAGGGATAGCAGGAACGGGAAGAAAGGCGATGCAAGGGTAAGCAGGAACGGGAAGAAAGGCGATGCAAGGGAAAGGAGGAACGGTAAGAAAGGCGATGCAAGGGAAGAAAGGCTACGCAAGCAAAGAAAGGTGACGCAAGGGGAAGCAGGAACGAGAAGAAAGGTGATGCAAGGCAAAGCAGGAACGAGAAGAAAGGCGACGCAAGGGAAAGTAGAAACGGGAGGAAAGGCGACGCAAGGGAAGAAAGGCGACGCAAGGGAAAATAGGAATGGGAAGAAAGGCGACGCAAAGGAAGAAAGGAGACACAAGGGAAGAAAGGCGACGGAAGGGAAGTACGGCAACGCAAGCGAAGTAAGGTGATGCAAGGGAAAGCAGGAACGAGAAGAAAGGTGATGCAAGGCAAAGCAGGAACGAGAAGAAAGGCGACGCACGAAAACTAAGTCGACGCACGGGAAAGTAGGAACGGGAGGAAAGGCGACGCAAGGGAAGAAAGGCGATGCAAGGGAAAGCAGGAACGAGATGTACGGCAACGCAAGGGAAAGCAGGAACGAGAAGAAAGGCGACGAAAGGGAAGAAAGGCGACGCAAGGGAAAACAGGAACGGGAAGAAAGCAGATGCAAGGGAAGAAAGACGATGCAAGGGAAGAAACGCGTTGCAAGGGAAGCAAGGCGGCGAAAGGGAAAGCAGGTTCGAGAAGAAAGGCGACGCAAGAGAAAAGAGGAACGGGAAGAAATGCGACGCAAGGGAAGAAAGGCGACGCAAGGGAAAGCAGAAACGTGAAGAAAGGCGACGCAAGGGAAGAAAGGCGACGCAAGAGAAAGCAAGAACGGGATGTAAGGCGACGCAAGGGAAAGCAGGAACAAGAAGAAGGGCAACTCACGGATACAAAGTCGACGCAAGGGAAAGCAGGAACGGGAAGAAAGGCGACGCAAGGAAAGAAATTCGACGCAAGGTAAATTAGGAACGGAAAGAAAGGCGTCGCAAGGGAAGAAAGGGGACGCAAGGGAAGATAGGCGACGCAAGGGAAAGCAGGAATGGTAAGAAAGGCGACGCAAGGGAAGAAAGGCGACGCAAGGGAAAATAGGAATGGGAAGAAAGGCGACACAAGGGAAAGACGGAACGGGAGGAAAGGCGACGCAAGGGAAGAAAGGCGACGCAAGGGATAGCAGGAACGAGATGTACGGCGACGCAAGGGAAAGCAGGAACGAGAAGAAAGGCGACGAAGGGGAAGAAAGGCGACGCATGGGAAAACAGGAACGGGAAGAAAGCCTATGCAAGGGAAGAAAGACGATGCAAGGGAAGAAACGCGTTGCAAGGGAAGCAAGGCGGCGCAAGGGAAAGCAGGATTGAGAAGAAAGGCGACGCAAGAGAAAGCAGGAACGGGAAGAAATGCGACGCAAGGGAAGAAAGGCGACGTAAGAGAAAGCAAGAACGGGATGTAAGGCAACGCAAGGGAAAGCAGGAACGAGAAGAAGGGCAACGCACGGAAACAAAGTCGACGGAAGGGAAAGCAGGAACGGGAAGAAAGACGACACGGGGGAAGAAAGGCGACGCAAGGGAAAGCAGGAATGGTAAGAAAGGCGACGCAAGGGAAGAAAGGGGACGCAAAGGAAAGCAGAAATGGGAAGAAAGGCGACGCAAGGGAAAATAGGAATGGGAAGAAAGGCGACGCAAAGGAAGAAAGGAGACACAAGGGAAGAAAGGCGACGCATGGGAAGTACGGCAACGCAAGCGAAGTAAGGTGATGCAAGGGAAAGCAGGAACGAGAAGAAAGGTGATGCAAGGCAAAGCAGGAACGAGAAGAAAGGCGACGCACGAAAACTAAATCGACGCACGGGAAAGTAGGAACGGGAGGAAATGCGACGCAAGGGAAGAAAGGCGATGCAAGGGAAAGCAGGAACGAGATGTACGGCAACGCAAGGGAAAGCAGGAACGAGAAGAAAGGCGACGAAAGGGAAGAAAGGCGACGCAAGGGAAAACAGGAACGGGAAGAAAGCAGATGCAAGGGAAGAAAGACGATGCAAGGGAAGAAACGCGTTGCAAGGGAAGCAAGGCGGCGAAAGGGAAAGCAGGATCGAGAAGAAAGGCGACGCAAGAGAAAAGAGGAACGGGAAGAAATGCGACGCAAGGGAAGAAAGGCGACGCAAGGGAAAGCAGAAACGTGAAGAAAGGCGACGCAAGGGAAGAAAGGCGACGCAAGAGAAAGCAAGAACGGGATGTAAGGCGACGCAAGGGAAAGCAGGAACGAGAAGAAGGGCAACTCACGGATACAAAGTCGATGCAAGGGAAAGCAGGAACGGGAAGAAAGGCGACGCAAGGAAAGAAATTCGACGCAAGGTAAATTAGGAACGGAAAGAAAGGCGTCGCAAGGGAAGAAAGGGGACGCAAGGGAAGATAGGAACGGGAAGAAAGGCGACGCAAGGGAAGAAAGGAGACGCAAGGGAAGAAAGGCGACGCAAGGGAAGAAAGGCGACGCAAGGGAAAATAGGAATGGGAAGAAAGGCGACGCAAAGGAAGAAAGGAGACACAAGGGAAGAAAGGCAACGCAAGGGAAGTACGGCAACGCAAGCGAAGTAAGGTGATGCAAGGGAAAGCAGGAACGAGAAGAAAGGTGATGCAAGGCAAAGCAGGAACGAGAAGAAAGGCGATGCAAGGGAAGTAAGGTGATGCAATGGAAGCAAGGCGACGCAAGGGAAATCAGGAACGGGAATATAGGCGACACAAGGGTAGAAAGGCGACGCAAGGCAGCGCAGGAACGGGAAGAAAGGAGACGCATGGGAAAGCAAGAACGGGAAGAAAGGCGACGCGAGGGAAGAAAGGCGACACACGGTAAAGCAAGGATGGGATGAATGCCGACGCACGGGACGGAAGGCGACGCAAGGGAAAGCAGGAACGAGAAGAAAGGCGACGGAAGGGTAGAAAGGCGACGCAAGGGAAAGCAGGAATGGGAAGAAAGGCGACGCAAGGGAAGAAAGGCGACGCAAGGGAAGCAAGGCGATGCAAGGGAAAGCAGGAATGGGAAGAAAGGCGACGGAAGGGTAGAAAGGCGACGCAAGGGAAAGCAGGAATGGGAAGAAAGGCGACGCAAAGGAAGAAAGGCGACACAAGGGAAGAAAGGCGACGCAAGGGAAGAAAGGCGACGCAAGCGAAGTAAGGTGATGCAAGGGAAAGCAGGAACGAGAAGAAAGGTGATGCAAGGCAAAGCAGGAACGAGAAGAAAGGCGACGCACGAAAACTAAGTCGACGCACGGGAAAGTAGGAACGGGAGGAAATGCGACGCAAGGGAAGAAAGGCGATGCAAGGGAAAGCAGGAACGAGATGTACGGCAACGCAAGGGAAAGCAGGAACGAGAAGAAAGGCGACGAAAGGGAAGAAAGGCGACGCAAGGGAAAACAGGAACGGGAAGAAAGCAGATGCAAGGGAAGAAAGACGATGCAAGGGAAGAAACGCGTTGCAAGGGAAGCAAGGCGGCGAAAGGGAAAGCAGGATCGAGAAGAAAGGCGACGCAAGAGAAAAGAGGAACGGGAAGAAATGCGACGCAAGGGAAGAAAGGCGACGCAAGGGAAAGCAGAAACGTGAAGAAAGGCGACGCAAGGGAAGAAAGGCGACGCAAGAGAAAGCAAGAACGGGATGTAAGGCGACGCAAGGGAAAGCAGGAACGAGAAGAAGGGCAACTCACGGATACAAAGTCGATGCAAGGGAAAGCAGGAACGGGAAGAAAGGCGACGCAAGGAAAGAAATTCGACGCAAGGTAAATTAGGAACGGAAAGAAAGACGTCGCAAGGGAAGAAAGTGGACGCAAGGGAAAATAGGAATGGGAAGAAAGGCGACGCAAGGGAAGAAAGGAGACACAAGGGAAGAAAGGCGACGCAAGGGAAGTACGGCAACGCAAGCGAAGTAAGGTGATGCAAAGGAAAGCAGGAACGAGAAGAAAGGTGATGCAAGGCAAAGCAGGAACGAGAAGAAAGGCGATGCAAGGGAAGTAAGGTGATGCAATGGAAGCAAGGCGACGCAAGGGAAATCAGGAACGGGAATATAGGCGACACAAGGGTAGAAAGGCGACGCAAGGCAGCGCAGGAACGGGAAGAAAGGAGACGCATGGGAAAGCAAGAACGGGAAGAAAGGCGACGCGAGGGAAGAAAGGCGACACACGGTAAAGCAAGGATGGGATGAATGCCGACGCACGGGACGGAAGGCGACGCAAGGGAAAGCAGGAACAAGAAGAAAGGCGACGGAAGGGTAGAAAGGCGACGCAAGGGAAAGCAGGACTGGGAAGAAAGGCGACGCAAGGGAAGAAAGGCGACGCAAGGGAAAGCAGGAATGGGAAGAAAGGCGACGGAAGGGTAGAAAGGCGACGCAAGGGAAAGCAGGAATGGGAAGAAAGGCGACGCAAAGGAAGAAAGGCGACGCAAGCGAAAGCAGGAATGGGAAGAAAGGCGATGCATGGGGAGAAAGCGGACGCAAAGGAAAGCAGAAATGGGAAGAAAGGTGACGCAAGGGAAGAAAGGCGATGCAAGGGAAGTAAGGTGATGCAATGGAAGCAAGGCGACGCAAGGGAAATCAGGAACGGGAAGATAGGCGACGGAAGGGATAGCAGGAATGGGAAGAAAGGCGACACGGGGGAAGAAAGGCGATGCAAGTGAAAGCAGAAACGGGAAGAAAGGCGACGCAAGGGAAGAAAGGCGACGCAAGGGAAGAAAGGAGACGCAAGGGAAGAAAGGAGACGCAAGGGAAGCGAGGCGACGGAAGGGAAAGCTGGAATGGCAAGAAAGGCGACGCAAGGGTAGAAAGGCGAGGCAAGGGAAAGCAGGAATGGGAAGAAAGGCGACACAAGGGAAGAAAGGCGAAGCAAGGGAAAGCAGGAATGGGAAGAAAGGCGACGCAAGGGAAGAAAGGCGACGCAAGGGAAGCAAGGCGACGCAAGAGAAAGCAGGAGGGGTAAGAAAGGCGAGGCAAGGGTAGAATGATGAGGCAAGGGAAAGCAGGAATGGGAAGAAAGGCGACGCAAGGGAAGCAAGGCGACGCAAGGGAAAGCAGGAATGGTAAGAAAAGCGACGCAAGGGTAGAAAGGCGTGGCAAGGGAAAGCAGGAATGGGAAGAAAGGCGACACAAGGGAAGAAAGGCGATGCAAGGGAAGAAAGGCGACGCAAGGGAAGCAAGGCGAGGCAAGGGAAAGCAGGAATGGGAAGAAAGGCGACGCAAGGGAAGAAAGGCGATACAAGTGAAGAAAGGCGATGCAAGGGAAGCAAGGCGACGCAAGGGAAAGCAGGAACGGGAAGAAAGGTGCCGCAAGGGAAAAATGTGACGCAAGGGAAGGCATGAACGGGAAGAAAGGAGACGCAAGTGAAAGCAGGAACGGGAAG
This sequence comes from Lophura swinhoii, assembly GCA_030408155.1. NCBI lineage: Eukaryota > Metazoa > Chordata > Aves > Galliformes > Phasianidae > Lophura > Lophura swinhoii. The sequence goes on along the minus strand of JASCYN010000150.1, from coordinate 10,163,855 downwards.
AAAGGTGACGGAAGGGAAGAAAGGCGACGCAAGGAATGAAAGGCGATGCATGGGAAAGCAGGAACAGGAAGAAAGGCGACGCAAGGGAAAAATGTGACGCAAGGGAAGGCATGAACGGGAAGAAAGGAGACGCAAGGTAAGAAATAAGATCCACGGGAAGAAAGGCGTCGCAAGGGAAGCAAGGCGAGGCAAGGGAAAGAAGGATTGAGAAGAAAGGCGACGCAAGAGAAAGCAGGAACGCGAAGAAAGGCGACACAAGGGAAGAAAGGTGACACAAGAGAAAGCAGAAACGGGAAGTAAGGCGTCGGAAGGGAAAGGAGGAACAAGAAGAAAGGCGAAACAAGGTAAGCAGGAACGGGAAGAAAGATGATACAAGGGAAAGGAGGAACGGGAAGAAAAGCACCGCAAGGGAAGATAGGCATCGCAAGGGAAGAAAGGCGACGCAAGGGAAAGCAGTAACGGGAAGAAAGGCGACCCAAGGGAAATAACGCGACGCAAGGGAAGCAAGGCGACGCAAGGGAGAGCAGGAATGGTAAGAAAGGCGACGCAAGGGAAGAAAGGCGATGCAAGTGAAGAAAGGTGACGCAAGGGAAGCAAGGCAACGCAAGGGAAGCAAGGCGAGGCAAGGGAAAGCAGGATTGAGAAGAAAGGTGAGGCAAGGGAAAGCAGGATTGAGAAGAAAGGCGACGCAAGAGAAAGCAGGAACACGAAGAAAGGCGACGCAAGGGAAGAAAGGTGACACAAGAGAAAGCAGAAACGGGAAGTAAGGCGTCAGAAGGGAAAGGAGGAACGAGAAGAAAGGCGAAGCAAGGTAAGCAGGAACGGGAAGAAAGACGATGCAAGGGAAAGGAGGAACGGTAAGAAAGGCACCGCAAATGAAGATAGGCGACGCAAGGGAAGAAAGGCGACGCAAGGGAAAGCAGTAACGGGAAGAAAGGCGCCGCAAGGGAAGCGAGGCGACGGAAGGGAATGCTGGAATGGCAAGAAAGGCGACGCATGGAAAGAAAGGCGACTCAAGGGAAGAAAGGCGACGCAAGGGAAAGCAGGAACGAGAAGAAAGGCGACGCAAGGGAAGAAAGGTGACGCAAGGGAAATCAGGAACGGGAAGATAGGCGACGGAAGGGATAGCAGGAACGGGAAGAAAGGCGATGCAAGGGTAAGCAGGAACGGGAAGAAAGGCGATGCAAGGGAAAGGAGGAACGGTAAGAAAGGCGATGCAAGGGAAGAAAGGCTACGCAAGCAAAGAAAGGTGACGCAAGGGGAAGCAGGAACGAGAAGAAAGGTGATGCAAGGCAAAGCAGGAACGAGAAGAAAGGCGACGCAAGGGAAAGTAGAAACGGGAGGAAAGGCGACGCAAGGGAAGAAAGGCGACGCAAGGGAAAATAGGAATGGGAAGAAAGGCGACGCAAAGGAAGAAAGGAGACACAAGGGAAGAAAGGCGACGGAAGGGAAGTACGGCAACGCAAGCGAAGTAAGGTGATGCAAGGGAAAGCAGGAACGAGAAGAAAGGTGATGCAAGGCAAAGCAGGAACGAGAAGAAAGGCGACGCACGAAAACTAAGTCGACGCACGGGAAAGTAGGAACGGGAGGAAAGGCGACGCAAGGGAAGAAAGGCGATGCAAGGGAAAGCAGGAACGAGATGTACGGCAACGCAAGGGAAAGCAGGAACGAGAAGAAAGGCGACGAAAGGGAAGAAAGGCGACGCAAGGGAAAACAGGAACGGGAAGAAAGCAGATGCAAGGGAAGAAAGACGATGCAAGGGAAGAAACGCGTTGCAAGGGAAGCAAGGCGGCGAAAGGGAAAGCAGGATCGAGAAGAAAGGCGACGCAAGAGAAAAGAGGAACGGGAAGAAATGCGACGCAAGGGAAGAAAGGCGACGCAAGGGAAAGCAGAAACGTGAAGAAAGGCGACGCAAGGGAAGAAAGGCGACGCAAGAGAAAGCAAGAACGGGATGTAAGGCGACGCAAGGGAAAGCAGGAACGAGAAGAAGGGCAACTCACGGATACAAAGTCGACGCAAGGGAAAGCAGGAACGGGAAGAAAGGCGACGCAAGGAAAGAAATTCGACGCAAGGTAAATTAGGAACGGAAAGAAAGGCGTCGCAAGGGAAGAAAGGGGACGCAAGGGAAGATAGGCGACGCAAGGGAAAGCAGGAATGGTAAGAAAGGCGACGCAAGGGAAGAAAGGCGACGCAAGGGAAAATAGGAACGGGAAGAAAGGCGACACAAGGGAAAGACGGAACGGGAGGAAAGGCGACGCAAGGGAAGAAAGGCGACGCAAGGGATAGCAGGAACGAGATGTACGGCGACGCAAGGGAAAGCAGGAACGAGAAGAAAGGCGACGAAGGGGAAGAAAGGCGACGCATGGGAAAACAGGAACGGGAAGAAAGCCTATGCAAGGGAAGAAAGACGATGCAAGGGAAGAAACGCGTTGCAAGGGAAGCAAGGCGGCGCAAGGGAAAGCAGGATTGAGAAGAAAGGCGACGCAAGAGAAAGCAGGAACGGGAAGAAATGCGACGCAAGGGAAGAAAGGCGACGTAAGAGAAAGCAAGAACGGGATGTAAGGCAACGCAAGGGAAAGCAGGAACGAGAAGAAGGGCAATGCACGGAAACAAAGTCGACGGAAGGGAAAGCAGGAACGGGAAGAAAGACGACACGGGGGAAGAAAGGCGACGCAAGGGAAAGCAGGAATGGTAAGAAAGGCGACGCAAGGGAAGAAAGGGGACGCAAAGGAAAGCAGAAATGGGAAGAAAGGCGACGCAAGGGAAAATAGGAATGGGAAGAAAGGCGACGCAAAGGAAGAAAGGAGACACAAGGGAAGAAAGGCGACGCATGGGAAGTACGGCAACGCAAGCGAAGTAAGGTGATGCAAGGGAAAGCAGGAACGAGAAGAAAGGTGATGCAAGGCAAAGCAGGAACGAGAAGAAAGGCGACGCACGAAAACTAAATCGACGCACGGGAAAGTAGGAACGGGAGGAAATGCGACGCAAGGGAAGAAAGGCGATGCAAGGGAAAGCAGGAACGAGATGTACGGCAACGCAAGGGAAAGCAGGAACGAGAAGAAAGGCGACGAAAGGGAAGAAAGGCGACGCAAGGGAAAACAGGAACGGGAAGAAAGCAGATGCAAGGGAAGAAAGACGATGCAAGGGAAGAAACGCGTTGCAAGGGAAGCAAGGCGGCGAAAGGGAAAGCAGGATCGAGAAGAAAGGCGACGCAAGAGAAAAGAGGAACGGGAAGAAATGCGACGCAAGGGAAGAAAGGCGACGCAAGGGAAAGCAGAAACGTGAAGAAAGGCGACGCAAGGGAAGAAAGGCGACGCAACAGAAAGCAAGAACGGGATGTAAGGCGACGCAAGGGAAAGCAGGAACGAGAAGAAGGGCAACTCACGGATACAAAGTCGATGCAAGGGAAAGCAGGAACGGGAAGAAAGGCGACGCAAGGAAAGAAATTCGACGCAAGGTAAATTAGGAACGGAAAGAAAGGCGTCGCAAGGGAAGAAAGGGGACGCAAGGGAAGATAGGAACGGGAAGAAAGGCGACGCAAGGGAAGAAAGGCGACGCAAGGGAAGAATGGCGACGCAAGGGAAAATAGGAATGGGAAGAAAGGCGACGCAAAGGAAGAAAGGAGACACAAGGGAAGAAAGGCGACGCAAGGGAAGTACGGCAACGCAAGCGAAGTAAGGTGATGCAAGGGAAAGCAGGAACGAGAAGAAAGGTGATGCAAGGCAAAGCAGGAACGAGAAGAAAGGCGATGCAAGGGAAGTAAGGTGATGCAATGGAAGCAAGGCGACACAAGGGAAATCAGGAACGGGAATATAGGCGACACAAGGGTAGAAAGGCGACGCAAGGCAGCGCAGGAACGGGAAGAAAGGAGACGCATGGGAAAGCAAGAACGGGAAGAAAGGCGACGCGAGGGAAGAAAGGCGACACACGGTAAAGCAAGGATGGGATGAATGCCGACGCACGGGACGGAAGGCGACGCAAGGGAAAGCAGGAACGAGAAGAAAGGCGACGGAAGGGTAGAAAGGCGACGCAAGGGAAAGCAGGAATGGGAAGAAAGGCGACGCAAGGGAAGAAAGGCGACGCAAGGGAAGCAAGGCGATGCAAGGGAAAGCAGGAATGGGAAGAAAGGCGACGGAAGGGTAGAAAGGCGACGCAAGGGAAAGCAGGAATGGGAAGAAAGGCGACGCAAAGGAAGAAAGGCGACACAAGGGAAGAAAGGCGACGCAAGAGAAGAAAGGCGACGCAAGGGAAGTAAGGTGATGCAAGGGAAAGCAGGAACGAGAAGAAAGGTGATGCAAGGCAAAGCAGGAACGAGAAGAAAGGCGACGCACGAAAACTAAGTCGACGCACGGGAAAGTAGGAACGGGAGGAAATGCGACGCAAGGGAAGAAAGGCGATGCAAGGGAAAGCAGGAACGAGATGTACGGCAACGCAAGGGAAAGCAGGAACGAGAAGAAAGGCGACGAAAGGGAAGAAAGGCGACGCAAGGGAAAACAGGAACGGGAAGAAAGCAGATGCAAGGGAAGAAAGACGATGCAAGGGAAGAAACGCGTTGCAAGGGAAGCAAGGCGGCGAAAGGGAAAGCAGGATCGAGAAGAAAGGCGACGCAAGAGAAAAGAGGAACGGGAAGAAATGCGACGCAAGGGAAGAAAGGCGACGCAAGGGAAAGCAGAAACGTGAAGAAAGGCGACGCAAGGGAAGAAAGGCGACGCAAGAGAAAGCAAGAACGGGATGTAAGGCGACGCAAGGGAAAGCAGGAACGAGAAGAAGGGCAACTCACGGATACAAAGTCGATGCAAGGGAAAGCAGGAACGGGAAGAAAGGCGACGCAAGGAAAGAAATTCGACGCAAGGTAAATTAGGAACGGAAAGAAAGACGTCGCAAGGGAAGAAAGGGGACGCAAGGGAAAATAGGAATGGGAAGAAAGGCGACGCAAGGGAAGAAAGGAGACACAAGGGAAGAAAGGCGACGCAAGGGAAGTACGGCAACGCAAGCGAAGTAAGGTGATGCAAAGGAAAGCAGGAACGAGAAGAAAGGTGATGCAAGGCAAAGCAGGAACGAGAAGAAAGGCGATGCAAGGGAAGTAAGGTGATGCAATGGAAGCAAGGCGACGCAAGGGAAATCAGGAACGGGAATATAGGCGACACAAGGGTAGAAAGGCGACGCAAGGCAGCGCAGGAACGGGAAGAAAGGAGACGCATGGGAAAGCAAGAACGGGAAGAAAGGCGACGCGAGGGAAGAAAGGCGACACACGGTAAAGCAAGGATGGGATGAATGCCGACGCACGGGACGGAAGGCGACGCAAGGGAAAGCAGGAACGAGAAGAAAGGCGACGGAAGGGTAGAAAGGCGACGCAAGGGAAAGCAGGACTGGGAAGAAAGGCGACGCAAGGGAAGAAAGGCGACGCAAGGGAAGAAAGGCGACGCAAGGGAAAGCAGGAATGGGAAGAAAGGTGACGGAAGGGTAGAAAGGCGACGCAAGGGAAAGCAGGAATGGGAAGAAAGGCGACGCAAAGGAAGAAAGGCGACGCAAGCGAAAGCAGGAATGGGAAGAAAGGCGATGCATGGGGAGAAAGCGGACGCAAAGGAAAGCAGAAATGGGAAGAAAGGTGACGCAAGGGAAGAAAGGCGATGCAAGGGAAGTAAGGTGATGCAATGGAAGCAAGGCGACGCAAGGGAAATCAGGAACGGGAAGATAGGCGACGGAAGGGATAGCAGGAACGGGAAGAAAGGCGACGAAAGGGAAGAAAGGCGATGCAAGTGAAAGCAGAAACGGGAAGAAAGGCGACGCAAGGGAAGAAAGGAGACGCAAGGGAAGAAAGGAGACGCAAGGGAAGAAAGGAGACGCAAGGGAAGCGAGGCGACGGAAGGGAAAGCTGGAATGGCAAGAAAGGCGACGCAAGGGTAGAAAGGCGAGGCAAGGGAAAGCAGGAATGGGAAGAAAGGCGACACAAGGGAAGAAAGGCGAAGCAAGGGAAAGCAGGAATGGGAAGAAAGGCGACGCAAGGGAAGAAAGGCGACGCAAGGGAAGAAAGGCGACGCAAGGGAAAGCAGGAACGAGAAGAAAGGCGACGCAAGGGAAGAAAGGTGACGCAAGAGAAAGCAGAAACGGGAAGTAAGGCGCCGGAAGGGAAAGCAGGAATGAGAAGAAAGGCGATGCAAGCGTAAGCAGGAACGGGTAGAAAGGCGATGCAAGGGAAAGGAGGAACGGTAAGAAAGGCGATGCAAGGGAAGAAAGGCTACGCAAGGGAAAGCAGGAACGAGAAGAAAGGTGATGCAAGGCAAAGCAGGAACGAGAAGAAAGGCGACGCACGAAAAGAAAGTCGACGCATGGGAAAGTAGAAACGGGAGGAAAGGTGACGCAAGGGAAGAAAGGCGACGCAAGGGAAAGCAGGAACGAGATGTACGGCGACGCAAGGGAAAGCAGGAACGAGAAGAAAGGCAACGAAGGGGAAGAAAGGCGACGCATGGGAAAACAGGAACGGGAAGAAAGCCGATGCAAGGGAAGAAAGACGATGCAAGGGAAGAAACGCGTTGCAAGGGAAGCAAGGCGGCGCAAGGGAAAGCAGGATTGAGAAGAAAGGCGACGCAAGAGAAAGCAGGAACGGGAAGAAATGCGACGCAAGGGAAGAAAGGCGACGCAATGGAAAGCAGAAACGTGAAGCTAGGCGACGCAAGGGAAGAAAGGCGACGCACGGGAAAGCAGGAATGGTAAGAAAGGCGACGCAAGGGAATAAAGGCGACGCAAGGGAAGCAAGGCGACGCAAGGGAAGGCAGGAATGGTAAGAAAGGCGACGCAAGGGAAGAAAGGCGACGCAAGGGAAGCAAGGCGATGCAAGGGAAAGCAGGAATGGGAAGAAAGGTGATGCATGGGGAGAAAGGGGACGCAAAGGAAAGCAGAAATGGGAAGAAAGGCGACGCAAGGGAAGAAAGGCGATGCAAGGGAAGTAAGGTGATGCAATGGAAGCAAGGCGACGCAAGGGAAATCAGGAACGGGAAGATAGGCGACGCAAGGGTAGAAAGACGACGCAAGGGAGCGCAGGAACGGGAAGAAAGGAGACGCATGGGAAAGCAAGAACGGGAAGAAATGCGATGCGAGGGAAGAAAGGCGACACACGGTAAAGCAAGGATGGGATGAATGCCGACGAACGGGACGGAAGGCGACTCAAGGGAAGAAAGGCGAAGCAAGAGAAAGCAGGAAAGCGAAGAAAGGAAATGCATGGAAAGAAAGGCGACGAAAGGGAAAGCAGGAATGGGAAGAAAGTTTACGCAAGGGAAAGCTGGAACGGTAGGAAAGGTGACGCAAGAGTAAGCAGGAACGGTAAGAAAGGCTACGCAAGGGAAGAAAGGCGGCGCAAGGAATGAAAGGCGATGCAAGGGAAAGCAGGAATGGGAAGAAAGGCGATGCAAGGGAAGAAAGGCAAATCAAGCCAAGAAAGGCGACGCAAGGGAAGCAAGGCGACGCAAGGGAAAGCAGGAATGGTAAGTAAGGCGACGCAAGGGTAGAAAGGCAATGCAAGGGAAAGCAGGAATGGGAAGAAAGGCGACGCAAGGGAAGAAAGCCGATGCAAGAGAAAGCAGGAGGGGTAAGAAAGGCGAGGCAAGAGTAGAATGACGAGGCAAGGGAAAGCAGGAATGGGAAGAAAGGCGACGCAAGGGAAGAAAGGCGATGCAAAAGAAGAAAGGCGACGCAAGGGAAATAAGGCGACGCAAGGGAACGCAGGAACGGGAAGAAAGCCAACGCAAGGGAAATAACGCGAAGCAAGGGAAGAAAGGCGACGCAAGGGATGCAAGGCGACGCAAGGGATGCAAGGCGACGCAAGGGTAAGCAGGAATGGTAAGTAAAGCGACGCAAGGGTAGAAAGGCGAGGCAAGGGAAAGCAGGAATGGGAAGAAAGGCGACGCAAAGGAAGAAAGGCGACACAAGGGAAGAAAGGAGACGCAAGGGAAAGCAGGAATGGGAAGAAAGGCGATGCATGGGAAGAAAGGCGATACAAGTGAAGAAAGGCGATCCACTGGAAGCAAGGCGACGCAAGGGAAAGCAGGAACGGGAAGTAAGGCGCCGCAAGGGAAATAACGTGACGGAAGAGAAGAAAGGCGACGCAAGGGAAAGCAGGAACGGGAAGAAAGGAGATGCATGGGAAGAAAGGCGACGCAAGGGAAGAAAGGCGACGCAAGGGAAAGCAGGAACAGGAAGAAAGGCGACGCAAGTGAAACCGGGAAGGGGAAGAAAGGTGACGGAAGGGAAGAAAGGCGACGGAAGGGTAGAAAGGCGACGCAAGGGAAAGCAGGAACGAGAAGAAAGGCGACGGAAGGGAAGAAAGGCGACGCAAGGGAAGCAAGGCGATGCAAAGGAATGCAGGAATGGGAAGAAAGGCGACGGAAGGATAGAAAGGCGACGCAAGGGAAAGCAGGAATGGGAAGAAAGGCGACGCAAAGGAAGAAAGGCGACACAAGGGAAGAAAGGAGACGCAAGGGTAAGCAGGAATGGGAAGAAAGGCGATGCATGGGGAGAAAGCGGACGCAAAGGAAAGCAGAAATGGGAAGAAAGGCGACGCAAGGGAAATCAGGAACGGGAAGATAGGCGACGGAAGGGATAGCAGGAACGGGAAGAAAGGCGACACGGGGGAAGAAAGGCGATGCAAGTGAAAGCAGAAACGGGAAGAAAGGCGACGCAAGGGAAGAAAGGAGACGCAAGGGAAGAAAGGAGACGCAAGGGAAGCGAGGCGACGGAAGGGAAAGCTGGAATGGCAAGAAAGGCGACGCAAGGGTAGAAAGGCGAGGCAAGGGAAAGCAGGAATGGGAAGAAAGGCGACACAAGGGAAGAAAGGCGAAGCAAGGGAAAGCAGGAATGGGAAGAAAGGCGACGCAAGGGAAGAAAGGCGACGCAAGGGAAGAAAGGCGACGCAAGGGAAAGCAGGAACGAGAAGAAAGGCGACGCAAGGGAAGAAAGGTGACGCAAGAGAAAGCAGAAACGGGAAGTAAGGCGCCGGAAGGGAAAGCAGGAATGAGAAGAAAGGCGATGCAAGCGTAAGCAGGAACGGGTAGAAAGGCGATGCAAGGGAAAGGAGGAACGGTAAGAAAGGCGATGCAAGGGAAGAAAGGCTACGCAAGGGAAAGCAGGAACGAGAAGAAAGGTGATGCAAGGCAAAGCAGGAACGAGAAGAAAGGCGACGCACGAAAAGAAAGTCGACGCATGGGAAAGTAGAAACGGGAGGAAAGGTGACGCAAGGGAAGAAAGGCGACGCAAGGGAAAGCAGGAACGAGATGTACGGCGACGCAAGGGAAAGCAGGAACGAGAAGAAAGGCGACGAAGGGGAAGAAAGGCGACGCATGGGAAAACAGGAACGGGAAGAAAGCCGATGCAAGGGAAGAAAGACGATGCAAGGGAAGAAACGCGTTGCAAGGGAAGCAAGGCGGCGCAAGGGAAAGCAGGATTGAGAAGAAAGGCGACGCAAGAGAAAGCAGGAACGGGAAGAAATGCGACGCAAGGGAAGAAAGGCGACGCAATGGAAAGCAGAAACGTGAAGCTAGGCGACGCAAGGGAAGAAAGGCGACGCACGGGAAAGCAGGAATGGTAAGAAAGGCGACGCAAGGGAATAAAGGCGACGCAAGGGAAGCAAGGCGACGCAAGGGAAGGCAGGAATGGTAAGAAAGGCGACGCAAGGGAAGAAAGGCGACGCAAGGGAAGCAAGGCGATGCAAGGGAAAGCAGGAATGGGAAGAAAGGTGATGCATGGGGAGAAAGGGGACGCAAAGGAAAGCAGAAATGGGAAGAAAGGCGACGCAAGGGAAGAAAGGCGATGCAAGGGAAGTAAGGTGATGCAATGGAAGCAAGGCGACGCAAGGGAAATCAGGAACGGGAAGATAGGCGACGCAAGGGTAGAAAGACGACGCAAGGGAGCGCAGGAACGGGAAGAAAGGAGACGCATGGGAAAGCAAGAACGGGAAGAAATGCGATGCGAGGGAAGAAAGGCGACACACGGTAAAGCAAGGATGGGATGAATGCCGACGAACGGGACGGAAGGCGACTCAAGGGAAGAAAGGCGAAGCAAGAGAAAGCAGGAAAGCGAAGAAAGGAAATGCATGGAAAGAAAGGCGACGAAAGGGAAAGCAGGAATGGGAAGAAAGTTTACGCAAGGGAAAGCTGGAACGGTAGGAAAGGTGACGCAAGAGTAAGCAGGAACGGTAAGAAAGGCTACGCAAGGGAAGAAAGGCGGCGCAAGGAATGAAAGGCGATGCAAGGGAAAGCAGGAATGGGAAGAAAGGCGATGCAAGGGAAGAAAGGCAAATCAAGCCAAGAAAGGCGACGCAAGGGAAGCAAGGCGACGCAAGGGAAAGCAGGAATGGTAAGTAAGGCGACGCAAGGGTAGAAAGGCAATGCAAGGGAAAGCAGGAATGGGAAGAAAGGCGACGCAAGGGAAGAAAGCCGATGCAAGAGAAAGCAGGAGGGGTAAGAAAGGCGAGGCAAGAGTAGAATGACGAGGCAAGGGAAAGCAGGAATGGGAAGAAAGGCGACGCAAGGGAAGAAAGGCGATGCAAAAGAAGAAAGGCGACGCAAGGGAAATAAGGCGACGCAAGGGAACGCAGGAACGGGAAGAAAGCCAACGCAAGGGAAATAACGCGAAGCAAGGGAAGAAAGGCGACGCAAGGGATGCAAGGCGACGCAAGGGTAAGCAGGAATGGTAAGTAAAGCGACGCAAGGGTAGAAAGGCGAGGCAAGGGAAAGCAGGAATGGGAAGAAAGGCGACGCAAAGGAAGAAAGGCGACACAAGGGAAGAAAGGAGACGCAAGGGAAAGCAGGAATGGGAAGAAAGGCGATGCATGGGAAGAAAGGCGATACAAGTGAAGAAAGGCGATCCACTGGAAGCAAGGCGACGCAAGGGAAAGCAGGAACGGGAAGTAAGGCGCCGCAAGGGAAATAACGTGACGGAAGAGAAGAAAGGCGACGCAAGGGAAAGCAGGAACGGGAAGAAAGGAGATGCATGGGAAGAAAGGCGACGCAAGGGAAGAAAGGCGACGCAAGGGAAAGCAGGAACAGGAAGAAAGGCGACGCAAGTGAAACCGGGAAGGGGAAGAAAGGTGACGGAAGGGAAGAAAGGCGACGGAAGGGTAGAAAGGCGACGCAAGGGAAAGCAGGAACGAGAAGAAAGGCGACGGAAGGGAAGAAAGGCGACGCAAGGGAAGCAAGGCGATGCAAAGGAATGCAGGAATGGGAAGAAAGGCGACGGAAGGATAGAAAGGCGACGCAAGGGAAAGCAGGAACGGGAAGATAGGCGACGGAAGGGATAGCAGGAACGGGAAGAAAGGCGACACGGGGGAAGAAAGGCGATGCAAGTGAAAGCAGAAACGGGAAGAAAGGCGACGCAAGGGAAGAAAGGAGACGCAAGGGAAGAAAGGAGACGCAAGGGAAGCGAGGCGACGGAAGGGAAAGCTGGAATGGCAAGAAAGGCGACGCAAGGGTAGAAAGGCGAGGCAAGGGAAAGCAGGAATGGGAAGAAAGGCGACACAAGGGAAGAAAGGCGAAGCAAGGGAAAGCAGGAATGGGAAGAAAGGCGACGCAAGGGAAGAAAGGCGACGCAAGGGAAGAAAGGCGACGCAAGGGAAAGCAGGAACGAGAAGAAAGGCGACGCAAGGGAAGAAAGGTGACGCAAGAGAAAGCAGAAACGGGAAGTAAGGCGCCGGAAGGGAAAGCAGGAATGAGAAGAAAGGCGATGCAAGCGTAAGCAGGAACGGGTAGAAAGGCGATGCAAGGGAAAGGAGGAACGGTAAGAAAGGCGATGCAAGGGAAGAAAGGCTACGCAAGGGAAAGCAGGAACGAGAAGAAAGGTGATGCAAGGCAAAGCAGGAACGAGAAGAAAGGCGACGCACGAAAAGAAAGTCGACGCATGGGAAAGTAGAAACGGGAGGAAAGGTGACGCAAGGGAAGAAAGGCGACGCAAGGGAAAGCAGGAACGAGATGTACGGCGACGCAAGGGAAAGCAGGAACGAGAAGAAAGGCGACGAAGGGGAAGAAAGGCGACGCATGGGAAAACAGGAACGGGAAGAAAGCCGATGCAAGGGAAGAAAGACGATGCAAGGGAAGAAACGCGTTGCAAGGGAAGCAAGGCGGCGCAAGGGAAAGCAGGATTGAGAAGAAAGGCGACGCAAGAGAAAGCAGGAACGGGAAGAAATGCGACGCAAGGGAAGAAAGGCGACGCAATGGAAAGCAGAAACGTGAAGCTAGGCGACGCAAGGGAAGAAAGGCGACGCACGGGAAAGCAGGAATGGTAAGAAAGGCGACGCAAGGGAATAAAGGCGACGCAAGGGAAGCAAGGCGACGCAAGGGAAGGCAGGAATGGTAAGAAAGGCGACGCAAGGGAAGAAAGGCGACGCAAGGGAAGCAAGGCGATGCAAGGGAAAGCAGGAATGGGAAGAAAGGTGATGCATGGGGAGAAAGGGGACGCAAAGGAAAGCAGAAATGGGAAGAAAGGCGACGCAAGGGAAGAAAGGCGATGCAAGGGAAGTAAGGTGATGCAATGGAAGCAAGGCGACGCAAGGGAAATCAGGAACGGGAAGATAGGCGACGCAAGGGTAGAAAGACGACGCAAGGGAGCGCAGGAACGGGAAGAAAGGAGACGCATGGGAAAGCAAGAACGGGAAGAAATGCGATGCGAGGGAAGAAAGGCGACACACGGTAAAGCAAGGATGGGATGAATGCCGACGAACGGGACGGAAGGCGACTCAAGGGAAGAAAGGCGAAGCAAGAGAAAGCAGGAAAGCGAAGAAAGGAAATGCATGGAAAGAAAGGCGACGAAAGGGAAAGCAGGAATGGGAAGAAAGTTTACGCAAGGGAAAGCTGGAACGGTAGGAAAGGTGACGCAAGAGTAAGCAGGAACGGTAAGAAAGGCTACGCAAGGGAAGAAAGGCGGCGCAAGGAATGAAAGGCGATGCAAGGGAAAGCAGGAATGGGAAGAAAGGCGATGCAAGGGAAGAAAGGCAAATCAAGCCAAGAAAGGCGACGCAAGGGAAGCAAGGCGACGCAAGGGAAAGCAGGAATGGTAAGTAAGGCGACGCAAGGGTAGAAAGGCAATGCAAGGGAAAGCAGGAATGGGAAGAAAGGCGACGCAAGGGAAGAAAGCCGATGCAAGAGAAAGCAGGAGGGGTAAGAAAGGCGAGGCAAGAGTAGAATGACGAGGCAAGGGAAAGCAGGAATGGGAAGAAAGGCGACGCAAGGGAAGAAAGGCGATGCAAAAGAAGAAAGGCGACGCAAGGGAAATAAGGCGACGCAAGGGAACGCAGGAACGGGAAGAAAGCCAACGCAAGGGAAATAACGCGAAGCAAGGGAAGAAAGGCGACGCAAGGGATGCAAGGCGACGCAAGGGTAAGCAGGAATGGTAAGTAAAGCGACGCAAGGGTAGAAAGGCGAGGCAAGGGAAAGCAGGAATGGGAAGAAAGGCGACGCAAAGGAAGAAAGGCGACACAAGGGAAGAAAGGAGACGCAAGGGAAAGCAGGAATGGGAAGAAAGGCGATGCATGGGAAGAAAGGCGATACAAGTGAAGAAAGGCGATCCACTGGAAGCAAGGCGACGCAAGGGAAAGCAGGAACGGGAAGTAAGGCGCCGCAAGGGAAATAACGTGACGGAAGAGAAGAAAGGCGACGCAAGGGAAAGCAGGAACGGGAAGAAAGGAGATGCATGGGAAGAAAGGCGACGCAAGGGAAGAAAGGCGACGCAAGGGAAAGCAGGAACAGGAAGAAAGGCGACGCAAGTGAAACCGGGAAGGGGAAGAAAGGTGACGGAAGGGAAGAAAGGCGACGGAAGGGTAGAAAGGCGACGCAAGGGAAAGCAGGAACGAGAAGAAAGGCGACGGAAGGGAAGAAAGGCGACGCAAGGGAAGCAAGGCGATGCAAAGGAATGCAGGAATGGGAAGAAAGGCGACGGAAGGATAGAAAGGCGACGCAAGGGAAAGCAGGAATGGGAAGAAAGGCGACGCAAAGGAAGAAAGGCGACACAAGGGAAGAAAGGAGACGCAAGGGTAAGCAGGAATGGGAAGAAAGGCGATGCATGGGGAGAAAGCGGACGCAAAGGAAAGCAGAAATGGGAAGAAAGGCGACGCAAGGGAAATCAGGAACGGGAAGATAGGCGACGGAAGGGATAGCAGGAACGGGAAGAAAGGCGACACGGGGGAAGAAAGGCGATGCAAGTGAAAGCAGAAACGGGAAGAAAGGCGACGCAAGGGAAGAAAGGAGACGCAAGGGAAGAAAGGAGACGCAAGGGAAGCGAGGCGACGGAAGGGAAAGCTGGAATGGCAAGAAAGGCGACGCAAGGGTAGAAAGGCGAGGCAAGGGAAAGCAGGAATGGGAAGAAAGGCGACACAAGGGAAGAAAGGCGAAGCAAGGGAAAGCAGGAATGGGAAGAAAGGCGACGCAAGGGAAGAAAGGCGACGCAAGGGAAGAAAGGCGACGCAAGGGAAAGCAGGAACGAGAAGAAAGGCGACGCAAGGGAAGAAAGGTGACGCAAGAGAAAGCAGAAACGGGAAGTAAGGCGCTGGAAGGGAAAGCAGGAATGAGAAGAAAGGCGATGCAAGCGTAAGCAGGAACGGGTAGAAAGGCGATGCAAGGGAAAGGAGGAACGGTAAGAAAGGCGATGCAAGGGAAGAAAGGCTACGCAAGGGAAAGCAGGAACGAGAAGAAAGGTGATGCAAGGCAAAGCAGGAACGAGAAGAAAGGCGACGCACGAAAAGAAAGTCGACGCAAGGCAAAGTAGAAACGGGAGGAAAGGTGACGCAAGGGAAGAAAGGCGGCGCAAGGGAAAGCAGGAACGAGATGTACGGCGACGCAAGGGAAATAACGTGACGGAAGAGAAGAAAGGCGACGCAAGGGAAAGCAGGAACGGGAAGAAAGGAGATGCATGGGAAGAAAGGCGACGCAAGGGAAGAAAGGCGACGCAAGGGAAAGCAGGAACAGGAAGAAAGGCGACGCAAGTGAAACCGGGAAGGGGAAGAAAGGTGACGGAAGGGAAGAAAGGCGACGGAAGGGTAGAAAGGCGACGGAAGGGAAAGCAGGAACAAGAAGAAAGGCGACGGAAGGGAAGAAAGGCGACGCAAGGGAAGCAAGGCGATGCAAAGGAAAGCAGGAATGGGAAGAAAGGCGACGGAAGGATAGAAAGGCGACGCAAGGGAAAGCAGGAATGGGAAGAAAGGCGACGCAAAGGAAGAAAGGCGACACAAGGGAAGAAAGGAGACGCAAGGGAAAGCAGGAATGGGAAGAAAGGCGATGCATGGGGAGAAAGGGGACGCAAAGGAAAGCAGAAATGGGAAGAAAGGTGACGCAAGGGAAGAAAGGCGATGCAAGGGAAGTAAGGTGATGCAATGGAAGCAAGGCGACGCAAGGGAAATCAGGAACGGGAAGATAGGCGACGGAAGGGAAAGCAGGAACGGGAAGAAAGGCGACACGGGGGAAGAAAGGCGATGCAAGTGAAAGCAGAAACGGGAAGAAAGGCGACGCAAGGGAAGCGAGGCGACGCAAGGGAAGAAAGGAGACGCAAGGGAAGCGAGGCGACGGAAGGGAAAGCTGGAATGGCAAGAAAGGCGACGCAAGGGTAGAAAGGCGAGGCAAGGGAAAGCAGGAATGGGAAGAAAGGCGACACAAGGGAAGAAAGGCGAAGCAAGGGAAAGCAGGAATGGGAAGAAAGGCGACACAAGGGTAAGCAGGAACGGGTAGAAAGGCGATGCAAGGGAAAGGAGGAACGGTCTGAAAGACGATGCAAGGGAAGAAAGGCTACGCAAGCAAAGAAAGGTGACGCAAGGGAAAGCAGGAACGAGAAAAAAGGTGATGCAAGGCAAAGCAGGAACGAGAAGAAAGGCGACGCACGAAAAGAAAGTCGACGCAAGGGAAAGTAGAAACAGGAGGAAAGGTGACGCAAGGGAAGAAAGGCGACGCAAGGGAAAATAGGAACGGGAAGAAAGGCGACGCAAGGGAAGAAAGGAGACGCAAGGGAAGAAAGGCGACGCAAGGGAAGTACGGCTATGCAAGCGCAGTAAGGTGATGCAAGGCAAAGCAGGAACGAGAAGAAAGGCGACGCACGAAAAGAAAGTCGACACAAGGGAAAGTAGGAACGGGAGGAAAGGCGACGCAAGGGAAGAAAGGCGACGCAAGGGAAAGCAGGAACGAGATGTACGGCGACGCAAGGGAAAGCCGGAACGAGAAGAAAGGCGACGAAGGGGAAGAAAGGCGACGCATGGGAAAACAGGAACGGGAAGAAAGCCGATGCAAGGGAAGAAAGACGATGCAAGGGAAGAAACGCGTTGCAAGGGAAGCAAGGTGGCGCAAGGGAAAGCAGGATTGAGAAGAAAGGCGACTCAAGACAAAGCAGGAACGGGAAGAAAGGCGCCGCAAGGGAAATAACGTGACGGAAGAGAAGAAAGGCGACGCAAGGGAAAGCAGGAACGGGAAGAAAGGCGACGCAAGGGAAGAAAGGCGACGCAAGGGAAGAAAGGCGACGCAAGGGAAGAAAGGCGACGCAAGGGAAAGCAGGAACAGGAAGAAAGGCGACGCAAGTGAAACCGGGAAGGGGAAGAAAGGTGACGGAAGGGAAGAAAGGCGACGGAAGGGTAGAAAGGCGATGCAAGGGAAAGCAGGAATGGGAAGAAAGGCGACGGAAGGATAGAAAGGCGACGCAAGGGAAAGCAGGAATGGGAAGAAAGGCGACGCAAGGGAAGAAAGGCGATGCAAGGGAAGTAAGGTGATGCAATGGAAGCAAGGCGACGCAAGGGAAAGCAGGATTGAGAAGAAAGGCGACGCAAGAGAAAGCAGGAACGGGAAGAAAGGCGACGCAAGGGAAGAAAGGCGACGCAAGGGAAGAAAGGCGACGCAAGGGAAGAAAGGCGACGCAAGGGAAGAAAGGCGACGCAAGGGAAGAAAGGCGACGCAAGGGAAGAAAGGCGACGCAAGGGAAGAAAGGCGATGCAAGGGAAGAAACGCGTTGCAAGGGAAGCAAGGCGGCGCAAGGGAAAGCAGGATTGAGAAGAAAGGCGACGCAAGAGAAAGCAGGAACGGGAAGAAATGCGACGCAAGGGAAGAAAGGCGACGCAAGGGAAAGCAGAAACGTGAAGAAAGGCGACGCAAGGGAAGAAAGGCGACGTAAGAGAAAGCAAGAACGGGATGTAAGGCGACGCAAGGGAAAGCAGGAACGAGAAGAAGGGCAACGCATGGAAACAAAGTCGACGGAAGGGAAAGCAGGAAGGGGAAGAAAGGCGACACGGGGGAAGAAAGGCGACGCAAGGGAAAGCAGGAATGGTAAGAAAGGCGACGCAAGGGAAGAAAGGCGACGCAAGGGAAGCAAGGCGATGCAAGGGAAAGCAGGAATGGGAAGAAAGGCGACGCAAGGGAAGAAAGGCGATGCAAGGGAAGTAAGGTGATGCAATGGAAGCAAGGCGACGCAAGGGAAATCAGGAACGGGAAGATAGGCGACGCAAGGGTAGAAAGGCGACGCAAGGCAGCGCAGGAACGGGAAGAAAGGAGACGCATGGGAAAGCAAGAACGGGAAGAAAGGCGACGCGAGGGAAGAAAGGCGACACACGGTAAAGCAAGGATGGGATGAATGCCGACGCAGGGGACGGAAGGCGACGCAAGGGAAAGCAGGAATGAGAAGAAAGGCGACGGAAGGGTAGAAAGGCGACGCAAGGGAAAGCAGGAATGGGAAGAAAGGCGACGGAAGGGTAGAAAGGCGACGCAAGGGAAAGCAGGAATGGGAAGAAACGCGACGCAAAGGAAGAAAGGCGACGCCAGGGAAAGCAGGAATGGGAAGAAAGGCGATGCATGGGGAGAAAGGGGACGCAAAGGAAAGCAGAAATGGGAAGAAAGGTGACGCAAGGGAAGAAAGGCGATGCAAGGGAAGTAAAGTGATGCAATGGAAGCAAGGCGACGCAAGGGAAATCAGGAACGGGAAGATAGGCGACGGAAGGGATAGCAGGAACGGGAAGAAAGGCGACACGGGGGAAGAAAGGCGATGCAAGTGAAAGCAGAAACGGGAAGAAAGGCGACGCAAGGGAAGCGAGGCGACGCAAGGGAAGAAAGGAGACGCAAGGGAAGAAAGGAGACGCAAGGGAAGCGAGGCGACGCAAGGGAAGCGAGGCGACGCAAGGGAAAGCAGGAACGAGAAGAAAGGCGACGCAAGGGAAGAAAGGTGACGCAAGGGAAATCAGGAACGGGAAGATAGGCGACGGAAGGGATAGCAGGAACGGGAAGAAAGGCGATGCAAGGGTAAGCAGGAACGGGTAGAAAGGCGATGCAAGGGAAAGGAGGAACGGTAAGAAAGGCGATGCAAGGGAAGAAAGGCTACGCAAGCAAAGAAAGGTGACGCAAGGGGAAGCAGGAACGAGAAGAAAGGTGATGCAAGGCAAAGCAGGAACGAGAAGAAAGGCGACGCATGAAAAGAAAGTCGACACAAGGGAAAGTAGGAACGGGAGGAAAGGCGACGCAAGGGAAAGCAGGAACGAGATGTACGGCGATGCAAGGGTAAGCAGGAACGAGAAGAAAGGCGACGAAGGGGAAGAAAGGCGACGCATGGGAAAACAGGAACGGGAAGAAAGCCGATGCAAGGGAAGAAAGACGATGCAAGGGAAGAAACGCGTTGCAAGGGAAGCAAGGCGGCGCAAGGGAAAGCAGGATTGAGAAGAAAGGCGACGCAAGAGAAAGCAGGAACGGGAAGAAATGCGACGCAAGGGAAGAAAGGCGACGCAAGGGAAAGCAGAAACGTGAAGAAAGGCGACGCAAGGGAAGAAAGGCGACGTAAGAGAAAGCAAGAACGGGATGTAAGGCGACGCAAGGGAAAGCAGGAACGAGAAGAAGGGCAACGCACGGAAACAAAGTCGACGCAAGGGAAAGCAGGAACGGGACGAAAAGGGGACGCAAGGGAAGATATGCGACACAAGGGAAAGCAGGAATGGTAAGAAAGGCGACGCAAGGGAATAAAGGCGACGCAAGGGAAAGCAGGATTGAGAAGAAAGGCGACGCAAGAGAAAGCAGGAACGCGTAGAAAGGCGACGCAAGGGAAATAACGCGACGCAAGTGAAGAAAGGCGACGCAAGGGAAAGTAGGAACGGGAAGCAAGGCGACGCAAGGGAAGCAAGGCGACGCAAGGGAAGCAAGGCGACGCAAGGGAAGCAAGGCGACGCAAGGGAAGCAAGGCGACGCAAGGGAAGCAAGGCGACGCAAGGGAAAGCAGGAATGGTAAGAAAGGCGACGCAAGGGAAGAAATGCGACGCAAGGGAAAGCATGAATGGGACGAATGAAGACGCAAGGTAAGAAAGAAGACCCACGGGAAGAAAGGCATCGCGAGGGAAGAAAGGCCACGCAAGGCAAAGCAGAAACGAGAAGAATGGCGACGCAAGGGAAGAAAGGCGACGCAAGAGAAAGCAGGAACGAGAAGAAAGGCGACGCAAAAGAAGAAAGGCGACGCAAGGGAAAATAGGAACGGGAAGAAAAGCGACTCAAGGCACGAAAGGCGACGCAAGAGAAAGCAGAAACGGGAAGTAAGGCGACGGGAGGGAAAGCAGGAACGGGAAGAAAGGCGACGCCAGGGAAGCGAGGCGACGGAAGGGAATGCTGGAATAGCAAGAAAGGCGACGCATGGAAAGAAAGGCGACTCAAGGGAAAGCAAGAACGGGAAGATAGGCGACGCAAGGGAAGAAAGGCGACGCAAGGGATCGCAGGAACAAGAAGAAAGGCAACGCAAGGAAAGAAAGGCAATGCAAGGGAAAGCAGGAATGGGAAAAAAGGTGATGCAAGGGAAGAAAGGCGACGCAGGGGAAGAAAGGAGACGCAAGGGAAAGCAGGAAGAGGAAAAAAGGCGATGCAAGGGAAAGCAGGAACGGGAAGAAAGGAGATGGATGGAAAGAAAGCTGACGCAAGGAAAAGCAGGAGCGGGACGAAAGGCGACGCAAGGGAAAGCAGGAACGAGAAGAAAAGTGACGCAAGAGAAAGCAGGAACGGTAAGAAAGGCTACGCAAGAGAAGAAAGGCGACGCAAGGGAAGAATGGCGACACAAGGGATCGCAGGAACGAGAAGAAAGGCGACGCAAGTAAAGAAAGGCGGCGCAAGGGAAAGCAGCAACGGGAACAAAGCCGACGCAAGGGAAATAACGCGACGCAAGGGAAGAAAGGCAACACAAGGGAAAGCAGAAACGGAAAGAAAGGCGACGGAAGGGAAGAAAGGCGACGCAAGGGAAAGCATGAACGGGAAGAAAGGAGACGCAAGGTATGAAAGAAGACGCACGGGAAGAGAGGCGTCGCAAGGGAAGAAAGGCGACGCAAGGGAAAGCATGAACGGGAAGAAAGGCGACGCAAGAGAAAGCAAGAATAGGAAGAAAGGCGACGCAAGGGAAAGCAGAAACGGGACGTAAGGCGTCGGAAGGGAAAGCAGGAATGAGAAGAAAGGCGAAGCAAGGGTAAACAGGAACGGGAAGAAAGGTGATGCAAGGGAAAGGAGGAACGGTAAGAAAGACGATGCAAGGGAAGAAAGGCTACGGAAGCAAAGAAAGTCGACGCAAGGGAAAGCAGGAAAGAGAAGAAAGGCGACGCACGGAAAGAAAGTCGAAGCAAGGGAAGATAGGCTACGCAAGGGAAGAAAGGCGACGCAAGGGAAAGCAGTAACGGGAAGAACGGCAACGCAAGGGAAAGCAGTAACGGGAAGAACGGCGACACAAGGGAAATAACGCGAAGCAAGGGGAGAAAAGCGGCGCAAGGGAAGCAAGGCGGCGCAAGGGAAGCAAGGCGGCGCAAGGGAAGCAAGGCGGCGCAAGGGAAGCAAGGCGGCGCAAGGGAAAGCACGAATGATAAGAAATGCGACGCAAGGGAAGAAAGGCGATGCAAGTGAAGAAAGGCGACGCAAGGGAAAGCAGGAACGGGAAGAAAGTCGACGCAAGGGAAATAACGCGACGCAAGTGAAGAAAGGCGACACAAGGGAAAGCAGGAACGGGAAGCAAGGCGACGCAAGGGAAGCAAGGCGACGCAAGGGAAGCAAGGCGACGCAAGGGAAGCAAGGCGACGCAAGAGAAAGCAGGAATGGTAAGAAAGGCGACGCAAGGGAAGAAATGCGACGCAAGGGAAAGCATGAATGGGACGAATGAAGACGCAAGGTAAGAAAGAAGACCCACGGGTAGAAAGGCATCGCGAGGGAAGAAAGGCCACGCAAGGCAAAGCAGAAACGAGAAGAAAGGCGACGCAAGGGAAGAAAGGCGATGCAAGAGAAAGCAGGAACAGGAAGAAAGGCGACGCAAGGGAAGAAAGGCGACGCAAGGGAAGAAAGGCGACGCAAGGGAAGCAAGGCGACGCAAGGGAAGCAAGGCGACGCAAGGGAAGCAAGGCGACGCAAGGGAAGCAAGGCGACGCAAGGGAAGCAAGGCGACGCAGGGGAAGCAAGGCGACGCAGGGGAAGCAAGGCGACGCAGGGGAAGCAAGGCGACGCAGGGGAAGCAAGGCGACGCAAGGGGAAGCAAGGCGACGCAAGGGGAAGCAAGGCGACGCAAGGGGAAGCAAGGCGACGCAAGGGGAAGCAGGAACAGGAAGAAAGGCGACGCAAGGGAAGCAAGGCGACGCAAGGGAAGCAAGGCGACGCAAGGGAAGCAAGGCGACGCAAGGGAAGCAAGGCGACGCAAGGGAAGCAAGGCGACGCAAGGGAAAGCAGGAACGGGAAGCAAGGCGACGCAAGGGGAGGCAAGGCGACGCAAGGGGAGGCAAGGCGACGCAAGGGGAGGCAAGGCGACGCAAGGGGAGGCAAGGCGACGCAAGGGGAGGCAAGGCGACGCAAGGGGAGGCAAGGCGACGCAAGGGGAGGCAAGGCGACGCAAGGGAAAGCAGAAACGGGAAGTAAGGCGACGCAAGGGAAAGCAGGAACGGGAAGAAAGGTGACACGGGGAAAGAAAGGCGATGCAAGAGAAAGCAGGAACAGGAAGAAAGGCGACGCAAGGGAAGCAAGGCGACGCAAGGGAAGCAAGGCGACGCAAGGGAAGCAAGGCGACGCAAGGGAAGCAAGGCGACGCAAGGGAAGCAAGGCGACGCAAGGGAAAGCAGGAACGGGAAGAAAGGCGACACGGGGAAAGAAAGGCGATGCAAGAAAAAGCATAAACGGGAAGAAAGGCGACGCAAGGGAAGCGAGGCGACGGAAGGGAAAGTTGGAATGTCAAGAAAGGCGACGCAAGGGTAGAAAGGCGAGGCAAGGGAAAGCAGGAACGGGAAGCGAGGCGAGGCAAGGGAAAGCAGGAACGGGAAGCGAGGCGAGGCAAGGGAAAGCAGGAACGGGAAGCGAGGCGAGGCAAGGGAAAGCAGGAACGGGAAGCGAGGCGAGGCAAGGGAAAGCAGGAACGGGAAGCGAGGCGAGGCAAGGGAAAGCAGGAACGGGAAGCGAGGCGAGGCAAGGGAAAGCAGGAAAGGGAAGCGAGGCGACGCAAGGGAAGCGAGGCGACGCAAGGGAAGCGAGGCGACGCAAGGGAAGCGAGGCGACGCAAGGGAAGCGAGGCGACGCAAGGGAAAGTTGGAATGTCAAGAAAGGCGACGCAAGGGTAGAAAGGCGAGGCAAGGGAAAGCAGGAACGGGAAGCGAGGCGAGGCAAGGGAAAGCAGGAACGGGAAGCGAGGCGAGGCAAGGGAAAGCAGGAACGGGAAGCGAGGCGAGGCAAGGGAAAGCAGGAACGGGAAGCGAGGCGAGGCAAGGGAAAGCAGGAACGGGAAGCGAGGCGAGGCAAGGGAAAGCAGGAACGGGAAGCGAGGCGAGGCAAGGGAAAGCAGGAACGGGAAGCGAGGCGAGGCAAGGGAAAGCAGGAACGGGAAGCGAGGCGAGGCAAGGGAAAGCAGGAACGGGAAGCGAGGCGAGGCAAGGGAAAGCAGGAACGGGAAGCGAGGCGAGGCAAGGGAAAGCAGGAACAGGAAGCAAGGCGACGCAAGGGAAGCAAGGCGACGCAAGGGAAGCAAGGCGACGCAAGGGAAGCAAGGCGACGCAAGGGAAGCAAGGCGACGCAAGGGAAGCAAGGCGACGCAAGGGAAAGCAGGAATGGGAAGCGAGGCGACGCAAGGGAAGCGAGGCGACGCAAGGGAAGCGAGGCGACGCAAGGGAAGCGAGGCGACGCAAGGGAAGCGAGGCGACGCAAGGGAAGCGAGGCGACGCAAGGGAAAGCAGTAACGGGAAGAACGGCGACGCAAGGGAAAACAGTAACGGGAAGAACGGCGACACAAGGGAAATAACGCGAAGCAAGGGGAAAAAGGCGGCGCAAGGGAAGCAAGGCGGCGCAAGGGAAGCAAGGCGGCGCAAGGGAAGCAAGGCGGCGCAAGGTTAGCAAGGCGGCGCAAGGGAAGCAAGGCGGCGCAAGGGAAGCAAGGCGGCGCAAGGGAAAGCACGAATGATAAGAAATGCGACGCAAGGGAAGAAAGGCGATGCAAGTGAAGAAAGGCGACGCAAGGGAAAGCAGGAACGGGAAGAAAGGCGACGCAAGGGAAATAACGCGACGCAAGTGAAGAAAGGCGACACAAGGGAAAGCAGGAACGGGAAGCAAGGCGACGCAAGGGAAGCAAGGCGACGCAAGGGAAGCAAGGCGACGCAAGGGAAGCAAGGCGACGCAAGAGAAAGCAGGAATGGTAAGAAAGGCGACGCAAGGGAAGAAATGCGACGCAAGGGAAAGCATGAATGGGACGAATGAAGACG
Organism: Lophura swinhoii; assembly: GCA_030408155.1. Lineage (NCBI taxonomy): Eukaryota > Metazoa > Chordata > Aves > Galliformes > Phasianidae > Lophura > Lophura swinhoii. The sequence continues at coordinate 10,140,181 of JASCYN010000150.1, read as the reverse complement.
CAAGGTAAGAAAGAAGACCCACGGGTAGAAAGGCATCGCGAGGGAAGAAAGGCCACGCAAGGCAAAGCAGAAACGAGAAGAAAGGCGACGCAAGGGAAGAAAGGCGATGCAAGAGAAAGCAGGAACAGGAAGCAAGGCGACGCAAGGGAAGCAAGGCGACGCAAGGGGAAGCAAGGCGACGCAAGGGGAAGCAAGGCAACGCAAGGGGAAGCAAGGCGACGCAAGGGGAAGCAAGGCGACGCAAGGGGAAGCAAGGCGACGCAAGGGGAAGCAAGGCGACGCAAGGGGAAGCAGGAACAGGAAGAAAGGCGACGCAAGGGAAGCAAGGCGACGCAAGGGAAGCAAGGCGACGCAAGGGAAGCAAGGCGACGCAAGGGAAGCAAGGCGACGCAAGGGAAGCAAGGCGACGCAAGGGAAGCAAGGCGACGCAAGGGAAAGCAGGAACGGGAGGCAAGGCGACGCAAGGGGAAGCAAGGCGACGCAAGGGGAAGCAAGGCGACGCAAGGGGAAGCAAGGCGACGCAAGGGGAGGCAAGGCGACGCAAGGGGAGGCAAGGCGACGCAAGGGGAGGCAAGGCGACGCAAGGGGAGGCAAGGCGACGCAAGGGGAGGCAAGGCGACGCAAGGGGAGGCAAGGCGACGCAAGGGGAGGCAAGGCGACGCAAGGGGAAGGAGGAACAGGAAGAAAGGCGACGCAAGGGAAGCAAGGCGACGCAAGGGAAGCAAGGCGACGCAAGGGAAGCAAGGCGACGCAAGGGAAGCAAGGCGACGCAAGGGAAGCAAGGCGACGCAAGGGAAGCAAGGCGACGCAAGGGAAGCAAGGCGACGCAAGGGAAAGCAGGAACGGGAAGCAAGGCGACGCAAGGGGAGGCAAGGCGACGCAAGGGGAAGCAAGGCGACGCAAGGGGAAGCAAGGCGACGCAAGGGGAGGCAAGGCGACGCAAGGGGAGGCAAGGCGACGCAAGGGGAGGCAAGGCGACGCAAGGGGAGGCAAGGCGACGCAAGGGGAGGCAAGGCGACGCAAGGGGAGGCAAGGCGACGCAAGGGGAGGCAAGGCGACGCAAGGGGAGGCAGAAACGGGAAGTAAGGCGACGCAAGGGGAGGCAGAAACGGGAAGTAAGGCGACGCAAGGGGAGGCAGGAACGGGAAGAAAGGTGACACGGGGAAAGAAAGGCGATGCAAGAGAAAGCAGGAACAGGAAGAAAGGCGACGCAAGGGAAGCAAGGCGACGCAAGGGAAGCAAGGCGACGCAAGGGAAGCAAGGCGACGCAAGGGAAGCAAGGCGACGCAAGGGAAGCAAGGCGACGCAAGGGAAGCAAGGCGACGCAAGGGAAAGCAGGAACGGGAAGAAAGGCGACACGGGGAAAGAAAGGCGATGCAAGAAAAAGCAGAAACGGGAAGAAAGGCGACGCAAGGGAAGCGAGGCGACGGAAGGGAAAGTTGGAATGTCAAGAAAGGCGACGCAAGGGTAGAAAGGCGAGGCAAGGGAAAGCAGGAACGGGAAGCGAGGCGAGGCAAGGGAAAGCAGGAACGGGAAGCGAGGCGAGGCAAGGGAAAGCAGGAACGGGAAGCGAGGCGAGGCAAGGGAAAGCAGGAACGGGAAGCGAGGCGAGGCAAGGGAAGCGAGGCGAGGCAAGGGAAGTGAGGCGACGCAAGGGAAGCGAGGCGACGCAAGGGAAGCGAGGCGACGCAAGGGAAGCGAGGCGACGCAAGGGAAGCGAGGCGACGCAAGGGAAAGTTGGAATGTCAAGAAAGGCGACGCAAGGGTAGAAAGGCGAGGCAAGGGAAAGCAGGAACGGGAAGCGAGGCGAGGCAAGGGAAAGCAGGAACGGGAAGCGAGGCGAGGCAAGGGAAAGCAGGAACGGGAAGCGAGGCGAGGCAAGGGAAAGCAGGAACGGGAAGCGAGGCGAGGCAAGGGAAAGCAGGAACGGGAAGCGAGGCGAGGCAAGGGAAAGCAGGAACGGGAAGCGAGGCGAGGCAAGGGAAAGCAGGAACGGGAAGCGAGGCGAGGCAAGGGAAAGCAGGAACGGGAAGCGAGGCGAGGCAAGGGAAAGCAGGAACGGGAAGCGAGGCGACGCAAGGGAAAGCAGGAACGGGAAGCGAGGCGACGCAAGGGAAGCGAGGCGACGCAAGGGAAGCGAGGCGACGCAAGGGAAGCAAGGCGACGCAAGGGAAGCAAGGCGACGCAAGGGAAGCAAGGCGACGCAAGGGAAAGCAGGAACGGGAAGCGAGGCGACGCAAGGGAAGCGAGGCGACGCAAGGGAAGCGAGGCGACGCAAGGGAAGCGAGGCGACGCAACGGAAGCGAGGCGACGCAAGGGAAAGCAGAAACGGGAAGTAAGGCGATGCAAGAGAAAGCAGGAACAGGAAGAAAGGCGACGCAAGGGAAGCGAGGCGACGCAAGGGAAGCGAGGCGACGCAAGGGAAGCGAGGCGACGCAAGGGAAGCGAGGCGACGCAAGGGAAGCGAGGCGACGCAAGGGAAGCGAGGCGACGCAAGGGAAAGCAGAAACGGGAAGTAAGGCGATGCAAGAGAAAGCAGGAACAGGAAGAAAGGCGACGCAAGGGAAGCAAGGCGACGCAAGGGAAGCAAGGCGACGCAAGGGAAGCAAGGCGACGCAAGGGAAGCAAGGCGACGCAAGGGAAGCAAGGCGACGCAAGGGAAAGCAGAAACGGGAAGCAAGGCGACGCAAGGGAAAGCAGGAACGGGAAGCAAGGCGACGCAAGGGAAAGCAGGAACGGGAAGCAAGGCGACGCAAGGGGAGGCGAGGCGACGCAAGGGGAGGCGAGGCGACGCAAGGGGAGGCGAGGCGACGCAAGGGGAGGCGAGGCGACGCAAGGGGAGGCGAGGCGACGCAAGGGGAGGCGAGGCGACGCAAGGGGAGGCGAGGCGACGCAAGGGGAGGCGAGGCGACGCAAGGGAGGCGAGGCGACGCAAGGGAAAGCAGAAACGGGAAGTAAGGCGATGCAAGAGAAAGCAGGAACAGGAAGCAAGGCGACGCAAGGGAAGCAAGGCGACGCAAGGGAAGCAAGGCGACGCAAGGGAAGCAAGGCGACGCAAGGGAGGCAAGGCGACGCAAGGGAGGCAAGGCGACGCAAGGGAGGCAAGGCGACGCAAGGGGAGGCAAGGCGACGCAAGGGGAGGCAAGGCGACGCAAGGGGAGGCAAGGCGACGCAAGGGGAGGCAAGGCGACGCAAGGGGAGGCAAGGCGACGCAAGGGGAGGCAAGGCGACGCAAGGGGAGGCAAGGCGACGCAAGGGGAGGCAAGGCGACGCAAGGGGAGGCAAGGCGACGCAAGGGGAGGCAAGGCGACGCAAGGGGAAGCAGGAACAGGAAGCAAGGCGACGCAAGGGAAGCAAGGCGACGCAAGGGAAGCAAGGCGACGCAAGGGAGGCAAGGCGACGCAAGGGAGGCAAGGCGACGCAAGGGGAGGCAAGGCGACGCAAGGGGAGGCAAGGCGACGCAAGGGGAGGCAAGGCGACGCAAGGGGAGGCAAGGCGACGCAAGGGGAGGCAAGGCGACGCAAGGGGAGGCAAGGCGACGCAAGGGGAGGCAAGGCGACGCAAGGGGAGGCAAGGCGACGCAAGGGGAAGCAGGAACAGGAAGCAAGGCGACGCAAGGGAAGCAAGGCGACGCAAGGGAAGCAAGGCGACGCAAGGGAAGCAAGGCGACGCAAGGGGAGGCAAGGCGACGCAAGGGGAGGCAAGGCGACGCAAGGGGAGGCAAGGCGACGCAAGGGGAGGCAAGGCGACGCAAGGGGAGGCAAGGCGACGCAAGGGGAGGCAAGGCGACGCAAGGGGAGGCAAGGCGACGCAAGGGGAGGCAGAAACGGGAAGTAAGGCGATGCAAGAGAAAGCAGGAACAGGAAGAAAGGCGACGCAAGGGAAGCGAGGCGACGCAAGGGAAGCGAGGCGACGCAAGGGAAGCGAGGCGACGCAAGGGAAGCGAGGCGACGCAAGGGAAGCGAGGCGACGCAAGGGAAGCGAGGCGACGCAAGGGAAGCGAGGCGACGCAAGGGAAGCGAGGCGACGCAAGGGAAAGCAGAAACGGGAAGTAAGGCGACGCAAGGGGAGGCAGGAACGGGAAGAAAGGTGACACGGGGAAAGAAAGGCGATGCAAGAGAAAGCAGGAACAGGAAGAAAGGCGACGCAAGGGAAGCAAGGCGACGCAAGGGAAGCAAGGCGACGCAAGGGAAGCAAGGCGACGCAAGGGAAGCAAGGCGACGCAAGGGAAGCAAGGCGACGCAAGGGAAAGCAGGAACGGGAAGAAAGGCGACACGGGGAAAGAAAGGCGATGCAAGAAAAAGCAGAAACGGGAAGAAAGGCGACGCAAGGGAAGCGAGGCGACGGAAGGGAAAGTTGGAATGTCAAGAAAGGCGACGCAAGGGTAGAAAGGCGAGGCAAGGGAAAGCAGGAACGGGAAGCGAGGCGAGGCAAGGGAAAGCAGGAACGGGAAGCGAGGCGAGGCAAGGGAAAGCAGGAACGGGAAGCGAGGCGAGGCAAGGGAAAGCAGGAACGGGAAGCGAGGCGAGGCAAGGGAAAGCAGGAACGGGAAGCGAGGCGACGCAAGGGAAGCGAGGCGACGCAAGGGAAGCGAGGCGACGCAAGGGAAGCGAGGCGACGCAAGGGAAGCGAGGCGACGCAAGGGAAGCGAGGCGACGCAAGGGAAGCGAGGCGACGCAAGGGAAAGTTGGAATGTCAAGAAAGGCGACGCAAGGGTAGAAAGGCGAGGCAAGGGAAAGCAGGAACGGGAAGCGAGGCGAGGCAAGGGAAAGCAGGAACGGGAAGCGAGGCGAGGCAAGGGAAAGCAGGAACGGGAAGCGAGGCGAGGCAAGGGAAAGCAGGAACGGGAAGCGAGGCGAGGCAAGGGAAAGCAGGAACGGGAAGCGAGGCGAGGCAAGGGAAAGCAGGAACGGGAAGCGAGGCGAGGCAAGGGAAAGCAGGAACGGGAAGCGAGGCGACGCAAGGGAAGCGAGGCGACGCAAGGGAAGCGAGGCGACGCAAGGGAAGCGAGGCGACGCAAGGGAAGCGAGGCGACGCAAGGGAAGCGAGGCGACGCAAGGGAAGCGAGGCGACGCAAGGGAAGCGAGGCGACGCAAGGGAAGCGAGGCGACGCACAAGGGAAGCGAGGCGACGCAAGGGAAGCGAGGCGACGCAAGGGAAGCGAGGCGACGCAAGGGAAGCGAGGCGACGCAAGGGAAGCGAGGCGACGCAAGGGAAGCGAGGCGACGCAAGGGAAGCGAGGCGACGCAAGGGAAAGCAGGAACGGGAAGCGAGGCGACGCAAGGGAAGCGAGGCGACGCAAGGGAAGCGAGGCGACGCAAGGGAAGCGAGGCGACGCAAGGGAAGCGAGGCGACGCAAGGGAAAGCAGGAACGGGAAGCGAGGCGACGCAAGGGAAGCGAGGCGACGCAAGGGAAGCGAGGCGACGCAAGGGAAGCGAGGCGACGCAAGGGAAGCGAGGCGACGCAAGGGAAGCGAGGCGACGCAAGGGAAGCGAGGCGACGCAAGGGAAAGCAGAAACGGGAAGTAAGGCGATGCAAGAGAAAGCAGGAACAGGAAGAAAGGCGACGCAAGGGAAGCGAGGCGACGCAAGGGAAGCGAGGCGACGCAAGGGAAGCGAGGCGACGCAAGGGAAGCGAGGCGACGCAAGGGAAGCGAGGCGACGCAAGGGAAGCGAGGCGACGCAAGGGAAAGCAGAAACGGGAGGTAAGGCGATGCAAGAGAAAGCAGGAACAGGAAGAAAGGCGACGCAAGGGAAGCAAGGCGACGCAAGGGAAGCAAGGCGACGCAAGGGAAGCAAGGCGACGCAAGGGAAGCAAGGCGACGCAAGGGAAGCAAGGCGACGCAAGGGAAGCAAGGCGACGCAAGGGAAGCAAGGCGACGCAAGGGAAAGCAGAAACGGGAAGCAAGGCGACGCAAGGGAAAGCAGAAACGGGAAGCAAGGCGACGCAAGGGGAGGCGAGGCGACGCAAGGGGAGGCGAGGCGACGCAAGGGGAGGCGAGGCGACGCAAGGGGAGGCGAGGCGACGCAAGGGGAGGCGAGGCGACGCAAGGGGAGGCGAGGCGACGCAAGGGGAGGCGAGGCGACGCAAGGGGAGGCGAGGCGACGCAAGGGGAGGCGAGGCGACGCAAGGGGAGCGAGGCGACGCAAGGGGAGCGAGGCGACGCAAGGGGAGCGAGGCGACGCAAGGGGAGCGAGGCGACGCAAGGGAAAGCAGAAACGGGAAGTAAGGCGATGCAAGAGAAAGCAGGAACAGGAAGCAAGGCGACGCAAGGGAAGCAAGGCGACGCAAGGGAAGCAAGGCGACGCAAGGGAAGCAAGGCGACGCAAGGGAAGCAAGGCGACGCAAGGGAAGCAAGGCGACGCAAGGGAAGCAAGGCGACGCAAGGGAAGCAAGGCGACGCAAGGGAAGCAAGGCGACGCAAGGGAAGCAAGGCGACGCAAGGGAAGCAAGGCGACGCAAGGGAAGCAAGGCGACGCAAGGGGAGGCAAGGCGACGCAAGGGGAGGCAAGGCGACGCAAGGGGAGGCAAGGCGACGCAAGGGGAGGCAAGGCGACGCAAGGGAGGCAAGGCGACGCAAGGGGAGGCAGGAACAGGAAGCAAGGCGACGCAAGGGAAGCAAGGCGACGCAAGGGAAGCAAGGCGACGCAAGGGAAGCAAGGCGACGCAAGGGAAGCAAGGCGACGCAAGGGAAGCAAGGCGACGCAAGGGAAGCAAGGCGACGCAAGGGAAGCAAGGCGACGCAAGGGAAAGCAGGAACGGGAAGCAAGGCGACGCAAGGGGAGGCAAGGCGACGCAAGGGGAGGCAAGGCGACGCAAGGGGAGGCAAGGCGACGCAAGGGGAGGCAAGGCGACGCAAGGGGAGGCAAGGCGACGCAAGGGGAGGCAAGGCGACGCAAGGGGAGGCAAGGCGACGCAAGGGGAGGCAAGGCGACGCAAGGGGAGGCAAGGCGACGCAAGGGGAGGCAAGGCGACGCAAGGGGAGGCAAGGCGACGCAAGGGGAGGCAGAAACGGGAAGTAAGGCGATGCAAGAGAAAGCAGGAACAGGAAGAAAGGCGACGCAAGGGAAGCGAGGCGACGCAAGGGAAGCGAGGCGACGCAAGGGAAGCGAGGCGACGCAAGGGAAGCGAGGCGACGCAAGGGAAGCGAGGCGACGCAAGGGAAGCGAGGCGACGCAAGGGAAGCGAGGCGACGCAAGGGAAGCGAGGCGACGCAAGGGGAGGCAGAAACGGGAAGTAAGGCGACGCAAGGGGAGGCAGAAACGGGAAGTAAGGCGACGCAAGGGGAGGCAGAAACGGGAAGTAAGGCGACGCAAGGGGAGGCAGAAACGGGAAGTAAGGCGACGCAAGGGGAGGCAGGAACGGGAAGAAAGGTGACACGGGGAAAGAAAGGCGATGCAAGAGAAAGCAGGAACAGGAAGAAAGGCGACGCAAGGGAAGCAAGGCGACGCAAGGGGAGGCAAGGCGACGCAAGGGGAGGCAAGGCGACGCAAGGGGAGGCAAGGCGACGCAAGGGAAGCAAGGCGACGCAAGGGAAGCAAGGCGACGCAAGGGAAGCAAGGCGACGCAAGGGAAGCAAGGCGACGCAAGGGAAGCAAGGCGACGCAAGGGAAGCAAGGCGACGCAAGGGAAGCAAGGCGACGCAAGGGAAGCAAGGCGACGCAAGGGAAGCAAGGCGACGCAAGGGAAAGCAAGGCGACGCAAGGGAAAGCAGGAACGGGAAGCGAGGCGACGCAAGGGAAAGCAGGAACGGGAAGCGAGGCGACGCAAGGGAAAGCAGGAACGGGAAGCGAGGCGAGGCAAGGGAAAGCAGGAACGGGAAGCGAGGCGAGGCAAGGGAAAGCAGGAACGGGAAGCGAGGCGAGGCAAGGGAAAGCAGGAACGGGAAGCGAGGCGAGGCAAGGGAAAGCAGGAACGGGAAGCGAGGCGAGGCAAGGGAAAGCAGGAACGGGAAGCGAGGCGAGGCAAGGGAAAGCAGGAACGGGAAGCGAGGCGAGGCAAGGGAAAGCAGGAACGGGAAGCGAGGCGAGGCAAGGGAAAGCAGGAACGGGAAGCGAGGCGAGGCAAGGGAAGCGAGGCGAGGCAAGGGAAGCGAGGCGAGGCAAGGGAAGCGAGGCGAGGCAAGGGAAGCGAGGCGAGGCAAGGGAAGCGAGGCGAGGCAAGGGAAGCGAGGCGAGGCAAGGGAAGCGAGGCGAGGCAAGGGAAGCGAGGCGAGGCAAGGGAAGCGAGGCGAGGCAAGGGAAGCGAGGCGAGGCAAGGGAAGCGAGGCGAGGCAAGGGAAGCGAGGCGAGGCAAGGGAAGCGAGGCGACGCAAGGGAAGCGAGGCGACGCAAGGGAAGCGAGGCGACGCAAGGGAAGCGAGGCGACGCAAGGGAAGCGAGGCGACGCAAGGGAAGCGAGGCGACGCAAGGGAAGCGAGGCGACGCAAGGGAAGCGAGGCGACGCAAGGGAAGCGAGGCGACGCAAGGGAAGCGAGGCGACGCAAGGGAAGCGAGGCGACGCAAGGGAAGCGAGGCGACGCAAGGGAAGCGAGGCGACGCAAGGGAAAGTTGGAATGTCAAGAAAGGCGACGCAAGGGTAGAAAGGCGAGGCAAGGGAAAGCAGGAACGGGAAGCGAGGCGAGGCAAGGGAAAGCAGGAACGGGAAGCGAGGCGAGGCAAGGGAAAGCAGGAACGGGAAGCGAGGCGAGGCAAGGGAAAGCAGGAACGGGAAGCGAGGCGAGGCAAGGGAAAGCAGGAACGGGAAGCGAGGCGAGGCAAGGGAAAGCAGGAACGGGAAGCGAGGCGAGGCAAGGGAAAGCAGGAACGGGAAGCGAGGCGAGGCAAGGGAAAGCAGGAACGGGAAGCGAGGCGAGGCAAGGGAAAGCAGGAACGGGAAGCGAGGCGACGCAAGGGAAGCGAGGCGACGCAAGGGAAGCGAGGCGACGCAAGGGAAGCGAGGCGACGCAAGGGAAGCGAGGCGACGCAAGGGAAGCGAGGCGACGCAAGGGAAAGTTGGAATGTCAAGAAAGGCGACGCATGGGTAGAAAGGCGAGGCAAGGGAAAGCAGGAACGGGAAGCGAGGCGAGGCAAGGGAAAGCAGGAACGGGAAGCGAGGCGAGGCAAGGGAAAGCAGGAACGGGAAGCGAGGCGAGGCAAGGGAAAGCAGGAACGGGAAGCGAGGCGAGGCAAGGGAAAGCAGGAACGGGAAGCGAGGCGAGGCAAGGGAAAGCAGGAACGGGAAGCGAGGCGACGCAAGGGAAAGCAGGAACGGGAAGCGAGGCGACGCAAGGGAAAGCAGGAACGGGAAGCGAGGCGACGCAAGGGAAAGCAGGAACGGGAAGCGAGGCGACGCAAGGGAAAGCAGGAACGGGAAGCGAGGCGACGCAAGGGAAAGCAGGAACGGGAAGCGAGGCGACGCAAGGGAAGCGAGGCGACGCAAGGGAAGCGAGGCGACGCAAGGGAAGCGAGGCGACGCAAGGGAAGCGAGGCGACGCAAGGGAAGCGAGGCGACGCAAGGGAAGCGAGGCGACGCAAGGGAAGCGAGGCGACGCAAGGGAAGCGAGGCGACGCAAGGGAAGCGAGGCGACGCAAGGGAAGCGAGGCGACGCAAGGGAAGCGAGGCGACGCAAGGGAAGCGAGGCGACGCAAGGGAAAGCAGGAACGGGAAGCGAGGCGACGCAAGGGAAAGCAGGAACGGGAAGCGAGGCGACGCAAGGGAAAGCAGGAACGGGAAGCGAGGCGACGCAAGGGAAAGCAGGAACGGGAAGCGAGGCGACGCAAGGGAAAGCAGGAACGGGAAGCGAGGCGACGCAAGGGAAGCGAGGCGACGCAAGGGAAGCGAGGCGACGCAAGGGAAGCGAGGCGACGCAAGGGAAGCGAGGCGACGCAAGGGAAGCGAGGCGACGCAAGGGAAGCGAGGCGACGCAAGGGAAGCGAGGCGACGCAAGGGAAGCGAGGCGACGCAAGGGAAGCGAGGCGACGCAAGGGAAAGCAGGAACGGGAAGAAAGGCGACTGTACAATCAATGAAAATTATATAAAGGAATATTTTATAATTTAATAATATTAAGATGTTATAATAATGAAATAGCAAGACAGTTAGGCACAGTGAGACAAAGAGAATAAATAGGAGGCTTACCCGTGTCGTGGGCTCGCTCAGGAAACTCCAGTGGAGTGGATCTTCCAAAGAGAGAGAGCGATCCTTCCCCACTGGTAGTCAGCTCTTGAATGGGTCTAGGAGAGGTGGAGCCAGGCTCCACCCCTTCCTGCAGCACAGGTGAATTGCTTTCACCTGTGCTCCCAGGGCTGACTCATTGCTCACCTCAGGTGACTAATCAGAGGTTCAGGCCGTGACTCAGCAGTTCCCATACACTCCAGCCCTTCACGGCGTGAACCAATGATTAGACTGACTAATGGGTAAGCTTTTCCTAATACAGAGACCCACTATATCACGACGCTTATACAATTTTCATCGCGACGCATGTTGGTACAATTTAAGACAAGTGACGATTGGTGAACATTGATAGTCTTGTATGGGCCAGTGCTCGATGAAGTTACTAGAGGCATGCGGTCATCAGGTGCAGGTCCGTCTCATGTTCCATCAGTCCCATATAGGCCATCACCAGGTTTCACACGTGATCTGACTGTAACACTGGAACGCTTTGATGGCATTTCGTTCCTTCCGGTGATCCTGAAGGCTCGAAGACTCACGGGGAGTAATACAGATGTTTCAAGGGTACCAGGAGGGGAAGGTCTGCCCTCCAGGGCAAGATACAGGCCGTATTTCTATCCTGGGTCAACACTTCCGCTTGTACTGGGGCACGTCCCGGCCGCCTGTACCACACCTTCTGGCCAGATATCTGTGGCTGCATAACTATGTCAGGCACCAAAGGAGGTGTCCTGATCTGCCATAGGGACATGATGGGGGTCCCTTTAGCAATGAAGATCGGAGTGTTGACCACAATATCAGTAGGCCATGTACCTATTACTGGAGGGACTACTGAGCCTCCCACCTCCAACAATCTCCCCCAAGGTGCAAATAGGCCACACCACTTGGGTCCTACCTGCACCTTCCAAGGCCATTTTATTCTATGGGTGCCTGGTTCTAAATTCTCAGGGGCAGGGAGCAGAATATTGTTTTCATTACCAATCTGGGGTCTTACCTGATAATCAGTGCCCGTAATTTGGATCCTAAGCGGGGTGGCCCATGTTGTCTGCAGCATTCTCAGAGCACTGGGTCTGCCATCTCGGGGTCTTTCATTCAGGTCCCGCAAGGTTTCATACAGTCTTTTCGTCCACCCCTGCAGGGACTGGGAGTCTGTCTTCAGGGCAGCCTTAAGAATACCATTATAACGTTCAATGAGGCCTGCCCCCGTTGGATTATATGGCAAGTGGAATCGCCATTCGATGTTGTTTTCTTCTGCCCAGCGCTGTATCGTCGCACCAGTAAAATGAGTCCCTTGGTCGCTCTCAATGACTTGAGGTGTCCCATAGGCAGACATCAGTTTAGTCAGTGCCTTGATGGTATATGCCTGGTTTGCTTTTGGTACTGGATAGGCCTGCAGTAGCCCACTTGCAGTGTCGACGCAGGTCAGGGCATATCTCGCCCCCTCAGACCGAGGAAGGGGCCCAATGTAATCGACCTGCCATCGTTGGAGAGGATTGTGTCCTCTAGCAAGATGGGCTGTCGTTTCGGGCAATGATCTCGGTCTCATCTTAGAGCAAGCGTCGCAATCCTGGCATGCCTGGACGATGTCAGGTAGTTGTATGGGCAGTCCCCATGCTTTAGCAGCTGCCCACATTGTCTTTTGTCCCGCATGCCGTAGCTTCTGATGTAACCAACGGGCGATGTTCTCAGATGGTGAATTCTCAATCCATCGAACTCGGGCCAGCGTGTCAGCTTCATCATTTCCCGGTGACTGTAGGGGCTGATGACCAGAAACATGGTAGACACATATAGTCCTGTGTTTGACTGTATTCCATATGTCTAACCACATGTCTTTGCCCCAGATTGGTCGGGCGTGGATAGTCCATTCCTGGGTGGCCCACTGTGCAATCCAAAGAGTGAGTCCCCGGTAAACAGCCCAACTGTCTGTACAGATGTTCAGGATACCATCACCGGGTTCCTTGGTTATAACCATCCACACGGCTCGCAGTTCCGCCCATTGGCTGCTCTGACCATCCCCCTCGTCAAACCAGATTGTCTCGGTTGAAGGATGGTATGCTATCGCTCTCCACTTGCTCGGGTTGCCCTTGCTGGACCCATCTGTATACCAGGCATCTTCAGGGATAGGATATTTCCCCTCCTGAACGGGACTCTTCTCTGGTGGAGCGACCAGTGTTTCTTTTGGTGCATCACAGTGATAGGTCACTGGGCCTAGGATCTTCTGAAGCTCTTCTTTTAAGGGTGATGAAGACAGACTGCTCCTTTGGCTGAGGTAAGCGACCCATCGTGCCACTGTTTGTGCTTGGGCCACCCCTGTCTTAGGAAGGTGGGTCAGATCTTTCACCCACCCCTGAATTGGCAGAGTGGTCTTCACTATAACTTCAGCCGTCTGGGTTATTGGCTCTACTGCCTGTAATGCTGAATAGGCAGCCAATAACTGTTTTTCAATCATACTGTATCTTTCTTCTGCTCCATGCCAGACCTGAGACCAAAAACCAATGGGGGTCCGAACAGAACTCTGGCGTTGCCACAGGCCCCAACCAAAGCCATCTTGAGTAACATGAACATCCAATTCAGCTGGGAGGGTAGGATCGAATATACCCAATGCCTGGGCTTGTTTAACTGCCAGTTTTGCCTGTTGGAAAGCATCCTGTTCTGTTTTCCCCCAGTCCCATAGCTGCCCCTTTTTTGTGAGTCTATATAGTGGCCTCAGCAGCTGCTCTAGGTGAGGTATAAAGGAACGCCAGTAACCCAGTATACCTAGAAACTCTTGCAGCTGTTTCGATGTTGTAGGGACTGGGAACGCCTGAACCTTATCTATGACAGCACTGGGTAGTACTTGGGTCTTTCCTGACCAAACCACCCCCAGGAATTTTACAGACAGGCCCGGACCTTGCACCTTTTGGGGATTTATAGCCCATCCCCTCTGCTGTAAATAGGCGGTTAATGAATCTGCCGCCTGCCCTACTGCCTCCAGTGAGTCGGATGTCAGCAGGAGATCATCAATATAATGATACAAGTTAACATCATCAGGTTTTTTCCAATCAGCCAGGTCACGCGCCACTAGATTGTGACAATACGTTGGTGAATGCACGTACCCCTGTGGCAGGACCTGAAAGGTCCACTGCCTGCCTCCCCACGTAAACGCAAATTGATCTTGCGATTCCTCAGCAATTGGGACACTGAAGAATGCATTTGCTAGATCTAGGACACAATGATAGGTTTTTATCTCCCTACTCAACGTATCCATTAGGGAGGCAATATTGGGTACGGCCGCATGAATTGGCGGCGTGACCTTATTTAATTCTCTGTAATCCACTGTCATTCTCCACGTGCCATCCGACTTCCGCACTGGCCATATGGGGGAATTATATGGGCTGTGTGCAGGTCTTATAATGCCCACTTTTTCTAATTCCTGCACCGTTCTCGATATTTCATCTTGCCCACCCGGGAGTCTGTACTGTCTTACATTAGTAATCCGGCGCGGTTTCGGCAGGCAAATACGCCCATGTTTCGCATGGCCTCTTAGTATTGCCTGCACCGCCCGGATACTGATACATCTCTGTCGAAGTCTGAACTCTCCCACAGTTGTTTGGAGAGCCAGACCCCATAGAATATCTATGCCCAAGATGTACTCCTGGACTGGGGCAATAGATACCTTATACTCCCGGGGTGGGAGACGCCCAACCCCCAGTTTTAACCATGTTTGGGTGACAGGAATAGTCTGTCCCCCAAAGCCACCAATCATCATTCTGTCCCCATCAAATTTGGTTGGATCTCCATAAACAATTGATGTTTCCGCTCCAGTGTCTACTAATGCCATAACCCTTTGTATGTTTTTCCGGGACCAATAAATCGTTAATTCTACATAGGGCCTCCGGTCCCGTCTGGAGGCCCTAGGGGGACTAACATCCCTCGTCACGCCATGAATTGAGCTATGTCCAATTCTTTTGCTTCCGGTGGCTCAGGCATTGTAGCCCGAGACACCTGAGGCGGCTTTTTTTTCCTATTAGGAACAATGAAATCCTCTAAGTTCCATGTCATTGTTGGCATTCTTTCATTTATAACCCTTACCCTTGGTTTCTTAGGGTAGGTTTGAAATTTTTGGTTGTCCTTTAATTGTTTCCACAGTTGGAGGAGGACATGGTTGGGCTGGCCGTCAATCTTAGCAAATTGGACCCCAGCCCGAATTAAATCATTAAACATTTGTTTTCGGGAGACCCTTATGGGTCCCGATTGAGGAGCTCGAGTAGCCGGCATTTTGGTTTTAGTCACCGGCAAGACCTCGGCTTCTTCTAGTGTCCTCATGTTGCGTCTACTCCGCAGGCGTTCTGTCTCTCCTAGGTCAGCCACTAACTGTGCAGCCTGCTGGACAACTGCTTCTGAGGCCACCAGGGGATTTAATATAGAGACCAGAGTGCCATACAGATGGGAGGGGGCTTGTTGTAGAATTAGGTCTCTCATCCCCGCTGAGAATTTGACCAGATCAGGGCCATCAAAGGTATCTTCATAAATCGCTTCCCTTACACCTAGCTCACGGATGTAATTTTGAAGATCCTCCATGGAGGACCACAGCCCGGTATGTAAGGGAATATCAGATTTATTGGGCCATACCATACGGCAGGCCGCCATTAACCATTCGATTATAGAATGGTTTTCATCATTATATTGATTACCTGCATATAATCGCTGTCTAAGAGCAGGATGGATAGTCATTGTGGCCAATTTGGCTATTTCGGGGCCATTCACCAGAACGCTTTCTGCCCCAGAATCCCACAGTCTTAATAACCAAGCCGGCACACTTTCTCTAGGTTTTTGCCAGAATCGTTGGACTAAGTCCATTAGTTCTGTTGCCATGTATGGTCGGGCAGTTACATGCAAGTGTGTTTGAACAGGGGGCCACTGATCAGGCGGCACCCCTGCCGGTCTGTCCTGTACCTTTTTCGTTTTTTGAGTTATAACAGGACGGACTTCTAGTGCATCCGTCAAAATTGGAGTTTCAAGATCCGATTTAGATTGTTTATTTTCCTGATCAACGAACTCCGTTGATTCAGGAGCCTGGTCATTGTTTATTGAAATACTACGAACTTGACCTATTGGAAGATGTAAAATTGGTTTTTTTCCTGTTAATAGGCCAAGTTCCTGTTCTAGCTTTTCGATACGAACTTTTAGAAGTTCATTTTCATTCACTAAAGTATTGTTCCGTATTTCGGCATTGTTCAAAGCATTTAATAGCGGCCATGCCACTGTAGAAGCCGCTAATTGTCTTTCTCTAGTAACTAATAAATATTTGCCTAGTCCCTGAAAGTATTCCGCTAGGCGATATGGGGAAACATTTCCCACAACACGTAGGGGACCCCATTTTTCAATGATAGTCGCTAATTCATAATAAGGGGATCCCGCAAATCCTGGGATCTGCCCTGGAATTATTTTATCGAGGGGGGTAGTGTTCTCCCCCTTGAACCATTTACAGAAATTCCAAAGAAAGGACATAGTGTAAGTTTTAGTATATTCGGCTTGCCTGCCTGGCTCGCCAAATGTACAATCAATGAAAATTATATAAAGGAATATTTTATAATTTAATAATATTAAGATGTTATAATAATGAAATAGCAAGACAGTTAGGCACAGTGAGAAAAGAGAATAAATAGGAGGCTTACCCGTGTCGTGGGCTCGCTCAAGAAACTCCAGTGGAGTGGATCTTCCAAAGAGAGAGAGCGAACCTTCCCCACTGGTAGTCAGCTCTTAAATGGGTCTAGGAGAGGTGGAGCCAGGCTCCACCCCTTCCTGCAGCACAGGTGAATTGCTTTCACCTGTGCTCCCAGGGCTGACTCATTGCTCACCTCAGCTGACTAATCAGAGGTTCAGGCCCTGACTCAGCAGTTCCCATACAGCGACGCAAGGGAAATAACGCGACGCAAGTGAAGAAAAGCGACGCAAGGGAAAGCAGGAACGGGAAGAAAGGCGACGGAAGGGAAGAAAGGCGACGCAAGGGAAGCAAGGCGACGCAAGAGAAAGCAGGAATGGTAAGAAATGCTACGCAAGGGAAGAAATGCGACGCAAGAGAAAGCAGAAACGAGAAGAAAGGCGACGCAAGGGAAGAAAGGCGACGCAAGAGAAAGCAGGAACGAGATGTACGGCGACGCAAGGGAAAGCAGGAACGAGAAGAATGGCGACGCAAGGGAAAATAGGAACGGGAAGAAAAGCGACGCAAGGGAAGAAAGGCGACATAAGGGAAGAAAGGCGACGCAAGAGAAAGCAGAAACGGGAAGTAAGGCGATGGAAGGGAAAGCAGGAACGGGAAGAAAGGCGACGCGAGGGAAGAAAGGCGACGCAAGGGAAAGCAGAAACGGGAAGAAAGGCAATGCAAGGGAAAGCAGAAACGGGAAGAAAGGCGACACAAGGGAAGAAAGGTGACGCAAGGGAAGAAAGGTTATGCAAGGGAAGCGAGGCGATGGAAGGGAATGCTGGAATGGCAAGAAAGGCAACGCATGGAAATAAAGGCGACTCAAGGGAAAGCAAGAATGGGAAGATAGGCGACACAAGGGAAGGAAGGCGACGCAAGGGATTGCAGGAACGAGAAGAAAGGCAACGCAAGGAAAGAAAGGCAATGCAAGGGAAAGCAGGAATGGGAAAAAAGGCGACGCAAGGGAAGAAAGGCAGCGCAAGAGAAAGCAGGAACAGGAAGAAAGGCGACGGAAGGGAAGAAAGGCGACGGAAGGGAAGAAAGGCGACGCAAGGGAAAGCAGGAACAGGAAGAAAGGCGACGCAAGGGAAGAAAGGCGATGCAAGTAAGGAAAGGCGACGCAAGTAAAGAAAGGCGACGCCAGGGAAAGCAGGAACGGGAAGCAAGGCGACGCAAGGGAAGCAAGGCGACGCAAGGGAAAGCAGCAACGGGAAGAAAGGCGACGCAAGGGAAGAAAGGCGACGCAAGGGAAGAAAGGCGACGCAAGGGAAGAAAGGCGACGCAAGGGAAAGCTTGAATGGGAAGAAAGGAGACGCAAGAGAAAGCAAGAATTGGAAGAAAGGCGACGCAAGGGAAAGCAGAAACGGGAAGTAAGGCGTCGGAAGGGAAAGCAGGAATGAGAAGAAAGGCGAAGCAAGGGTAAACAGGAACGGGAAGAAAGGTGATGCAAGGGAAAGGAGGAACGGTAAGAAAGGCGATGCAAGGATAGAAAGGCTACGCAAGCAAAGAAAGGCGACGCAAGGGAAAGCAGGAACGAGAAGAAAGGCGACACACAGAAAGAAAGTCAAAGAAAGGGAAAGTAGGAACGGGAAGAAAGGCGATGCAAGGGATGGCAGGAACGAGAAGAAAGGCGACGCACGGAAAGAAAGGCGACGCAAGGGAAAGTAGGAACCGGAAGAAAGGCAACGCAAGGGAAGAAAGGCGATGCAAGGGAAATTAGGAATGGGAAGAAAGGCGACGCAAGGAACGAAAGGCGATGCAAGGGACAGTAGGAAAGGGGAGCAAGGCGATGCAAGGGAAGAAAGGCGGCGCAAGGGAAAACAGGAATGGGAAGAAAGGAGATGCATGGGAAGAAAGCTGACGCAAGGAAAAGCAGGAGCGGGAGGAAAGGCGACGCAAGGGAAAGCAGGAACGAGAAGAAAAGTGACGCAAGAGAAAGCAGGAACGGTAAGAAAGGCGACGCAAGGGAAGAAAGGCGACGCAAGGGAAGAAAGGCGACACAAGGGATCGCAGGAACGAGAAGAAAGGCAACGCAAGTAAAGAAAGGCGACGCCAGAGAAAGCAGGAACGGGAAGAAAGGCGATGCAAGGGAAGAAAGGCGATGCAAGAGAAGAAACGCGACGCAAGGGAAGCAAGGCGACGCAAGGGAAGAAATGCGACGCAAGGGAAGCAAGGCGACGCAAAGGAAAGCAGGAACGGTAAGAAAGGCGACGCAAGGGAAGAAAGGTGATGCAAGTGAAGAAAGGCGACGCAAGGGAAGCAAGGCGAGTAAAGGGAAAGCAGGAATGGGAAGAAAGGCGACGCAAAGGAAGAAAGGCGACGCAAGTGAAGAAAGGCGACACAAGAGAAGCAAGGCGACGCAAGGGAAAGCAGGAACGGGAAGAAAGGCGACGCAAGTGAAGAAAGGCGACGCAAGGGAAAGCAGGAACGGGAAGAAAGGTGACGCAAGTGAAGAATGGCGACGCAAGGGAAAGCAGGAACGGGAAGAAAGGCGACGCAAGGGAAGAAAGGCGATGCAAGTGAAGAAAGGCGATGCAAGGGAAGCAAGGCAAGGCAAGGGAAAGCAGGAATGGGAAGAAAGGCGACGCAAGGGAAGAAAGGCGATGCAAGTGAAGAAAGGCGATGCAAGGGAAGCAAGGCGACGCAAGGGAAAGCAGGAACGGGAAGAAAGGCGACGCAAGGGAAATAACGCGATGCAAGGGAAGAAAGACGAGGCAAGGGAAGAAAGGCAACGCAAGGGATCGCAGGAACGAGAAGAAAGGCAACGCAAGGAAAGAAAGGCAATGCAAGGGAAAGCAGGAATGGGAAAAAAGGTGATGCAAGGGAAGAAAGGCGACGCAGGGGAAGAAAGGTGACGCAAGGGAAAGCAGGAACAGGAAGAAAAGCGTGGCAAGGGAATGCAGGAACGGGAAGAAAGGCGACGCAAGGGAAGAAAGGCGACGCAAGGGAAAATAGGAACGGGAAGAAAGGCGACGCAAGGGAAGAAAGGCGACGCAAGGGAAGAAAGGCGATGCAAGAGAAAGCAGAAACGGGAAGTAAGGCGACGGAAGGGAAAGCAGGAACGGGAAAAAAGGCGACACGGGGAAAGAAAGGCGATGCAAGAAAAAGCAGAAACGGGAAGAAAGGCGACGCAAGGGAAGCGAGGCGACGCAAGGGAAGAAAGGCGACGCAAGGGAAGTGAGGAGACGGAAGGGAAAGTTGGAATGGCAAGAAAGGCGATGCATGGAAAGAAAGGCGACGCAAGGGAAGAAAGGCGACGCAAGGGAAGAAAGGCGACGCAAGGGAAAGCAGGAATGGTAAGAAAGGCTATGCAAGGGAAGAACGGCTACGCAAGCGAAGTAAGGTGACGCAAGGGAAAGTAGGAACGGGAGGAAAGGCGACACAAGGGAAGAAAGGCGACGCAAGGGAAAGCAGGAACGAGAAGAAAGGCGACGCAAGGGAAGCAAGGCGACGCAAGGGAAAGCAGGAACGGGAAGAAGGGCAACGCACGGAAACAAAGTCGACGCAAGGGAAAGCAGGAACGGGAAGAAAGGCGACGCAAGGAAAGAAATTTGACGCATGGCAAAGTAGGAACGGAAAGAAAGGCGTCGCAAGGGAAGAAAGGGGACGCAAGGGAAAGCAGGAATGGGAAGAAAGGCGACAGAAGGGTAGAAAGGCGACGCAACTGGAAGCAGGAATGGTAAGAAAGGCGACGCAAGGGAAGAAAGGCGACGCAAGGGAAGCAAGGCGATGCAAGGGAAAGCAGGAACGGGAAGATAGGCGACGCAAGGGTGGAAAGGCGTCGCAAGGGAGCGCAGGAACGGGAAGAAAGGAGACGCATGGGAAAGCAGGAACGGGAAGAAAGGCGACGCGAGGGAAGAAAGGCGACACACGGTAAAGCAATGATGGGATGAATGCCGACGCACGAGACGGAAGGCAACGCAAGGGAAGAAAGGCGACGCAAGGGAAAGCAGGATTGAGAAGAACGGCGATGCAAGAGAAAGCAGGAACGCAAAGAAAGGAAATGCATGGAAAGAAAGGCGACGAAAGGGAAAGCAGCAATGGGAAGAAAGGTGACGCAAGGGAAAGCTGGAACGGTAGGAAAGGTGACGCAAGAGTAAGCAGGAACGGTAAGAAAGGCTACGCAAGGGAAGAAAGGCGGCGCAAGTAATGAAAGGCGATGCAAGGGAAAGCAGGAATGGGAAGAAAGGCGATGCAAGGGAAGAAAGGCAATGCAAGCGAAGAAAGGCGACGCAAGGGAAGCAAGGCGACGCAAGTGAAAGCAGGAACGGGAAGAAAGGTGACGGAAGGGAAGAAAGGCGACGCAAGGGAAGAAAGGTGACGCAAGGGAAAGCAGGAACAGGAAGTAAGGCGACGCAAGGGAAAAATGCGACGCAAGGGAAGGCATGAACGGGAAGAAAGGAGACGCAAGGTAAGAAATAAGATCCACGGGAAGAAAGGCGTCGCAAGGGAAGCAAGGCGAGGCAAGGGTAAGCAGGATTGAGAAGAAAGGCGACGCAAGAGAAAGCAGGAATGCGAACAAAGGCGACGCAAGGGAAGAAAGATGACACAAGAGAAAGCAGGAACGGGACGTAAGGCGTCGGAAGGGAAAGGAGGAACGACAAGAAAGGCGAAGCAAGGTAAGCAGGAACGGGAATAAAGGCGATGCAAGGGAAAGGAGGAACGAGAAGAAAGGAGATGCAAGGGAAGAAAGGCTACGCAAGCGAAGATAGGCGACGCAAGGGAAAGCAGGAACGAGAAGAAAGGCGACGAAAGAGAAAGCAGGAACGGTAAGAAAAGCGACGCAAGGGAAGAAAAGCGACGCAAGGGAAGAAAGGCGACGCAAGGGAAGAAAGGCGACGCAAGGGAAGAAAGGCGGCGCAAGGAATGAAAGGCGATGCAAGGGAAAGCAGGAATGGAAAGAAAGGCGATGCAAGGGAAGAAAGGAAATGGAAGTGAAGAAAGGCGACGCAAGGGTAGAAAGGCGATGCAAGGGAAAGCAGGAATTGGAAGAAAGGCGATGCAAGGGAAGAAAGGCGATGCAAGAGAAAGCAGGAGGGGTAAGAAAGGCGACGCAAGGGTAGAATGACGAGGCAAGGGAAAGCAGGAATGGGAAGAAAGGCGACGAAAGGGAAGAAATGCGATGCAAGTGAAGAAAGGCGACGCAAGGGAAGGCATGAACGGGAAGAAAGGAGACGCAAGGTAAGAAATAAGATCCACGGGAAGAAAGGCGTCGCAAGGGAAGCAAGGCGAGGCAAGGGAAAGCAGGATTGAGAAGAAAGGCGACGCAAGAGAAAGCAGGAACGCGAAGAAAGGCGACACAAGGGAAGAAAGGTGACACAAGAGAAAGCAGAAACGGGAAGTAAGGCGTCGGAAGGGAAAGCAGGAATGGTAAGAAAAGCGAAGCAAGGGTAGAAAGGCGAGGCAAGGGAAAGCAGGAATGGGAAGAAAGGCGACGCAAGGGAAGAAAGGCGATGCAAGTGAAGAAAGGCGACGCAAGGGAAGCAAGGCGAGGCTAGGGAAAGCAGGAATGGGAAGAAAGGCGACGCAAGGGAAGAAAGGCGATACAAGTGAAGAAAGGCGATGCAAGGGAAGCAATGCGACGCAAGGGTAAGCAGGAACGGGAAGAAAGGCGCCGCAAGGGAAATAACGCGGCAGAAGTGAAGAAACGCGACGCAAGGGAAAGCAGGAACGGGAAGAAAGGTGATGGAAGGGAAGAAAGGCGACGCAAGGGAAGAAAGGCGACGCAAGGGAAAGCAGGAACAGGAAGAAAGGCGACGCAAGTGAAAGCAAGAACGGGAAGAAAGGTGACGGAAGGGAAGAAAGGCGACGCAAGGGAAGAAAGGCGACGCAAGGGAAAGCAGGAACAGGAAGAAAGGCGACGCAAGTGTAAGCAGGAACGGGAAGAAAGGTGACGGAAGGGAAGAAAGGCACCGCAAGGGAAGATAGGCGACGGAAGGGAAGAAAGGCGACGCAAGGGAAAGCAGTAACGGGAAGAACGGCGACACAAGGGAAATAACGCGTAGCAAGTGAAGAAAGGCGACGCAAGGGAAGCAAGGCGACGCAAGGGAAAGCGGGAACGGGAAGAAAGGCGACGCAAGGGAAATAACGCGACGCAAGTGAAGAAAGGCGACGCAAGGGAAAGCAGGAACGGGAAGCAAGGCGACGCAAGGGAAGCAAGGCGACGCAAGGGAAGCAAGGCGACGCAAGAGAAAGCAGGAATGGTATGAAAGGCTACGCAAGGGAAGAGATGCGACGCAAGGGAAAGCAGAAACGAGAAGAAAGGTGACGCAAGGGAAGAAAGGCGACGCAAGAGAAAGCAGGAACGAGATGTACGGCGACGCAAGGGAAAGCAGGAACGAGAAGAATGGCGACGCAAGGGAAAATAGGAACGGGAAGAAAAGCGACGCAAGGGAAGAAAGGCGACATAAGGGAAGAAAGGCGACGCAAGAGAAAGCAGAAACGGGAAGTAAGGCGACGGAAGGGAAAGCAGGAACGGGAAGAATGGCGACGCGAGGGAAGAAAGGCGATGCAAGGGAAAGCAGAAACAGGAGGAAAGGCAATGCAAGGGAAAGCAGAAACGGGAAGAAAGGCGATGCAAGGGAAGAAAGGTGACGCAAGGGAAGAAAGGTTATGCAAGGGAAGCGAGGCGACGGAAGGGAATGCTGGAATGGCAAGAAAGGCGACGCATGGAAATAAAGGCGACTCAAGGGAAAGCAAGAACGGGAAGATAGGCGACGCAAGGAAAGGAAGGCGACGCAAGGGATTGCCGGAATGAGAAGAAAGGCAACGCAAGGAAAGAAAGGCAATGCAAGGGAAAGCAGGAATGGGAAAAAAGGCGACGCAAGGGAAGAAAGGCGACGCAAGGGAAGAAAGGCGACGCAAGGGAAAGCAGGAGCAGGAAAAAAGGCGTGGCAAGGGAAAGCAGGAACGGGAAGAAAGGCGACGCAAGGGAAGAAAGGCGACGCAAGGGAAAGAAGAACGAGAAGAAAGGCGAAGCAAGGGAAGAAATGGGATGCAAGAGAAAGCAGAAAGAGGAAGTAAGGCACCGGAGGGGAAAGCGGGAACGTGAAGAAAGGCGAAGCAAGGTAATCAGGAACGGGAATAAAGGCGATGCAAGGAAAGAAAGGCTACGCAAGCAAAGAAAGGCGACGCAAGGGAAAGCAGGAACGAGAAGAAAGGCGACGCACGGAAAGAAAGTCGAAGCAAGGGAAAGTAGGAACGAGAAGAATGGCGACGCAAGGAAAGAAAGGCGTTGCAAGGGAAAGTAGGAAAGGGAAGAAAGGCGACGCAAGGGAAGAAAGGCAGCGCAAGGGAAAGCAGGAACGGGAAGAAAGGAGATGCATGGGAAGAAAGCTGACACAAGGGAAAGCAGGAGCGGGAGGAAAGGCGACGCAAGGGAAGAAAGGCAACGCAAGGGAAGAATGGCGACACAAGGGATCGCAGGAACGAGAAGAAAGGCGACGCAAGGAAAGAAAGGCGATGCAAGTGAAAGGGGACGCAAGGGAAGCAAGGCGACGCAAGGGAAAACAGGAACGGGAAGAAAGGCGACGCAAGGGAAATAACGCGACGCAAGGGAAGAAAGGCGACGCAAGGGAAGCAAGGCGACGCAAGGGAAAGCAGGAATGGTAAGAAAGGCGACGCAAGGGAAGAAAGGCGATGCAAGTGAAGAAAAGCGATGCAAGGGAAGCAAGGCGACGCAAGGGAAAGCAGGAACGGGAAGAAAGGCAACGCAAGAGAAGAAAGGCAGCGCAAGGGAAAGCAGGAACAGGAAGAAAGGCGACGGAAGGGAAGAAAGGCGACGGAAGGGAAGAAACGTGACGCAAGGGAAAGCAGGAACAGGAAGAAAGGCGACGCAAGGGAAGAAAGGCGATGCAAGTGAGGAAAGGCGACGCAAGTAAAGAAAGGCGACGCCAGGGAAAGCAGGAATGGGAAGAAAGGCGACGCAAGGGAAGCAAGGCGACGCAAGGGAAAGCAGCAACGGGAACAAAGCCGACGCAAGGGAAATAACGCGACGCAAGGGAAGAAAGGCGACGCAAGGGAAAGCAGAAACGGGAAGTAAGGCGTCGGAAGGGAAAGCAGGAATGAGAAGAAAGGCGAAGCAAGGGTAAACAGGAACGGGAAGAAAGGTGATGCAAGGGAAAGGAGGAACGGTAAGAAAGGCGATGCAAGGGAAGAAAGGCTACGCAAGCAAAGAAAGGCGACGCATGGGAAAGCAGGAACGAGAAGAAAGGCGACACACAGAAAGAAAGTCAAAGAAAGGGAAAGTAGGAACGGGAAGAAAGGCGATGCAAGGGATGGCAGGAACGAGAAGAAAGGCGACGCACGGAAAGAAAGGCGATGCAAGGGAAAGTAGGAACCGGAAGAAAGGCAACGCAAGGGATGAAAGGCAATGCAAGGGAAATTAGGAATGGGAAGAAAGGCGATGCAAGGAACGAAAGGCGATGCAAGGGAAAGTAGGAAAGGGGAGCAAGGCGATGCAAGGGAAGAAAAGCGGCGCAAGGGAAAACAGGAACGGGAAGAAAGGAGATGCATGGGAAGAAAGCTGACGCAAGGAAAAGCAGGAGCGGGAGAAAAGGCGACGCAAGGGAAAGCAGGAACGAGAAGAAAAGTGACGCAAGAGAAAGCAGGAACGGTAAGAAAGGCTACGCAAGGGAAGAAAGGCGATGCAAGGGAGGAAAGGAGATGCAAGGGAAGCAAGGCGACGGAAGGGAAATCAGGAAGGGGAAGAAAGGCGACGCAAGGGAAGAAAGGCGACACAAGGGATCGCAGGAACGAGAAGAAAGGCAACGCAAGTAAAGAAAGGCGACGCCCGGGAAAGCAGGAACGGTAAGAAAGGCGACGAAAGGGAAGAAAGGCGATGCAAGTGAAGAAAGGCGACGCAAGGGAAGCAAGGCGAGTAAAGGGAAAACAGGAATGGGAAGAAAGGCGACGCTAAGGAAGAAAGGCGACGCAAGTGAAGAAAGGCGACACAAGAGAAGCATGGCGACACAAGGGAAAGCAGGAACGGGAAGAAAGGCAACGCAAGTGAAGAAAGGCGACGCAAGGGAAAGCAGGAACGGGAAGAAAGGCGACGCAAGTGAAGAAAGGCGACGCAAGGGAAAGCAGGAACGGGAAGAAAGGCGACGCAAGGGAAGAAAGGCGATGCAAGTGAAGAAAGGCGACGCAAGGGAAGCAAGGCAAGGCAAGGGAAAGCAGGAATGGGAAGAAAGGCGACGCAAGGGAAATAACGCGACGCTAGGGAAGAAAGGTGGCACAAGTGAAAGCAGGAAAGGGATGAAAGGCGACAGAAGGGAAGAAAGGCGACGCAAGGGAAAGCAGGAACAGGAAGAAAGGAGATGCATGGGAAGAAAGCTGACGCAAGGGAAAGCAGGAACGAGAAGAAAAGTGACGCAAGAGAAAGCAGGAACGGTAAGAAAGGCTACACAAGGGAAGAAAGACAACGCAAGGGAAGAATGGCGACACAAGGGATCGCAGGAACGAGAAGAAAGGCGACGCAAGGGAAGCAAGGCGACGCAAGGGAAAGCTGGAACGGGAAGATAGGCGACGCAAGGGTAGAAAGGCGAGGCAAGGGAAAGCAGGAACGGGAAGAAAGGCGTCGGAAGGGAAGAAAGGCGACGCAAGGGAAGCAAGGCGACGCAAGGGAAAGCTGGAACGGGAAGATAGGCGACGCAAGGGTAGAAAGGCGAGGCAAGGGAAAGCAGGAACGGGAAGAAAGGCGACGCAAGGGAAAGCAGGAACGAGAAGAAAGGCGACGCACGGAAAGAAAGTCGAAGCAAGGGAAAGTAGGAACGGGAAGAAAGGCGACGCAAGGGAAGAAAGGCAGCGCAAGGGAAAGCAGGAACGGGAAGAAAGGCGACGCAAGGGAAGAAAGGCGACGCAAGGGAAGAAAGGCGACGCAAGGGAAAGCAGGAGCAGGAAAAAAGGCGTGGCAAGGGAAAGCAGGAACGGGAAGAAAGGCGACGCAAGGGAAGAAAGGTGATGCAAGGCAGCGCAGGAACGGGAAGAAAGGAGACGCAAGGGAGGAAAGGCGATGCAAGGGAAGCAAGGCGATGCAAAGGAATGCAGGAATGGGAAGAAAGGCGACGGAAGGATAGAAAGGCGACGCAAGGGAAAGCAGGAATGGGAAGAAAGGCGACGCAAAGGAAGAAAGGCGACACAAGGGAAGAAAGGAGACGCAAGGGTAAGCAGGAATGGGAAGAAAGGCGATGCATGGGGAGAAAGCGGACGCAAAGGAAAGCAGAAATGGGAAGAAAGGTGACGCAAGGGAAAATAGGAACGGGAAGAAAAGCGACGCAAGGGAAGAAAGGCAACGCAAGGGAAAGCAGGAACGAGAAGAAAGGCGACGCAAGGGAAGAAAGGTGACGCAAGGGAAAACAGGAACGGGAAGAAAGCAGATGCAAGGGAAGAAAGACGATGCAAGGGAAGAAACGCGTTGCAAGGGAAGAATGGCGACGCAAGGGAAATCAGGAACGGGAAGTAAGGCGATGGAAGAGAAAGCAGGAACGGGAAGAAAGGCGGCACGAGGGAAGAAAGGCGATAAAAGTGGAAGCAGAAACGGGAAGAAAGGCGACGCAAGGGAAGATAGGAGATGCAAGGGAGGCCAGGCGACGCAAGGGAAAGCAGGAGCGGGAGGAAAGGCGGCGCAAGGGAAAGCAGGAACGAGAAGAAAAGTGATGCAAGAGAAAGCAGGAACGGTAAGAAAGGCTACACAAGGGAAGAAAGGCAACGCAAGGGAAGAATGGCGACACAAGGGATCGCAGGAACGAGAAGAAAGGCGACGCAAGGAAAGAAAGGCGATGCAAGGGAAAGGCGACGCAAGGGAAGAAAGGCGACGCACGGGAAAGCAGGAATGGTACGAAAGGCTATGCAAGGGAAGAACGGCTACGCAAGCGAAGTAAGGTGACGCAAGGGAAAGCAGGAACGAGAAGAAAGGCGGCGCACGAAAAGAATGTCGACGCAAGGGAAAGTACGAACGGGAGGAAAGGCGACGCAAGAGAAGAAAGGCGACGCAAGGGAAAATAGGAACGGGAAGAAAGGCGACGCAAGGGAAGAAAGGCGACGTAAGGGAAGAAAGGCGACGCAAGGGAAGTACGGCTACGCAAGCGAAGCAAGGTGATGCAAGGGAAAGCAGGAACGAGAAGAAAGGCGACGCAAGGGAAGAAAGGCGACGCAAGAGAAAGCAGAAACGGGAAGTAAGGCGTCGGAAGGGAAAGCAGGAATGGTATGAAAAGCGAAGCAAGGGTAGAAAGGCGAGGCAAGGGAAAGCAGGAATGGGAAGAAAGGCGAGGCAAGTGAAGAAAGGCGAGGCAAGTGAAGAAAGGCGACGCAAGGGAAGCAAGGCGAGGCAAGGGAAAGCAGGAATGGGAAGAAAGGCGACGCAAGGGAAGAAAGGCGATACAAGTGAAGAAAGGTGATGCAAGGGAAGCAATGCGACGCAAGGGAAAGCAGGAACGGGAAGAAAGGAGATGCATGGGAAGAAAGGCGACGCAAGGGAAGAAAGGCGACGCAAGGGAAAGCAGGAACAGGAAGAAAGGCGACGCACGAAAAGAATGTCGACGCAAGGGAAAGTACGAACGGGAGGAAAGGCGACGCAAGGGAAGAAAGGCGACGCAAGGGAAAATAGGAACGGGAAGAAAGGCGACGCAAGGGAAGAAAGGAGACGCAAGGGAAGAAAGGCGACGCAAGGGAAGTACGGCTACGCAAGCGAAGCAAGGTGATGCAAGGGAAAGCAGGAACGAGAAGAAAGGCGACGCAAGGGAAAGCAGAAACGTGAAGAAAGGCGACGCAAGGGAAGAAAGGCGACGCAAGAGAAAGCAAGAACTGGATGTAAGGCAACGCAAGGGAAAGCAGGAACGAGAAGAAGGGCAACGCACGGATACAAAGTCGACGCAAGGGAAAGCAGGAACGGGAAGAAAGGCGACGCAAGGAAAGAAATTTGACGCAAGGGAAAGTAGGAACGGGAAGAAAGGCGATGCAAGGGAAGAAAGGCAATGCAAGCGAAGAAAGGCGACGCAAGGGAAGCAAGGCGACGCAAGTGAAAGCAGGAACGGGAAGAAAGCTGACGGAAGGGAAGAAAGGCGACGCAAGGGAAGAAAGGTGACGCAAGGGAAAGCAGGAACAGGAAGAAAGGCGACGCAAGGGAAAAATGCGACGCAAGGGAAGGCATGAACGGGAAGAAAGGAGACGCAAGGTAAGAAATAAGATCCACGGGAAGACAGGCGTCGCAAGGGAAGCAAGGCGAGGCAAGGGAAAGCAGGATTGAGAAGAAAAGCGACGCAAGAGAAAGCAGGAACGCGAACAAAGGCGACGCAAGGGAAGAAAGATGACACAAGAGAAAGCAGACACGGGAAGTAAGGCGTCGGAAGGGAAAGGAGGAACGACAGGAAAGGCGAAGCAAGGTAAGCAGGAACGAGAAGAAAGGCGACGCAAGAGAAAGCAGGAACGGTAAGAAAGGCCACGCAAGGGAAGAAAAGCGACGCAAGGGAAGAAAGGCAACGCAAGGGAAGAAAGGCGACGCAAGGGAAGAAAGGCGGCGCAAGGAATGAAAGGCGATGCAAGGGAAAGCAGGAATGGAAAGAAAGGCGATGCAAGGGAAGAAAGGCGATGCAAGGGAAAGCAGGAATGGGAAGAAAGGCGATGCAAGGGAAGAAAGGCGATGCAAGAGAAAGCAGGAGGGGTAAGAAAGGCGACGCAAGGGTAGAATGACGAGGCAAGGGAAAGCAGGA
Organism: Lophura swinhoii; assembly: GCA_030408155.1. Classification (NCBI taxonomy): domain Eukaryota; kingdom Metazoa; phylum Chordata; class Aves; order Galliformes; family Phasianidae; genus Lophura; species Lophura swinhoii. Next base: position 10,111,643 of record JASCYN010000150.1, on the reverse strand, counting down.
ATGGGAAGAAAGGCGACGCAAGGGAAGAAATGCGATGCAAGTGAAGAAAGGCGACACAAGGAAAGCAAGGCGAGGCAATGGAACGCAGGAACGGGAAGAAAGCCGATGCAAGGCAAATAACGCGACGCAAGGGAAGGCATGAACGGGAAGAAAGGAGACGCAAGGTAAGAAATAAGATCCACGGGAAGAAAGGCGTTGCAAGGGAAGCAAGGCGACGCAAGGGAAAGCAGAATAGAGAAGAAAGGCGACGCAAGAGAAAGCAGGAACGCGAAGAAAGGCGACGCAAGGGATGAAAGGTGACACAAGAGAAAGCAGAAACGGGAAGTAAGGCGTCGGAAGGGAAAGCAGGAATGGTAAGAAAAGCGAAGCAAGGGTAGAAAGGCGAGGCAAGGGAAAGCAGGAATGGGAAGAAAGGCGACGCAAGGGAAGAAAGGCGATGCAAGTGAAGAAAGGCGACGCAAGGGAAGCAAGGCGAGGCAAGGGAAAGCAGGAATGGGAAGAAAGGCGACGCAAGGGAAGAAAGGCGATACAAGTGAAGAAAGGCGATGCAAGGGAAGCAATGCGACGCAAGGGAAAGCAGGAACGGGAAGAAAGGAGATGCATGGGAAGAAAGGCGACGCAAGGGAAGAAAGGCGACGCAAGGGAAAGCAGGAACAGGAAGAAAGGCGACGCAAGTGAAAGCAGGAACGGGAAGAAAGGTGACGGAAGGGAAGAAAGGCGACGCAAGGGAAGAAAGGCGACGCAAGGGAAAGCAGGAACAGGAAGAAAGGCACCGCAAGGGAAGATAGGCGACGGAAGGGAAGAAAGGCGACGCAAGGGAAAGCAGTAACGGCAAGAACGGCGACACAAGGGAAATAACGCGAAGCAAGGGAAGAAAGGCGGCGCAAGGGAAGCAAGGTGATGCAAGTGAAGAAAGGTGACGCAAGGGAAGCAAGGCGACGCAAGGGAAAGCAGGAACGGGAAGAAAGGCCACGCAAGGGAAATATCGCGACGCTAGTGAAGAAAGGCGACGCAAGGGAAAGCAGGAACGGGAAGAAAGGCGACGCAAGGGAAATAACGCGACGCTAGTGAAGAAAGGCGACGCAAGGGAAAGCAGGAACGGGAAGAAAGGCTACGCAAGGGAAGAAATGCGACGCAAGGGAAAGCAGAAACGAGAAGAAAGGCGACGCAAGGGAAAGCAGGAACGAGAAGAAAGGCGGCGCAAGGGAAAATAGGAACGGGAAGAAAAGCGACGCAAGGGAAGAAAGGCGACGTAAGGGAAGAAAGGCGACGCAAGAGAAAGCAGAAACGGGAAGTAAGGCGATGCAAGGGAAAGCAGAAAAGGGAAGAAAGGCGATGCAAGGGAAGAAAGGTGACGCAGGGGAAGAAAGGTTATGCAAGGGAGGCGAGGCGACGGAAGGGAATGCTGGAATGGCAAGAAAGGCGACGCATGGAAATAAAGGCGACTCAAGGGAAAGCAAGAACGGGAAGATAGGCGACGCAAGGGAAGAAAGGCGACGCAAGGGATAGCAGGAACGAGAAGAAAGGCAACGCAAGGAAAGAAAGGCAATGCAAGGGAAAGCAGGAATGGGAAAAAAGGCGATGCAAGGGAAGAAAGGCGACGCAGTGGAAGAAAGGAGACGCAAGGGAAAGCAGGAACAGGAAAAAAGGCGTGGCAAGGGAAAGCAGGAACGGGAAGAAAGGCGACGCAAGGGAAGAAAGGCGACGCAAGGGAAAGAAGAACGAGAAGAAAGGCGACGCAAGGGAAGAAATGTGATGCAAGAGAAAGCAGAAAGAGGAAGTAAGGCGCCGGAGGGGAAAGCAGGAACGAGAAGAAAGGCGAAGCAAGTTAAGCAGGAACGGGAATAAAGGCGATGCAAGGGAAGAAAGGCTACGCAAGCAAAGAAAGGCGACGCAAGGGAAAGCAGGAACGAGAAGAAAGGCGACGCACGGAAAGAAAGTCGAAGCAAGGGAAAGTAGGAACGAGAAGAATGGCGACGCAAGGAAAGAAAGGCGATGCAAGGTAAAGTAGGAACGGGAAGAAAGGCGACGCAAGGGAAGAAAGGCAGCGCAAGGGAAAGCAGGAAAGGGAAGAAAGGAGATGCATGGGAAGAAAGCTGACACAAGGGAAAGCAGGAATGGGAAAAAAGGCGACGCAAGGGAAAGCAGGAACGAGAAGAAAGGCGACGCACGAAAAGAATGTCGACGCAAGGGAAAGTACGAACGGGAGGAAAGGCGACGCAAGGGAAGAAAGGCGACGCAAGGGAAAATAGGAACGGGAAGAAAGGCGACGCAAGAGAAGAAAGGAGACGCAAGGGAAGAAAGGCGACACAAGGGAAGTACGGCTACGCAAGCGAAGCGAGGTGATGCAAGGGAAAGCAGGAACGAGAAGAAAGGCGACGCAAGGGAAAGCAGAAACGTGAAGAAAGGCGACGCAAGGGAAGAAAGGCGACGCAAGAGAAAGCAAGAACTGGATGTAAGGCGACGCAAGGGAAAGCAGGAACGAGAAGAAGGGCAACGCACGGAAACAAAGTCGATGCAAGGGAAAGCAGGAACGGGAAGAAAGGCGACGCAAGGAAAGAAATTTGACGCAAGGGAAAGTAGGAACGGGAAGAAAGGCGTCGCAAGGGAAGAAAGGGGACGCAAGGGAAGATAGGCGACGCAAGGGAAAGCAGGAATGGGAAGAAAGGCGACGGAAGGGTAGAAAGGCGACGCAAGGGAAAGCAGGAATGGTAAGAAAGGCGACGCAAGGGAAGAAAGGCGACGCAAGGGAAGCAAGGCGACGCAAGGGAAAGCAGGAATGGTACGAAAGGCTATGCAAGGGAAGAACGGCTACGCAAGCGAAGTAAGGTGACGCAAGGGAAAGCAGGAACGAGAAGAAAGGCGGCGCACGAAAAGAATGTCGACGCAAGGGAAAGTACGAACGGGAGGAAAGGCGACGCAAGAGAAGAAAGGCGACGCAAGGGAAAATAGGAACGGGAAGAAAGGCGACGCAAGGGAAGAAAGGCGACGCAAGGGAAGTACGGCTACGCAAGCGAAGCAAGGTGATGCAAGGGAAAGCAGGAACGAGAAGAAAGGCGACGCAAGGGAAGAAAGGCGACGCAAGAGAAAGCAGAAACGGGAAGTAAGGCGTCGGAAGGGAAAGCAGGAATGGTAAGAAAAGCGAAGCAAGGGTAGAAAGGCGAGGCAAGGGAAAGCAGGAATGGGAAGAAAGGCGAGGCAAGTGAAGAAAGGCGAGGCAAGTGAAGAAAGGCGACGCAAGGGAAGCAAGGCGAGGCAAGGGAAAGCAGGAATGGGAAGAAAGGCGACGCAAGGGAAGAAAGGCGATACAAGTGAAGAAAGGTGATGCAAGGGAAGCAATGCGACGCAAGGGAAAGCAGGAACGGGAAGAAAGGAGATGCATGGGAAGAAAGGCGACGCAAGGGAAGAAAGGCGACGCAAGGGAAAATAGGAACGGGAAGAAAGGCGACGCAAGGGAAGAAAGGAGACGCAAGGGAAGAAAGGCGACGCAAGGGAAGTACGGCTACGCAAGCGAAGCAAGGTGATGCAAGGGAAAGCAGGAACGAGAAGAAAGGCGACGCAAGGGAAAGCAGAAACGTGAAGAAAGGCGACGCAAGGGAAGAAAGGCGACGCAAGAGAAAGCAAGAACTGGATGTAAGGCAACGCAAGGGAAAGCAGGAACGAGAAGAAGGGCAACGCACGGATACAAAGTCGACGCAAGGGAAAGCAGGAACGGGAAGAAAGGCGACGCAAGGAAAGAAATTTGACGCAAGGGAAAGTAGGAACGGGAAGAAAGGCGATGCAAGGGAAGAAAGGCAATGCAAGCGAAGAAAGGCGACGCAAGGGAAGCAAGGCGACGCAAGTGAAAGCAGGAACAGGAAGAAAGCTGACGGAAGGGAAGAAAGGCGACGCAAGGGAAGAAAGGTGACGCAAGGGAAAGCAGGAACAGGAAGAAAGGCGACGCAAGGGAAAAATGCGACGCAAGGGAAGGCATGAACGGGAAGAAAGGAGACGCAAGGTAAGAAATAAGATCCACGGGAAGAAAGGCGTCGCAAGGGAAGCAAGGCGAGGCAAGGGAAAGCAGGATTGAGAAGAAAAGCGACGCAAGAGAAAGCAGGAACGCGAACAAAGGCGACGCAAGGGAAGAAAGATGACACAAGAGAAAGCAGACACGGGAAGTAAGGTGTCGGAAGGGAAAGGAGGAAGGACAGGAAAGGCGAAGCAAGGTAAGCAGGAACGGGAATAAAGGCGATGCAAGGGAAAGGAGGAACGGTAAGAAAGGAGATGCAAGGGAAGAAAGGCTACGCAAGCGAAGAAAGGCGACGCAAGGGAAAGCAGGAACGAGAAGAAAGGCGACGCAAGAGAAAGCAGGAACGGTAAGAAAGGCCACGCAAGGGAAGAAAAGCGACGCAAGGGAAGAAAGGCAACGCAAGGGAAGAAAGGCGACGCAAGGGAAGAAAGGCGGCGCAAGGAATGAAAGGCGATGCAAGGGAAAGCAGGAATGGAAAGAAAGGCGATGCAAGGGAAGAAAGGCGATGCAAGGGAAAGCAGGAATGGGAAGAAAGGCGATGCAAGGGAAGAAAGGCGATGCAAGAGAAAGCAGGAGGGGTAAGAAAGGCGACGCAAGGGTAGAATGACGAGGCAAGGGAAAGCAGGAATGGGAAGAAAGGCGACGCAAGGGAAGAAATGCGATGCAAGTGAAGAAAGGCGACACAAGGAAAGCAAGGCGAGGCAATGGAACGCAGGAACGGGAAGAAAGCCGATGCAAGGCAAATAACGCGACGCAAGGGAAGGCATGAACGGGAAGAAAGGAGACGCAAGGTAAGAAATAAGATCCACGGGAAGAAAGGCGTTGCAAGGGAAGCAAGGCGACGCAAGGGAAAGCAGAATAGAGAAGAAAGGCGACGCAAGAGAAAGCAGGAACGCGAAGAAAGGCGACGCAAGGGATGAAAGGTGACACAAGAGAAAGCAGAAACGGGAAGTAAGGCGTCGGAAGGGAAAGCAGGAATGGTAAGAAAAGCGAAGCAAGGGTAGAAAGGCGAGGCAAGGGAAAGCAGGAATGGGAAGAAAGGCGACGCAAGGGAAGAAAGGCGATGCAAGTGAAGAAAGGCGACGCAAGGGAAGCAAGGCGAGGCAAGGGAAAGCAGGAATGGGAAGAAAGGCGACGCAAGGGAAGAAAGGCGATACAAGTGAAGAAAGGCGATGCAAGGGAAGCAATGCGACGCAAGGGAAAGCAGGAACGGGAAGAAAGGAGATGCATGGGAAGAAAGGCGACGCAAGGGAAGAAAGGCGACGCAAGGGAAAGCAGGAACAGGAAGAAAGGCGACGCAAGTGAAAGCAGGAACGGGAAGAAAGGTGACGGAAGGGAAGAAAGGCGACGCAAGGGAAGAAAGGCGACGCAAGGGAAAGCAGGAACAGGAAGAAAGGCGACGCAAGGGAAAGGAGGAACGGGAGGAAAGGCACCGCAAGGGAAGATAGGCGACGGAAGGGAAGAAAGGCGACGCAAGGGAAAGCAGTAACGGCAAGAACGGCGACACAAGGGAAATAACGCGAAGCAAGGGAAGAAAGGCGGCGCAAGGGAAGCAAGGTGATGCAAGTGAAGAAAGGTGACGCAAGGGAAGCAAGGCGACGCAAGGGAAAGCAGGAACGGGAAGAAAGGCGACGCAAGGGAAATAACGCGACGCTAGTGAAGAAAGGCGACGCAAGGGAAAGCAGGAACGGGAAGAAAGGCGACGCAAGGGAAATAACGCGACGCTAGTGAAGAAAGGCGACGCAAGGGAAAGCAGGAACGGGAAGAAAGGCTACGCAAGGGAAGAAATGCGACGCAAGGGAAAGCAGAAACGAGAAGAAAGGCGACGCAAGGGAAAGCAGGAACGAGAAGAAAGGCGGCGCAAGGGAAAATAGGAACGGGAAGAAAAGCGACGCAAGGGAAGAAAGGCGACGTAAGGGAAGAAAGGCGACGCAAGAGAAAGCAGAAACGGGAAGTAAGGCGATGCAAGGTAAAGCAGAAAAGGGAAGAAAGGCGATGCAAGGGAAGAAAGGTGACGCACGGGAAGAAAGGTTATGCAAGGGAGGCGAGGCGACGGAAGGGAATGCTGGAATGGCAAGAAAGGCGACGCATGGAAATAAAGGCGACTCAAGGGAAAGCAAGAACGGGAAGATAGGCGACGCAAGGGAAGAAAGGCGACGCAAGGGATCGCAGGAACGAGAAGAAAGGCAACGCAAGGAAAGAAAGGCAATGCAAGGGAAAGCAGGAATGGGAAAAAAGGCGATGCAAGGGAAGAAAGGCGACGCAGTGGAAGAAAGGAGACGCAAGGGAAAGCAGGAACAGGAAAAAAGGCGTGGCAAGGGAAAGCAGGAACGGGAAGAAAGGCGATGCAAGGGAAGAAAGGCGACGCAAGGGAAAGAAGAACGAGAAGAAAGGCGACGCAAGGGAAGAAATGTGATGCAAGAGAAAGCAGAAAGAGGAAGTAAGGCGCCGGAGGGGAAAGCAGGAACGAGAAGAAAGGCGAAGCAAGTTAAGCAGGAACGGGAATAAAGGCGATGCAAGGGAAGAAAGGCTACGCAAGCAAAGAAAGGCGACGCAAGGGAAAGCAGGAACGAGAAGAAAGGCGACGCACGGAAAGAAAGTCGAAGCAAGGGAAAGTAGGAACGAGAAGAATGGCGACGCAAGGAAAGAAAGGCGATGCAAGGTAAAGTAGGAACGGGAAGAAAGGCGACGCAAGGGAAGAAAGGCAGCGCAAGGGAAAGCAGGAAAGGGAAGAAAGGAGATGCATGGGAAGAAAGCTGACACAAGGGAAAGCAGGAATGGGAAAAAAGGCGACGCAAGGGAAAGCAGGAACGAGAAGAAAAGTGATGCAAGAGAAAGCAGGAACGGTAAGAAAGGCTACACAAGGGAAGAAAGGCAACGCAAGGGAAGAATGGCGACACAAGGGATCGCAGGAACGAGAAGAAAGGCGACGCAAGGAAAGAAAGGCGATGCAAGTGAAAGGCGACGCAAGGGAAGAAAGGCGATGCAAGGGAAAGCAGGAATGGTAAGAAAGGCTATGCAAGGGAAGAACGGCTACGCAAGCGAAGTAAGGTGACGCAAGGGAAAGCAGGAACGAGAAGAAAGGCGACGCACGAAAAGAATGTCGACGCAAGGGAAAGTACGAACGGGAGGAAAGGCGACGCAAGGGAAGAAAGGCGACGCAAGGGAAAATAGGAACGGGAAGAAAGGCGACGCAAGAGAAGAAAGGAGACGCAAGGGAAGAAAGGCGACACAAGGGAAGTACGGCTACGCAAGCGAAGCGAGGTGATGCAAGGGAAAGCAGGAACGAGAAGAAAGGCGACGCAAGGGAAAGCAGAAACGTGAAGAAAGGCGACGCAAGGGAAGAAAGGCGACGCAAGAGAAAGCAAGACCTGGATGTAAGGCGACGCAAGGGAAAGCAGGAACGAGAAGAAGGGCAACGCACGGAAACAAAGTCGATGCAAGGGAAAGCAGGAACGGGAAGAAAGGCGACGCAAGGAAAGAAATTTGACGCAAGGGAAAGTAGGAACGGGAAGAAAGGCGTCGCAAGGGAAGAAAGGGGACGCAAGGGAAGATAGGCGACGCAAGGGAAAGCAGGAATGGGAAGAAAGGCGACGGAAGGGTAGAAAGGCGACGCAAGGGAAAGCAGGAATGGTAAGAAAGGCGACGCAAGGGAAGAAAGGCGACGCAAGGGAAGCAAGGTGATGCAAGGGAAAGTAGGAATGGGAAGAAAGGCGATGCATGGGGAGAAAGGTGACGCAAGGGAAAGCAGGAACAGGAAGGAAGGCGACGCAAGGGTAGAAAGGCGACGCAAGGGAGCGCAGGAACGGGAAGAAAGGAGACGCATGGGAAAGCAGGAACGGGAAGAAAGGCGACGCGAGGGAAGAAAGGCGACACACGGTAAAGCAATGATGGGATGAATGCCGGCGCACGGGACGGAAGGCAACGCAAGGGAAGAAAGGCGACGCAAGGGAAAGCAGGATTGAGAAGAAAGGCGATGCAAGAGAAAGCAGGAACGCGAAGAAAGGAAATGCATGGAAAGAAAGGCGACGAAAGGGAAAGCAGGAATGGGAAGAAAGGTGACGCAAGGGAAAGCTGGAACGGTAGGAAAGGTGACGCAAGAGTAAGCAGGAACGGTAAGAAAGGCTACGCAAGGGAAGAAAGGCGGCGCAAGAAATGAAAGGCGATGCAAGGGAAAGCAGGAATGGGAAGAAAGGCGATGCAAGGGAAGAAAGGCAATGCAAGCGAAGAAAGGCGACGCAAGGGAAGCAAGGCGACGCAAGTGAAAGCAGGAACGGGAAGAAAGCTGACGCAAGGGAAGAAAGGCGACGCAAGGGAAGAAAGGTGACGCAAGGGAAAGCAGGAACAGGAAGGAAGGCGACGCATGGGAAAAATGCGACGCAAGGGAATGCATGAACGGGAAGAAAGGAGACGCAAGAAATGCGATGCAAGGGAAGAAAGGCGACGCAAGGGAAGAAAGGCCACGCACGGGAAAGCAGGAAGGGGAAAAAAGGCGATGCAAGGGAAGAAAGGCGACGCAGGGGAAGAAAGGTGACGCAAGGGAAAGCAGGAACGGGAAGAAAGGCGTGGCAAGGGAAAGCAGGAACGGGAAGAACGGCAACGCAAGGGAAGAAAGTCGACGCAAGGGAAGGCAGGAACTGCAAGAAAGGCGACGCATGGAAAGAAAGGCGATGCAAGAGAAAGTAGGAAAGGGAAGAAAGGAGACACAAGGGAAGAAAGGCGGCGCAAGGGAAAGCAGGAACGGGAAGAAAGGAGATGCATGGGAAGAAAGGCGATGCAAGGGAAATCAGGAACGGTAAGAAAGGCGACGCAAGGGAAGAAAGGCGACGCAAGGGAAGAAAGGCGACGCAAGGGAAGAAAGGCGACGCAAGGGAAGAAAGGCGACGCAAGGGAAGAAAGGCGATGCAAGGGAAGAAAGGCGATGCAAGGGAAATCAGGAACGGTAAGAAAGGCTACGAAAGGGAAGAAAGGCGACGCAAGGGAAGAAAGGCGACGCACGGAAAGCAGGAAAGGGAAGAAAGGCAACGCAAAGGAAAGCAGGAACGAGAAGAAAGGCGACGCACGGAAAGAAAGTCGACGCAAGGGAAAGTAGGAACGGGAAGAAAGGCGATGCAAGGGAAGAAAGGCGACGCAAGGGAGGCCAGGCGACGCAAGGGAAAGTAGGAACAGGAAGAAAGGCGACGCACGGGAAAGCAGGAACGGTAAGAAAGGCGACGCAAGGGAAGAAAGGCGATGCAAGGGAAGAAAGGCGACGCGTGGGAAAGCAGGAATGGTAAGAAAGGCGATGCAAGGGTATGAAATGCGACGCAAGGGAAAGCAGGAATGGGAAGAAAGGCGACGCAAGGATAGAAAGGCGACGCAAGGGAAGAAAGGCGATGCAAGGGAAGCAAGGCGATGCAAGGGAAAGCAGGAACAGGAAGAAAGGCGACGCACGGGAATGGAGGAACGAGAAGAAAGGCGACGCAAGGGAAGAAAGGTGACGCAAGGGAAAGCAGGAACGGGAAGAAAGGCGATGCAAGGGAAAGCAGGAACGGGAAGAAAGGCAACGCAAGGGAAGAAAGTCGACGCAAGGGAAGGCAGGAACTGCAAGAAAGGCGACGCATGGAAAGAAAGGCGATGCAAGAGAAAGTAAGAAAGGGAAGAAAGGCGATGCAAGGGAAGAAAGGCGATGCAAGGGAAGAAAGGCGATGCAAGGGAAATCAGGAACGGTAAGAAAGGCTACGAAAGGGAAGAAAGGCGACGCAAGGGAAGAAAGGCGACGCACGGAAAGCAGGAAAGGGAAGAAAGGCAACGCAAAGGAAAGCAGGAACGAGAAGAAAGGCGACGCACGGATAGAAAGTCGACGCAAGGGAAAGTAGGAACGGGAAGAAAGGCGATGCAAGGGAAGAAAGGCGACGCAAGGGAAAGCAGGAACAGGAAGAAAGGCGACGCACGGGAATGGAGGAACGAGAAGAAAGGCGACGCAAGGGAAGAAAGGTGACGCAAGGGAAAGCAGGAACGGGAAGAAAGGCGATGCAAGGGAAAGCAGGAACGGGAAGAAAGGCAACGCAAGGGAAGAAAGTCGACGCAAGGGAAGGCAGGAACTGCAAGAAAGGCGACGCATGGAAAGAAAGGCGATGCAAGAGAAAGTAAGAAAGGGAAGAAAGGCGACGCAAGGGAAAGCAAGAACAGGAAGAAAGGCGACGCACGGGAAAGCAGGAATGAGAAGAAAGGCGACGCAAGGGAATAAAGGCGACGCAGGGGAAGAAAGGCGACGCGAGGGAAAGCAGGAATGGTAAGAAAGGCGATGCAAGGGTATGAAATGCGACGCAAGGGAAAGCAGGAATGGGAAGAAAGGCGACGCAAGCGAAGAAAGGCGACGCAAGGGAAGAAAGGCGATGCAAGGGAAGAAAGGCGATGCAAGGGAAGCAAGATGACGCAAGGGAAATCAGGAAGGGGAAGAAAGGCGACGCAAGGGAAGGAAGGCGATGCAAGGGAAAGCAGAAATGGGTAATAAGGCTTCGGAAGGGAAAGCAGGAACGAGAAGAAAGGCAAAGCAAGGGTAAGCAGGAATGGTAAGAAAGGCGACGCAAGGGAAGAAAGGCAACGCATGGAAAGAATAGCGACGCTAGAGAAAGCAGAAACGGGAAGTAAGGCGTCGGAAGGGAAAGCAGGAACGTGAACAAAGGCGGCGCACGGAAAGAAAGTCGAAGCAAGGGAAAGTAGGAACGGAAAGAAAGGCGACGCAAGTGATCGCAGGAACGAGAAGAAAGGCGACGCAAGGAATGAAAGGCGATGCAAGGGAAAGTAGGAAAGGGAAGAAAGGAGACACAAGGGAAGAAAGGCGGCGCAAGGGAAAGCAGGAACGGGAAGAAAGGAGATGCATGGGAAGAAAGCTGACGCAAGGGAAAGCAGTAACGGGAGGAAAGGCGACGCAAGGGAAAGCAGGAACGGGAAGAAAGGTGACGCTATTGAAAGCAGTAACGGTAAGAAAGGCGATGCAAGGGAAGGAAGGCGACGCAGGGGAACAAAGGCGATGCAAGGTAAGCAAGGCGACGCAAGGGAAATCAGGAAGGGGAAGAAAGGCGACGCAAGGGAAGATAGGCGACGCATGCGAAAGCAGGAATGGTAAGAAAGGCGACGCAAGGGAAGAAAGGCGATGCAAGGAAAGAAAGGCGATGCAAGGGAAGCAAGGCGACGCAAGGGAAATCAGGAAGGGGAGGAAAGGCGACGCAAGGGAAGAAAGGCAACGCAAGAGAAGAAAGGCGATGCAAGGGAACGCACGAACGGGAAGAAAGGCGACGGAAGGGAAGAAAGGCGATGCAAGGGAAAGGAGGAACGGGAAGACAGGCTACGCAAGAGAAAGCAGGAACGGGAAGAAATGCGATGCAAGGGAAGAAAGGCGACGCAAGGGAAGAAAGGCCACGCACGGGAAAGCAGGAAGGGGAAAGAAGGCGATGCAAGGGAAGAAAGGCGACGCAGGGGAAGAAAGGTGACGCAAGGGAAAGCAGCAACGGGAAGAAAGGCGGCGCAAGGGAAAGCAGGAACGGGAAGAAAGGAGATGCATGGGAAGAAAGCTGACGCAAGGGAAAGCAGGAACGGGAGGAAAGGTGACGCAAGGGAAAGCAGGAACGGTTAGAAAAGCGACGCAAGGGATCACAGGAACGAGAAGAAAGGCGACGCAAGGAATGAAAGGCGATGCAAGGAAAAGTAGGAAAGGGAAGAAAGGAGACACAAGGGAAGAAAGGCGGCGCAAGGGAAAGCAGGAATGGTAAGAAAGACGACGGAAGGGTAGAAAGGCGACGCAAGGGAAAGCAGGAATGGTAAGAACGGCGACGCAAGGGAAGAAAGGCGATGCAAGGGAAGAAAGGCGACGCAAGGGAGGCCAGGCGACGCAAGGGAAAGCAGGAACAGGAAGAAAGGCGACGCACGGGAAAGCAGGAACTAGAAGAAAGGCGAAGCAAGGGAATGCAGGAACGGTAAAAAAGGCGACGCAAGGGAAGAAAGGCGATGCAAGGGAAGAAAGGCGACGCAAGGGAAAGCAGGAACGAGAAGAAAGGCGGCGCAAGGGAAAATAGGAACGGGAAGAAAAGCGACGCAAGGGAAGAAAGGCGACGTAAGGGAAGAAAGGCGACGCAAGAGAAAGCAGAAACGGGAAGTAAGGCGATGCAAGGGAAAGCAGAAAAGGGAAGAAAGGCGATGCAAGGGAAGAAAGGTGACGCAAGGGAAGAAAGGTTATGCAAGGGAGGCGAGGCGACGGAAGGGAATGCTGGAATGGCAAGAAAGGCGACGCATGGAAATAAAGGCGACTCAAGGGAAAGCAAGAACGGGAAGATAGGCGACGCAAGGGAAGAAAGGCGACGCAAGGGATCGCAGGAACGAGAAGAAAGGCAACGCAAGGAAAGAAAGGCAATGCAAGGGAAAGCAGGAATGGGAAAAAAGGCGATGCAAGGGAAGAAAGGCGACGCAGGGGAAGAAAGGAGACGCAAGGGAAAGCAGGAACAGGAAAAAAGGCGTGGCAAGGGAAAGCAGGAATGGGAAGAAAGGCGATGCAAGGGAAGAAAGGCGACGCAAGGGAAAGAAGAACGAGAAGAAAGGCGACGCAAGGGAAGAAATGTGATGCAAGAGAAAGCAGAAAGAGGAAGTAAGGCGCCGGAGGGGAAAGCAGGAACGAGAAGAAAGGCGAAGCAAGTTAAGCAGGAACGGGAATAAAGGCGATGCAAGGGAAGAAAGGCTACGCAAGGGAAGAAAGGCGACGCAAGGGAAAGCAGGAACGAGAAGAAAGGCGACGCACGGAAAGAAAGTCGAAGCAAGGGAAAGTAGGAACGAGAAGAATGGCGACGCAAGGAAAGAAAGGCGATGCAAGGTAAAGTAGGAACGGGAAGAAAGGCGACGCAAGGGAAGAAAGGAAGCGCAAGGGAAAGCAGGAAAGGGAAGAAAGGAGATGCATGGGAAGAAAGCTGACACAAGGGAAAGCAGGAATGGGAAAAAAGGCGACGCAAGGGAAAGCAGGAACGAGAAGAAAAGTGATGCAAGAGAAAGCAGGAACGGTAAGAAAGGCTACACAAGGGAAGAAAGGCAACGCAAGGGAAGAATGGCGACACAAGGGATCGCAGGAACGAGAAGAAAGGCGACGCAAGGAAAGAAAGGCGATGCAAGTGAAAGGCGACGCAAGGGAAGAAAGGCGATGCAAGGGAAAGCAGGAATGGTAAGAAAGGCTATGCAAGGGAAGAACGGCTACGCAAGCGAAGTAAGGTGACGCAAGGGAAAGCAGGAACGAGAAGAAAGGCGACGCACGAAAAGAATGTCGACGCAAGGGAAAGTACGAACGGGAGGAAAGGCGACGCAAGGGAAGAAAGGCGACGCAAGGGAAAATAGGAACGGGAAGAAAGGCGACGCAAGAGAAGAAAGGAGACGCAAGGGAAGAAAGGCGACACAAGGGAAGTACGGCTACGCAAGCGAAGCGAGGTGATGCAAGGGAAAGCAGGAACGAGAAGAAAGGCGACGCAAGGGAAAGCAGAAACGTGAAGAAAGGCGACGCAAGGGAAGAAAGGCGACGCAAGAGAAAGCAAGAACTGGATGTAAGGCGACGCAAGGGAAAGCAGGAACGAGAAGAAGGGCAACGCACGGAAACAAAGTCGATGCAAGGGAAAGCAGGAACGGGAAGAAAGGCGACGCAAGGAAAGAAATTTGACGCAAGGGAAAGTAGGAACGGGAAGAAAGGCGTCGCAAGGGAAGAAAGGGGACGCAAGGGAAGATAGGCGACGCAAGGGAAAGCAGGAATGGGAAGAAAGGCGACGGAAGGGTAGAAAGGCGACGCAAGGGAAAGCAGGAATGGTAAGAAAGGCGACGCAAGGGAAGAAAGGCGACGCAAGGGAAGCAAGGTGATGCAAGGGAAAGTAGGAATGGGAAGAAAGGCGATGCATGGGGAGAAAGGCGACGCAAGGGAAATCAGGAACGGGAAGATAGGCGACGCAAGGGTAGAAAGGCGACGCAAGGGAGCGCAGGAACGGGAAGAAAGGAGACGCATGGGAAAGCAGGAACGGGAAGAAAGGCGACGCGAGGGAAGAAAGGCGACACACGGTAAAGCAATGATGGGATGAATGCCGGCGCACGGGACGGAAGGCAACGCAAGGGAAGAAAGGCGACGCAAGGGAAAGCAGGATTGAGAAGAAAGGCGATGCAAGAGAAAGCAGGAACGCGAAGAAAGGAAATGCATGGAAAGAAAGGCGACGAAAGGGAAAGCAGGAATGGGAAGAAAGGTGACGCAAGGGAAAGCTGGAACGGTAGGAAAGGTGACGCAAGAGTAAGCAGGAACGGTAAGAAAGGCTACGCAAGGGAAGAAAGGCGGCGCAAGAAATGAAAGGCGATGCAAGGGAAAGCAGGAATGGGAAGAAAGGCGATGCAAGGGAAGAAAGGCAATGCAAGCGAAGAAAGGCGACGCAAGGGAAGCAAGGCGACGCAAGTGAAAGCAGGAACGGGAAGAAAGCTGACGCAAGGGAAGAAAGGCGACGCAAGGGAAGAAAGGTGACGCAAGGGAAAGCAGGAACAGGAAGGAAGGCGACGCATGGGAAAAATGCGACGCAAGGGAAGGCATGAACGGGAAGAAAGGAGACGCAAGGTAAGAAATAAGATCCACGGGAAGACAGGCGTCGCAAGGGAAGCAAGGCGAGGCAAGGGAAAGCAGGATTGAGAAGAAAGGCGACGCAAGAGAAAGCAGGAACGCGAACAAAGGCGACGCAAGGGAAGAAAGATGACACAAGAGAAAGCAGACACGGGAAGTAAGGCGTTGGAAGGGAAAGGAGGAACGACAAGAAAGGCGAAGCAAGGTAAGCAGGAACGGGAATAAAGGCGATGCAAGGGAAAGCAGGAACGATAAGAAAGGCGACGCAAGAGAAAGCAGGAACGGAAAGAAAAGCGACGCAAGGGAAGAAAGGCGACGCAGGGGAAGAAAGGCGACGCGAGGGAAAGGAGGAATTGGAAGAAAGGCGACGCAAGGGAAGAAAGGCGACGCAAGGGAAAGCAGGAATGGTAAGAAAGGCGACGCAAGGGTAGAGAGGCGATGCAAGGGAATGCTGGAATGGGAAGAAAGGCGACGGAAGGGAAGAAAGGCGATGCAAGTGAATGGAGGAACGAGAAGACAGGCTACGCAAGAGAAAGCAGGAACGGGAAGAAATGCGATGCAAGGGAAGAAAGGCGACGCAAGGGAAGAAAGGCCACGCACGGGAAAGCAGGAAGGGGAAAAAAGGCGATGCAAGGGAAGAAAGGCGACGCAGGGGAAGAAAGGTGACGCAAGGGAAAGCAGGAACGGGAAGAAAGGCGTGGCAAGGGAAAGCAGGAACGGGAAGAAAGGCAACGCAAGGGAAGAAAGTCAACGCAAGGGAAGGCAGGATCTGCAAGAAAGGCGATGCATGGAAAGAAAGGCGACGCAAGAGAAAGTAGGAAAGGGAAGAAAGGCGACGCAAGGGAAGAAAGGCGGCGCAAGGGAAAGCAGGAACGGGAAGAAAGGAGATGCATGGGAAGAAAGCTGAGGCAAGGGAGAGCAGGAACGGGAGGAAAGGTTACGCAAGGGAAAGCAGGAACGGTAAGAAAGGCGACGCAAGGGATCGCAGGAATGAAAAGAAAGGCGACGCAAGGAATGAAAGGCGACGCAAGGAAAAGTAGGAAAGGGAAGAAAGGAGACACAAGGGAAGAAAGGCGGCGCAAGGGAAAGCAGGAACGGGAAGAATGGAGATGCATGGGAAGAAAGCTGACGCAAGGGAAAGCAGGAACGGGAGGAAAGGCGACGCAAGGGAAAGCAGGAGCGAGAAGAAAGGTGACGCAAGGGAAAGCAGGAATGGTAAGAAAGGCGACGCAAGGGAAAGCAGGAAAGGGAAGAAAGGCAACGCAAGGGAAAGCAGGAATGAGAAGAAAAGCGAAGCGCGGAAAGAAAGGCGACGCAAGGGAAAGTAGGAACGGGAAGAAAGGCGATGCAAGGGAAGACAGGCGACGCAAGCGAAAGCAGGAATGGTAAGAAAGGCGACGGAAGGGTAGAAAGGCGACGCAAGGGAAAGCAGGAATGGTAAGAACGGCGACGCAAGGGAAGAAAGGCGATGCAAGGGAAGAAAGGCGACGCAAGGGAGGCCAGGCGACGCAAGGGAAAGCAGGAACAGGAAGAAAGGCGACGCTCGGGAAAGCAGGAACGAGAAGAAAGGCGACGCAAGGGAATGCAGGAAAGGTAAGAAAGGCGACGCAAGGGAAGAAAGGCGACGCAGGGGAAGAAAAGCGACGCGAGGGAAAGCAGGAATGGGCGATGCAAGGGTATGAAATGCGACGCAAGGGAATGCAGGAATGGGAAGAAAGGCGACG
The DNA here is from genome assembly GCA_030408155.1 of Lophura swinhoii. Taxonomy (NCBI): domain Eukaryota; kingdom Metazoa; phylum Chordata; class Aves; order Galliformes; family Phasianidae; genus Lophura; species Lophura swinhoii. The sequence goes on along the minus strand of JASCYN010000150.1, from coordinate 10,095,307 downwards.
CAAGGGACGAAAGGTGATGCAAGGGAAGAAAGGCGATGCAAGGGAAGCAAGGCGACGCAAGGGAAATCAGGAAGGGGAAGAAAGGCGACGCAAGGGATGAAAGGCAACGCAAGAGAAGAAAGGCGACGCAAGGGAACGCACGAACGGGAAGAAAGGCGACGCAATGGAATAAAGGCGACGCAAGGTAAAGCAGGAATGGTAAGAAAGGCGACGGAAGGGTAGAAAGGCGACGCAAGGGAAAGCAGGAATGGTAAGAAAGGCGACGCAAGGGAAGAAAGGCAATGCAAGGGAAGAAAGGCGATGCAAGGGAAATCAGGAACGGTAAGAAAGGCTACGAAAGGGAAGAAAGGCGACGCAAGGGAAGAAAGGCGACGCACGGAAAGCAGGAAAGGGAAGAAAGGCAACGCAAGGGAAAGCAGGAACGAGAAGAAAGGCGACGCACGGAAAGAAAGTCGACGCAAGGGAAAGTAGGAACAGGAAGAAAGGCGATGCAAGGAAAGAAAGGCGACGCAAGGGAGGCCGGGCGACGCAAGGGAAAGTAGGAACAGGAAGAAAGGCGACGCACGGGAAAGCAGGAACGAGAAGAAAGGCGACGCAAGGGAATAAAGGCGACGCAGGGGAAGAAAGGCGACGCGAGGGAAAGCAGGAATGGTAAGAAAGGCGATGCAAGGGTATGAAATGCGACGCAAGGGAAAGCAGGAATGGGAAGAAAGGCGACGCAAGCGAAGAAAGGCGACGCAAGGGAAGAAAGGCGATGCAAGGGAAGAAAGGCGATGCAAGGGAAGCAAGGCGACGCAAGGGAAATCAGGAAGGGGAAGAAAGGCGACGCAAGGGAAGGAAGGCGATGCAAGGGAAAGCAGAAATGGGAAATAAGGCTTCGGAAGGGAAAGCAGGAAGGAGAAGAAAGGCGAAGCAAGGGTAAGCAGGAATGGTAAGAAAGGCGACGCAAGGGTAGACAGGCGATGCAAGGGAATGCTGGAATGGGAAGAAAGGCGACGCATGGAAAGAATGGCGACGCGAGAGAAAGCAGAAACGGGAAGTAAGGCGTCGGAAGGGAAAGCAGGAACGAGAAGAAAGGCGAAGCAAGGGTAAGCAGGAACGTGAACAAAGGCGGCGCACGGAAAGAAAGTCGAAGCAAGGGAAAGTAGGAACGGAAAGAAAGGCGACGCAAGGGATCGCAGGAACGAGAAGAAAGGCGACGCAAGGAATGAAAGGCGATGCAAGGGAAAGTAGGAAAGGGAAGAAAGGAGACACAAGGGAAGAAAGGCGGCGCAAGGGAAAGCAGGAACAGGAAGAAAGGAGATGCATGGGAAGAAAGCTGACGCAAGGGAAAGCAGGAACGGGAGGAAAGGCGACGCAAGGGAAAGCAGGAACGGGAAGAAAGGTGACGCAAGGGAAAGCAGGAACGAGAAGAAAGGCGACGCAAGGGAAGAAAGGCGATGCAAGGGAAGAAAGGCGATGCAAGGGAAATCAGGAACGGTAAGAAAGGCGACGCAAGGGAAGAAAGGCGACGCAAGGGAAGAAAGGCGATGCAAGGGAAATCAGGAACGGTAAGAAAGGCTACGAAAGGGAAGAAAGGCGACGCAAGGGAAGAAAGGCGACGCACGGAAAGCAGGAAAGGGAAGAAAGGCAACGCAAAGGAAAGCAGGAACGAGAAGAAAGGCGACGCACGGAAAGAAAGTCGACGCAAGGGAAAGTAGGAACGGGAAGAAAGGCGATGCAAGGGAAGAAAGGCGACGCAAGGGAGGCCAGGCGACGCAAGGGAAAGTAGGAACAGGAAGAAAGGCGACGCACGGGAAAGCAGGAACGGTAAGAAAGGCGACGCAAGGGAAGAAAGGCGACGCAGGGGAAGAAAGGCGACGCGAGGGAAAGCAGGAATGGTAAGAAAGGCGATGCAAGGGTATGAAATGCGACGCAAGGGAAAGCAGGAATGGGAAGAAAGGCGACGCAAGGATAGAAAGGCGATGCAAGGGAAGAAAGGCGATGCAAGGGAAGCAAGGCGATGCAAGGGAAAGCAGGAACAGGAAGAAAGGCGACGCACGGGAATGGAGGAACGAGAAGAAAGGCGACGCAAGGGAAGAAAGGTGACGCAAGGGAAAGCAGGAACGGGAAGAAAGGCGATGCAAGGGAAAGCAGGAACGGGAAGAAAGGCAACGCAAGGGAAGAAAGTCGACGCAAGGGAAGGCAGGAACTGCAAGAAAGGCGACGCATGGAAAGAAAGGCGATGCAAGAGAAAGTAAGAAAGGGAAGAAAGGCGACGCAAGGGAAGAAAGGCGATGCAAGGGAAGAAAGGCGATGCAAGGGAAATCAGGAACGGTAAGAAAGGCTACGAAAGGGAAGAAAGGCGACGCAAGGGAAGAAAGGCGACGCACGGAAAGCAGGAAAGGGAAGAAAGGCAACGCAAAGGAAAGCAGGAACGAGAAGAAAGGCGACGCACGGATAGAAAGTCGACGCAAGGGAAAGTAGGAACGGGAAGAAAGGCGATGCAAGGGAAGAAAGGCGACGCAAGGGAAAGCAGGAACAGGAAGAAAGGCGACGCACGGGAATGGAGGAACGAGAAGAAAGGCGACGCAAGGGAAGAAAGGTGACGCAAGGGAAAGCAGGAACGGGAAGAAAGGCGATGCAAGGGAAAGCAGGAACGGGAAGAAAGGCAACGCAAGGGAAGAAAGTCGACGCAAGGGAAGGCAGGAACTGCAAGAAAGGCGACGCATGGAAAGAAAGGCGATGCAAGAGAAAGTAAGAAAGGGAAGAAAGGCGACGCAAGGGAAAGCAAGAACAGGAAGAAAGGCGACGCACGGGAAAGCAGGAACGAGAAGAAAGGCGACGCAAGGGAAGAAAGGCGACGCAGGGGAAGAAAGGCGACGCGAGGGAAAGCAGGAATGGTAAGAAAGGCGATGCAAGGGTATGAAATGCGACGCAAGGGAAAGCAGGAATGGGAAGAAAGGCGACGCAAGCGAAGAAAGGCGACGCAAGGGAAGAAAGGCGATGCAAGGGAAGAAAGGCGATGCAAGGGAAGCAAGATGACGCAAGGGAAATCAGGAAGGGGAAGAAAGGCGACGCAAGGGAAGGAAGGCGATGCAAGGGAAAGCAGAAATGGGTAATAAGGCTTCGGAAGGGAAAGCAGGAACGAGAAGAAAGGCAAAGCAAGGGTAAGCAGGAATGGTAAGAAAGGCGACGCAAGGGTAGAGAGGCGATGCAAGGGAATGCTGGAATGGGAAGAAAGGCGACGCATGGAAAGAATAGCGACGCTAGAGAAAGCAGAAACGGGAAGTAAGGCGTCGGAAGGGAAAGCAGGAACGTGAACAAAGGCGGCGCACGGAAAGAAAGTCGAAGCAAGGGAAAGTAGGAACGGAAAGAAAGGCGACGCAAGTGATCGCAGGAACGAGAAGAAAGGCGACGCAAGGAATGAAAGGCGATGCAAGGGAAAGTAGGAAAGGGAAGAAAGGAGACACAAGGGAAGAAAGGCGGCGCAAGGGAAAGCAGGAACGGGAAGAAAGGAGATGCATGGGAAGAAAGCTGACGCAAGGGAAAGCAGTAACGGGAGGAAAGGCGACGCAAGGGAAAGCAGGAACGGGAAGAAAGGTGACGCTATTGAAAGCAGTAACGGTAAGAAAGGCGATGCAAGGGAAGGAAGGCGACGCAGGGGAACAAAGGCGATGCAAGGTAAGCAAGGCGACGCAAGGGAAATCAGGAAGGGGAAGAAAGGCGACGCAAGGGAAGATAGGCGACGCATGCGAAAGCAGGAATGGTAAGAAAGGCGACGCAAGAGAAGAAAGGCAACGCAAGAGAAGAAAGGCGACGCAAGGGAAAGCAGGAATGGGAAGAAAAGCGACTGAAAGGAAGAAAGGCGATGCAACGGAAAAAAGGCGACGCAAGGGAAGAAAGGCGATGCAAGGGAGAGCAGAAATGGGAAATAAGGCTTCGGAAGGGAAAGCAGGAACGAGAAGAGAGGCGAAGCAAGGGTAAGCAGGAATGGTAAGAAAGGCGACGCAAGGGAAGAAAGGCGATGCAAGGAAAGAAAGGCGATGCAAGGGAAGCAAGGCGACGCAAGGGAAATCAGGAAGGGGAGGAAAGGCGACGCAAGGGAAGAAAGGCAACGCAAGAGAAGAAAGGCGATGCAAGGGAACGCACGAACGGGAAGAAAGGCGACGGAAGGGAAGAAAGGCGATGCAAGGGAAAGGAGGAACGGGAAGACAGGCTACGCAAGAGAAAGCAGGAACGGGAAGAAATGCGATGCAAGGGAAGAAAGGCGACGCAAGGGAAGAAAGGCCACGCACGGGAAAGCAGGAAGGGGAAAGAAGGCGATGCAAGGGAAGAAAGGCGACGCAGGGGAAGAAAGGTGACGCAAGGGAAAGCAGCAACGGGAAGAAAGGCGGCGCAAGGGAAAGCAGGAACGGGAAGAAAGGAGATGCATGGGAAGAAAGCTGACGCAAGGGAAAGCAGGAACGGGAGGAAAGGTGACGCAAGGGAAAGCAGGAACGGTTAGAAAAGCGACGCAAGGGATCACAGGAACGAGAAGAAAGGCGACGCAAGGAATGAAAGGCGATGCAAGGAAAAGTAGGAAAGGGAAGAAAGGAGACACAAGGGAAGAAAGGCGGCGCAAGGGAAAGCAGGAATGGTAAGAAAGACGACGGAAGGGTAGAAAGGCGACGCAAGGGAAAGCAGGAATGGTAAGAACGGCGACGCAAGGGAAGAAAGGCGATGCAAGGGAAGAAAGGCGACGCAAGGGAGGCCAGGCGACGCAAGGGAAAGCAGGAACAGGAAGAAAGGCGACGCACGGGAAAGCAGGAACTAGAAGAAAGGCGAAGCAAGGGAATGCAGGAACGGTAAAAAAGGCGACGCAAGGGAAGAAAGGCGATGCAAGGGAAGAAAGGCGACGCAAGGGAAAGCAGGAACGAGATGAAAGGCGGCGCAAGGGAAAATAGGAACGGGAAGAAAAGCGACGCAAGGGAAGAAAGGCGACGTAAGGGAAGAAAGGCGACGCAAGAGAAAGCAGAAACGGGAAGTAAGGCGATGCAAGGGAAAGCAGAAAAGGGAAGAAAGGCGATGCAAGGGAAGAAAGGTGACGCAAGGGAAGAAAGGTTATGCAAGGGAGGCGAGGCGACGGAAGGGAATGCTGGAATGGCAAGAAAGGCGACGCATGGAAATAAAGGCGACTCAAGGGAAAGCAAGAACGGGAAGATAGGCGACGCAAGGGAAGAAAGGCGACGCAAGGGATCGCAGGAACGAGAAGAAAGGCAACGCAAGGAAAGAAAGGCAATGCAAGGGAAAGCAGGAATGGGAAAAAAGGCGATGCAAGGGAAGAAAGGCGACGCAGTGGAAGAAAGGAGACGCAAGGGAAAGCAGGAACAGGAAAAAAGGCGTGGCAAGGGAAAGCAGGAACGGGAAGAAAGGCGATGCAAGGGAAGAAAGGCGACGCAAGGGAAAGAAGAACGAGAAGAAAGGCGACGCAAGGGAAGAAATGTGATGCAAGAGAAAGCAGAAAGAGGAAGTAAGGCGCCGGAGGGGAAAGCAGGAACGAGAAGAAAGGCGAAGCAAGTTAAGCAGGAACGGGAATAAAGGCGATGCAAGGGAAGAAAGGCTACGCAAGCAAAGAAAGGCGACGCAAGGGAAAGCAGGAACGAGAAGAAAGGCGACGCACGGAAAGAAAGTCGAAGCAAGGGAAAGTAGGAACGAGAAGAATGGCGACGCAAGGAAAGAAAGGCGATGCAAGGTAAAGTAGGAACGGGAAGAAAGGCGACGCAAGGGAAGAAAGGCAGCGCAAGGGAAAGCAGGAAAGGGAAGAAAGGAGATGCATGGGAAGAAAGCTGACACAAGGGAAAGCAGGAATGGGAAAAAAGGCGACGCAAGGGAAAGCAGGAACGAGAAGAAAAGTGATGCAAGAGAAAGCAGGAACGGTAAGAAAGGCTACACAAGGGAAGAAAGGCAACGCAAGGGAAGAATGGCGACACAAGGGATCGCAGGAACGAGAAGAAAGGCGACGCAAGGAAAGAAAGGCGATGCAAGTGAAAGGCGACGCAAGGGAAGAAAGGCGATGCAAGGGAAAGCAGGAATGGTAAGAAAGGCTATGCAAGGGAAGAACGGCTACGCAAGCGAAGTAAGGTGACGCAAGGGAAAGCAGGAACGAGAAGAAAGGCGACGCACGAAAAGAATGTCGACGCAAGGGAAAGTACGAACGGGAGGAAAGGCGACGCAAGGGAAGAAAGGCGACGCAAGGGAAAATAGGAACGGGAAGAAAGGCGACGCAAGAGAAGAAAGGAGACGCAAGGGAAGAAAGGCGACACAAGGGAAGTACGGCTACGCAAGCGAAGCGAGGTGATGCAAGGGAAAGCAGGAACGAGAAGAAAGGCGACGCAAGGGAAAGCAGAAACGTGAAGAAAGGCGACGCAAGGGAAGAAAGGCGACGCAAGAGAAAGCAAGAACTGGATGTAAGGCGACGCAAGGGAAAGCAGGAACGAGAAGAAGGGCAACGCACGGAAACAAAGTCGATGCAAGGGAAAGCAGGAACGGGAAGAAAGGCGACGCAAGGAAAGAAATTTGACGCAAGGGAAAGTAGGAACGGGAAGAAAGGCGTCGCAAGGGAAGAAAGGGGACGCAAGGGAAGATAGGCGACGCAAGGGAAAGCAGGAATGGGAAGAAAGGCGACGGAAGGGTAGAAAGGCGACGCAAGGGAAAGCAGGAATGGTAAGAAAGGCGACGCAAGGGAAGAAAGGCGACGCAAGGGAAGCAAGGTGATGCAAGGGAAAGTAGGAATGGGAAGAAAGGCGATGCATGGGGAGAAAGGCGACGCAAGGGAAATCAGGAACGGGAAGATAGGCGACGCAAGGGTAGAAAGGCGACGCAAGGGAGCACAGGAACGGGAAGAAAGGAGACGCATGGGAAAGCAGGAACGGGAAGAAAGGCGACGCGAGGGAAGAAAGGCGACACACGGTAAAGCAATGATGGGATGAATGCCGGCGCACGGGACGGAAGGCAACGCAAGGGAAGAAAGGCGACACAAGGGAAAGCAGGATTGAGAAGAAAGGCGATGCAAGAGAAAGCAGGAACGCGAAGAAAGGAAATGCATGGAAAGAAAGGCGACGAAAGGGAAAGCAGGAATGGGAAGAAAGGTGACGCAAGGGAAAGCTGGAACGGTAGGAAAGGTGACGCAAGAGTAAGCAGGAACGGTAAGAAAGGCTACGCAAGGGAAGAAAGGCGGCGCAAGAAATGAAAGGCGATGCAAGGGAAAGCAGGAATGGGAAGAAAGGCGATGCAAGGGAAGAAAGGCAATGCAAGCGAAGAAAGGCGACGCAAGGGAAGCAAGGCGACGCAAGTGAAAGCAGGAACGGGAAGAAAGCTGACGCAAGGGAAGAAAGGCGACGCAAGGGAAGAAAGGTGACGCAAGGGAAAGCAGGAACAGGAAGGAAGGCGACGCATGGGAAAAATGCGACGCAAGGGAAGGCATGAACGGGAAGAAAGGAGACGCAAGGTAAGAAATAAGATCCACGGGAAGACAGGCGTCGCAAGGGAAGCAAGGCGAGGCAAGGGAAAGCAGGATTGAGAAGAAAGGCGACGCAAGAGAAAGCAGGAACGCGAACAAAGGCGACGCAAGGGAAGAAAGATGACACAAGAGAAAGCAGACACGGGAAGTAAGGCGTTGGAAGGGAAAGGAGGAACGACAAGAAAGGCGAAGCAAGGTAAGCAGGAACGGGAATAAAGGCGATGCAAGGGAAAGCAGGAACGATAAGAAAGGCGACGCAAGAGAAAGCAGGAACGGAAAGAAAAGCGACGCAAGGGAAGAAAGGCGACGCAGGGGAAGAAAGGCGACGCGAGGGAAAGGAGGAATTGGAAGAAAGGCGACGCAAGGGAAGAAAGGCGACGCAAGGGAAAGCAGGAATGGTAAGAAAGGCGACGCAAGGGTAGAGAGGCGATGCAAGGGAATGCTGGAATGGGAAGAAAGGCGACGGAAGGGAAGAAAGGCGATGCAAGTGAATGGAGGAACGAGAAGACAGGCTACGCAAGAGAAAGCAGGAACGGGAAGAAATGCGATGCAAGGGAAGAAAGGCGACGCAAGGGAAGAAAGGCCACGCACGGGAAAGCAGGAAGGGGAAAAAAGGCGATGCAAGGGAAGAAAGGCGACGCAGGGGAAGAAAGGTGACGCAAGGGAAAGCAGGAACGGGAAGAAAGGCGTGGCAAGGGAAAGCAGGAACGGGAAGAAAGGCAACGCAAGGGAAGAAAGTCAACGCAAGGGAAGGCAGGATCTGCAAGAAAGGCGATGCATGGAAAGAAAGGCGACGCAAGAGAAAGTAGGAAAGGGAAGAAAGGCGACGCAAGGGAAGAAAGGCGGCGCAAGGGAAAGCAGGAACGGGAAGAAAGGAGATGCATGGGAAGAAAGCTGAGGCAAGGGAGAGCAGGAACGGGAGGAAAGGTTACGCAAGGGAAAGCAGGACCGGTAAGAAAGGCGACGCAAGGGATCGCAGGAATGAAAAGAAAGGCGATGAAAGGAATGAAAGGCGACGCAAGGAAAAGTAGGAAAGGGAAGAAAGGAGACACAAGGGAAGAAAGGCGGCGCAAGGGAAAGCAGGAACGGGAAGAATGGAGATGCATGGGAAGAAAGCTGACGCAAGGGAAAGCAGGAACGGGAGGAAAGGCGACGCAAGGGAAAGCAGGAGCGAGAAGAAAGGTGACGCAAGGGAAAGCAGGAATGGTAAGAAAGGCGACGCAAGGGAAAGCAGGAAAGGGAAGAAAGGCAACGCAAGGGAAAGCAGGAATGAGAAGAAAAGCGAAGCGCGGAAAGAAAGGCGACGCAAGGGAAAGTAGGAACGGGAAGAAAGGCGATGCAAGGGAAGACAGGCGACGCAAGCGAAAGCAGGAATGGTAAGAAAGGCGACGGAAGGGTAGAAAGGCGACGCAAGGGAAAGCAGGAATGGTAAGAACGGCGACGCAAGGGAAGAAAGGCGATGCAAGGGAAGAAAGGCGACGCAAGGGAGGCCAGGCGACGCAAGGGAAAGCAGGAACAGGAAGAAAGGCGACGCTCGGGAAAGCAGGAACGAGAAGAAAGGCGACGCAAGGGAATGCAGGAAAGGTAAGAAAGGCGACGCAAGGGAAGAAAGGCGACGCAGGGGAAGAAAAGCGACGCGAGGGAAAGCAGGAATGGGCGATGCAAGGGTATGAAATGCGACGCAAGGGAATGCAGGAATGGGAAGAAAGGCGACGCAAGGGACGAAAGGTGATGCAAGGGAAGAAAGGCGATGCAAGGGAAGCAAGGCGACGCAAGGGAAATCAGGAAGGGGAAGAAAGGCGACGCAAGGGATGAAAGGCAACGCAAGAGAAGAAAGGCGACGCAAGGGAACGCACGAACGGGAAGAAAGGCGACGCAATGGAATAAAGGCGACGCAAGGTAAAGCAGGAATGGTAAGAAAGGCGACGGAAGGGTAGAAAGGCGACGCAAGGGAAAGCAGGAATGGTAAGAAAGGCGACGCAAGGGAAGAAAGGCGAAGCAAGGGAAGAAAGGCGATGCGAGGGAAGAAAGGCGATGCAAGGGAAATCAGGAACGGTAAGAAAGGCTACGAAAGGGAAGAAAGGCGACGCAAGGGAAGAAAGGCGACGCACGGAAAGCAGGAAAGGGATGAAAGGCAACGCAAGGGAAAGCAGGAACGAGAAGAAAGGCGACGCACGGAAAGAAAGTCGACGCAAGGGAAAGTAGGAACAGGAAGAAAGGCGATGCAAGCAAAGAAAGGCGACGCAAGGGAGGCCGGGCGACGCAAGGGAAAGTAGGAACAGGAAGAAAGGCGACGCACGGGAAAGCAGGAACGAGAAGAAAGGCGACGCAAGGGAATAAAGGCGACGCAAGGGAATAAAGGCGACGCAGGGGAAGAAAGGCGACGCGAGGGAAAGCAGGAATGGTAAGAAAGGCGATGCAAGGGTATGAAATGCGACGCAAGGGAAAGCAGGAATGGGAAGAAAGGCGACGCAAGGGAAGAAAGGCGACGCAAGGGAAGAAAGGCGATGCAAGGGAAGAAAGGCGATGCAAGGGAAGCAAGGCGACGCAAGGGAAATCAGGAAGGGGAAGAAAGGCGACGCAAGGGAAGAAAGGCGATGCAAGGGAAAGCAGAAATGGGAAATAAGGCTTCGGAAGGGAAAGCAGGAAGGAGAAGAAAGGCGAAGCAAGGGTAAGCAGGAATGGTAAGAAAGGCGACGCAAGGGTAGACAGGCGATGCAAGGGAATGCTGGAATGGGAAGAAAGGCGACGCATGGAAAGAATGGCGACGCTAGAGAAAGCAGAAACGGGAAGTAAGGCGTCGGAAGGGAAAGCAGGAACGAGAAGAAAGGCGAAGCAAGGGTAAGCAGGAACGTGAACAAAGGCGGCGCACGGAAAGAAAGTCGAAGCAAGGGAAAGTAGGAACGGAAAGAAAGGCGACGCAAGGGATCGCAGGAACGAGAAGAAAGGCGACGCAAGGAATGAAAGGCGATGCAAGGGAAAGTAGGAAAGGGAAGAAAGGAGACACAAGGGAAGAAAGGCGGCGCAAGGGAAAGCAGGAACGGGAAGAAAGGAGATGCATGGGAAGAAAGCTGACGCAAGGGAAAGCAGGAACGGGAGGAAAGGCGACGCAAGGGAAAGCAGGAACGGGAAGAAAGGTGACGCAAGGGAAAGCAGGAACGAGAAGAAAGGCGACGCAAGGGAAGAAAGGCGATGCAAGGGAAGAAAGGCGATGCAAGGGAAATGAGGAACGGTAAGAAAGGCGACGCAAGGGAAGAAAGGCGACGCAAGGGAAGAAAGGCGACGCAAGGGAAGAAAGGCGATGCAAGGGAAATCAGGAACGGTAAGAAAGGCTACGAAAGGGAAGAAAGGCGACGCAAGGGAAGAAAGGCGACGCACGGAAAGCAGGAAAGGGAAGAAAGGCAACGCAAAGGAAAGCAGGAACGAGAAGAAAGGCGACGCACGGAAAGAAAGTCGATGCAAGGGAAAGTAGGAACGGGAAGAAAGGCGATGCAAGGGAAGAAAGGCGACGCAAGGGAGGCCAGGCGACGCAAGGGAAAGTAGGAACAGGAAGAAAGGCGACGCACGGGAAAGCAGGAACGGTAAGAAAGGCGACGCAAGGGAAGAAAGGCGACGCAGGGGAAGAAAGGCGACGCGAGGGAAAGCAGGAATGGTAAGAAAGGCGATGCAAGGGTATGAAATGCGACGCAAGGGAAAGCAGGAATGGGAAGAAAGGCGACGCAAGGATAGAAAGGCGATGCAAGGGAAGAAAGGCGATGCAAGGGAAGCAAGGCGATGCAAGGGAAAGCAGGAACAGGAAGAAAGGCGACGCACGGGAATGGAGGAACGAGAAGAAAGGCGACGCAAGGGAAGAAAGGTGACGCAAGGGAAAGCAGGAACGGGAAGAAAGGCGATGCAAGGGAAAGCAGGAACGGGAAGAAAGGCAACGCAAGGGAAGAAAGTCGACGCAAGGGAAGGCAGGAACTGCAAGAAAGGCGACGCATGGAAAGAAAGGCGATGCAAGAGAAAGTAAGAAAGGGAAGAAAGGCGACGCAAGGGAAGAAAGGCGATGCAAGGGAAGAAAGGCGATGCAAGGGAAATCAGGAACGGTAAGAAAGGCTACGAAAGGGAAGAAAGGCGACGCAAGGGATGAAAGGCGACGCACGGAAAGCAGGAAAGGGAAGAAAGGCAACGCAAAGGAAAGCAGGAACGAGAAGAAAGGCGACGCACGGATTGAAAGTCGACGCAAGGGAAAGTAGGAACGGGAAGAAAGGCGATGCAAGGGAAGAAAGGCGACGCAAGGGAAAGCAGGAACAGGAAGAAAGGCGACGCACGGGAATGGAGGAACGAGAAGAAAGGCGACGCAAGGGAAGAAAGGTGACGCAAGGGAAAGCAGGAACGGGAAGAAAGGCGATGCAAGGGAAAGCAGGAACGGGAAGAAAGGCAACGCAAGGGAAGAAAGTCGACGCAAGGGAAGGCAGGAACTGCAAGAAAGGCGACGCATGGAAAGAAAGGCGATGCAAGAGAAAGTAAGAAAGGGAAGAAAGGCGACGCAAGGGAAAGCAAGAACAGGAAGAAAGGCGACGCACGGGAAAGCAGGAATGAGAAGAAAGGCGACGCAAGGGAATAAAGGCGACGCAGGGGAAGAAAGGCGACGCGAGGGAAAGCAGGAATGGTAAGAAAGGCGATGCAAGGGTATGAAATGCGACGCAAGGGAAAGCAGGAATGGGAAGAAAGGCGACGCAAGCGAAGAAAGGCGACGCAAGGGAAGAAAGGCGATGCAAGGGAAGAAAGGCGATGCAAGGGAAGCAAGATGACGCAAGGGAAATCAGGAAGGGGAAGAAAGGCGACGCAAGGGAAGGAAGGCGATGCAAGGGAAAGCAGAAATGGGTAATAAGGCTTCGGAAGGGAAAGCAGGAACGAGAAGAAAGGCAAAGCAAGGGTAAGCAGGAATGGTAAGAAAGGCGACGCAAGGGTAGAGAGGCGATGCAAGGGAATGCTGGAATGGGAAGAAAGGCGACGCATGGAAAGAATAGCGACGCTAGAGAAAGCAGAAACGGGAAGTAAGGCGTCGGAAGGGAAAGCAGGAACGTGAACAAACGCGGCGCACGGAAAGAAAGTCGAAGCAAGGGAAAGTAGGAACGGAAAGAAAGGCGACGCAAGTGATCGCAGGAACGAGAAGAAAGGCGACGCAAGGAATGAAAGGCGATGCAAGGGAAAGTAGGAAAGGGAAGAAAGGAGACACAAGGGAAGAAAGGCGGCGCAAGGGAAAGCAGGAACGGGAAGAAAGGAGATGCATGGGAAGAAAGCTGACGCAAGGGAAAGCAGTAACGGGAGGAAAGGCGACGCAAGGGAAAGCAGGAACGGGTAGAAAGGTGACGCTATTGAAAGCAGTAACGGTAAGAAAGGCGATGCAAGGGAAGGAAGGCGACGCAGGGGAACAAAGGCGATGCAAGGTAAGCAAGGCGACGCAAGGGAAATCAGGAAGGGGAAGAAAGGCGACGCAAGGGAAGATAGGCGACGCATGCGAAAGCAGGAATGGTAAGAAAGGCGACGCAAGGGAAGAAAGGCAACGCAAGAGAAGAAAGGCGACGCAAGGGAAAGCAGGAATGGGAAGAAAAGCGACTGAAAGGAAGAAAGGCGATGCAACGGAAAAAAGGCGACGCAAGGGAAGAAAGGCGATGCAAGGGAGAGCAGAAATGGGAAATAAGGCTTCGGAAGGGAAAGCAGGAACGAGAAGAGAGGCGAAGCAAGGGTAAGCAGGAATGGTAAGAAAGGCGACGCAAGGGAAGAAAGGCGATGCAAGGAAAGAAAGGCGATGCAAGGGAAGCAAGGCGACGCAAGGGAAATCAGGAAGGGGAGGAAAGGCGACGCAAGGGAAGAAAGGCAACGCAAGAGAAGAAAGGCGATGCAAGGGAACGCACGAACGGGAAGAAAGGCGACGGAAGGGAAGAAAGGCGATGCAAGGGAAAGGAGGAACGGGAAGACAGGCTACGCAAGAGAAAGCAGGAACGGGAAGAAATGCGATGCAAGGGAAGAAAGGCGACGCAAGGGAAGAAAGGCCACGCACGGGAAAGCAGGAAGGGGAAAGAAGGCGATGCAAGGGAAGAAAGGCGACGCAGGGGAAGAAAGGTGACGCAAGGGAAAGCAGCAACGGGAAGAAAGGCGGCGCAAGGGAAAGCAAAAACGGGAAGAAAGGAGATGCATGGGAAGAAAGCTGACGCAAGGGAAAGCAGGAACGGGAGGAAAGGTGACGCAAGGGAAAGCAGGAACGGTTAGAAAAGCGACGCAAGGGATCACAGGAACGAGAAGAAAGGCGACGCAAGGAATGAAAGGCGATGCAAGGAAAAGTAGGAAAGGGAAGAAAGGAGACACAAGGGAAGAAAGGCGGCGCAAGGGAAAGCAGGAATGGTAAGAAAGACGACGGAAGGGTAGAAAGGCGACGCAAGGGAAAGCAGGAATGGTAAGAACGGCGACGCAAGGGAAGAAAGGCGATGCAAGGGAAGAAAGGCGACGCAAGGGAGGCCAGGCGACGCAAGGGAAAGCAGGAACAGGAAGAAAGGCGACGCACGGGAAAGCAGGAACTAGAAGAAAGGCGAAGCAAGGGAATGCAGGAACGGTAAAAAAGGCGACGCAAGGGAAGAAAGGCGATGCAAGGGAAGAAAGGCGACGCGAGGGAAAGCAGGAATGGTAAGAAAGGCGATGCAAGGGTATGAAATGCGACGCAAGGGAAAGCAGGAATTGGAAGAAAGGCGACGCAAGGATAGAAAGGCGATGCAAGGGGAGAAAGGCGATGCAAGGGAAGCAAGGCGACGCAAGGGAAAGCAGGAACAGGAAGAAAGGCGACGCACGGGAATGGAGGAACGAGAAGAAAGGCGTCGCAGGGGAAGAAAGGCGACGCGAGGGAAAGCAGGAATGGTAAGAAAGGCGATGCAAGGGTATGAAATGCGACGCAAGGTAAAGCAGGAATGGGAAGAAAGGCGATGCAAGGGAAGAAAGGCGATGCAAGGGAAGAAAGGCGATGCAAGGGAAAGCAGAAATGGGAAATAAGGCTTCGGAAGGGAAAGCAGGAACGAGAAGAAAGGCGAAGCAAGGGTAAGCAGGAATGGTAAGAAAGGCGACGCAAGGGAAGAAAGGCGATGCAAGGGAAGAAAGGCGATGCAAGGGAAGCAAGGCGACGCAAGGGAAATCAGGATGGGGAAGAAAGGCAACGCAAGAGAAGAAAGGCGATGCAAGGGAACGCACGAACGGGAAGAAAGGCGACGGAAGGGAAGAAAGGCGATGCAAGGGAAAGGAGGAACGGGAGGAAAGGCGACGCAAGGGAAAGCAGGAACGAGAAGAAAGGTGACGCAAGGAAAGCAGGAACGGTAAGAAAGGCGACGCAAGGGAAGAAAGGCGACGCAAGGGAAGAACGGCGATGCAGGGGAGGAAAGTCAACGCAAGAGAAGAAAGGCGATGCAAGGGAACGCACGAACGGGAAGAAAGGCGACGGAAGGGAAGAAAGGCGATGCAAGGGAAAGGAGGAACGGGAGGAAAGGCGACACAAGGGAAAGGAGGAACGGGAGGAAAGGCGACGCAAGGGAAAGCAGGAACGAGAAGAAAGGTGACGCAAGGAAAGCAGGAACGGTAAGAAAGGCGACGCAAGGGAAGAAAGGCGACGCAAGGGCAGAACGGCGATGCAGGGGAGGAAAGTCAACGCAAGTGAAGAAAGGCGATGCAAGGGAACGCACGAACGGGAAGAAAGGCGACGGAAGGGAAGAAAGGCGATGCAAGGGAAAGGAGGAACGGGAGGAAAGGCGACGCAAGGGAAAGCAGGAACGAGAAGAAAGGTGACGCAAGGAAAGCAGGAACGGTAAGAAAGGCGACGCAAGGGAAGAAAGGCGACGCAAGGGAAGAACGGCGATGCAAGGGAAGAAAGGCGACGCAAGGGAAAGCAGAAATGGTAAGAAAGGCGACGCAAGGGTAGAAAGGCGAGGCAAGGGAAAGCAGGAAAGGGAAGAAAGGCGACGCAAGGGTAGAAAGGCGTCGCAAGGGAAAGTCGGAACGGGTAGAAAGGCGACGCACGGGAAAGCAGGAACGGGAAGAAATGCGATGCAAGGGAAGAAAGGCGACGCAAGGGAGGCCAGGCGACGCACCGGAAAGCAGGAAGGGGAAAAAAGGCGACGCACGGGAAAGCAGGAACGAGAAGAAAGGCGACGCAAGGGAATGCAGGAACGGTAAGAAAGGCGACGCAAGGGAAGAAAGGCGACGCAGGGGTAGAAAGGCGACGCGAGGGAAAGCACGAATGGTAAGAAAGGCGATGCAAGGTTATGAAATGCGACGCAAGGGAAAGCAGGAATGGGAAGAAAGGTGATGCAAGGGAAGAAAGGCGATGCAAGGGAAGAAAGGCGATGCAAGGGAAGCAAGGCGACGCAAGGGAAGCAAGGCGACGCAAGGGAAATCAGGAAGGGGAAGAAAGTCGACGCAAGGGAAGAAAGGCGATGCAAGGGAAAGCAGAAATGGGAAATAAGGCTTCGGAAGGGAAAGCAGGAACGCCAAGAAAGGCGAAGCAACGGTAAGCAGGAATGGTAATAAAGGCGTCGCAAGGGAAGAGAGGCGATGCAAGGGAATGCTGGAATGGGAAGAAAGCCGGTGCATGGAAAGAATGGCGACGCTAGAGAAAGCAGAAACGGGAAGTAAGGCGTCGGAAGGGAAAGCAGGAACGAGAAGAAAGGCGAAGCAAGGGTAAGCAGGAACGAGAACAAAGGCGGCGCACGGATAGAAAGTCGAAGCAAGGGAAAGTAGGAACAGAAAAAAAGGCAACGCAAGGGATCGCAGGAACGAGAAGAAAGGCGACGCAAGGAATGAAAGGCAATGCAAGGGAAAGTAGGAAAGGGAAGAAAGGAGACACAAGGGAAGAAAGGCGACGCGAGGGAAAGCAGGAATGGTAAGAAAGGCGATGAGAGGGTATGAAATGCGACGCAAGGGAAAGCAGGAATGGGAAGAAAGGCGACGCAAGGATAGAAAGGCGATGCAAGGGAAGAAAGGCGATGCAAGGGAAGCAAGGCGACGCAAGGGAAAGCAGGAACAGGAAGAAAGGCGACGCACGGGAATGGAGGAACGAGAAGAAAGGCGACGCAAGGGAAGAAGGGTGACGCAAGGGAAAGCAGGAACGGGAAGAAAGGCGTGGCAAGGGAAAGCAGGAACGGGAAGAAAGGCAACGCAAGGGAAGAAAGTCGACGCATGGGAAGGCAGGAACTGCAAGAAAGGCGACGCATGGAAAGAAAGGCGATGCAAGAGAAAGTAAGAAAGGGAAGAAAGGCGACGCAAGGGAAGAAAGGCGATGCAAGGGAAGAAAAACGATGCAAGGGAAATCAGTAACGGTAAGAAAGGCTACGAAAGGGAAGAAAGGCGACGCAAGGGAAGAAAGGCGACGCACGGAAAGCAGGAAAGGGAAGAAAGGCAACGCAAAGAAAGCAGGAACGAGAAGAAAGGCGACGCACGGAAAGAAAGTCGACGCAAGGGAAAGTAGGAACGGGAAGAAAGGCGATGCAAGGGAAGAAAGGCGACGCAAGGGAGGCCGGGCGATGCAAGGCAAAGTAGGAACAGGAAGAAAGGCGACGCACGGGAAAGCAGGAACGAGAAGAATGGCGACGCAAAGGAATAAAGGCGACGCAGGGGAAGAAAGGCGACGCGAGGGAAAGCAGGAATGGTAAGAAAGGCGATGCAAGGGTATGAAATGCGACGCAAGGGAAAGCAGGAGTGGGAAGTAAGGCGACGCAAGCGAAGAAAGGCGACGCAAGGGAAGAAAGGCGACGCAAGGGAAGAAAGGCGATGCAAGGGAAGAAAGGCGATGCAAGGGAAGCAAGACGACGCAAGGGAAATCAGGAAGGGGAAGAAAGGCGACGCAAGGGAAGAAAGGTGATGCAAGGGAAAGCAGAAATGGGTAATAAGGCTTCGGAAGGGAAAGCAAGAACGAGAAGAAAGGCAAAGCAAGGGTAAGCAGGAATGGTAAGAAAGGCGACGCAAGGGTAGAGAGGCGATGCAAGGGAATGCTGAAATGGGAAGAAAGGCGACGCATGGAAAGAATAGCGACGCTAGAGAAAGCAGAAACGGGAAGTAAGGCGTCGGAAGGGAAAGCAGGAACGTGAACAAAGGCGGCGCACGGAAAGAAAGACGAAGCAAGGGAAAGTAGGAACGGAAAGAAAGGCGACGCAAGGGATCGCAGGAACGAGAAGAAAGGCGACGCAAGGAATGAAAGGCGATGCAAGGGAAAGTAGGAAAGGGAAGAAAGGAGACACAAGGGAAGAAAGGCGGCGCAAGGGAAAGCAGGAACGGGAAGAAAGGAGATGCATGGGAAGAAAGCTGACGCAAGGGAAAGCAGGAACGGGAGGAAAGGCGACGCAAGGGAAAGCAGGAACGAGAAGAAAGGTGACGCAAGGGAAAGCAGGAACGGTAAGAAAGGCGACGCAAGGGAAGAAAGGCGATGCAAGGGAAGAAAGGCGATGCAAGGGAAGCAAGGCGACGGAAGGGAAATCAGGAAGGGGAGGAAAGGCGACGCAAGGGAAGAAAGGCGATGCAAGGGAAAGCAGAAATGGGAAATAAGGCTTCGGAAGGGAAAGCAGGAACGAGAAGAAAGGCGAAGCAAGGGAAAGCAGGAACGGGAAGAAAGGCGACTGAAGGGAAGAAAGGCGATGCAAGGGAAGAAAGGCGATGCAAGGGAAGCAAGGCGACGCAAGGGAAATCAGGAAGGGGAGGAAAGGCGATGCAAGGGAAGAAAGGCGACGCAAGGGAAGAAAGGCGATGCAAGGGAAAGCAGAAATGGGAAATAAGGCTTCGGAAGGGAAAGCAGGAAC
Source organism: Lophura swinhoii (assembly GCA_030408155.1). Lineage (NCBI taxonomy): Eukaryota > Metazoa > Chordata > Aves > Galliformes > Phasianidae > Lophura > Lophura swinhoii. The sequence continues at coordinate 10,077,013 of JASCYN010000150.1, read as the reverse complement.
GAGAAGAAAGGCGAAGCAAGGGTAAGCAGGAATGGTAAGAAAGGCGACGCAAGGGAAGAAAGGCGATGCAAGGGAAGAAAGGCGATGCAAGGGAAGCAAGGCGACGCAAGGGAAATCAGGATGGGGAAGAAAGGCAACGCAAGAGAAGAAAGGCGATGCAAGGGAACGCACGAACGGGAAGAAAGGCGACGGAAGGGAAGAAAGGCGATGCAAGGGAAAGGAGGAACGGGAGGAAAGGCGACGCAAGGGAAAGCAGGAACGAGAAGAAAGGTGACGCAAGGAAAGCAGGAACGGTAAGAAAGGCGACGCAAGGGAAGAAAGGCGACGCAAGGGAAGAACGGCGATGCAGGGGAGGAAAGTCAACGCAAGAGAAGAAAGGCGATGCAAGGGAACGCACGAACGGGAAGAAAGGCGACGGAAGGGAAGAAAGGCGATGCAAGGGAAAGGAGGAACGGGAGGAAAGGCGACGCAAGGGAAAGCAGGAACGAGAAGAAAGCTGACGCAAGGAAAGCAGGAACGGTAAGAAAGGCGACGCAAGGGAAGAAAGGCGACGCAAGGGAAGAACGGCGATGCAAGGGAAGAAAGGCGACGCAAGGGAAAGCAGAAATGGTAAGAAAGGCGACGCAAGGGTAGAAAGGCGAGGCAAGGGAAAGCAGGAAAGGGAAGAAAGGCGACGCAAGGGTAGAAAGGCGTCGCAAGGGAAAGTCGGAACGGGTAGAAAGGCGACGCACGGGAAAGCAGGAACGGGAAGAAATGCGATGCAAGGGAAGAAAGGCGACGCAAGGGAGGCCAGGCGACGCACCGGAAAGCAGGAAGGGGAAAAAAGGCGACGCACGGGAAAGCAGGAACGAGAAGAAAGGCGACGCAAGGGAATGCAGGAACGGTAAGAAAGGCGACGCAAGGGAAGAAAGGCGACGCAGGGGTAGAAAGGCGACGCGAGGGAAAGCACGAATGGTAAGAAAGGCGATGCAAGGTTATGAAATGCGACGCAAGGGAAAGCAGGAATGGGAAGAAAGGTGATGCAAGGGAAGAAAGGCGATGCAAGGGAAGAAAGGCGATGCAAGGGAAGCAAGGCAACGCAAGGGAAGCAAGGCGACGCAAGGGAAATCAGGAAGGGGAAGAAAGTCGACGCAAGGGAAGAAAGGCGATGCAAGGGAAAGCAGAAATGGGAAATAAGGCTTCGGAAGGGAAAGCAGGAACGACAAGAAAGGCGAAGCAACGGTAAGCAGGAATGGTAATAAAGGCGTCGCAAGGGAAGAGAGGCGATGCAAGGGAATGCTGGAATGGGAAGAAAGCCGGCGCATGGAAAGAATGGCGACGCTAGAGAAAGCAGAAACGGGAAGTAAGGCGTCGGAAGGGAAAGCAGGAACGAGAAGAAAGGCGAAGCAAGGGTAAGCAGGAACGAGAACAAAGGCGGCGCACGGATAGAAAGTCGAAGCAAGGGAAAGTAGGAACAGAAAAAAAGGCAACGCAAGGGATCGCAGGAACGAGAAGAAAGGCGACGCAAGGAATGAAAGGCAATGCAAGGGAAAGTAGGAAAGGGAAGAAAGGAGACACAAGGGAAGAAAGGCGACGCGAGGGAAAGCAGGAATGGTAAGAAAGGCGATGAGAGGGTATGAAATGCGACGCAAGGGAAAGCAGGAATGGGAAGAAAGGCGACGCAAGGATAGAAAGGCGATGCAAGGGAAGAAAGGCGATGCAAGGGAAGCAAGGCGACGCAAGGGAAAGCAGGAACAGGAAGAAAGGCGACGCACGGGAATGGAGGAACGAGAAGAAAGGCGACGCAAGGAAAGAAAGGTGACGCAAGGGAAAGCAGGAACGGGAAGAAAGGCGTGGCAAGGGAAAGCAGGAACGGGAAGAAAGGCAACGCAAGGGAAGAAAGTCGACGCATGGGAAGGCAGGAACTGCAAGAAAGGCGACGCATGGAAAGAAAGGCGATGCAAGAGAAAGTAAGAAAGGGAAGAAAGGCGACGCAAGGGAAGAAAGGCGATGCAAGGGAAGAAAAACGATGCAAGGGAAATCAGTAACGGTAAGAAAGGCTACGAAAGGGAAGAAAGGCGACGCAAGGGAAGAAAGGCGACGCACGGAAAGCAGGAAAGGGAAGAAAGGCAACGCAAAGAAAGCAGGAACGAGAAGAAAGGCGACGCACGGAAAGAAAGTCGACGCAAGGGAAAGTAGGAACGGGAAGAAAGGCGATGCAAGGGAAGAAAGGCGACGCAAGGGAGGCCGGGCGATGCAAGGGAAAGTAGGAACAGGAAGAAAGGCGACGCACGGGAAAGCAGGAACGAGAAGAATGGCGACGCAAAGGAATAAAGGCGACGCAGGGGAAGAAAGGCGACGCGAGGGAAAGCAGGAATGGTAAGAAAGGCGATGCAAGGGTATGAAATGCGACGCAAGGGAAAGCAGGAGTGGGAAGTAAGGCGACGCAAGCGAAGAAAGGCGACGCAAGGGAAGAAAGGCGATGCAAGGGAAGAAAGGCGATGCAAGGGAAGCAAGACGACGCAAGGGAAATCAGGAAGGGGAAGAAAGGCGACGCAAGGGAAGAAAGGCGATGCAAGGGAAAGCAGAAATGGGTAATAAGGCTTCGGAAGGGAAAGCAAGAACGAGAAGAAAGGCAAAGCAAGGGTAAGCAGGAATGGTAAGAAAGGCGACGCAAGGGTAGAGAGGCGATGCAAGGGAATGCTGGAATGGGAAGAAAGGCGACGCATGGAAAGAATAGCGACGCTAGAGAAAGCAGAAACGGGAAGTAAGGCGTCGGAAGGGAAAGCAGGAACGTGAACAAAGGCGGCGCACGGAAAGAAAGACGAAGCAAGGGAAAGTAGGAACGGAAAGAAAGGCGACGCAAGGGATCGCAGGAACGAGAAGAAAGGCGACGCAAGGAATGAAAGGCGATGCAAGGGAAAGTAGGAAAGGGAAGAAAGGAGACACAAGGGAAGAAAGGCGGCGCAAGGGAAAGCAGGAACGGGAAGAAAGGAGATGCATGGGAAGAAAGCTGACGCAAGGGAAAGCAGTAATGGGAGGAAAGGCGACGCAAGGGAAAGCAGGAACGGGAAGAAAGGTGACGCTATTGAAAGCAGTAACGGTAAGAAAGGCGATGCAAGGGAAGGAAGGCGATGCAGGGGAAAAAAGGCGATGCAAGGTAAGCAAGGCGACGCAAGGGAAATCAGGAAGGGGAAGAAAGGCGACGCAAGGGAAGATAGGCGACGCATGCGAAAGCAGGAATGGTAAGAAAGGCGACGCAAGGGAAGAAAGGCAACGCAAGAGAAGAAAGGCGATGCAAGGAAAAGTAGGAAAGGGAAGAAAGGAGACACAAGGGAAGAAAGGCGGCGCAAGGGAAAGCAGGAATGGTAAGAAAGACGACGGAAGGGTAGAAAGGCGACGCAAGGGAAAGCAGGAATGGTAAGAACGGCGACGCAAGGGAAGAAAGGCGATGCAAGGGAAGAAAGGCGACGCAAGGGAGGCCAGGCGACACAAGGGAAAGCAGGAACAGGAAGAAAGGCGACGCACGGGAAAGCCGGAACTAGAAGAAAGGCGAAGCAAGGGAATGCAGGAACGGTAAGAAAGGCGACGCAAGGGAAGAAAGGCGAGCAAGGGAAGAAAGGCGACGCGAGGGAAAGCAGGAATGGTAAGAAAGGCGATGCAAGGGTATGAAATGCGACGCAAGGGAAAGCAGGAATGGGAAGAAAGGCGACGCAAGGATAGAAAGGCGTTGCAAGGGGAGAAAGGCGATGCAAGGGAAGCAAGGCGACGCAAGGGAAAGCAGGAACAGGAAGAAAGGCGACGCACGGGAATGGAGGAACGAGAAGAAAGGCGACGCAAGGGAAGAAAGGCGACGCAGGGGAAGAAAGGCGACGCGAGGGAAAGCAGGAATGGTAAGAAAGGCGATGCAAGGGTATGAAATGCGACGCAAGGTAAAGCAGGAATGGGAAGAAAGGCGATGCAAGGGAAGAAAGGCGATGCAAGGGAAGAAAGGCGATGCAAGGGAAAGCAGAAATGGGAAATAAGGCTTCGGAAGGGAAAGCAGGAACGAGAAGAAAGGCGAAGCAAGGGTAAGCAGGAATGGTAAGAAAGGCGACGCAAGGGTAGAGAGGCGACGCAAGGGAATGCTGGAATGGGAAGAAAGGCGACGCATGGAAAGAATGGCGACGCTAGAGAAAGCAGAAACGCGAAGTAAAGCGTCGGAAGGGAAAGCAGGAACGAGAAGAAAGGCGGCGCACGGAAAGCAAGTCGAAGCACGGGAAAGTAGGAACGGAAAGAAAGGCGACGCAAGGAATGAAAGGCGATGCAAGGGAAAGTAGGAAAGGGAAGAAAGGAGACACAAGGGAAGAAAGGCGGCGCAAGGGAAAGCAGGAACGGGAAGAAAGGAGATGCATGGGAAGAAAGCTGACGCAAGGGAAAGCAGGAACGGGAGGAAAGGCGACGCAAGGGAAAGCAGGAACGAGAAGAAAGGTGACGCAAGGGAAAGCAGGAACGGTAAGAAAGGCGATGCAAGGGAAGAAAGGCGATGCAAGGGAAGAAAGGCGATGCAAGGGAAGCAAGGCGACGGAAGGGAAATCAGGAAGGGGAGGAAAGGCGACGCAAGGGAAGAAAGGCGATGCAAGGGAAAGCAGAAATGGGAAATAAGGCTTCGGAAGGGAAAGCAGGAACGAGAAGAAAGGCGAAGCAAGGGTAAGCAGGAATGGTAAGAAAGGCGACGCAAGGGAAGAAAGGCGATGCAAGGGAAGAAAGGCGATGCAAGGGAAGCAAGGCGACGCAAGGGAAATCAGGAAGGGGAGGAAAGGCGATGCAAGGGAAGAAAGGCGACGCAAGGGAAGAAAGGCGATGCAAGGGAAAGCAGAAATGGGAAATAAGTCTTCGGAAGGGAAAGCAGGAACGAAAAGAAAGGCGAAGCAAGTGTAAGCAGGAATGGTAAGAAAGGCGACGCAAGGGAAGAAAGGCGATGCAAGGGAAGAAAGGCGATGCAAGGGAAGCAAGGCGACGCAAGGGAAATCAGGAAGGGGAGGAAAGGCAACGCAAGAGAAGAAAGGCGATGCAAGGGAACGCACGAACGGGAAGAAAGGCGACGGAAGGGAAGAAAGGCGATGCAAGGGAAAGGAGGAACGGGAGGAAAGGCGACGCAAGGGAAAGCAGGAACGAGAAGAAAGGTGACGCAAGGAAAGCAGGAACGGTAAGAAAGGCGACGCAAGGGAAGAAAGGCGACGCAAGGGAAGAACGGCGATGCAAGGGAAGAAAGGCGACGCAAGGGAAAGAGAAATGGTAAGAAAGGCGACGCAAGGGTAGAAAGGCGAGGCAAGGGAAAGCAGGAAAGGGAAGAAAGGCGACGCAAGGGTAGAAAGGCGTCGCAAGGGAAAGTAGGAACGGGTTGAAAGGCGACGCACGGGAAAGCAGGAACGGGAAGAAATGCGATGCAAGGGAAGAAAGGCGACGCAAGGGAGGCCAGGCGACGCACGGGAAAGCAGGAAGGGGAAAAAAGGCGACGCACGGGAAAGCAGGAACGAGAAGAAAGGCGACGCAAGGGAATGCAGGAACGGTAAGAAAGGCGACGCAAGGGAAGAAAGGCGACGCAAGGGAATGCTGGAATGGGAAGAAAGGCGACGCATGGAAAGAATGGCGACGCTAGAGAAAGCAGAAACGCGAAGTAAAGCGTCGAAAGGGAAAGCAGGAACGAGAAGAAAGGCGGCGCACGGAAAGCAAGTCGAAGCACGGGAAAGTAGGAACGGAAAGAAAGGCGACGCAAGGAATGAAAGGCGATGCAAGGGAAAGTAGGAAAGGGAAGAAAGGAGACACAAGGGAAGAAAGGCGGCGCAAGGGAAAGCAGGAACGGGAAGAAAGGAGATGCATGGGAAGAAAGCTGACGCAAGGGAAAGCAGGAACGGGAGGAAAGGCGACGCAAGGGAAAGCAGGAACGAGAAGAAAGGTGACGCAAGGGAAAGCAGGAACGGTAAGAAAGGCGACGCAAGGGAAGAAAGGCGATGCAAGGGAAGAAAGGCGATGCAAGGGAAGCAAGGCGACGGAAGGGAAATCAGGAAGGGGAGGAAAGGCGACGCAAGGGAAGAAAGGCGATGCAAGGGAAAGCAGAAATGGGAAATAAGGCTTCGGAAGGGAAAGCAGGAACGAGAAGAAAGGCGAAGCAAGGGAAAGCAGGAACGGGAAGAAAGGCGACTGAAGGGAAGAAAGGCGATGCAAGGGAAGAAAGGCGATGCAAGGGAAGCAAGGCGACGCAAGGGAAATCAGGAAGGGGAGGAAAGGCGATGCAAGGGAAGAAAGGCGACGCAAGGGAAGAAAGGCGATGCAAGGGAAAGCAGAAATGGGAAATAAGGCTTCGGAAGGGAAAGCAGGAACGAGAAGAAAGGCGAAGCAAGTGTAAGCAGGAATGGTAAGAAAGGCGACGCAAGGGAAGAAAGGCGATGCAAGGGAAGAAAGGCGATGCAAGGGAAGCAAGGCGACGCAAGGGAAATCAGGAAGGGGAGGAAAGGCAACGCAAGAGAAGAAAGGCGATGCAAGGGAACGCACGAACGGGAAGAAAGGCGACGGAAGGGAAGAAAGGCGATGCAAGGGAAGGAGGAACGGGAGGAAAGGCGACGCAAGGGAAAACAGGAACGAGAAGAAAGGTGACGCAAGGAAAGCAGGAACGGTAAGAAAGGCGACGCAAGGGAAGAAAGGCGACGCAAGGGAAGAACGGCGATGCAAGGGAAGAAAGGCGACGCAAGGGAAAGAGAAATGGTAAGAAAGGCGACGCAAGGGTAGAAAGGCGAGGCAAGGGAAAGCAGGAAAGGGAAGAAAGGCGACGCAAGGGTAGAAAGGCGTCGCAAGGGAAAGTAGGAACGGGTAGAAAGGCGACGCACGGGAAAGCAGGAACGGGAAGAAATGCGATGCAAGGGAAGAAAGGCGACGCAAGGGAGGCCAGGCGACGCACGGGAAAGCAGGAAGGGGAAAAAAGGCGACGCACGGGAAAGCAGGAACGAGAAGAAAGGCGACGCAAGGGAATGCAGGAACGGTAAGAAAGGCGACGCAAGGGAAGAAAGGCGACGCAAGGGAATGCTGGAATGGGAAGAAAGGCGACGCATGGAAAGAATGGCGACGCTAGAGAAAGCAGAAACGCGAAGTAAAGCGTCGGAAGGGAAAGCAGGAACGAGAAGAAAGGCGGCGCACGGAAAGCAAGTCGAAGCACGGGAAAGTAGGAACGGAAAGAAAGGCGACGCAAGGAATGAAAGGCGATGCAAGGGAAAGTAGGAAAGGGAAGAAAGGAGACACAAGGGAAGAAAGGCGGCGCAAGGGAAAGCAGGAACGGGAAGAAAGGAGATGCATGGGAAGAAAGCTGACGCAAGGGAAAGCAGGAACGGGAGGAAAGGCGACGCAAGGGAAAGCAGGAACGAGAAGAAAGGTGACGCAAGGGAAAGCAGGAACGGTAAGAAAGGCGACGCAAGGGAAGAAAGGCGATGCAAGGGAAGAAAGGCGATGCAAGGGAAGCAAGGCGACGGAAGGGAAATCAGGAAGGGGAGGAAAGGCGACGCAAGGGAAGAAAGGCGATGCAAGGGAAAGCAGAAATGGGAAATAAGGCTTCGGAAGGGAAAGCAGGAACGAGAAGAAAGGCGATGCAAGGGAACGCACGAACGGGAAGAAAGGCGACGCAAGGGAAGAAAGGCGATGCAAGGGAAAGGAGGAACGGGAAGACAGGCTACGCAAGAGAAAGCAGGAACGGGAAGAAATGCGATGCAAGGGAAGAAAGGCGACGCAAGGGAAGAAAGGCCACGCACGGGAAAGCAGGAAGGGGAAAAAAGGCGATGCAAGGGAAGAAAGGCGACGCAGGGGAAGAAAGGTGACGCAAGGGAAAGCAGGAACGGGAAGAAAGGCGTGGCAAGGGAAAGCAGGAACGGGAAGAAAGGCAACGCAAGGGAAGAAAGTCGACGAAAGGGAAGGCAGGAACTGCAAGAAAGGCGACGCATGGAAAGAAAGGCGATGCAAGATAAAGTAGGATAGGGAAGAAAGGCGACGCAAGGGAAGAAAAGCGGCGCAAGGGAAAGCAGGAACGGGGAGAAAGGAGATGCATGGGAAGAAAGCTGACGCAAGGGAAAGCAGGAACGGGAGGAAAGGCGACGCAAGGGAAAGCAAGAGCGAGAAGAAAGGTGACGCAAGGGAAAGCAGGAATGGTAAGAAAGGCGACGCAAGGGAAAGCAGGAACGAGAAGAAAGGCGACGCGCGGAAAGAAAGTCGACGCAAGGGAAAGTAGGAACGGGAAGAAAGGCGATGCAAGGGAAGATAGGCGACGCAAGGGAAAGCAGGAATCGGAAGAAAGGCGACGCAAGGTAAGAAAGGCGATGCAAGGGAAGAAAGGCGACGCAAGGGAGGCCAGGCGACGCAAGGGAAAGCAGGAACAGGAAGAAAGGCGACGCTCGGGAAAGCAGGAACGAGAAGAAAGGCGACGCAAGGGAATGCAGGAACGGTAAGAAAGGCGACGCAAGGGGAGAAAGGCGACGCAGGGGAAGAAAAGCGACGCGAGGGAAAGCAGGAATGGTAAGAAAGGCGATGCAAGGGAATGAAATGCGACGGAAGGGAAATCAGGAAGGAGAAGAAAGGCGACGCAAGCGAAGAAAGGCGATGCAAGGGAACGCACGAAAGGGAAGAAAGGCGACGGAAGGGAAGAAAGGCAACGCAAGAGAAGAAAGGCGATGCAAGGGAACGCACGAACGGGAAGAAAGGCGAAAGAAGGGAAGAAAGGCGAAGCAAGGGAAAGGAGGAACGGGAAGACAGGTGACGCAAGGGAAAGCAGGAATGGGAAGAAATGCGATGCAAGGGAAGAAAGGCGACGCAAGGGAAGAATGGCTACACATGGGAAAGCAGGAACGGGAAGAAAGGCGAAGCAAGGTTAAGCAGGAACGGGAAGAAAGGCGCTGCAAGGGAAAGGAGGAACGGTAAGAAAGGCGATGCAAGGGAAGAATGGCTACGCAAGCGAAGAAAGGCGACGCAAGGGAAAGCAGGAACTGGAAGAAAGGCGACGCAAGGGAAGCAAGTTGTAGCAAGGGAATGTAGGAACGGGAAGAAAGGCGACGCAAGGGAAAGCAGGAACGAGAAGAAAGGCGATGCAAGGGAAGAAAGGCGACGCAAGGGAAGATAGGCGACGCAAGGGAAAGCAGGAATGGTAAGAAAGGCGATGGAAGGGTAGAAAGGCTATGCAAGGGAAAGGAGGAACGGGAAGACAGGTGACGCAAGGGAAAGCAGGAATGGGAAGAAATGCGATGCAAGGGAAGAAAGGCGACGCAAGGGAAGAATGGCTACACATGGGAAAGCAGGAACGGGAAGAAAGGCGAAGCAAGGTTAAGCAGGAACGGGAAGAAAGGCGCTGCAAGGGAAAGGAGGAACGGTAAGAAAGGCGATGCAAGGGAAGAATGGCTACGCAAGCGAAGAAACGCGACGCAAGGGAAAGCAGGAACAGGAAGAAAGGCGACGCAAGGGAAGCAAGTTGAAGCAAGGGAATGTAGGAACGGGAAGAAAGGCGACGCAAGGGAAAGCAGGAACGAGAAGAAAGGCGATGCAAGGGAAGAAAGGCGACGCAAGGGAAGATAGGCGACGCAAGGGAAAGCAGGAATGGTAAGAAAGGCGATGGAAGGGTAGAAAGGCTATGCAAGGACAAGCAGGAATTGTTAGAAAGGCGACGCAAGTGAAGAAAGGCGACGCAAGGGTAGAAAGGCGATGCAAGGGAAGAAAGGCGATGCAAGGGAAGAAAGGCGACGCACAGAAAGCAGGAAAGGGAAGAAAGGCAACGTAAGGGAAGAAAGGCGACGCAAGGGTAGAAAGGCGACGCACGGAAAGCAGGAAAGGGAAGAAAGGCAACGCAATGGAAAGCAGGAACGAGAAGTAAGGCGACGCGCGGAAAGAAAGTCGACGCAAGGGAAAGTAGGAACGGAAAGAAAGATGACGCAAGGGATCGCAGGAACGAGAAGAAAGGCGACGCAAGGAATGAAAGGCGATGCAAGGGAAAGTAGGAAAGGGAAGAAAGGAGACACAAGGGAAGAAAGGCGGCGCAAGGGAAAGCAGGAACGGGAAGAAAGGAGATGCATGGGAAGAAAGCTGACGCAAGGGAAAGCAGGAACGGGAGGAAAGGCGACGCGAGGGAAAGCAGGAACGAGAAGAAAGGTGACGCAAGGGAAAGGAGGTACGGTAAGAAAGGCGACGCAAGGGAAGAAAGGCGATGCAAGGGAAGCAAGGCGATTCAAGGGAAGCAAGGCGACGGAAGCGAAATCAGGAAGGGGAGGAAAGGCGACGCAAGGGAAGAAAGGCGATGCAAGGGATAGCAGAAATGGGAAATAAGGCTTCGGAAGGGAAAGCAGGAACGAGAAGAAAGGCGAAGCAAGGGTAAGCAGGAATGGTAAGAAAGGCGACGCAAGGGAAGAAAGGCGATGCAAGGGAAGAAAGGCGCTGCAAGGGAAGCAAGGCGAAGCAAGGGAAATCAGGAACGGGAAGAAAGGCGACGCAAGGGAAGAAAGGCAACGCAAGAGAAGAAAGGCGATGCAAGGGAACGCACGAACGGGAAGAAAGGCGACGGAAGGGAAGAAAGGCGATGCAAGGGAAAGGAGGAACGGGAAGACAGGCTACGCAAGAGAAAGCAGGAACGGGAAGAAATGCGATGCAAGGGAAGAAAGGCGACGCAAGGGAAGAAAGGCCACGCACGGGAAAGCAGGAAGGGGAAAAAAGGCGATGCAAGGGAAGAAAGGCGACGCAGGGGAAGAAAGGTGACGCAAGGGAAAGCAGGAACGGGAAGAAAGGCGTGGCAAGGGAAAGCAGGAACGGGAAGAACGGCAACGCAAGGGAAGAAAGTCGACGCAAGGGAAGGCAGGAACTGCAAGAAAGGCGACGCATGGAAAGAAAGGCGATGCAAGAGAAAGTAGGAAAGGGAAGAAAGGCGACGCAAGGGAAGAAAGGCGGCGCAAGGGAAAGCAGGAACGGGAAGAAAGGAGATGCATGGGAAGAAAGCTGACGCAAGGGAAAGCAGGAACGGGAGGAAAGGTGACGCAAGGGAAAGTAGGAACGGTAAGAAAAGCGACGCAAGGGATCGCAGGAATGAGAAGAAAGGCGACGCAAGGAATGAAAGGCGATGCAAGGAAAAGTAGGAAAGGGAAGAAAGGAGACACAAGGGAAGAAAGGCGGCGCAAGGGAAAGCAGGAATGGTAAGAAAGGCGATGCAAGGGTATGAAATGCGACGCAAGGGAAAGCAGGAATGGGAAGAAAGGCGATGCAAGGGTAGATAGGCGATGCAAGGGGTGAAAGGCGATGCAAGGGAGGCCAGGCGACGCAAGGGAAAGCAGGAACAGGAAGAAAGGCGACGCACGGGAATGGAGGGACGAGAAGAAAGGCGACGCAAGGGAAGAAAGGCGACGCAGGGGAAGAAAGGCGACGCGAGGGAAAGCAGGAATGGTAAGAAAGGCGATGCAAGGGTAGAAAGGCGATGCAAGGGAAGAAAGGCGATGCAAGGGAGGCCAGGCGACGCAAGGGAAAGCAGGAACAGGAAGAAAGGCGACGCACGGGAATGGAGGGACGAGAAGAAAGGCGACGCAAGGGAAGAAAGGCGACGCAGGGGAAGAAAGGCGACGCGAGGGAAAGCAGGAATGGTAAGAAAGGCGATGCAAGGGTATGAAATGCGACGCAAGGGAAAGCAGGAATGGGAAGAAAGGCGACGCAAGGGAAGAAAGGCGATGCAAGGGAAGAAAGGCGATGCAAGGGAAGAAAGGCGATGCAAGGGAAGCAAGGCGATGCAAGGGAAAGCAGATATGGGAAATAAGGCTTCGGAAGGGAAAGCAGGAACGAGAAGAAAGGCGAAGCAAGGGTAAGCAGGAATGGTAAGAAAGGCGACGCAAGGGTAGAGAGGCGATGCAAGGGAATACTGGAATGGGAAGAAAGGCGACGCATGGAAAGAATGGCGACGCTAGAGAAAGCAGAAACGGGAAGTAAGGCGTCGGAAGAGAAAGCAGGAACTGGAAGAAAGGCGGCGCACGGAAAGAAAGTCGAAGGAAGGGGAAGTAGGAACGGAAAGAAAGATGACGCAAGGGATCGCAGGAACGAGAAGAAAGGCGACGCAAGGAATGAAAGGCGATGCAAGGGAAAGTAGGAAAGGGAAGAAAGGAGACACAAGGGAAGAAAGGCGGCGCAAGGGAAAGCAGGAACGGGAAGAAAGGAGATGCATGGGAAGAAAGCTGACGCAAGGGAAAGCAGGAACGGGAGGAAAGGCGACGCAAGGGAAAGCAGGAACGAGAAGAAAGGTGACGCAAGGGAAAGGAGGTACGGTAAGAAAGGCGACGCAAGGGAAGAAAGGCGATGCAAGGGAGGAAAGGAGATGCAAGGGAAGCAAGGCGACGGAAGGGAAATCAGGAAGGGGAGGAAAGGCGACGCAAGGGAAGAAAGGCGATGCAAGGGAAAGCAGAAATGGGAAATATGGCACCGGAAGGGAAAGCAGGAACGAGAAGAAAGGCGAAGCAAGGGTAAGCAGGAACGAGAAGAAAGGTGACGCAAGGGAAAGGAGGTACGGTAAGAAAGGCGACGCAAGGGAAGAAAGGCGATGCAAGGGAAGCAAGGCGATGCAAGGGAAGCAAGGCGACGGAAGGGAAATCAGGAAGGGGAGGAAAGGCGACGCAAGGGAAGAAAGGCGATGCAAGGGATAGCAGAAATGGGAAATAAGGCTTCGGAAGGGAAAGCAGGAACGAGAAGAAAGGCGAAGCAAGGGTAAGCAGGAATGGGAAGAAAGGCGACGCAAGGGAAGAAAGGCGATGCAAGGGAAGTAAGGCGCTGCAAGGGAAGCAAGGCAAAGCAAGGGAAATCAGGAACGGGAAGAAAGGCGACGCAAGGGAAGAAAGGCAACGCAAGAGAAGAAAGGCGATGCAAGGGAACGCACGAACGGGAAGAAAGGCGACGGAAGGGAAGAAAGGCGATGCAAGGGAAAGGAGGAACGGGAAGACAGGCTACGCAAGAGAAAGCAGGAACGGGAAGAAATGCGATGCAAGGGAAGAAAGGCGACGGAAGGGAAGAAAGGCCACGCACGGGAAAGCAGGAAGGGGAAAAAAGGCGATGCAAGGGAAGAAAGGCGACGCAGGGGAAGAAAGGTGACGCAAGGGAAAGCAGGAACGGGAAGAAAGGCGTGGCAAGGGAAAGCAGGAACGGGAAGAACGGCAACGCAAGGGAAGAAAGTCGACGCAAGGGAAGGCAGGAACTGCAAGTAAGGCGACGCATGGAAAGAAAGGCGATGCAAGAGAAAGTAGGAAAGGGAAGAAAGGCGACGCAAGGGAAGAAAGGCGGCGCAAGGGAAAGCAGGAACGGGAAGAAAGGAGATGCATGGGAAGAAAGCTGACGCAAGGGAAAGCAGGAACGGGAGGAAAGGTGACGCAAGGGAAAGTAGGAACGGTAAGAAAAGCGACGCAAGGGATCGCAGGAATGAGAAGAAAGGCGACGCAAGGAATGAAAGGCGATGCAAGGAAAAGTAGGAAAGGGAAGAAAGGAGACACAAGGGAAGAAAGGCGGCGCAAGGGAAAGCAGGAATGGTAAGAAAGGCGATGCAAGGGTATGAAATGCGACGCAAGGGAAAGCAGGAATGGGAAGAAAGGCGATGCAAGGGTAGAAAGGCGATGCAAGGGGTGAAAGGCGATGCAAGGGAGGCCAGGCGACGCAAGGGAAAGCAGGAACAGGAAGAAAGGCGACGCACGGGAATGGAGGGACGAGAAGAAAGGCGACGCAAGGGAAGAAAGGCGACGCAGGGGAAGAAAGGCGACGCGAGGGAAAGCAGGAATGGTAAGAAAGGCGATGCAAGGGTAGAAAGGCGATGCAAGGGGAGAAAGGCGATGCAAGGGAGGCCAGGCGACGCAAGGGAAAGCAGGAACAGGAAGAAAGGCGACGCACGGGAATGGAGGGACGAGAAGAAAGGCGACGCAAGGGAAGAAAGGCGACGCAGGGGAAGAAAGGCGACGCGAGGGAAAGCAGGAATGGTAAGAAAGGCGATGCAAGGGTATGAAATGCGACGCAAGGGAAAGCAGGAATGGGAAGAAAGGCGACGCAAGGGAAGAAAGGCGATGCAAGGGAAGAAAGGCGATGCAAGGGAAGAAAGGCGATGCAAGGGAAGCAAGGCGATGCAAGGGAAAGCAGATATGGGAAATAAGGCTTCGGAAGGGAAAGCAGGAACGAGAAGAAAGGCGAAGCAAGGGTAAGCAGGAATGGTAAGAAAGGCGACGCAAGGGTAGAGAGGCGATGCAAGGGAATACTGGAATGGGAAGAAAGGCGACGCATGGAAAGAATGGCGACGCTAGAGAAAGCAGAAACGGGAAGTAAGGCGTCGGAAGGGAAAGCAGGAACTGGAAGAAAGGCGGCGCACGGAAAGAAAGTCGAAGGAAGGGAAAGTAGGAACGGAAAGAAAGATGACGCAAGGGATCGCAGGAACGAGAAGAAAGGCGACGCAAGGAATGAAAGGCGATGCAAGGGAAAGTAGGAAAGGGAAGAAAGGAGACACAAGGGAAGAAAGGCGGCGCAAGGGAAAGCAGGAACGGGAAGAAAGGAGATGCATGGGAAGAAAGCTGACGCAAGGGAAAGCAGGAACGGGAGGAAAGGCGACGCAAGGGAAAGCAGGAACTGCAAGAAAGGTGACGCAAGGGAAAGGAGGTACGGTAAGAAAGGCGACGCAAGGGAAGAAAGGCGATGCAAGGGAGGAAAGGAGATGCAAGGGAAGCAAGGCGACGGAAGGGAAATCAGGAAGGGGAGGAAAGGCGACGCAAGGGAAGAAAGGCGATGCAAGGGAAAGCAGAAATGGGAAATATGGCACCGGAAGGGAAAGCAGGAACGAGAAGAAAGGCGAAGCAAGGGTAAGCAGGAATGGTAAGAAAGGCGATGCAAGGGAAGAAAGGCGATGCACGGGAAGAAAGGCGCTGCAAGGGAAGCAAGGCGACGCAAGGGAAATCAGGAACGGGAAGAAAGGCGACGCAAGGGAAGAAAGGCAACGCAAGAGAAGAAAGGCGATGCAAGGGAACGCACGAACGGGAAGAAAGGCGACGGAAGGGAAGAAAGGCGATGCAAGGGAAAGGAGGAACGGGAAGACAGGCTACGCAAGAGAAAGCAGGAACTGGAAGAAATGCGATGCACGGGAAGAAAGGCGACGCAAGGGAAGAAAGGCCACGCACGGGAAAGCAGGAAGGGGAAAAAAGGCGATGCAAGGGAAGAAAGGCGACGCAGGGGAAGAAAGGTGACGCAAGGGAAAGCAGGAACGGGAAGAAAGGCGTGGCAAGGGAAAGCAGGAACGGGAAGAAAGGCAACGCAAGGGAAGAAAGTCGACGCAAGGGAAGGCAGGAACTGCAAGAAAGGCGACGCATGGAAAGAAAGGCGATGCAAGAGAAAGTAGGAAAGGGAAGAAAGGCGACGCAAGGGAAGAAAAGCGGCGCAAGGGAAAGCAGGAACGGGAAGAAAGGAGATGCATGGGAAGAAAGCTGACGCAAGGGAAAGCAGGAACGGGAGGAAAGGCGACGCAAGGGAAAGCAGGAATGGTAAGAAAGGCGACGCAAGGGAAAGCAGGAAAGGGAAGAAAGGCAACGCAAGGGAAAGCAGGAACGAGAAGAAAGGCGACGCGCGGAAAGAAAGTCGACGCAAGGGAAAGTAGGAACGGGAAGAAAGGCGATGCAAGGGAAGATAGGCGACGCAAGGGAAAGCAGGAATGGTAAGAAAGGCGACGCAAGGGAAGAAAGGCGATGCAAGGGAAGAAAGGCGACGCAAGGGAGGCCAGGCGCCGCAAGGGAAAGCAGGAACAGGAAGAAAGGCGACGCTCGGGAAAGCAGGAACGAGAAGAAAGGCGACGCAAGGGAATGCAGGAACGGTAAGAAAGGCGACGCAAGGGGAGAAAGGCGACGCAGGGGAAGAAAAGCGACGCGAGGGAAAGCAGGAATGGTAAGAAAGGCGATGCAAGGGAATGAAATGCGACGCAAGGGAAAGCAGGAATGGGAAGAAAGGCGACGCAAGGGACGAAAGGCGATGCAAGGGAACGCACGAAAGGGAAGAAAGGCGACGCAAGGGAAGAAAGGCAACGCAAGAGAAGAAAGGCGATGCAAGAGAAGAAAGGCGATGCAAGGGAACGCACGAAAGGGAAGAAAGGCGACGGAAGGGAAGAAAGGCAACGCAAGAGAAGAAAGGCGATGCAAGGGAACGCACGAACGGGAAGAAAGGCGACGGAAGGGAAGAAAGGCGACGCATGAGAAGAAAGGCGATGCAAGGGAACGCACGAACGGGAAGAAAGGCGACGGAAGGGAAGAAAGGCAACGCAAGAGAAGAAAGGCGATGCAAGGGAACGCACGAAAGGGAATAAAGGCGACGGAAGGGAAGAAAGGCGATGAAAGAGAAGAAAGGCGATGCAAGGGAACGCACGAACGGGAAGAAAGGCGACGGAAGGGAAGAAAGGCGAAGCAAGGGAAAGGAGGAACGGGAAGACAGGTGACGCAAGGGAAAGCAGGAATGGGAAGAAATGCGATGCAAGGGAAGAAAGGCGACGCAAGGGAAGAATGGCTACACATGGAAAAGCAGGAACGGGAAGAAAGGCGAAGCAAGGTTAAGCAGGAACGGGAAGAAAGGCGATGCAAGGGAAAGGAGGAACGGTAAGAAAGGCGATGCAAGGGAAGAATGGCTACGCAAGCGAAGAAAGGCGACGCAAGGGAAAGCAGGAACTGGAAGAAAGGCGACGCAAGGGAAGCAAGTTGTAGCAAGGGAAAGTAGGAACGGGAAGAAAGGCGACGCAAGGGAAAGCAGGAACGAGAAGAAAGGCGATGCAAGGGAAGAAAGGCGACGCAAGGGAAGATAGGCGACGCAAGGGAAAGCAGGAATGGTAAGAAAGGCGACGGAAGGGTAGAAAGGCTATGCAAGGACAAGCAGGAATTGTTAGAAAGGCGACGCAAGGGAAGAAAGGCGATGCAAGGGTAGAAAGGCGATGCAAGGGAAGAAAGGCGATGCAAGGGAAGAAAGGCGACGCTCAGAAAGCAGGAAAGGGAAGAAAGGCAACGCAATGGAAAGCAGGAACGAGAAGAAAGGCGACGCGCGGAAACAAAGTCGACGCAAGGGAAAGTAGGAACGGGAAGAAAGGAGACGCAAGGGAAGAAAGGCGGCGCAAGGGAAAGCAGGAACGGGAAGAAAGGAGATGCATGGGAAGAAAGCTGACGCAAGGGAAAGCAGGAACGGGAGGAAAGGTGACGCAAGGGAAAGGAGGTACGGTAAGAAAGGCGACGCAAGGGAAGAAAGGCGATGCAAGGGAAGCAAGGCGATGCAAGGGAAGCAAGGCGACGGAAGGGAAATCAGGAAGGGGAGGAAAGGCGACGCAAGGGAAGAAAGGCGATGCAAGGGATAGCAGAAATGGGAAATAAGGCTTCGGAAGGGAAAGCAGGAACGAGAAGAAAGGCGATGCAAGGGTAAGCAGGAATGGTAAGAAAGGCGACGCAAGGGAAGAAAGGCGATGCAAGGGAAGTAAGGCGCTGCAAGGGAAGCAAGGCGAAGCAAGGGAAATCAGGAACGGGAAGAAAGGCGACGCAAGGGAAGAAAGGCAACGCAAGAGAAGAAAGGCGATGCAAGGGAACGCACGAACGGGAAGAAAGGCGACGGAAGGGAAGAAAGGCGATGCAAGGGAAAGGAGGAACGGGAAGACAGGCTACGCAAGAGAAAGCAGGAACGGGAAGAAATGCGATGCAAGGGAAGAAAGGCGACGGAAGGGAAGAAAGGCCACGCACGGGAAAGCAGGAAGGGGAAAAAAGGCGATGCAAGGGAAGAAAGGCGACGCAGGGGAAGAAAGGTGACGCAAGGGAAAGCAGGAACGGGAAGAAAGGCGTGGCAAGGGAAAGCAGGAACGGGAAGAACGGCAACGCAAGGGAAGAAAGTCGACGCAAGGGAAGGCAGGAACTGCAAGTAAGGCAACGCATGGAAAGAAAGGCGATGCAAGAGAAAGTAGGAAAGGGAAGAAAGGCGACGCAAGGGAAGAAAGGCGGCGCAAGGGAAAGCAGGAACGGGAAGAAAGGAGATGCATGGGAAGAAAGCTGACGCAAGGGAAAGCAGGAACGGGAGGAAAGGTGACGCAAGGGAAAGTAGGAACGGTAAGAAAAGCGACGCAAGGGATCGCAGGAATGAGAAGAAAGGCGACGCAAGGAATGAAAGGCGATGCAAGGAAAAGTAGGAAAGGGAAGAAAGGAGACACAAGGGAAGAAAGGCGGCGCAAGGGAAAGCAGGAATGGTAAGAAAGGCGATGCAAGGGTATGAAATGCGACGCAAGGGAAAGCAGGAATGGGAAGAAAGGCGATGCAAGGGTAGAAAGGCGATGCAAGGGGTGAAAGGCGATGCAAGGGAGGCCAGGCGACGCAAGGGAAAGCAGGAACAGGAAGAAAGGCGACGCACGGGAATGGAGGGACGAGAAGAAAGGCGACGCAAGGGAAGAAAGGCGACGCAGGGGAAGAAAGGCGACGCGAGGGAAAGCAGGAATGGTAAGAAAGGCGATGCAAGGGTAGAAAGGCGATGCAAGGGAAGAAAGGCGATGCAAGGGAGGCCAGGCGACGCAAGGGAAAGCAGGAACAGGAAGAAAGGCGACGCACGGGAATGGAGGGACGAGAAGAAAGGCGACGCAAGGGAAGAAAGGCGACGCAGGGGAAGAAAGGCGACGCGAGGGAAAGCAGGAATGGTAAGAAAGGCGATGCAAGGGTATGAAATGCGACGCAAGGGAAAGCAGGAATGGGAAGAAAGGCGACGCAAGGGAAGAAAGGCGATGCAAGGGAAGAAAGGCGATGCAAGGGAAGAAAGGCGATGCAAGGGAAGCAAGGCGATGCAAGGGAAAGCAGATATGGGAAATAAGGCTTCGGAAGGGAAAGCAGGAACGAGAAGAAAGGTGACGCAAGGGAAAGGAGGTACGGTAAGAAAGGCGACGCAAGGGAAGAAAGGCGATGCAAGGGAGGAAAGGAGATGCAAGGGAAGCAAGGCGACGGAAGGGAAATCAGGAAGGGGAGGAAAGGCGACGCAAGGGAAGAAAGGCGATGCAAGGGAAAGCAGAAATGGGAAATATGGCACCGGAAGGGAAAGCAGGAACGAGAAGAAAGGCGAAGCAAGGGTAAGCAGGAATGGTAAGAAAGGCGACGCAAGGGAAGAAAGGCGATGCACGGGAAGAAAGGCGCTGCAAGGGAAGCAAGGCGACGCAAGGGAAATCAGGAACGGGAAGAAAGGCGACGCAAGGGAAGAAAGGCAACGCAAGAGAAGAAAGGCGATGCAAGGGAACGCACGAACGGGAAGAAAGGCGACGGAAGGGAAGAAAGGCGATGCAAGGGAAAGGAGGAACGGGAAGACAGGCTACGCAAGAGAAAGCAGGAACTGGAAGAAATGCGATGCACGGGAAGAAAGGCGACGCAAGGGAAGAAAGGCCACGCACGGGAAAGCAGGAAGGGGAAAAAAGGCGATGCAAGGGAAGAAAGGCGACGCAGGGGAAGAAAGGTGACGCAAGGGAAAGCAGGAACGGGAAGAAAGGCGTGGCAAGGGAAAGCAGGAACGGGAAGAAAGGCAACGCAAGGGAAGAAAGTCGACGCAAGGGAAGGCAGGAACTGCAAGAAAGGCGACGCATGGAAAGAAAGGCGATGCAAGAGAAAGTAGGAAAGGGAAGAAAGGCGACGCAAGGGAAGAAAAGCGGCGCAAGGGAAAGCAGGAACGGGAAGAAAGGAGATGCATGGGAAGAAAGCTGACGCAAGGGAAAGCAGGAACGGGAGGAAAGGCGACGCAAGGGAAAGCAGGAATGGTAAGAAAGGCGACGCAAGGGAAAGCAGGAAAGGGAAGAAAGGCAACGCAAGGGAAAGCAGGAACGAGAAGAAAGGCGACGCGCGGAAAGAAAGTCGACGCAAGGGAAAGTAGGAACGGGAAGAAAGGCGATGCAAGGGAAGATAGGCGACACAAGGGAAAGCAGGAATGGTAAGAAAGGCGACGCAAGGGAAGAAAGGCGATGCAAGGGAAGAAAGGCGACGCAAGGGAGGCCAGGCGCCGCAAGGGAAAGCAGGAACAGGAAGAAAGGCGACGCTCGGGAAAGCAGGAACGAGAAGAAAGGCGACGCAAGGGAATGCAGGAACGGTAAGAAAGGCGACGCAAGGGGAGAAAGGCGACGCAGGGGAAGAAAAGCGACGCGAGGGAAAGCAGGAATGGTAAGAAAGGCGATGCAAGGGAATGAAATGCGACGCAAGGGAAAGCAGGAATGGGAAGAAAGGCGACGCAAGGGACGAAAGGCGATGCAAGGGAACGCACGAAAGGGAAGAAAGGCGACGCAAGGGAAGAAAGGCAACGCAAGGGAAGAAAGGCAACGCAAGAGAAGAAAGGCGATGCAAGGGAACGCACGAAAGGGAAGAAAGGCGACGGAAGGGAAGAAAGGCAACGCAAGAGAAGAAAGGCGATGCAAGGGAACGCACGAACGGGAAGAAAGGCGACGGAAGGGAAGAAAGGCGACGCATGAGAAGAAAGGCGATGCAAGGGAACGCACGAACGGGAAGAAAGGCGACGGAAGGGAAGAAAGGCAACGCAAGAGAAGAAAGGCGATGCAAGGGAACGCACGAAAGGGAATAAAGGCGACGGAAGGGAAGAAAGGCGATGCAAGAGAAGAAAGGCGATGCAAGGGAACGCACGAACGGGAAGAAAGGCGACGGAAGGGAAGAAAGGCGAAGCAAGGGAAAGGAGGAACGGGAAGACAGGTGACGCAAGGGAAAGCAGGAATGGGAAGAAATGCGATGCAAGGGAAGAAAGGCGACGCAAGGGAAGAAAGGCTACACATGGAAAAGCAGGAACGGGAAGAAAGGCGAAGCAAGGTTAAGCAGGAACGGGAAGAAAGGCGATGCAAGGGAAAGGAGGAACGGTAAGAAAGGCGATGCAAGGGAAGAATGGCTACGCAAGCGAAGAAAGGCGACGCAAGGGAAAGCAGGAACTGGAAGAAAGGCGACGCAAGGGAAGCAAGTTGTAGCAAGGGAAAGTAGGAACGGGAAGAAAGGCGACGCAAGGGAAAGCAGGAACGAGAAGAAAGGCGATGCAAGGGAAGAAAGGCGACGCAAGGGAAGATAGGCGACGCAAGGGAAAGCAGGAATGGTAAGAAAGGCGACGGAAGGGTAGAAAGGCTATGCAAGGACAAGCAGGAATTGTTAGAAAGGCGACGCAAGGGAAGAAAGGCGATGCAAGGGTAGAAAGGCGATGCAAGGGAAGAAAGGCGATGCAAGGGAAGAAAGGCGACGCTCAGAAAGCAGGAAAGGGAAGAAAGGCAACGCAATGGAAAGCAGGAACGAGAAGAAAGGCGACGCGCGGAAAGAAAGTCGACGCAAGGGAAAGTAGGAACGGGAAGAAAGGCGATGCAAGGGAAGATAGGAGACGCAAGGGAAAGCAGGAACGAGAAGAAAGGCGATGCAAGGGAATGCAGGAACGGAAAGAAGGGCGTCGCAGGGGAAGAAAGGCGACGCGAGGGAAAGCAGGAAAGGTAAGAAAGGCGATGCAATTGTATGAAATGCGACGCAAGGGAAAGCAGGAATGGGAAGAAAGGCGACGCAAGGGAAGAAAGGCGATGCAAGGGAAGAAAGGCGATACAAGGGAAGAAAGGCGATGCAAGGGAAGCAAGGCGACGCAAGGGAAATCAGGAAGGGGAAGAAAGGCGACGCAAGGGAAGAAAGGCGATGCAAGGGAAAGCAGAAATGGGAAATAAGGCTCCGGAAGGGAAAGCAGGAACGAGAAGAAAGGCGAAGCAAGGGTAAGCAGGAATGGTAAGAAAGGCGACGCACGGGTAGAGAGGCGATGCAAGTGAATGGTGGAATGGGAAGAAAGGCGACGGAAGGGAAAGCAGGAACGGGAAGTAAGGCGTCGGAAGGGAAAGCAGGAACGCGAAGAAAGGAGATGCATGGGAAGAAAGCTGACGCAATGGAAAGCAGGAACGGGAGGAAAGGCAACGGAAGGGAAGAAAGGCGATGCAAGGGAAAGGAGGAACGGGAAGACAGGCTACGCAAGAGAAAGCAGGAACTGGAAGAAATGCGATGCACGGGAAGAAAGGCGACGCAAGGGAAGAAAGGCCACGCACGGGAAAGCAGGAAGGGGAAAAAAGGCGATGCAAGGGAAGAAAGGCGACGCAGGGGAAGAAAGGTGACGCAAGGGAAAGCAGGAACGGGAAGAAAGGCGACGCAAGGGAAGAAAGGCGATGCAAGGGAAGAAAGGCGATGCAAGGGAAGAAAGGCGATGCAAGGGAAGCAAGGCGATGCAAGGGAAAGCAGATATGGGAAATAAGGCTTCGGAAGGGAAAGCAGGAACGAGAAGAAAGGCGAAGCAAGGGTAAGCAGGAATGGTAAGAAAGGCGACGCAAGGGTAGAGAGGCGATGCAAGGGAATACTGGAATGGGAAGAAAGGCGACGCATGGAAAGAATGGCGACGCTAGAGAAAGCAGAAACGGGAAGTAAGGCGTCGGAAGGGAAAGCAGGAACTGGAAGAAAGGCGGCGCACGGAAAGAAAGTCGAAGGAAGGGAAAGTAGGAACGGAAAGAAAGATGACGCAAGGGATCGCAGGAACGAGAAGAAAGGCGACGCAAGGAATGAAAGGCGATGCAAGGGAAAGTAGGAAAGGGAAGAAAGGAGACACAAGGGAAGAAAGGCGGCGCAAGGGAAAGCAGGAACGGGAAGAAAGGAGATGCATGGGAAGAAAGCTGACGCAAGGGAAAGCAGGAACGGGAGGAAAGGCGACGCAAGGGAAAGCAGGAACGAGAAGAAAGGTGACGCAAGGGAAAGGAGGTACGGTAAGAAAGGCGACGCAAGGGAAGAAAGGCGATGCAAGGGAGGAAAGGAGATGCAAGGGAAGCAAGGCGACGGAAGGGAAATCAGGAAGGGGAGGAAAGGCGACGCAAGGGAAGAAAGGCGATGCAAGGGAAAGCAGAAATGGGAAATATGGCACCGGAAGGGAAAGCAGGAACGAGAAGAAAGGCGAAGCAAGGGTAAGCAGGAATGGTAAGAAAGGCGATGCAAGGGAAGAAAGGCGATGCACGGGAAGAAAGGCGCTGCAAGGGAAGCAAGGCGACGCAAGGGAAATCAGGAACGGGAAGAAAGGCGACGCAAGGGAAGAAAGGCAACGCAAGAGAAGAAAGGCGATGCAAGGGAACGCACGAACGGGAAGAAAGGCGACGGAAGGGAAGAAAGGCGATGCAAGGGAAAGGAGGAACGGGAAGACAGGCTACGCAAGAGAAAGCAGGAACTGGAAGAAATGCGATGCACGGGAAGAAAGGCGACGCAAGGGAAGAAAGGCCACGCACGGGAAAGCAGGAAGGGGAAAAAAGGCGATGCAAGGGAAGAAAGGCGACGCAGGGGAAGAAAGGTGACGCAAGGGAAAGCAGGAACGGGAAGAAAGGCGTGGCAAGGGAAAGCAGGAACGGGAAGAAAGGCAACGCAAGGGAAGAAAGTCGACGCAAGGGAAGGCAGGAACTGCAAGAAAGGCGACGCATGGAAAGAAAGGCGATGCAAGAGAAAGTAGGAAAGGGAAGAAAGGCGACGCAAGGGAAGAAAAGCGGCGCAAGGGAAAGCAGGAACGGGAAGAAAGGAGATGCATGGGAAGAAAGCTGACGCAAGGGAAAGCAGGAACGGGAGGAAAGGCGACGCAAGGGAAAGCAGGAATGGTAAGAAAGGCGACGCAAGGGAAAGCAGGAAAGGGAAGAAAGGCAACGCAAGGGAAAGCAGGAACGAGAAGAAAGGCGACGCGCGGAAAGAAAGTCGACGCAAGGGAAAGTAGGAACGGGAAGAAAGGCGATGCAAGGGAAGATAGGCGACGCAAGGGAAAGCAGGAATGGTAAGAAAGGCGACGCAAGGGAAGAAAGGCGATGCAAGGGAAGAAAGGCGACGCAAGGGAGGCCAGGCGCCGCAAGGGAAAGCAGGAACAGGAAGAAAGGCGACGCTCGGGAAAGCAGGAACGAGAAGAAAGGCGACGCAAGGGAATGCAGGAACGGTAAGAAAGGCGACGCAAGGGGAGAAAGGCGACGCAGGGGAAGAAAAGCGACGCGAGGGAAAGCAGGAATGGTAAGAAAGGCGATGCAAGGGAATGAAATGCGACGCAAGGGAAAGCAGGAATGGGAAGAAAGGCGACGCAAGGGACGAAAGGCGATGCAAGGGAACGCACGAAAGGGAAGAAAGGCGACGCAAGGGAAGAAAGGCAACGCAAGAGAAGAAAGGCGATGCAAGAGAAGAAAGGCGATGCAAGGGAACGCACGAAAGGGAAGAAAGGCGACGGAAGGGAAGAAAGGCAACGCAAGAGAAGAAAGGCGATGCAAGGGAACGCACGAACGGGAAGAAAGGCGACGGAAGGGAAGAAAGGCGACGCATGAGAAGAAAGGCGATGCAAGGGAACGCACGAACGGGAAGAAAGGCGACGGAAGGGAAGAAAGGCAACGCAAGAGAAGAAAGGCGATGCAAGGGAACGCACGAAAGGGAATAAAGGCGACGGAAGGGAAGAAAGGCGATGAAAGAGAAGAAAGGCGATGCAAGGGAACGCACGAACGGGAAGAAAGGCGACGGAAGGGAAGAAAGGCGAAGCAAGGGAAAGGAGGAACGGGAAGACAGGTGACGCAAGGGAAAGCAGGAATGGGAAGAAATGCGATGCAAGGGAAGAAAGGCGACGCAAGGGAAGAATGGCTACACATGGAAAAGCAGGAACGGGAAGAAAGGCGAAGCAAGGTTAAGCAGGAACGGGAAGAAAGGCGATGCAAGGGAAAGGAGGAACGGTAAGAAAGGCGATGCAAGGGAAGAATGGCTACGCAAGCGAAGAAAGGCGACGCAAGGGAAAGCAGGAACTGGAAGAAAGGCGACGCAAGGGAAGCAAGTTGTAGCAAGGGAAAGTAGGAACGGGAAGAAAGGCGACGCAAGGGAAAGCAGGAACGAGAAGAAAGGCGATGCAAGGGAAGAAAGGCGACGCAAGGGAAGATAGGCGACGCAAGGGAAAGCAGGAATGGTAAGAAAGGCGACGGAAGGGTAGAAAGGCTATGCAAGGACAAGCAGGAATTGTTAGAAAGGCGACGCAAGGGAAGAAAGGCGATGCAAGGGTAGAAAGGCGATGCAAGGGAAGAAAGGCGATGCAAGGGAAGAAAGGCGACGCTCAGAAAGCAGGAAAGGGAAGAAAGGCAACGCAATGGAAAGCAGGAACGAGAAGAAAGGCGACGCGCGGAAACAAAGTCGACGCAAGGGAAAGTAGGAACGGGAAGAAAGGAGACGCAAGGGAAGAAAGGCGGCGCAAGGGAAAGCAGGAACGGGAAGAAAGGAGATGCATGGGAAGAAAGCTGACGCAAGGGAAAGCAGGAACGGGAGGAAAGGTGACGCAAGGGAAAGGAGGTACGGTAAGAAAGGCGACGCAAGGGAAGAAAGGCGATGCAAGGGAAGCAAGGCGATGCAAGGGAAGCAAGGCGACGGAAGGGAAATCAGGAAGGGGAGGAAAGGCGACGCAAGGGAAGAAAGGCGATGCAAGGGATAGCAGAAATGGGAAATAAGGCTTCGGAAGGGAAAGCAGGAACGAGAAGAAAGGCGATGCAAGGGTAAGCAGGAATGGTAAGAAAGGCGACGCAAGGGAAGAAAGGCGATGCAAGGGAAGTAAGGCGCTGCAAGGGAAGCAAGGCGAAGCAAGGGAAATCAGGAACGGGAAGAAAGGCGACGCAAGGGAAGAAAGGCAACGCAAGAGAAGAAAGGCGATGCAAGGGAACGCACGAACGGGAAGAAAGGCGACGGAAGGGAAGAAAGGCGATGCAAGGGAAAGGAGGAACGGGAAGACAGGCTACGCAAGAGAAAGCAGGAACGGGAAGAAATGCGATGCAAGGGAAGAAAGGCGACGGAAGGGAAGAAAGGCCACGCACGGGAAAGCAGGAAGGGGAAAAAAGGCGATGCAAGGGAAGAAAGGCGACGCAGGGGAAGAAAGGTGACGCAAGGGAAAGCAGGAACGGGAAGAAAGGCGTGGCAAGGGAAAGCAGGAACGGGAAGAACGGCAACGCAAGGGAAGAAAGTCGACGCAAGGGAAGGCAGGAACTGCAAGTAAGGCGACGCATGGAAAGAAAGGCGATGCAAGAGAAAGTAGGAAAGGGAAGAAAGGCGACGCAAGGGAAGAAAGGCGGCGCAAGGGAAAGCAGGAACGGGAAGAAAGGAGATGCATGGGAAGAAAGCTGACGCAAGGGAAAGCAGGAACGGGAGGAAAGGTGACGCAAGGGAAAGTAGGAACGGTAAGAAAAGCGACGCAAGGGATCGCAGGAATGAGAAGAAAGGCGACGCAAGGAATGAAAGGCGATGCAAGGAAAAGTAGGAAAGGGAAGAAAGGAGACACAAGGGAAGAAAGGCGGCGCAAGGGAAAGCAGGAATGGTAAGAAAGGCGATGCAAGGGTATGAAATGCGACGCAAGGGAAAGCAGGAATGGGAAGAAAGGCGATGCAAGGGTAGAAAGGCGATGCAAGGGGTGAAAGGCGATGCAAGGGAGGCCAGGCGACGCAAGGGAAAGCAGGAACAGGAAGAAAGGCGACGCACGGGAATGGAGGGACGAGAAGAAAGGCGACGCAAGGGAAGAAAGGCGACGCAGGGGAAGAAAGGCGACGCGAGGGAAAGCAGGAATGGTAAGAAAGGCGATGCAAGGGTAGAAAGGCGATGCAAGGGAAGAAAGGCGATGCAAGGGAGGCCAGGCGACGCAAGGGAAAGCAGGAACAGGAAGAAAGGCGACGCACGGGAATGGAGGGACGAGAAGAAAGGCGACGCAAGGGAAGAAAGGCGACGCAGGGGAAGAAAGGCGACGCGAGGGAAAGCAGGAATGGTAAGAAAGGCGATGCAAGGGTATGAAATGCGACGCAAGGGAAAGCAGGAATGGGAAGAAAGGCGACGCAAGGGAAGAAAGGCGATGCAAGGGAAGAAAGGCGATGCAAGGGAAGAAAGGCGATGCAAGGGAAGCAAGGCGATGCAAGGGAAAGCAGATATGGGAAATAAGGCTTCGGAAGGGAAAGCAGGAACGAGAAGAAAGGTGACGCAAGGGAAAGGAGGTACGGTAAGAAAGGCGACGCAAGGGAAGAAAGGCGATGCAAGGGAGGAAAGGAGATGCAAGGGAAGCAAGGCGACGGAAGGGAAATCAGGAAGGGGAGGAAAGGCGACGCAAGGGAAGAAAGGCGATGCAAGGGAAAGCAGAAATGGGAAATATGGCACCGGAAGGGAAAGCAGGAACGAGAAGAAAGGCGAAGCAAGGGTAAGCAGGAATGGTAAGAAAGGCGACGCAAGGGAAGAAAGGCGATGCACGGGAAGAAAGGCGCTGCAAGGGAAGCAAGGCGACGCAAGGGAAATCAGGAACGGGAAGAAAGGCGACGCAAGGGAAGAAAGGCAACGCAAGAGAAGAAAGGCGATGCAAGGGAACGCACGAACGGGAAGAAAGGCGACGGAAGGGAAGAAAGGCGATGCAAGGGAAAGGAGGAACGGGAAGACAGGCTACGCAAGAGAAAGCAGGAACTGGAAGAAATGCGATGCACGGGAAGAAAGGCGACGCAAGGGAAGAAAGGCCACGCACGGGAAAGCAGGAAGGGGAAAAAAGGCGATGCAAGGGAAGAAAGGCGACGCAGGGGAAGAAAGGTGACGCAAGGGAAAGCAGGAACGGGAAGAAAGGCGTGGCAAGGGAAAGCAGGAACGGGAAGAAAGGCAACGCAAGGGAAGAAAGTCGACGCAAGGGAAGGCAGGAACTGCAAGAAAGGCGACGCATGGAAAGAAAGGCGATGCAAGAGAAAGTAGGAAAGGGAAGAAAGGCGACGCAAGGGAAGAAAAGCGGCGCAAGGGAAAGCAGGAACGGGAAGAAAGGAGATGCATGGGAAGAAAGCTGACGCAAGGGAAAGCAGGAACGGGAGGAAAGGCGACGCAAGGGAAAGCAGGAATGGTAAGAAAGGCGACGCAAGGGAAAGCAGGAAAGGGAAGAAAGGCAACGCAAGGGAAAGCAGGAACGAGAAGAAAGGCGACGCGCGGAAAGAAAGTCGACGCAAGGGAAAGTAGGAACGGGAAGAAAGGCGATGCAAGGGAAGATAGGCGACACAAGGGAAAGCAGGAATGGTAAGAAAGGCGACGCAAGGGAAGAAAGGCGATGCAAGGGAAGAAAGGCGACGCAAGGGAGGCCAGGCGCCGCAAGGGAAAGCAGGAACAGGAAGAAAGGCGACGCTCGGGAAAGCAGGAACGAGAAGAAAGGCGACGCAAGGGAATGCAGGAACGGTAAGAAAGGCGACGCAAGGGGAGAAAGGCGACGCAGGGGAAGAAAAGCGACGCGAGGGAAAGCAGGAATGGTAAGAAAGGCGATGCAAGGGAATGAAATGCGACGCAAGGGAAAGCAGGAATGGGAAGAAAGGCGACGCAAGGGACGAAAGGCGATGCAAGGGAACGCACGAAAGGGAAGAAAGGCGACGCAAGGGAAGAAAGGCAACGCAAGGGAAGAAAGGCAACGCAAGAGAAGAAAGGCGATGCAAGGGAACGCACGAAAGGGAAGAAAGGCGACGGAAGGGAAGAAAGGCAACGCAAGAGAAGAAAGGCGATGCAAGGGAACGCACGAACGGGAAGAAAGGCGACGGAAGGGAAGAAAGGCGACGCATGAGAAGAAAGGCGATGCAAGGGAACGCACGAACGGGAAGAAAGGCGACGGAAGGGAAGAAAGGCAACGCAAGAGAAGAAAGGCGATGCAAGGGAACGCACGAAAGGGAATAAAGGCGACGGAAGGGAAGAAAGGCGATGCAAGAGAAGAAAGGCGATGCAAGGGAACGCACGAACGGGAAGAAAGGCGACGGAAGGGAAGAAAGGCGAAGCAAGGGAAAGGAGGAACGGGAAGACAGGTGACGCAAGGGAAAGCAGGAATGGGAAGAAATGCGATGCAAGGGAAGAAAGGCGACGCAAGGGAAGAAAGGCTACACATGGAAAAGCAGGAACGGGAAGAAAGGCGAAGCAAGGTTAAGCAGGAACGGGAAGAAAGGCGATGCAAGGGAAAGGAGGAACGGTAAGAAAGGCGATGCAAGGGAAGAATGGCTACGCAAGCGAAGAAAGGCGACGCAAGGGAAAGCAGGAACTGGAAGAAAGGCGACGCAAGGGAAGCAAGTTGTAGCAAGGGAAAGTAGGAACGGGAAGAAAGGCGACGCAAGGGAAAGCAGGAACGAGAAGAAAGGCGATGCAAGGGAAGAAAGGCGACGCAAGGGAAGATAGGCGACGCAAGGGAAAGCAGGAATGGTAAGAAAGGCGACGGAAGGGTAGAAAGGCTATGCAAGGACAAGCAGGAATTGTTAGAAAGGCGACGCAAGGGAAGAAAGGCGATGCAAGGGTAGAAAGGCGATGCAAGGGAAGAAAGGCGATGCAAGGGAAGAAAGGCGACGCTCAGAAAGCAGGAAAGGGAAGAAAGGCAACGCAATGGAAAGCAGGAACGAGAAGAAAGGCGACGCGCGGAAAGAAAGTCGACGCAAGGGAAAGTAGGAACGGGAAGAAAGGCGATGCAAGGGAAGATAGGAGACGCAAGGGAAAGCAGGAACGAGAAGAAAGGCGATGCAAGGGAATGCAGGAACGGAAAGAAGGGCGTCGCAGGGGAAGAAAGGCGA
This sequence comes from Lophura swinhoii, assembly GCA_030408155.1. NCBI lineage: Eukaryota > Metazoa > Chordata > Aves > Galliformes > Phasianidae > Lophura > Lophura swinhoii. The sequence goes on along the minus strand of JASCYN010000150.1, from coordinate 10,047,438 downwards.
CGCGAGGGAAAGCAGGAAAGGTAAGAAAGGCGATGCAATTGTATGAAATGCGACGCAAGGGAAAGCAGGAATGGGAAGAAAGGCGACGCAAGGGAAGAAAGGCGATGCAAGGGAAGAAAGGCGATACAAGGGAAGAAAGGCGATGCAAGGGAAGCAAGGCGACGCAAGGGAAATCAGGAAGGGGAAGAAAGGCGACGCAAGGGAAGAAAGGCGATGCAAGGGAAAGCAGAAATGGGAAATAAGGCTCCGGAAGGGAAAGCAGGAACGAGAAGAAAGGCGAAGCAAGGGTAAGCAGGAATGGTAAGAAAGGCGACGCACGGGTAGAGAGGCGATGCAAGTGAATGGTGGAATGGGAAGAAAGGCGACGGAAGGGAAAGCAGGAACGGGAAGTAAGGCGTCGGAAGGGAAAGCAGGAACGCGAAGAAAGGAGATGCATGGGAAGAAAGCTGACGCAATGGAAAGCAGGAACGGGAGGAAAGGCAACGGAAGGGAAGAAAGGCGATGCAAGGGAAAGGAGGAACGGGAAGACAGGCTACGCAAGAGAAAGCAGGAACTGGAAGAAATGCGATGCACGGGAAGAAAGGCGACGCAAGGGAAGAAAGGCCACGCACGGGAAAGCAGGAAGGGGAAAAAAGGCGATGCAAGGGAAGAAAGGCGACGCAGGGGAAGAAAGGTGACGCAAGGGAAAGCAGGAACGGGAAGAAAGGCAACGCAAGGGAAGAAAGGCGGCGCAAGGGAAAGCAGGAACGGGAAGAAAGGAGATGCATGGGAAGAAAGCTGACGCAAGGGAAAGCAGGAACGGGAGGAAAGGCGACGCAAGGGAAAGCAGGAACGAGAAGAAAGGTGACGCAAGGGAAAGGAGGTACGGTAAGAAAGGCGACGCAAGGGAAGAAAGGCGATGCAAGGGAGGAAAGGAGATGCAAGGGAAGCAAGGCGACGGAAGGGAAATCAGGAAGGGGAGGAAAGGCGACGCAAGGGAAGAAAGGCGATGCAAGGGAAAGCAGAAATGGGAAATATGGCACCGGAAGGGAAAGCAGGAATGGTAAGAAAGGCGAAGCAAGGGTAAGCAGGAATGGTAAGAAAGGCGACGCAAGGGAAGAAAGGCGATGCACGGGAAGAAAGGCGCTGCAAGGGAAGCAAGGCGACGCAAGGGAAATCAGGAACGGGAAGAAAGGCGACGCAAGGGAAGAAAGGCGATGCAAGGGTAGAAAGGCGATGCAAGGGAAGAAAGGCGATGCAAGGGAAGAAAGGCGACGCACAGAAAGCAGGAAAGGGAAGAAAGGCAACGTAAGGGAAGAAAGGCGACGCAAGGGTAGAAAGGCGACGCACGGAAAGCAGGTAAGGGAAGAAAGGCAACGCAATGGAAAGCAGGAACGAGAAGTAAGGCGACGCGCGGAAAGAAAGTCGACGCAAGGGAAAGTAGGAACGGAAAGAAAGATGACGCAAGGGATCGCAGGAACGAGAAGAAAGGCGACGCAAGGAATGAAAGGCGATGCAAGGGAAAGTAGGAAAGGGAAGAAAGGAGACACAAGGGAAGAAAGGCGGCGCAAGGGAAAGCAGGAACGGGAAGAAAGGAGATGCATGGGAAGAAAGCTGACGCAAGGGAAAGCAGGAACGGGAGGAAAGGTGACGCAAGGGAAAGCAGGAACGAGAAGAAAGGTGACGCAAGGGAAAGGAGGTACGGTAAGAAAGGCGACGCAAGGGAAGAAAGGCGATGCAAGGGAAGCAAGGCGATGCAAGGGAAGCAAGGCGACGGAAGGGAAATCAGGAAGGGGAGGAAAGGCGACGCAAGGGAAGAAAGGCGATGCAAGGGATAGCAGAAATGGGAAATAAGGCTTCGGAAGGGAAAGCAGGAACGAGAAGAAAGGCGAAGCAAGGGTAAGCAGGAATGGTAAGAAAGGCGACGCAAGGGAAGAAAGGCGATGCAAGGGAAGTAAGGCGCTGCAAGGGAAGCAAGGCGAAGCAAGGGAAATCAGGAACGGGAAGAAAGGCGACGCAAGGGAAGAAAGGCAACGCAAGAGAAGAAAGGCGATGCAAGGGAACACACGAACGGGAAGAAAGGCGACGGAAGGGAAGAAAGGCGATGCAAGGGAAAGGAGGAACGGGAAGACAGGCTACGCAAGAGAAAGCAGGAACGGGAAGAAATGCGATGCAAGGGAAGAAAGGCGACGGAAGGGAAGAAAGGCCACGCACGGGAAAGCAGGAAGGGGAAAAAAGGCGATGCAAGGGAAGAAAGGCGACGCAGGGGAAGAAAGGTGACGCAAGGGAAAGCAGGAACGGGAAGAAAGGCGTGGCAAGGGAAAGCAGGAACGGGAAGAACGGCAACGCAAGGGAAGAAAGTCGACGCAAGGGAAGGCAGGAACTGCAAGTAAGGCGACGCATGGAAAGAAAGGCGATGCAAGAGAAAGTAGGAAAGGGAAGAAAGGCGACGCAAGGGAAGAAAGGCGGCGCAAGGGAAAGCAGGAACGGGAAGAAAGGAGATGCATGGGAAGAAAGCTGACGCAAGGGAAAGCAGGAACGGGAGGAAAGGTGACGCAAGGGAAAGTAGGAACGGTAAGAAAAGCGACGCAAGGGATCGCAGGAATGAGAAGAAAGGCGACGCAAGGAATGAAAGGCGAGGCAAGGGAAAGCAGGAAAGGGAAGAAAGGAGACACAAGGGAAGAAAGGCGGCGCAAGGGAAAGCAGGAATGGTAAGAAAGGCGATGCAAGGGTATGAAATGCGACGCAAGGGAAAGCAGGAATGGGAAGAAAGGCGATGCAAGGGTAGAAAGGCGATGCAAGGGGTGAAAGGCGATGCAAGGGAGGCCAGGCGACGCAAGGGAAAGCAGGAACAGGAAGAAAGGCGACGCACGGGAATGGAGGGACGAGAAGAAAGGCGACGCAAGGGAAGAAAGGCGATGCAGGGGAAGAAAGGCGACGCGAGGGAAAGCAGGAATGGTAAGAAAGGCGATGCAAGGGTAGAAAGGCGATGCAAGGGGAGAAAGGCGATGCAAGGGAGGCCAGGCGACGCAAGGGAAAGCAGGAACAGGAAGAAAGGCGACGCTCGGGAAAGCAGGAACGAGAAGAAAGGCGACGCAAGGGAATGCAGGAACGGTAAGAAAGGCGACGCAAGGGGAGAAAGGCGACGCAGGGGAAGAAAAGCGACGCGAGGGAAAGCAGGAATGGTAAGAAAGGCGATGCAAGGGAATGAAATGCGACGCAAGGGAAAGCAGGAATGGGAAGAAAGGCGACGCAAGGGAAGAAAGGCGATGCAAGGGAAGAAAGGCGATGCAAGGGAAGAAAGGCGATGCAAGGGAAGCAAGGCGATGCAAGGGAAAGCAGATATGGGAAATAAGGCTTCGGAAGGGAAAGCAGGAACGAGAAGAAAGGTGACGCAAGGGAAAGCAGGAACGGGAAGAAAGGCGATGCAAGGGAAGAAAGGCGACGCAAGGGAGGCCAGGCGCCGCAAGGGAAAGCAGGAACAGGAAGAAAGGCGACGCTCGGGAAAGCAGGAACGAGAAGAAAGGCGACGCAAGGGAATGCAGGAACGGTAAGAAAGGCGACGCAAGGGGAGAAAGGCGACGCAGGGGAAGAAAAGCGACGCGAGGGAAAGCAGGAATGGTAAGAAAGGCGATGCAAGGGAATGAAATGCGACGCAAGGGAAAGCAGGAATGGGAAGAAAGGCGACGCAAGGGACGAAAGGCGATGCAAGGGAACGCACGAAAGGGAAGAAAGGCGACGCAAGGGAAGAAAGGCAACGCAAGAGAAGAAAGGCGATGCAAGGGAACGCACGAAAGGGAAGAAAGGCGACGGAAGGGAAGAAAGGCAACGCAAGAGAAGAAAGGCGATGCAAGGGAACGCACGAACGGGAAGAAAGGCGACGGAAGGGAAGAAAGGCGACGCATGAGAAGAAAGGCGATGCAAGGGAACGCACGAACGGGAAGAAAGGCGACGGAAGGGAAGAAAGGCAACGCAAGAGAAGAAAGGCGATGCAAGGGAACGCACGAAAGGGAATAAAGGCGACGGAAGGGAAGAAAGGCAACGCAAGAGAAGAAAGGCGATGCAAGGGAACGCACGAACGGGAAGAAAGGCGACGGAAGGGAAGAAAGGCGAAGCAAGGGAAAGGAGGAACGGGAAGACAGGTGACGCAAGGGAAAGCAGGAATGGGAAGAAATGCGATGCAAGGGAAGAAAGGCGACGCAAGGGAAGAATGGCTACACATGGAAAAGCAGGAACGGGAAGAAAGGCGAAGCAAGGTTAAGCAGGAACGGGAAGAAAGGCGATGCAAGGGAAAGGAGGAACGGTAAGAAAGGCGATGCAAGGGAAGAATGGCTACGCAAGCGGAGAAAGGCGACGCAAGGGAAAGCAGGAACTGGAAGAAAGGCGACGCAAGGGAAGCAAGTTGTAGCAAGGGAAAGTAGGAACGGGAAGAAAGGCGACGCAAGGGAAAGCAGGAACGAGAAGAAAGGCGATGCAAGGGAAGAAAGGCGACGCAAGGGAAGATAGGCGACGCAAGGGAAAGCAGGAATGGTAAGAAAGGCGACGGAAGGGTAGAAAGGCTATGCAAGGACAAGCAGGAATTGTTAGAAAGGCGACGCAAGGGAAGAAAGGCGATGCAAGGGTAGAAAGGCGATGCAAGGGAAGAAAGGCGATGCAAGGGAAGAAAGGCGACGCTCAGAAAGCAGGAAAGGGAAGAAAGGCAACGTAAGGGAAGAAAGGCGACGCAAGGGAAGAAAGGCGACGCACGGAAAGCAGGAAAGGGAAGAAAGGCAACGCAATGGAAAGCAGGAACGAGAAGAAAGGCGACGCGCGGAAAGAAAGTCGACGCAAGGGAAAGTAGGAACGGGAAGAAAGGCGATGCAAGGGAAGATAGGAGACGCAAGGGAAAGCAGGAACGAGAAGAAAGGCGATGCAAGGGAATGCAGGAACGGAAAGAAGGGCGTCGCAGGGGAAGAAAGGCGACGCGAGGGAAAGCAGGAAAGGTAAGAAAGGCGATGCAATTGTATGAAATGCGACGCAAGGGAAAGCAGGAATGGGAAGAAAGGCGACGCAAGGGACGAAAGGCGATGCAAGGGAACGCACGAAAGGGAAGAAAGGCGACGCAAGGGAAGAAAGGCAACGCAAGAGAAGAAAGGCGATGCAAGGGAACGCACGAAAGGGAAGAAAGGCGACGGAAGGGAAGAAAGGCAACGCAAGAGAAGAAAGGCGATGCAAGGGAACGCACGAACGGGAAGAAAGGCGACGGAAGGGAAGAAAGGCGACGCATGAGAAGAAAGGCGATGCAAGGGAACGCACGAACGGGAAGAAAGGCGACGGAAGGGAAGAAAGGCAACGCAAGAGAAGAAAGGCGATGCAAGGGAACGCACGAAAGGGAATAAAGGCGACGGAAGGGAAGAAAGGCAACGCAAGAGAAGAAAGGCGATGCAAGGGAACGCACGAACGGGAAGAAAGGCGACGGAAGGGAAGAAAGGCGAAGCAAGGGAAAGGAGGAACGGGAAGACAGGTGACGCAAGGGAAAGCAGGAATGGGAAGAAATGCGATGCAAGGGAAGAAAGGCGACGCAAGGGAAGAATGGCTACACATGGAAAAGCAGGAACGGGAAGAAAGGCGAAGCAAGGTTAAGCAGGAACGGGAAGAAAGGCGATGCAAGGGAAAGGAGGAACGGTAAGAAAGGCGATGCAAGGGAAGAATGGCTACGCAAGCGGAGAAAGGCGACGCAAGGGAAAGCAGGAACTGGAAGAAAGGCGACGCAAGGGAAGCAAGTTGTAGCAAGGGAAAGTAGGAACGGGAAGAAAGGCGACGCAAGGGAAAGCAGGAACGAGAAGAAAGGCGATGCAAGGGAAGAAAGGCGACGCAAGGGAAGATAGGCGACGCAAGGGAAAGCAGGAATGGTAAGAAAGGCGACGGAAGGGTAGAAAGGCTATGCAAGGACAAGCAGGAATTGTTAGAAAGGCGACGCAAGGGAAGAAAGGCGATGCAAGGGTAGAAAGGCGATGCAAGGGAAGAAAGGCGATGCAAGGGAAGAAAGGCGACGCTCAGAAAGCAGGAAAGGGAAGAAAGGCAACGTAAGGGAAGAAAGGCGACGCAAGGGAAGAAAGGCGACGCACGGAAAGCAGGAAAGGGAAGAAAGGCAACGCAATGGAAAGCAGGAACGAGAAGAAAGGCGACGCGCGGAAAGAAAGTCGACGCAAGGGAAAGTAGGAACGGGAAGAAAGGCGATGCAAGGGAAGATAGGAGACGCAAGGGAAAGCAGGAACGAGAAGAAAGGCGATGCAAGGGAATGCAGGAACGGAAAGAAGGGCGTCGCAGGGGAAGAAAGGCGACGCGAGGGAAAGCAGGAAAGGTAAGAAAGGCGATGCAATTGTATGAAATGCGACGCAAGGGAAAGCAGGAATGGGAAGAAAGGCGACGCAAGGGAAGAAAGGCGATGCAAGGGAAGAAAGGCGATACAAGGGAAGAAAGGCGATGCAAGGGAAGCAAGGCGACGCAAGGGAAATCAGGAAGGGGAAGAAAGGCGACGCAAGGGAAGAAAGGCGATGCAAGGGAAAGCAGAAATGGGAAATAAGGCTCCGGAAGGGAAAGCAGGAACGAGAAGAAAGGCGAAGCAAGGGTAAGCAGGAATGGTAAGAAAGGCGACGCACGGGTAGAGAGGCGATGCAAGTGAATGGTGGAATGGGAAGAAAGGCGACGGAAGGGAAAGCAGGAACGGGAAGTAAGGCGTCGGAAGGGAAAGCAGGAACGCGAAGAAAGGAGATGCATGGGAAGAAAGCTGACGCAATGGAAAGCAGGAACGGGAGGAAAGGCAACGGAAGGGAAGAAAGGCGATGCAAGGGAAAGGAGGAACGGGAAGACAGGCTACGCAAGAGAAAGCAGGAACTGGAAGAAATGCGATGCACGGGAAGAAAGGCGACGCAAGGGAAGAAAGGCCACGCACGGGAAAGCAGGAAGGGGAAAAAAGGCGATGCAAGGGAAGAAAGGCGACGCAGGGGAAGAAAGGTGACGCAAGGGAAAGCAGGAACGGGAAGAAAGGCGTGGCAAGGGAAAGCAGGAACGGGAAGAAAGGCAACGCAAGGGAAGAAAGTCGACGCAAGGGAAGGCAGGAACTGCAAGAAAGGCGACGCATGGAAAGAAAGGCGATGCAAGAGAAAGTAGGAAAGGGAAGAAAGGCGACGCAAGGGAAGAAAAGCGGCGCAAGGGAAAGCAGGAACGGGAAGAAAGGAGATGCATGGGAAGAAAGCTGACGCAAGGGAAAGCAGGAACGGGAGGAAAGGTGACGCAAGGGAAAGCAGGAATTGTAAGAAAGGCGACGCAAGGGAAAGCAGGAAAGGGAAGAAAGGCAACGCAAGGGAAAGCAGGAACGAGAAGAAAGGCGACGCGCGGAAAGAAAGTCGACGCAAGGGAAAGTAGGAACGGGAAGAAAGGCGATGCAAGGGAAGATAGGCGACGCAAGGGAAAGCAGGAATGGTAAGAAAGGCGACGCAAGGGAAGAAAGGCGATGCAAGGGAAGAAAGGCGACGCAAGGGAGGCCAGGCGCCGCAAGGGAAAGCAGGAACAGGAAGAAAGGCGACGCTCGGGAAAGCAGGAACGAGAAGAAAGGAGACGCAAGGGAATGCAGGAACGGTAAGAAAGGCGACGCAAGGGGAGAAAGGCGACGCAGGGGAAGAAAAGCGACGCGAGGGAAAGCAGGAATGGTAAGAAAGGCGATGCAAGGGAATGAAATGCGACGCAAGGGAAAGCAGGAATGGGAAGAAAGGCGACGCAAGGGACGAAAGGCGATGCAAGAGAAGAAAGGCGATGCAAGGCAACGCACGAAAGGGAAGAAAGGCGACGCAAGGGAAGAAAGGCAACGCAAGAGAAGAAAGGCGATGCAAGGGAACGCACGAAAGGGAAGAAAGGCGACGAAAGGGAAGAAAGGCAACGCAAGAGAAGAAAGGCGATGCAAGGGAACGCACGAACGGGAAGAAAGGCGACGGAAGGGAAGAAAGGCAACGCAAGAGAAGAAAGGCGATGCAAGGGAACGCACGAACGGCAAGAAAGGCGACGGAAGGGAAGAAAGGCGACGCAAGGGAAGAAAGGCAACGCAAGAGAAGAAAGGCGATGCAAGGGAACGCACGAAAGGGAAGAAAGGCGACGAAAGGGAAGAAAGGCAACGCAAGAGAAGAAAGGCGATGCAAGGGAACGCACGAAAGGGAAGAAAGGCGACGAAAGGGAAGAAAGGCAACGCAAGAGAAGAAAGGCGATGCAAGGGAACGCACGAAAGGGAAGAAAGGCGACGGAAGGGAAGAAAGGCAACGCAAGAGAAGAAAGGCGATGCAAGGGAACGCACGAACGGGAAGAAAGGCGACGGAAGGGAAGAAAGGCGACGCATGAGAAGAAAGGCGATGCAAGGGAACGCACGAACGGGAAGAAAGGCGACGGAAGGGAAGAAAGGCAACGCAAGAGAAGAAAGGCGATGCAAGGGAACGCACGAAAGGGAAGAAAGGCGATGGAAGGGAAGAAAGGCAACGCAAGAGAAGAAAGGCGATGCAAGGGAACGCACGAACGGGAAGAAAGGCGACGGAAGGGAAGAAAGGCGAAGCAAGGGAAAGGAGGAACGGGAAGACAGGTGACGCAAGGGAAAGCAGGAATGGGAAGAAATGCGATGCAAGGGAAGAAAGGCGACGCAAGGGAAGAATGGCTACACATGGGAAAGCAGGAACGGGAAGAAAGGCGAAGCAAGGTTAAGCAGGAACGGGAAGAAAGGCGATGCAAGGGAAAGGAGGAACGGTAAGAAAGGCGATGCAAGGGAAGAATGGCTACGCAAGCGAAGAAAGGCGACGCAAGGGAAAGCAGGAACTGGAAGAAAGGCGACGCAAGGGAAGCAAGTTGTAGCAAGGGAAAGTAGGAACGGGAAGAAAGGCGACGCAAGGGAAAGCAGGAACGAGAAGAAAGGCGATGCAAGGGAAGAAAGGCGACGCAAGGGAAGATAGGCGACGCAAGGGAAAGCAGGAATGGTAAGAAAGGCGACGGAAGGGTAGAAAGGCTATGCAAGGACAAGCAGGAATTGTTAGAAAGGCGACGCAAGGGAAGAAAAGCGATGCAAGGGTAGAAAGGCGATGCAAGGGAAGAAAGGCGATGCAAGGGAAGAAAGGCGACGCTCAGAAAGCAGGAAAGGGAAGAAAGGCAACGCAATGGAAAGCAGGAACGAGAAGAAAGGCGACGCGCGGAAAGAAAGTCGACGCAAGGGAAAGTAGGAACGGGAAGAAAGGCGATGCAAGGGAAGATAGGAGACGCAAGGGAAAGCAGGAACGAGAAGAAAGGCGACGCAAGGGAATGCAGGAACGGAAAGAAGGGCGACGCAGGGGAAGAAAGGCGACGCGAGGGAAAGCAGGAAAGGTAAGAAAGGCGATGCAATTGTATGAAATGCGACGCAAGGGAAAGCAGGAATGGGAAGAAAGGCGACGCAAGGGAAGAAAGGCGATGCAAGGGAAGAAAGGCGATACAAGGGAAGAAAGGCGATGCAAGGGAAGCAAGGCGACGCAAGGGAAATCAGGAAGGGGAAGAAAGGCGACGCAAGGGAAGAAAGGCGATGCAAGGGAAAGCAGAAATGGGGAATAAGGCTCCGGAAGGGAAAGCAGGAACGAGAAGAAAGGCGAAGCAAGGGTAAGCAGGAATGTTAAGAAAGGCGACGCACGGGTAGAGAGGCGATGCAAGTGAATGGTGGAATGGGAAGAAAGGCGACGGAAGGGAAAGCTGGAACGGGAAGTAAGGCGTCGGAAGGGAAAGCAGGAACGAGAAGAAAGGCGAAGCAAGGGTAAGCAGGAACGTGAACAAAGGCGGCGCACGGAAAGAAAGTCGAAGCAAGGGAAAGTAGGAAAGGGAAGAAAGGAGACGCAAGGGAAAGCAGGAACGCGAAGAAAGGAGATGCATGGGAAGAAAGCTGACGCAATGGAAAGCAGGAACGGGAGGAAAGGCGACGCAAGGGAAAGCAGGAACGAGAAGAAGGGTGATGCAAGGGAAAGGAGGTACGGTAAGAAAGGCGACGCAAGGGAAGAAAGGCTATGCACGGGAAGAAAGGCGATGCAAGGGAAGCAAGGCGACGGAAGGGAAATCAGGAAGGGGAGGAAAGGCGACGCAAGGGAAGAAAGGCGATGCAAGGGAAAGCAGAAAGGGGAAATAAGGCTTCGGAAGGGAAAGCAGGAACGAGAAGAAAGGCGAAGCTAGGGTAAAAAGGAATGGTAAGAAAGGCGATGCAAGGGAAGAAAGGCGATGCAAGGGTAGAAAGGCGATGCAAGGGAACGCACGAACGGGAAGAAAGGCGACGAAAGGGAAGAAAGGCGATGCAAGGGAAAGGAGGAACGGGAAGACAGGCTACGCAAGAGAAAGCAGGAATGGGAAGAAATGCGATGCAAGGGAAGAAAGGTGACGCAAGGGAAAGCAGGAACGGGAAGAAAGGTGACGCAAGGGAAAGCAGGAGCGGTATCAAAGGCGACGCAAGGGAAGAAAGGCGATGCAAGGGAAGAAAGGCGTCGCAAGGGAGGCCAGGTGACGCACGGGAAAGCAGGAACAGGAAGAAAGGCGACGCTCGGGAAAGCAGGAACGAGAAGAAAGGCGACGCAAGGGAATGTAGGAACGGTAAGAAAGGCGGTGCATGGAAAGAAAGTCGACGCAAGGGAAAGTAAGAACGGAAAGAAAGATGACGCAAGGGATCGCAGGAACGAGAAGAAAGGCGACGCAAGGAATGAAAGGAGATGCAAGGGAAAGTAGGAAAGGGAAGAAAGGAGACGCAAGGGAAGAAAGGCGGCGCAAGGGAAAGCAGAAACGGGAAGAATGGAGATGCATGGGAAGAAAGCTGACGCAAGGGAAAGCAGGAACGGGAGGAAAGGCGACGCAAGCGAAAGCAGGAACGAGAAGAAAGGTGACGCAAGGGAAAGGAGGTACGGTAAGAAAGGCGACGCAAGGGAAGAAAGGTGATGCAAGGGAAGTAAGGCGATGCAAGGGAAGCAAGGCGACGCAAGGGAAATCAGGAAGGGGAAGAAAGGCGGCGCAAGGGAAGAAAGGCGATGCAAGGGAAAGCAGAAATGGGAAATAAGGCTTCGGAAGGGAAAGCAGGAAGGAGAAGAAAGGCGAAGCAAGGGTAAGCAGGAATGGTAAGGAAGGCGACGCAAGGGTAAGCAGGAATGGTAAGAAAGGCGACGCAAGGGTAGAGAGGCGATGCAAGGGAATGCTGGAATGGGAAGAAAGGCGACGCAAGGGAAAGCAGGAACGGGAAGAAAGGAGATGCATGGGAAGAAAGCTGACGCTAGGGAAAGCAGGAACGGGAGGAAAGGCGACGCATGGGAAAGCAGGAACGAGAAGAAAGGTGACGCAAGGGAAAGCAGGAACGGTAAGAAAGGCGACGCAAGGGAAGAAAGGCGATGCAAGGGAAAGCAGGAACGGGAGGAAAGATGATGCAAGGGAAAGCAGAAACGGTAAGAAAGGCTACGCGAGGGAAGAAAGGCGACGCAAGGGAAGAAAGGCGACGCACGGAAAGCAGGAAAGGGAAGAAAGGCAACGCAAGGGAAAGCAGGAAAGAGAAGAAAGGCGACGCGCGGAAAAAAGTCGACGCTAGGGAAAGTAGGAACGGGAAGAAAGGCGATGCAAGGGTAAGCAGGAACGGGAAGAAAGGCGATGCAAGGGTAAGCAGGAACGGGAAGAAAGGCGTGGCAAGGGAAAGCAGGGCGACGCAAGAGAAAGCAGAAACGGGAAGTAAGGCGTTGGTGGGGAAAGCAGGAACGAGTAGAAAGGCGAAGCAAGGGTAAGCAGGAACGTGAACAAAGGCGGCGCACGGAAAGAAAGTCGAAGCAAGGGAAAGTAGGAACGGAAAGAAAGGCGACGCAAGGGATCGCAGGAACGAGAAGAAAGGCGACGCAAGGAATGAAAGGCGATGCAAGGGAAACTAGGAAAGGGAAGAAAGGAGACACAAGGGAAGAAAGGCGGCGCAAGGGAAAGCAGGAACGGGAAGAAAGGAGATGCATGGGAAGAAAGCTGACGCAAGGGAAAGCAGGAACGGGAAGAAAGGCGACGCAAGAGAAGAAAGGCGACGCAAGGGAACGCACGAACGGGAAGAAAGGCGACGGAAGGGATGAAAGGCGATGCAAGGGAAAGGAGGAACGGGAAGAAATGCGATGCAAGGGAAGAAAGGCGACGCAGGGGAAGAAAGGCGACGCACGGGAAAGCAGGAAGGGTAAAAAAGGCGATGCAAGGGAAGAAAGGCGACGCAGGGGAAGAAAGGCGACGCAAGGGAAAGCAGGAACGGGAAGAAAGGCGTGGCAAGGGAAAGCAGGAACGGTAAGAAAGGCAACGCAAGGGAAGAAAGTCGAAGCAAGGGAAGGCAGGATCTGCAAGAAAGGTGACGCATGGAAAGAAAGGCGATGCAAGGGAAAGTAGGAAAGGGAAGAAAGGAGATGCACGGGAAGAAAGCTGACGCAAGGGAATGCTGGAACGGGAGGAAAGGTGACGCAAGGGAAAGCAGGAACAGGAAGAAAGGCGACGCAAGGGATCGCAGGAACGAGAAGAAAGGCGACGCAAGGAATGAAAGGCGATGCAAGGGAAGAAAGACGATGCAAGGGAAGAAAGGCGACGCAAGGAAGGCCAGGCGACGCAAGGGAAAGCAGGAACAGGAAGAAAGGCGACGCAAGGGAAGAAATGCGACGCAGGGGAAGAAAGGCGACGCAAGGGAAAGCCGGAAAGGGTAGAAAGGCGACGCAAGGGAAGAAAGAAGATGCAAGGGAATAAAGGCGAGGCAAGGGAAGCAAGGCGACGCAAGGGAAAGCAGGAACAGGAAGAAAGGCGACGCACGAGAAAGCAGGAACGAGAAGAAAGGCGACGTAAGGGAAAGCAGGAACGGAAAGAAAAGCGACGCAAGGGAAGGAAAGCGGCGCAGGGGAAGAGAGGCGATGCGAGGGAAAGCAGGAATGGTAAGAAAGGCGACGCAAGGGAAAGCAGGAACGAGAAGAAAGGCGACGCGCGGAAACAAAGTCGACGCAAGGGAAAGTAGGAACGGGTAGAAAGGCAATGCAAGGGAAGATAGGCAACGCAAGCGAAAGCCGGAATGGTAAGAAAGGCGACGGAAGGGTAGAAAGGCGACGCAAGGGAAAGCACGAATGGTAAGAAAGGCGACGCAAGGGAAGAAAGGCGATGCAAGGGAAGAAAGGCGACGCAAGGGAGGCCAGGCGACGCAAGGGAAAGCAGGAACAGGAAGAAAGGCGACGCAGGGGAAAGCCGGAACGAGAAGTAAGGCGACGCAAGGGAATGCAGGAACGGTAAGAAAGGCGACGCAAGGGAAGAAAGGCGACGCAGGGGAAGAAAGGCGATGCGAGGGAAGCAAGGCGACGCATTGGATATCAGAAACGGGAGTAAAGGCGATGCTAGGGAAAGGAGGAACGCGAAGACAGGCGACGCAAGAGAAAGCAGGAACGGGAAGAAATGCGATGCAAGGGAAGAAAGGCGAAGCAAGGGAAGAAAGGCGACGCACGGGAAAGCTGGAAGGGGAAAAAAGGCGACGCAAGGGAAGAAAGGCGACGCAGGGGAAGAAAGGTGACGCAAGGGAAAGCAGGAACGGGAAGAAAGGCGTGGCAAGGGAAAGCAGGAACGGTAAGAAAGGCAACGCAAGGGAAGAAAGTCGAAGCAAGGGAAGGCAGGATCTGCAAGAAAGGTGACGCATGGAAAGAAAGGCGATGCAAGGGAAAGTAGGAAAGGGAAGAATGGAGATGCACGGGAAGAAAGCTGTTGCAAGGGAAAGCTGGAACGGGAGGAAAGGTGACGCAAGGGAAAGCAGGAACGGTAAGAAAGGCGACGCAAGGGATCGCAGGAACGAGAAGAAAGGCGACGCAAGGAATGAAAGGCGATGCAAGGGAAAGTAGTAAAGGGAAGAAAGGAGACACAAGGGAAGAAAGGCGGCGCAAGGGAAAGCAGGAACGGGAAGAAAGGAGATGCATGGGAAGAAAGCTGACGCAAGGGAAAGCAGGAACGGGAGGAAAGGCGACGCAAGGGATTGCAGGAACGAGAAGAAAGGTGACGCTAGGAATGAAAGGCAATGCAAGGGAAAGTAGGAAAGGGAAGAAAGGAGACACAAGGGAAGAAAGGCGGCGCAGGGGAAAGCAGGAACGGGAAGAAAGGAGATGCATGGGAAGAAAGCAGACGCAAGGGAAAGCAGGAACAGGAGGAAAGGCGACGCAAGGGAAAGCAGGAACGAGAAGAAAGGTGACGCAAGGGAAAGCAGGAGCGGTAACAAAGGCGACGCAAGGGAAGAAAGGCGACGCAAGGGAAGAAAGGCGACGCAAGGGAAAGTAGGAGCGGTAAGAAAGGCGACGCAATGGAAGCAAGGCGACGCAGGTGAATAAAGGCGACGCGAGGGAAAGCAAGAATGGTAAGAGAGGCGACGCGAGGGAAAGCAGGAATAGTAAGAAAGGCGACGCAAGGGAAAGCAGGAAAGGGAAGAAAGGCAACGGAAGGGAAAGCAGAAACGAGAAGAAAGGCGACGCGCGGAAAGAAAGTCGACGCAAGGCAAAGTAGGAACGGGAAGAAAGGCGATGCAAGGGAAGATAGGCGACGCAAGCGAAATCAGGAATGGTAAGAAAGGCGACGCAAGGGAAAGCAGGAATGGTAAGAAAGGCGACGCAAGGGAAGAAAGGCAACGCAAGAGAAGAAAGGCGACGGAAGGGAACGCACGAACGGGAAGAAAGGCGACGGAAGGGAAGAAAGGCGATACAAGGTAAAGGAGGAACGGGAAGAAATGCGATGCAAGGGAAGAAAGGCGACGCAAGGGAAGAATGGCGACACACGGGAAAGCAGGAACAGGAAGAAAGGCGTGGCAAGGGAAAGCAGGGCGACGCAAGAGAATGCAGAAACGGGAAGTAAGGCGTCGGAAGGGAAAGCAGTAACGAGAAGAAAGGCGAAGCAAGGTTAAGCAGGAACGGGAAGAAAGGCGATTCAAGGGAAAAGGAGGAACGGTAAGAAAGGCGACGCAAGGAAAGAATGGCGACACAAGGGAAAGCAGGAACGAGAAGAAAGGCGACGCAAGGGAAGAAAGGCGACGCAAGGGAAGATACGCAACGCAAGGTAAAGCAGGAATGGTAAGAAAGGCGACGGAAGGGTAGAAAGGCGACGCACGGAAAGCAGGAATGGGAAGAAAGGCGACGCAAGGGAAGAAAGGCGATGCAAGGGAAAGTAGGAAAGGGAAGAAAGGAGATGAATAGGAAGAAAGCTGACGCAAGGGAAAGCAGGAACGGGAGGAAAGGTGACGCAAGGGTAAGCAGAAACGGTAAGAAAGGCTACGCAGGGAAAGAAAGGCGACGCAAGGGAAGAAAGGCGACGCACGGAAAGCAGGAAAGGGAAGAAAGGCAACGCAAGGGAAAGCAGGAACGAGAAGAAAGGCGACGCGCGGAAAGAAAGTCGACGCAAGGCAAAGTAGGAACGGGAAGAAAGGCGACGCAAGGGAAGATAGGCGACGCAAGGGAAAGCAGGAATGGTAAGAAAGGCGACGGAAGGGTAACAAATGCGACACAAGGGAAAGCAGGAATGGTAAGAAAGGCGACGCTAGGGAAGAAAGGCGATGCAAGGGAAGAAAGGCGACGCAAGGGAGGCCAGGCGACGCAAGGGAAAGCAGGAACAGGAAGAAAGGCGACGCACGGGAAAGCAGGAACGAGAAGAAAGGCGACGCAAGGGAATGCAGGAAAGGTAAGAAAGGCGATGCAAGGGAAGAAAGGCGACGCAGTGGTAGAAAGGCGACGCGAGGGAAAGCAGGAATGGTAAGAAAGGCGATGCAAGGGTATGAAATGCGACGCAAGGGAAAGCAGGAATGGGAAGCAAGGCGACGCAAGGGAAGAAAGGCGATGCAAGGGAAGAAAGGCGACGCAAGGGAAGAAAGGCGACGCAAGGGAAGAAAGGCAATGCAAGGGAAAGCAGAAATGGGAAATAAGGCTTCGGAAGGGAAAGCAGGAACGAGAAGAAAGGCGAAGCAAGGGTAAGCAGGAATGGTAAGAAAGGCGACGCAAGGGTAGAGAGGCGATGCAAGGGTAGGCAGGAATGGGAAGAAAGGCGACGCATGGAAAGAATGGCGACGCTAGAGAAAGCAGAAACGGGAAGTAAGGCGTCGGAAGGGAAAGCAGGAACGAGTAGAAAGGCGAAGCAAGGGTAAGCAGGAATGTGAACAAAGGCGGCGCACGGAAAGAAAGTCGAAGCAAGGGATCGCAGGAACGAGAAGAAAGGTGACGCTAGGAATGAAAGGCGATGCAAGGGAAAGTAGGAACGGGAAGAAAGGAGATGCATGGGAAGAAAGCTGACGCAAGGGAAAGCAGGAACAGGAGGAAAGGCGACGCAAGGGAAAGCAGGAACGAGAAGAAAGGTGACGCAAGGGAAAGCAGGAGCGGTAAAAAAGGCGACGCAAGGGAAGAAAGGCGACGCAAGGGAAGAAAGGCGACGCAAGGGAAAGCAGGAGCGGTAAGAAAGGCGACGCAAGGGAAGAAAGGCAATGCAAGGGAAAGCAGGAAAGGGAAGAAAGGCGAAGCAAGGGAAGCAAGGCGACGCAAGGGAAAGCAAGAACAGGAAGAAAGGCGACGCACGGGAAAGCAGGAACGAGAAGAAAGGCGACGCAAGGTAAAGCAGGAATGGAAAGAAAAGCGACGCAAGGGAAGAAAGGCGACGCAGGGGAAGAAAGGCGACGCGAGGGAAAGCAGGAGCGGTAAGAAAGGCGACGCAAGGGAAGAAAGGCAACGCAAGGGAAAGCCGGAAAGGGAAGAAAGGCGACGCAATGGAAGCAAGGCGACGCAAGGGAAAGCAAGAACAGGAAGAAAGGCGACGCATGGGAAAGCAGGAACGAGAAGAAAGGCGACGCAAGGTAAAGCAGGAACGGAAAGAAAAGCGACGCAAGGGAAGAAAGGCGACGCAGGGGAAGAAAGGCGACGCGAGGGAAAGCAAGAATGGTAAGAAAGGCGACGCGAGGGAAAGCAGGAATGGTAAGAAAGGCGACGCAAGGGAAAGCAGGAAAGGGAAGAAAGGCAACGGAAGGGAAAGCAGAAACGAGAAGAAAGGCGACGCGCGGAAAGAAAGTCGACGCAAGGCAAAGTAGGAACGGGAAGAAAAGCGATGCAAGGGAAGATAGGCGACGCAAGCGAAATCAGGAATGGTAAGAAAGGCGACGGAAGGGTAGAAAGGCGACGCAAGGGAAAGCAGGAATGGTAAGAAAGGCGACGCAAGGGAAGAAAGGCGATGCAAGGGAAGAAAGGCGACACAAGGGAGGCCAGGCGACGCAAGGGAAAGCAGGAACAGAAAGAAAGGCGACGCACGGGAAAGCAGGATCGAGAAGAATGGCGGTGCAAGGGAATGCAGGAACGGTAAGAAAGGCGACGCAAGGGAAGAAAGGCGACGCAGGGGAAGAAAGGCGATGCGAGGGAAAGCAGGAACAGGAAGAAAGGCGACGCACGGGAAAGCAGGAACAGGAAGAAAGGCGACGCTCTGGAAAGCAGGAACGAGAAGAAAGGCGACGCAAGGGAATGCAGGAACGGTAAGAAAGGCGACGCAAGGGAAGAAAGGTGACGCAGGGGAAGAAAGGCGATGCGAGGGAAAGCAGGAATGGTAAGAAAGGCGATGCAAGGGAATGAAATGCGACGCAAGGGAAAGCAGGAATGGGAAGAAAGGCTACGCAAGGGACGAAAGGCGATGCAAGGGAAGAAAGGCGATGCAAGGGAAAGCAGAAATGGTAAGAAAGGCGGCGCAAGGGAAGAAAGGCAACGCAAGAGAAGAAAGGCGACGGAAGGGAACGCACGAACGGGAAGAAAGGCGACGGAAGGGAAGAAAGGCGATGCAAGGGAAAGGAGGAACGGGAAGAAATGCGATGCAAGGGAAGAAAGGCGACGCAAGGGAAGAATGGCGACACAGGGGAAAGCAGGAACAGGAAGAAAGGCGTGGCAAGGGAAAGCAGGGCGACGCAAGAGAATGCAGAAACGGGAAGTAAGGCGTCGGAAGGGAAAGCAGGAACGAGAAGAAAGGCGAAGCAAGGTTAAGCAGGAACGGGAAGAAAGGCGATGCAAGGGAAAGGAGGAACGGTAAGAAAGGCGACGCAAGGAAAGAAAGGCGACGCAAGGGAAAGCAGGAACGAGAAGAAAGGCGACGCAAGGGAAGAAAGGCGACGCAAGGGAAGATACGCAACGCAAGGTAAAGCAGGAATGGTAAGAAAGGCGACGGAAGGGTAGAAAGGCGACACACGGAAAGCAGGAATGGGAAGTAAGGCGACGCAAGGAAAGAAAGGCGATGCAAGGGAAAGTAGGAAAGGGAAGAAAGGAGATGAATAGGAAGAAAGCTGACGCAAGGGAAAGCAGGAACGGGAGGAAAGGTGACGGAAGGGAAAGCAGAAACGGTAAGAAAGGCTACGCAGGGAAAGAAAGGCGACGCAAGGGAAGAAAGGCGACGCACGGAAAGCAGGAAAGGGAAGAAAGGCAACGCAAGGGAAAGCAGGAACGAGAAGAAAGGCGACGCAAGGGAAGATAGGCGACGCAAGGGAAAGCAGGAATGGTAAGAAAGGCGACGGAAGGGTAAGAAATGCGACACAAGGGAAAGCAGGAACGAGAAGAAAGGCGACGCAAGGGAAGATAGGCGACGCAAGGGAAAGCAGGAATGGTAAGAAAGGCGACGGAAGGGTAAGAAATGCGACACAAGGGAAAGCAGGAATGGTAAGAAAGGCGACGCTAGGGAAGAAAGGCGATGCAAGGGAAGAAAGGCGACGCAAGGGAGGCCAGGCGACGCAAGGGAAAGCAGGAACAGGAAGAAAGGCGACGCACGGGAAAGCAGGAACGAGAAGAAATGCGAATCAAGGGAATGCAGGAACGGTAAGAAAGGCGATGCAAGGGAAGAAAGGCGACGCAGTGGTAGAAAGGCGACGCGAGGGAAAGCAGGAATGGTAAGAAAGGCGATGCAAGGGTATGAAATGCGACGCAAGGGAAAGCAGGAATGGGAAGCAAGGCGACGCAAGGGAAGAAAGGCGATGCAAGGGAAGAAAGGCGACGCAAGGGAAGAAAGGCGATGCAAGGGAAGCAAGGCGACGCAAGGGTAATCAGGAAGGGGAAGAAAGGCGACGCAAGGGAAGAAAGGCAATGCAAGGGAAAGCAGAAATGGGAAATAAGGCTTCGGAAGGGGAAGCAGGAACGAGAAGAAAGGCGAAGCAAGGGTAAGCAGGAATGGTAAGAAAGGCGACGCAAGGGTAGAGAGGCGAGGCAAGGGTAGGCAGGAATGGGAAGAAAGGCGACGCATGGAAAGAATGGCGACGCTAGAGAAAGCAGAAACGGGAAGTAAGGCGTCGGAAGGGAAAGCAGGAACGAGTAGAAAGGCGAAGCAAGGGTAAGCAGGAACGTGAACAAAGGCGGCGCACGGAAAGAAAGTCGAAGCAAGGGAAAGTAGGAACGGAAAGAAAGGCGATGCAAGGGAAGATAGGCGACGCAAGCGAAATCAGGAATGGTAAGAAAGGCGACGGAAGGGTAGAAAGGCGACGCAAGGGAAAGCTGGAATGGTAAGAAAGGCGACACAAGGGAAGAAAGGCGATGCAGGGGAAGAAAGGCGACACAAGGGAGGCCTGGCGACACAAGGGAAAGCAGGAACAGGAAGAAAGGCGACGCACGGGAAAGCAGGATCGAGAATAAAGGCGATGCAAGGGAATGCAGGAACGGTAAGAAAGGCGACGCAAGGGAAGAAAGGCGACGCAGGGGAAGAAAGGCGATGCGAGGGAAAGCAGGAACAGGAAGAAAGGCGACGCACGGGAAAGCAGGAACAGGAAGAAAGGCGACGCTCTGCAAAGCAGGAACGAGAAGAAAGGCGACGCAAGGGAAAGCAGGAACGGTAAGAAAGGCGACGCAAGGGAAGAAAGGCGACGCAGGGGAAGAAAGGCGACGCGAGGGAAAGCAGGAATGGTAAGAAAGGCGATGCAAGGGAATGAAATGCGACGCAAGGGAAAGCAGGAATGGGAAGAAAGGCGACGCAAGGGACGAAAGGCGATGCAAGGGAAGAAAGGCGATGCAAGGGAATGCTGGAATGGGAAGAAAGGCGACGCAAGGGAAGAAAGGCGACGCAAGGGAATGCAGAAATGGTAAGAAAGGCGGCGCAAGGGAAGAAAGGCAACGCAAGAGAAGAAAGGCGACGGAAGGGAACGCACGAACGGGAAGAAAGGCGACGGAAGGGAAGAAAGGCGATGCAAGGGAAAGCAGGAACGGGAAGAAAGGAGATGCATGGGAAGAAAGCTGACGCAAGGGAAAGCAGGAACGGGAGGAAAGGTGACGCAAGGAACAGCAGGAACAGTAGGAAAGGCGACACAAGGGATTGCAGGAACGAGAAGAAAGGCGACGCTAGGAATGAAAGGCGATGCAAGGGAAAGTAGGAAAGGGAAGAAAGGAGACACAAGGGAAAAAAGGCGGCGCAAGGGAAAGCAGGAACGGGAAGAAAGGAGATGCATGGGAAGAAAGCTGACGCAAGGGAAAGCAGGAACGGGAGGAAAGGCGACGCAAGGGAAAGCAGGAACGAGAAGAAAGGTGACGCAAGGGAAAGCAGGAGCGGTATCAAAGGCGACGCAAGGGAAGAAAGGCGACGCAAGGGAAGAAAGGCGACGCAAGGGAAAGCAGGAAAGGGAAGAAAGGCGAAGCAAGGGGAGAAAGGCGACGCAAGGGAAGAAAGGCGACGCAATGGAAGCAAGGCGACGCGAGGGAAAGCAAGAATGGTAAGAAAGGCGACGCGAGGGAAAGCAGGAATGGTAAGAAAGGCGACGCAAGGGAAAGCAGGAAAGGGAAGAAAGGCAACGGAAGGGAAAGCAGGAACGAGAAGAAAGGCGACGCGCGGAAAGAAAGTCGATGCAAGGGAAAGTAGGAACGGGAAGAAAGGCGATGCAAGGGAAGATAGGCGACGCAAGCGAAATCAGGAATGGTAAGAAAGGCGACGGAAGGGTAGAAATGCGACGCAAGGGAAAGCAGGAATGGTAAGAAAGGCGACGCAAGGGAAGAAAGGCGATGCAGGGGAAGAAAGGCGACACAAGGGAGGCCAGGCGACGCAAGGGAAAGCAGGAACAGGTAGAAAGGCGACGCACGGGAAAGCAGGATCGAGAAGAAAGGCGATGCAAGGGAATGCAGGAACGGTAAGAAAGGCGACGCAAGGGAAGAAAGGCGACGCAAGGGAAGAAAGGCGATGCAAGGGAAAGCAGGAACGGGAAGAAAGGAGATGCATGGGAAGAAAGCTGACGCAAGGGAAAGCAGGAACGGGAGGAAAGGTGACACAAGGAACAGCAGGAACGGTAAGAAAGGCGACGCAAGGGATTGCAGGAACGAGAAGAAAGGCGACGCTAGGAATGAAAGGCGATGCAAGGGAATGTAGGAAAGGGAAGAAAGGAGACACAAGGGAAGAAAGGCGGCGCAAGGGAAAGCAGGAACGGGAAGAAAGGAGATGCATGGGAAGAAAGCTGACGCAAGGGAAAGCAGGAACGGGAGGAAAGGCGACGCAAGGGAAAGCAGGAACGAGAAGAAAGGTGACGCAAGGGAAAGCAGGAGCGGTATCAAAGGCGACGCAAGGGAAGAAAGGCGACGCAAGGGAAAGCAGGAATGGTAAGAAAGGCGACGCAAGGGAAGAAAGGCGACGCAAGGGAAAGCAGGAAAGTGAAGAAAGGCGAAGCAAGGGGAGAAAGGCGACGCAAGGGAAGAAAGGCGACGCAATGGAAGCAAGGCGACGCGAGGGAAAGCAAGAATGGTAAGAAAGGCGACGCGAGGGAAAGCAGGAATGGTAAGAAAGGCGACGCAAGGGAAAGCAGGAAAGGGAAGAAAGGCAACGGAAGGGAAAGCAGGAACGAGAAGAAAGGCGACGCGCGGAAAGAAAGTCGATGCAAGGGAAAGTAGGAACGGGAAGAAAGGCGATGCAAGGGAAGATAGGCGACGCAAGCGAAATCAGGAATGGTAAGAAAGGCGACGGAAGGGTAGAAATGCGACGCAAGGGAAAGCAGGAATGGTAAGAAAGGCGACGCAAGGGAAGAAAGGCGATGCAGGGGAAGAAAGGCGACACAAGGGAGGCCAGGCGACGCAAGGGAAAGCAGGAACAGGTAGAAAGGCGACGCACGGGAAAGCAGGATCGAGAAGAAAGGCGATGCAAGGGAATGCAGGAACGGTAAGAAAGGCGACGCAAGGGAAGAAAGGCGACGCAAGGGAAGAAAGGCGATGCAAGGGAAAGCAGGAACGGGAAGAAAGGAGATGCATGGGAAGAAAGCTGACGCAAGGGAAAGCAGGAACGGGAGGAAAGGTGACACAAGGAACAGCAGGAACGGTAAGAAAGGCGACGCAAGGGATTGCAGGAACGAGAAGAAAGGCGACGCTAGGAATGAAAGGCGATGCAAGGGAATGTAGGAAAGGGAAGAAAGGAGACACAAGGGAAGAAAGGCGGCGCAAGGGAAAGCAGGAACGGGAAGAAAGGAGATGCATGGGAAGAAAGCTGACGCAAGGGAAAGCAGGAACGGGAGGAAAGGCGACGCAAGGGAAAGCAGGAACGAGAAGAAAGGTGACGCAAGGGAAAGCAGGAGCGGTATCAAAGGCGACGCAAGGGAAGAAAGGCGACGCAAGGGAAAGCAGGAATGGTAAGAAAGGCGACGCAAGGGAAGAAAGGCGACGCAAGGGAAAGCAGGAAAGTGAAGAAAGGCGAAGCAAGGGGAGAAAGGCGACGCAAGGGAAGAAAGGCGACGCAATGGAAGCAAGGCGACGCAAGGGAAAGCAAGAACAGGAAGAAAGGCGACGCACGGCAAAGCAGGAACGAGAAGAAAGGCGACGCAAGGTAAAGCAGGAACGGAAAGAAAAGCGACGCAAGGGAAGAAAGGCGACGCAGGGGAAGAAAGGCGACGCGAGGGAAAGCAAGAATGGTAAGAAAGGCGACGCGAGGGAAAGCAGGAATGGTAAGAAAGGCGACGCAAGGGAAAGCAGGAAAGGGAAGAAAGGCAACGGAAGGGAAAGCAGGAACGAGAAGAAAGGCGACGCGCGGAAAGAAAGTCGACGCAAGGCAAAGTAGGAACGGGAAGAAAGGCGATGCAAGGGAAGATAGGCGACGCAAGCGAAATCAGGAATGGTAAGAAAGGCGACGGAAGGGTAGAAATGCGACGCAAGGGAAAGCAGGAATGGTAAGAAAGGCGACGCAAGGGAAGAAAGGCGATGCAGGGGAAGAAAGGCGACACAAGGGAGGCCAGGCGACGCAAGGGAAAGCAGGAACAGGAAGAAAGGCGACGCACGGGAAAGCAGGATCGAGAAGAAAGGCGATGCAAGGGAATGCAGGAACGGTAAGAAAGGCGACGCAAGGGATTGCAGGAACGAGAAGAAAGGCGACGCTAGGAATGAAAGGCGATGCAAGGGAATGCTGGAATGGTAAGAAAGGCGACGCAAGGGAAGGCAGAAATGGTAAGAAAGGCGGCGCAAGGGAAGAAATGCGACGCAAGAGAAGAAAGGCGACGGAAGGGAACGCACGAACGGGAAGAAAGGCGACGGAAGGGAAGAAAGGCGATGCAAGGGAAAGGAGGAACGGGAAGAAATGCGATGCAAGGGAAGAAAGGCGACGCAAGGGAAGAATGGCGACACACGGGAAAGCAGGAACAGGAAGAAAGGCGTGGCAAGAGAAAGCAGGGCGACGCAAGAGAATGCAGAAACGGGAAGTAAGGCGTCGGAAGGGAAAGCAGGAACGAGAAGAAAGGCGAAGCAAGGTTAAGCAGGAACGGGAAGAAAGGCGATGCAAGGGAAAGGAGGAACGGTAAGAAAGGCGACGCAAGGAAAGAATGGCGACACAAGGGAAAGCAGGAACGAGAAGAAAGGCGACGCAAGGGAAGAAAGGCGACGCAAGGGAAGATACGCAACGCAAGGTAAAGCAGGAATGGTAAGAAAGGCGACGGAAGGGTAGAAAGGCGACGCAAGGGAAAGCAGGAATGGTAAGAAAGGCGACGCAAGGGAAGAAAGGCGATGCAGGGGAAGAAATGCGACACAAGGGAGGCCAGGCGACGCAAGGGAAAGCAGGAACAGGAAGAAAGGCGACGCACGGGAAAGCAGGATCGAGAAGAAAGGCGATGCAAGGGAATGCAGGAACGGTAAGAAAGGCGACGCAAGGGAAGAAAGGCGACGCAGGGGAAGAAAGGCGACGCGAGGGAAAGCAGGAATGGTAAGAAAGGCGATGCAAGGGAATGAAACGCGACGCAAGGGAAAGCAGGAATGGGAAGAAAGGCGACGCAAGGGACGAAAGGCGATGCAAGGGAAGAAAGACGATGCAAGGGAATGCTGGAATGGGAAGAAAGGCGACGCAAGGGAAAGCAGAAATGGTAAGAAAGGCGGCGCAAGGGAAGAAAGGCAACGCAAGAGAAGAACGGCGACGGAAGGGAATGCACGAACGGGAAGAAAGGCGACGGAAGGGAAGAAAGGCGATGCAAGGGAAAGCAGGAACGGGAAGAAAGGAGATGCATGGGAAGAAAGCTGACGCAAGGGAAAGCAGGAACGGGAGGAAAGGTGACGCAAGGAAAGGCAGGAACGGTAAGAAAGGCGACGCAAGGGATTGCAGGAACGAGAAGAAAGACGACGCTAGGAATGAAAGGCGATGCAAGGGAATGCTGGAATGGGAAGAAAGGCGACGCAAGGGAAGGCAGAAATGGTAAGAAAGGCGGCGCAAGGGAAGAAATGCGACGCAAGAGAAGAAAGGCGACGGAAGGGAACGCACGAACGGGAAGAAAGGCGACGGAAGGGAAGAAAGGCGATGCAAGGGAAAGGGGGAACGGGAAGAAATGCGATGCAAGGGAAGAAAGGTGACGCAAGGGAAGAATGGCGACACACGGGAAAGCAGGAACAGGAAGAAAGGCGTGGCAAGAGAAAGCAGGGCGACGCAAGAGAATGCAGAAACGGGAAGTAAGGCGTCGGAAAGGAAAGCAGGAACGAGAAGAAAGGCGAAGCAAGGTTAAGCAGGAACGGGAAGAAAGGCGATGCAAGGGAAAGGAGGAACGGTAAGAAAGGCGACGCAAGGAAAGAATGGCGACACAAGGGAAAGCAGGAACGAGAAGAAAGGCGACGCAAGGGAAGAAAGGCGACGCAAGGGAAGATACGCAACGCAAGGTAAAGCAGGAATGGTAAGAAAGGCGACGGAAGGGTAGAAAGGCGACGCACGGAAAGCAGGAATGGGAAGAAAGGCGACGCAAGGAAAGAAAGGCGATGCAAGGGAAAGTAGGAAAGGGAAGAAAGGAGATGAATAGGAAGAAAGCTGACGCAAGGGAAAGCAGGAACGGGAGGAAAGGTGACGCAAGGGAAAGCAGAAACGGTAAGAAAGGCTACGCAGGGAAAGAAAGGCGACGCAAGGGAAGAAAGGCGACGCACGGAAAGCAGGAAAGGGAAGAAAGGCAACGCAAGGGAAAGCAGGAACGAGAAGAAAGGCGACGCGCGGAAAGAAAGTCGACGCAAGGCAAAGTAGGAACGGGAAGAAAGGCGACGCAAGGGAAGATAGGCGACGCAAGGGAAAGCAGGAATGGTAAGAAAGGCGACGGAAGGGTAACAAATGCGACACAAGGGAAAGCAGGAATGGTAAGAAAGGCGACGCTAGGGAAGAAAGGCGACGCTAGGGAAGAAAGGCGACGCAAGGGAAGAAAGGCGACGCAAGGGAAGAACGGCGACGCAAGGGAAGAAAGGCGATGCAAGGGAAGCAAGGCGACGCAAGGGTAATCAGGAAGGGGAAGAAAGGCGAAGCAAGGGAAGAAAGGCAATGCAAGGGAAAGCAGAAATGGGAAATAAGGCTTCGGAAGGGAAAGCAGGAACGAGAAGAAAGGCGAAGCAAGGGTAAGCAGGAATGGTAAGAAAGGCGACGCAAGGGTAGAGAGGCGATGCAAGGGTAGGCAGGAATGGGAAGAAAGGCGACGCATGGAAAGAATGGCGACGCTAGAGAAAGCAGAAACGGGAAGTAAGGCGTCGGAAGGGAAAGCAGGAACGAGTAGAAAGGCGAAGCAAGGGTAAGCAGGAACGTGAACAAAGGCGGCGCACGGAAAGAAAGTCGAAGCAAGGGAAAGTAGGAACGGAAAGAAAGGCGATGCAAGGGAAGATAGGCGACGCAAGCGAAATCAGGAATGGTAAGAAAGGCGACGGAAGGGTAGAAAGGCGGCGCAAGGGAAAGCAGGAACGGGAAGAAAGGAGATGCATGGGAAGAAAGCTGACGCAAGGGAAAGCAGGAACGGGAGGAAAGGCGACGCAAGGGAAAGCAGGAACGAGAAGAAAGGTGACGCAAGGGAAAGCAGGAGCGGTATCAAAGGCGACGCAAGGGAAGAAAGGCGACGCAAGGGAAGAAAGGCGACGCAAGGGAAAGCAGGAGCGGTAAGAAAGGCGACGCAAGGGAAGAAAGGCGACGCAAGGGAAAGCAGGAAAGGGAAGAAAGGCGAAGCAAGGGGAGAAATGCGACGCAAGGGAAGAAAGGCGACGCAATGGAAGCAAGGCGACGCAAGGGAAAGCAAGAACAGGAAGAAAGGCGACGCACGGGAAAGCAGGAACGAGAAGAAAGGCGACGCAAGGTAAAGCAGGAACGGAAAGAAAAGCGACGCAAGGGAAGAAAGGCGACGCAGGGGATGAAAGGCGACGCGAGGGAAAGCAAGAATGGTAAGAAAGGCGACGCGAGGTAAAGCAGGAATGGTAAGAAAGGCGACGCAAGGGAAAGCAGGAAAGGGAAGAAAGGCAACGCAAGGGAAAGCAGGAACGAGAAGAAAGGCGACGCGCGGAAAGAAAGTCGACGCAAGGCAAAGTAGGTACGGGAAGAAAGGCGATGCAAGGGAAGATAGGCAACGCAAGCGAAATCAGGAATGGTAAGAAAGGCGACGGAAGGGTAGAAATGCGACGCAAGGGAGAGCAGGAATGGTAAGAAAGGCGACGCAAGGGAAGAAAGGCGATGCAGGGGAAGATAGGCCATGCAAGGGAAGCAAGGCGACGCAAGGGAAATCAGGAACGGGAAGAAAGGCGACGCACGGGAAAGCAGGAACGAGAAGAAAGGCGACGCAAGGTAAAGCAGGAACGGTAAGAAAGGCGACGCAAGGGAAGAAAGGCGACGCAAGGGAAGAAAGGCGACGCAAGGGAAAGCAGGAATGGTAAGAAAGGCGATGCAAGGGTATGAAATGCGACGCAAGGGAAAGCAGGAATGGGAAGAAAGGCGACGCAAGGGAAGAAAGGCGAAGCAAGGGAAGAAAGGCGATGCAAGGGAAGCAAGGCGACGCAAGGGTAATCAGGAAGGGGAAGAAAGGCGACGCAAGGGAAGAAAGGCGACGCAAGGGATATCAGGAACGGGAGGAAAGGCGATGCTAGGGAAAGCAGGAATGGTAAGAAAGGCGACGGAAGGGTAGAAAGGCGTCGCAAGGGAAAACAGGAATGGTAAGAAAGGCGACGCAAGGGAAGAAAGGCGATGCAAGGGAAGACAGGAGACGCAAGGAAGGCCAGGCGACGCAAGCGAAATCAGGAACAGGAAGAAAGGCCACGCAAGGGAAGAAAGGCGACGCAAGGGAACACACGAACAGGAAGAAAGGCGACGGAAAGGAAGAAAGGCGATGCAAGGGAAAGGAGGAACGGGAAGAAAGCGACGCAAGAGAAAGCAGGAACGGGAAGAAATGCGATGCAAGGGAAGAAAGGCGACGCAGGGGAAGAAAGGCGACGCACGGGAAAGCAGGAACGGGAAGAAAGGCGTGGCAAGGGAAAGCAGGAACGGGAAGAAAGGCAAAGCAAGAGAAGAAAGTCGAAGCAAGGGAAGGCAGGATCTGCAAGAAAGGTGACGCATGGAAAGAAAGGCGATGCAAGGGAAAGTAGGAAAGGGAAGAAAGGAGATGCACGGGAAGAAAGCTGAAGCAAGGGAAAGCTGGAACGGGAGGAAAGGTGACGCAAGGGAAAGCAGGAACGGTAAGAAAAGCGTCGCAAGGGATCGCAGGAATGAGAAGAAAGGCGACGCAAGGAATGAAAGGAGATGCAAGGGAAAGTAGGAAAGGGAAGAAAGGAGACACAAGGGAAGAAAGGCGGCGCAAGGGAAAGCAGGAACGGGAAGAAAGGAGATGCATGGGAAGAAAGCTGACGCAAGGGAAAGCAGGAACGGGAGGAAAGGCGACACAAGGGAAAGCAGGAACGAGAAGAAAGGTGACGCAAGGGAATGCAGGAACGGTAAGAAAGGCGATGCAAGGGAAGAAAGGCGACGCAAGGGAACAAAGGCGATGCAAGGTAAGCAAGGCGACGCAAGAGAAATCAGGATGGGGAAGAAAGGCAACGCAAGGGGAGAAAGGCGATGCAAGGGAAAGCAGAAATGGGAAATAAGGCTTCGGAAGGGAAAGCAGGAACGAGAAGAAAGGCGAAGCAAGGGTAAGCAGGAATGGTAAGAAAGGCGACGCAAGGGTAGAGAGGCGATGCAAGGGAATGCTGGAATGGGAAGAAAGGCGACGCAAGGGAAAGCAGGAACGGGAAGAAAGGAGATGCATGGGAAGAAAGCTGACGCTAGGGAAAGCAGGAACGGGAGGAAAGGCGACGCATGGGAAAGCAGGAACGAGAAGGAAGGTGACGCAAGGGAAAGCAGGAACGGTAAGAAAGGCGACGCAAGGGAAGAAAGGCGACGCAAGGGAAGAAAGGCGACGCAGGGGAAGGAAGGCGACGCGAGGGAAAGCAAGAATGGTAAGAAAGGCGACGCGAGGGAAAGCAGGAATGGTAAGAAAGGCGACGCAAGGGAAAGCAGGAAAGGGAAGAAAGGCAGCGGAAGGGAAAGCAGGAACGAGAAGAAAGGCGACGCGCGGAAAGAAAGTCGACGCAAGGCAAAGTAGGAACGGGAAGAAGGGCGATGCAAGGGAAGATAGGCGACGCAAGCGAAATCAGGAATGGTAAGAAAGGCGACGGAAGGGTAGAAAGGCGACGCAAGGGAAAGCAGGAATGGTAAGAAAGGCGACGCAAGGGAAGAAAGGCGATGCAGGGGAAGAAAGGCGACACAAGGGAGGCCAGGCGACGCAAGGGAAAGCAGGAACAGGAAGAAAGGCGACGCACGGGAAAGCAGGATCGAGAAGAAAGGCGATGCAAGGGAATGCAGGAACGGTAAGAAAGGCGACGCAAGGGAAGAAAGGCGACGCAGGGGAAGAAAGGCGATGCGAGGGAAAGCAGGAACAGGAAGAAAGGCGACGCACGGGAAAGCAGGAACAGGAAGAAAGGCGACGCTCTTGAAAGCAGGAACGAGAAGAAAGGCGACGCAAGGGAATGCAGGAACGGTAAGAAAGGCGACGCAAGGGAAGAAAGGCGACGCAAGGGAAAGCAGGAATGGGACGAAAGGCGATGCAAGGGACGAAAGGCGATGCAAGGGAAGAAAGGCGCTGCAAGGGAATGCTGGAATGGTAAGAAAGGCGACGCAAGGGAAGAAAGGCGACGCAAGGGAAAGCAGAAATGGTAAGAAAGGCGGCGCAAGGGAAGAAAGGCAACGCAAGAGAAGAAAGGCGACGGAAGGGAATGGCACGAAAGGGAAGAAAGGCGACGGAAGGGAAGAAAGGCGATGCAAGGGAAAGGAGAAACGGGAAGAAATGCGACGCAAGGAAGAATGGCGACACACGGGAAAGCAGGAACAGGAAGAAAGGCGTGGCAAGGGAAAGCAGGAACGGGAAGAAAGGCGATGCAAGGGAAAGGAGGAACGGTAAGAAAGGTGATGCAAGGAAAGAAAGGCTACGCAAGCGAAGAAAGGCGACGCAAGGGAAAGCAGGAACTGGAAGAAAGGCGAAGCAAGGGAAGGAAGTTGAAGCAAGGGAAAGTAGGAACGGGAAGAAAGACGACGCAAGGGATGGCAGGAAGGAGAAGAAAGGCGACGCAAGGAAAGAAAGGCGACGCAAGGGAAAGCAGGAACGAGAAGAAAGGCGACGCAAGAGAAGAAAGGCGACGCAAGGGAAGATACGCAATGCAAGGTAAAGCAGGAATGGTAAGAAAGGTGACGGAAGGGTAGAAAGGCGACGCACGGAAAGCAGGAATGGGAAGAAAGGCGACGCAAGGGAAAGAGAGGCGATGCAAGGGAAAGTAGGAAAGGGAAGAAAGGAGATGAATGGGAAGAAAGCTGACGCAAGGGAAAGCAGGAACGAGAAGAAAGGCGGCGCGCGGAAAGAAAGTCGACGCAAGGGAAAGTAGGAATGGGAAGAAAGGCGACCGAAGGGAAGATAGGCGACGCAAGGGAAAGCAGGAATGGTAAGAAAGGCGACGGAAGGGTAAGAAATGCGACACAAGGGAAAGCAGGAATGGTAAGAAAGGCGACGCAAGGGAAGAAAGGCGATGCAAGGGAAGAAATGCGACGCAAGGGAGGCCAGGCGACGCAAGGGAAAGCAGGAACAGGAAGACAGGCGACGCACGGGAAAGCAGGAACGAGAAGAAATGCGACGCAAGGGAATGCAGGAAAGGTAAGAAAGGCGACGCAAGGGAAGAAAGGCGACGCAAGGGAAGAAAGGCGACGCGAGGGAAAGCAGGAATGGTAAGAAAGGCGATGCAAGGGTATGAAATGCGACGCAAGGGAAAGCAGGAATGGTAAGAAAGGCGACGCAAGGGAAGAAAGGCGAAGCAAGGGAAGAAAGGCGATGCAAGGGAAGCAAGGCGACGCAAGGGTAATCAGGAAGGGGAAGAAAGGCGACGCAAGGGAAGAAAGGCGACGCAAGGGAAAGCAGAAATGGTAAGAAAGGCGACGGAAGGGTAGAAAGGCGACGCAAGGGAAAGCAGGAATGGTAAGAAAGGCGACGCAAGGGAAGAAAGGCGATGCAAGGGAAGACAGGAGACGCAAGGAAGGCCAGGCGACGCAAGCGAAATCAGGAACAGGAAGAAAGGCGACGCAAGGGAAGAAAGGCGACGCAAGGGAACGCACGAACAGGAAGAAAGGCGACGGAAGGGAAGAAAGGCGATGCAAGGGAAAGGAGGAACGGGAAGACAGGCGACGCAAGAGAAAGCAGGAACGGGAAGAAATGCGATGCAAGGGAAGAAAGGCGACGCAGGGGAAGAAAGGCGACGCAAGGGAAAGCAGGAACGGGAAGAAAGGCGTGGCAAGGGAAAGCAGGAACGGGAAGAAAGGCAAAGCAAGGGAAGAAAGTCGAAGCAAGGGAAGGCAGGATCTGCAAGAAAGGTGACGCATGGAAAGAAAGGCGATGCAAGGGAAAGTAGGAAAGGGAAGAATGGAGATGCACGGGAAGAAAGCTGACGCAAGGGAAAGCTGGAACGGTAAGAAAAGCGTCGCAAGGGATCGCAGGAACGAGAAGAAAGGCGACGCAAGGAATGAAAGGAGATGCAAGGCAAAGTAGGAAAGGGAAGAAAGGACACGCTAGGGAAGAAAGGCGGTGCAAGGGAAAGCGGAAACGGGAAGAATGGAGATGCATGGGAAGAAAGCTGACGCAAGGGAAAGCAGGAACGGGAGGAAAGGCGACACAAGGGAAGAAAGGCGACGCAAGGGAACAAAGGCGATGCAAGGTAAGCAAGGCGACGCAAGGGAAATCAGGAAGGGGAAGAAAGGCGACGCAAGGGAAGAAAGGCGATGCAAGGGAAAGCAGAAATGGGAAATAAGGCTTCGGAAGGGAAAGCAGGAACGTGAAGAAAGGCGAAGCAAGGGTAAGCAGGAATGGTAAGAAAGGCGACGCAAGGGTAGAGAGGCGATGCAAGGGAATGCTGGAATGGGAAGAAAGGCGACGCAAGGGAAAGCAGGAACGGGAAGAAAGGAGATGCATGGGAAGAAAGATGACGCTAGGTAAAGCAGGAACGGGAGGAAAGGCGACGCATGGGAAAGCAGGAACGAGAAGAAAGGTGACGCAAGGGAAAGCAGGAACGGTAAGAAAGGCGACGCAAGGGAAGAAAGGCGACGCAAGGGAAGAAAGGCGACGCAGGGGAAGGAAGGCGATGCGAGGGAAAGCAAGAATGGTAAGAAAGGCGACGCGAGGGAAAGCAGGAATGGTAAGAAAGGCGACGCAAGGGAAAGCAGGAAAGGGAAGAAAGGCAACGGAAGGGAAAGCAGGAACGAGAAGAAAGGCGACGCGCGGAAAGAAAGTCGACGCAAGGCAAAGTAGGAACGGGAAGAAAGGCGATGCAAGGGAAGATAGGCGACGCAAGCGAAATCAGGAATGGTAAGAAAGGCGACGGAAGGGTAGAAAGGCGACGCAAGGGAAAGCAGGAATGGTAAGAAAGGCGACGCAAGGGAAGAAAGGCGACACAAGGGAGGCCAGGCGACGCAAGGGAAAGCAGGAACAGGAGGAAAGGCGACGCACGGGAAAGCAGGATCGAGAAGAAAGGCGATGCAAGGGAATGCAGGAACGGTAAGAAAGGCGACGCAAGGGTAGAAAGGCGACGCAGGGGAAGAAAGGCGATGCGAGGGAAAGCAGGAACAGGAAGAAAGGCGACGCACGGGAAAGCAGGAACAGGAAGAAAGGCGACGCTCTGGAAAGCAGGAACGAGAAGAAAGGCGACGCAAGGGAATGCAGGAACGGTAAGAAAGGCGACGCAAGGGAAGAAAGGCGACGCAGGGGAAGAAAGGCGACGCGAGGGAAAGCAGGAATGGTAAGAAAGGCGACGGAAGGGAATGAAATGCGACGCAAGGGAAAGCAGGAATGGGAAGAAAGGCGATGCAAGGGACGAAAGGCGATGCAAGGGAAGAAAGGCGATGCAAGGGAATGCTGGAATGGTAAGAAAAGCGACGCAAGGGAAGAAAGGCGACGCAAGGGAAAGCAGAAATGGTAAGAAAGGCGGCGCAAGGGAAGAAAGGCAACGCAAGAGAAGAAAGGCGACGGAAGGGAATGGCACGAACGGGAAGAAAGGCGACGGAAGGGAAGAAAGGCGATGCAAGGGAAAGGAGGAACGGGAAGAAATGCGATGCAAGGGAAGAAAGGCGACGCAAGGGAAGAATGGCGACACACGGGAAAGCAGGAACGGGAAGAAAGGCGTGGCATGGGAAAGCAGGGCGACGCAAGAGAATGCATAAACGGGAAGTAAGGCGTCGGAAGGGAAAGCAGGAACGAGAAGAAAGGCGAAGCAAGGTTAAGCAGGAACGGGAAGAAAGGCGATGCAAGGGAAAGGAGGAACGGTAAGAAAGGCGATGCAAGGAAAGAAAGGCTTCGCAAGCGAAGAAAGGCGACGCAAGGAAAAGCAGGAACTGGAAGAAAGGCGAAGCATGGGAAGGAAGTTGAAGCAAGGGAAAGTAGGAACGGGAAGAAAGACGACGCAAGGGATGGCAGGAAGGAGAAGAAAGGCGACGCAAGGAAAGAAAGGCGACGCAAGGGAAGAAAGGCGACGCAAGGGAAGATACGCAATGCAAGGTAAAGCAGGAATGGTAAGAAAGGTGACGGAAGGGTAGAAAGGCGACGCACGGAAAGCAGGAATGGGAAGAAAGGCGACGCAAGGAAAGAAAGGCGATGCAAGGGAAAGTAGGAAAGGGAAGAAAGGAGATGAATGGGAAGAAAGCTGACGCAAGGGAAAGCAGGAACGAGAAGAAAGGCGACGCGCGGAAAGAAAGTCGACGCAAGGGAAAGTAGGAATGGGAAGAAAGGCGACCGAAGGGAAGATAGGCGACACAAGGGAAAGCAGGAATGGTAAGAAAGGCGACGGAAGGGTAAGAAATGCGACACAAGGGAAAGCAGGAATGGTAAGAAAGGCGACGCAAGGGAAGAAAGGCGACGCAAGGGAAGAAAGGCGACGCAAGGGAACGCACGGACAGGAAGAAAGGCGACGGAAGGGAAGAAAGGCGATGCAAGGGAAAGGAGGAACGGGAAGACAGGCGACGCAAGAGAAAGCAGGAACGGGAAGAAATGCGATGCAAGGGAAGAAAGGCGACGCAGGGGAAGAAAGGCGACGCAAGGGAAAGCAGGAACGGGAAGAAAGGCGTGGCACGGGAAAGCAGGAACGGGAAGAAAGGCAACGCAAGGGAAGAAAGTCGAAGCAAGGGAAGGCAGGATCTGCAAGAAAGGTGACGCATGGAAAGAAAGGCGATGCAAGGGAAAGTAGGAAAGGGAAGAATGGAGATGCACGGGAAGAAAGCTGACGCAAGGGAAAGCTGGAACGGTAAGAAAAGCGTCGCAAGGGATCGCAGGAACGAGAAGAAAGGCGACGCAAGGAATGAAAGGAGATGCAAGGGAAAGTAGGAAAGGGAAGAAAGGAGACGCAAGGGAAGAAAGGCGGCGCAAGGGAAAGCAGAAACGGGAAGAATGGAGGTGCATGGGAAGAAAGCTGACGCAAGGGAAAGCAGGAATGGGAGGAAAGGCGACGCAAGGGAAAGCAGGAACGAGAAGAAAGGTGACGCAAGGGAATGCAGGAACGGTAAGAAAGGCGATGCAAGGGAAGAAAGGCGACGCAAGGGAACAAAGGCGA
Organism: Lophura swinhoii; assembly: GCA_030408155.1. Taxonomy (NCBI): domain Eukaryota; kingdom Metazoa; phylum Chordata; class Aves; order Galliformes; family Phasianidae; genus Lophura; species Lophura swinhoii. The sequence continues at coordinate 10,013,122 of JASCYN010000150.1, read as the reverse complement.
TGCAAGGTAAGCAAGGCGACGCAAGGGAAATCAGGAAGGGGAAGAAAGGCAACGCAAGGGAAGAAAGGCGATGCAAGGGAAAGCAGAAATGGGAAATAAGGCTTCGGAAGGGAAAGCAGGAACGAGAAGAAAGGCGATGCAAGGGTAAGCAGGAATGGTAAGAAAGGCGACGCAAGGGTAGAGAGGCGATGCAAGGGAATGCTGGAATGGGAAGAAAGGCGACGCAAGGGAAAGCAGGAACGGGAAGAAAGGAGATGCATGGGAAGAAAGCTGACGCTAGGGAAAGCAGGAACGGGAGGAAAGGCGACGCATGGGAAAGCAGGAACGAGAAGAAAGGTGACGCAAGGGAAAGCAGGAACGGTAAGAAAGGCGACGCAAGGGAAGGAAGGCGATGCAAGGGAAGAAAGGCGACACACGGGAAAGCAGGAACGGGAAGAAAGGCGTGGCAAGGGAAAGCAGGGCGACGCAAGAGAAAGCAGAAACGGGAAGTAAGGCGTCGGAAGGGAAAGCAGGAACGAGAAGAAAGGCGAAGCAAGGGTAAGCAGGAACGGGAAGAAAGGCGATGCAAGGGAAAGGAGGAACGGTAAGAAAGGCGTTGCAAGGGAAGAAAGGCTACGCAAGCGAAGAAAGGCGACGCAAGGGAAAGCAGGAACTGGAAGAAAGGCGACGCAAGGGAAGGAAGTTGAAGGAAGGGAAAGTAGGAACGGGAAGAAAGGCGACGCAAGGGATGGCAGGAAGGAGAAGAAAGGCGACGCAAGGAAAGAAAGGCGACGCAAGGGAAGAAAGGCGACGCACGGGAATGCTGGAAGGGGAAAAAAGGCGATGCAAGGCAAGAAAGGCGACGCAGGGGTACAAAGGCGACGCAAGGGAAAGCAGGAACGGGAAGAAAGGCGTGGCAAGGGAAAGCAGGAACGGGAAGAAAGGCAACGCAAGGGAAGAAAGTCGAAGCAAGGGAAGGCAGGATCTACAAGAAAGGTGACGCATGGAAAGAAAGGCGATGCAAGGGAAAGTAGGAAAGGGAAGAAAGGAGATGCACGGGAAGAAAGGCGGCGCAAGGGAAAGCAGAAACGGGAAGAAAGGAGATGCATGGGAAGAAAGCTGACGCAAGGGAAAGCAGGAACGGGAGGAAAGGCGACGCAAGAGAAGAAAGGCGACGCAGGGGAACGCACGAACGGGAAGAAAGGCGATGCAAGGGAAGAAAGGCGATGCAAGGGAAGAACGGCGACGCAGGGAAAGAAAGGCGACGCACGGGAAAGCAGGAAGGGTAAAAAAGGCGATGCAAGGGCAGAAAGGCGACGCAGGGGAAGAAAGGCGACGCAAGGGAAAGCAGGAACGGGAAGAAAGGCGTGGCAAGGGAAAGCAGGAACGGTAAGAAAGGCAACGCAAGGGAAAAAAGTCGAAGCAAGGGAAGGCAGGATCTGCAAGAAAGGTGACGCATGGAATGAAAGGCGATGCAAGGGAAAGTAGGAAAGGGAAGAAAGGAGATGCACGGGAAGTAAGCTGACGCAAGGGAAAGCTGGAACGGGAGGAAAGGTGACACAAGGGAAAGCAGGAACAGGAAGAAAGGCGACGCAAGGGATCGCAGGAACGAGAAGAAAGGCGACGCAAGGAATGAAAGGCGATGCAAGGGAAGAAAGACGATGCAAGGCAAGAAAGGCGACGCAAGGAAGGCCAGGCGACGCAAGGGAAAGCAGGAACAGGAAGAGAGGCGACGCAAGAGAAGAAATGCGACGCAGGGGAAGAAAGGCGACGCGAGGGAAAGCGGGAATGGTAAGAAAGGCGATGCAAGGGTATAAAATGCGACGCAAGGGAAAGCAGGAATGGGAAGAAAGGCGACGCAAGGAAAGAAAGGCGATGCAAGGGAAGAAAGGTGATGCTAGGGAAGAAAGGCGATGCATGGGAAGAAAGGCGATGCATGGGAAGAAAGGCGATGCAAGGGAAGCAAGGCGACGCAAGGGAAATCAGGAACGGGAAGAAAGGCGACGCAAGGGAAGAAAGGCGACGCAAGGGAAAGCAGGAATGGGAAGAAAGGCGACGCAAGGGAAAGCAGAAATGGGAAATAAGGCTTCGGAAGGGAAAGCAGGAACGAGAAGAAAGGCGAAGCAAGGGTAAGCAGGAATGGTAAGAAAGGCGACGCAAGGGTAGAGAGGCGATGCAAGGGAATGCTGGAATGGGAAGAAAGGCGACGCAAGGGAAAGCAGGAACGGGAAGAAAGGGGATGCAAGGAATGAAAGGCGATGCAAGGGAAAGTAGGAAAGGGAAGAAAGGAGACACAAGGGAAGAAAGGCGGCGCAAGGGAAAGCAGGAACGGGAAGAAAGGAGATGCATGGGAAGAAAGCTGATGCAAGGGAAAGCAGGAACGGGAGGAAAGGCGATGCAAGGGAAAGCAAGAACGAGAAGAAAGGTGACGCAAGGTAAAGCAGGAACAATAAGAAAGGCGACGCAAGGGAAGAAAGGCGATGCAAGGGAAGAAAGGCGACGCAAGGGAAGCAAGGCGACGCAAGGGAAAGCAGGAACGAGAAGAAAGGCGACGCAAGGGAAAGCAGGAACGGAAAGAAAAGCGACGCAAGGGAAGATAGGCGACGCAAGCGAAAGAAGGAATGGTAAGAAAGGCGACGGAAGGGTAGAAAGGCGAAGCAAGGGAAAGTAGGAACGGGTAGAAAGGCGATGCAAGGGAAGATAGGCGACGCAAGCGAAAGCAGGAATGGTAAGAAAGGCGACGGAAGGGTAGAAAGGCGACGCAAGGGAAAGCAGGAACAGGAAGAAAGGCAACGCACGGGAAAGCAGGAACGAGAAGTAAGGCGACGCAAGGGAAAGCAGGAACGGTAAGAAAGGCGACGCAAGGGAAGAAAGGCGAGGCAGGGGAAGAAAGGCGGCGCGAGGGAAGCAAGGCGACGCACGGGAAATCAGGAACGGGTAGAAAGGCGATGCAAGGGAAAGCAGGAATGGTAAGAAAGGCGACGCAAGGGTAGAAAGGCGATGCAAGGGAAAGCAGGAAAGGGAAGAACGGCGAAGCAAGGGAAGAAAGGCGACGCAAGGGAAGAAAGGCGACGCAATCGAAGCCAGGCGACGCAAGGGAAAGCAGGAACAGGAAGAAAGGCGACGCACGGGAAAGCAGGAACGATAAGAAAGGCGACGCAAGGTAAAGCAGGAACCGATAGAAAAGCGACGCAAGGGAAGAAAGGCGACGCAGGGGACGAAAGGCGACGCGAGGGAAAGCAAGAATGGTAAGAAAGGCGGCGCGAGGGAAAGCCGGAATAGTAAGAAAGGCGACGCAAGGGAAAGCAGGAAAGGGAAGAAAGGAGATGCTTGGGAAGAAAGGTGACGCTAGGGAAAGCAGGAACGGGAGGAAAGGCGACGCTAGGGAAAGCAGGAACGAGAAGAAAGGTGACGCAAGGGAAAGCAGGAACGGTTAGAAAGGCGACGCAAGGGAAGAAAGGCGACGCAAGGGAAAGTAGGAATGGTAAGAAAGGCGATGCAAGGGTAGAAAAGCGAGGCAAGGGAAAGCAGGAAAGGGAAGAAAGGCGAAGCAAGGGAAGAACAGAGATGCAAGGGAAGAAAAGCGACGCAAGGGAAGCAAGGCGACGCAAGGGAAAGCAGGAACAGGAAGAAAGGCGACGCACGGGAAAGCAGGAACGAGAAGAAAGGCGACGCAAGGGAAAGCAGGAACGGAAAGAAAAGCGACGCAAGGGAAGAAAGGCGACGCAGCGGTAGGAAGGCGACGCAAGGGAAAGCAAGAATGGTAAGAAAGGCGACGCGAGGGAAAGCAGGAATGGTAAGAAAGGCGACGCAAGCAAAAACAGGAAAGGGAAGAAAGGCAACGCAAGGGAAAACAGGAACGGGTAGAAAGGCGATGCAAGGGAAGATAGGCGACGCAAGCGAAATCAGGAATGGTAAGAAAGGCGACGGAAGGGTAGAAAGGCGACGCAAGGGAAAGCAAGAATGGTAAGAAAGGCGACGCAAGGGAAGAAAGGCGATGCAAGGGAAGAAAGGCGACGCAAGGAAGGCCAGGCGACGCAAGGGAAGGCAGGAACAGGAAGAAAGGCGACGCACGAGAAAGCAGGAACGAAAAGAAAGGCGACGCAATGGAATGCAGGAACGGTAAGAAAGGCGACGCAAGGGAAGAAAGGCGACGCAGGGGAAGAAAGGCGACGCAGGGGAAGCAAGGCGACGCAAGGGAAAGCAGGAATGGTAAGAAAGGCGACGGAAGTGTTGAAAGGCGACGCAAGGGAAAGCAGGAATGGTAAGAAAGGCGACGCAAGGGTAGAAAGGCGACGCAAGGGAAAGCAGGAAAGGGAAGAAAGGCGAAGCAAGGGAAGAAAGGCGACGCAAGGGAAGAAAGGCGATGCAAGGGATAGCAGAAATGGGAAATAAGGCTTCGGAAGGGAAAGCAGGAACGAGAAGAAAGGCGAAGCAAGGGTAAGCAGGAATGGTAAGAAAGGCGACGCAAGGGAAGAAAGGCGATGCAAGGAAAGAAAGGCGATGCAAGGGAAGCAAGGGGACGCAAGGGAAATCAGGAACGGGAAGAAAGGCGACGCTAGGGAAGAAAGGGAACGCAAGAGAAGAAAGGCGATGCAAGGGAACGCACGAACGGGAAGAAAGGCGACGGAAGGGAAGAAAGGCGATGCAAGGGAAAGGAGGAACGGGAAGACAGGCTACGCAAGAGGAAGCAGGAACGGGAAGAAATGCGATGCAAGGGAAGAAAGGCGACGCAAGGGAAGAAAGGCCACGCATGGGAAAGCAGGAAGGGGAAAAAAGGCGATGCAAGGGAAGAAAGGCGACGCAGGGGAAGAAAGGTGACGCAAGGGAAAGCAGGAACGGGAAGAAAGGCGGCGCAAGGGAAAGCAGGAACGGGAAGAAAGGAGATGCATGGGAAGAAAGCAGACGCAAGGGAAAGCAGGAACGGGAGGAAAGGTGACGCAAGGGAAAGCAGGAACGGTAAGAAAAGCGACGCAAGGGATCGCAGGAACGAGAAGAAAGGCGACGCAAGGAATGAAAGGCGATGCAAGGAAAAGTAGGAAAGGGAAGAAAGGAGACACAAGGGAAGAAAGGCGGCGCAAGGGAAAGCAGGAATGGTAAGAAAGACGATGGAAGGGTAGAAAGGCGATGCAAGGGAAAGCAGGAATGGTAAGAACGGCGACGCAAGGGAAGAAAAGCGACGCAAGGGAGGCCAGGCGACGCAAGGGAAAGCAGGAACAGGTAGAAAGGCGACGCAAGGGAAAGCAGGAACTAGAAGAAAGGCGAAGCAAGGGAATGCAGGAACGGTAAGAAAGGCGACGCAAGGGAAGAAAGGCGAAGCAAGGGAAGAAAGGCGACGCGAGGGAAAGCAGGACTGGTAAGAAAGGCGATGCAAGGGTATGAAATGCGACGCAAGGGAAAGCAGGAATGGGAAGAAAGGCGACGCAAGGGTAGAAAGGCGATGCAAGGGGAGAAAGGCGATGCAAGGGAAGCAAGGCGACGCAAGGGAAAGCAGGAACAGGAAGAAAGGCGACGCACGGGAATGGAGGAACAGGAAGAAAGGCGACGCAAGGGAAGAAAGGCGACGCAGGGGAAGAAAGGCGACGCGAGGGAAAGCAGGAATGGTAAGAAAGGCGGTGCAAGGGTATGAAATGCGACGCAAGGTAAAGCAGGAATGGGAAGAAAGGAGATGCAAGGTAAGCAAGGCAATGCAAGGGAAAGCAGAAATGGGAAATAAGGATTCGGAAGGGAATGCAGGAACGAGAAGAAAGGCGAAGCAAGGGTAAGCAGGAATGGTAAGAAAGGCGACGCAAGGGTAGAGAGGCGACGCAAGGGAATGCTGGAATGGGAAGAAAGGCGACGCATGGAAAGAATGGCGACGCTAGAGAAAGCAGAAACGGGAAGTAAGGCGTCGGAAGGGATCGCAGGAACGAGAAGAAAGGCGACGCAAGGAATGAAAGGCGATGCAAGGGAAAGCAGGAACGGGAAGAAAGGAGATGCATGGGAAGAAAGCTGACGCAAGGGAAAGCAGGAACGGGAGGAAAGGCGACGCTAGGGAAAGCAGGAACGAGAAGAAAGGTGACGCAAGGGAAAGCAGGAAAGGGAAGAAAGGAGATGCTTGGGAAGAAAGGTGACGCTAGGGAAAGCAGGAACGGGAGGAAAGGCGACGCTAGGGAAAGCAGGAACGAGAAGAAAGGTGACGCAAGGGAAAGCAGGAACGGTTAGAAAGGCGACGCAAGGGAAGAAAGGCGACGCAAGGGAAAGTAGGAATGGTAAGAAAGGCGATGCAAGGGTAGAAAAGCGAGGCAAGGGAAAGCAGGAAAGGGAAGAAAGGCGACGCAAGGGAAGAACAGAGATGCAAGGGAAGAAAAGCGACGCAAGGGAAGCAAGGCGACGCAAGGGAAAGCAGGAACAGGAAGAAAGGCGACGCACGGGAAAGCAGGAACGAGAAGAAAGGCGACGCAAGGGAAAGCAGGAACGGAAAGAAAAGCGACGCAAGGGAAGAAAGGCGACGCAGCGGTAGGAAGGCGACGCAAGGGAAAGCAAGAATGGTAAGAAAGGCGACGCGAGGGAAAGCAGGAATGGTAAGAAAGGCGACGCAAGCAAAAACAGGAAAGGGAAGAAAGGCAACGCAAGGGAAAACAGGAACGGGTAGAAAGGCGATGCAAGGGAAGATAGGCGACGCAAGCGAAATCAGGAATGGTAAGAAAGGCGACGGAAGGGTAGAAAGGCGACGCAAGGGAAAGCAAGAATGGTAAGAAAGGCGACGCAAGGGAAGAAAGGCGATGCAAGGGAAGAAAGGCGACGCAAGGAAGGCCAGGCGACGCAAGGGAAGGCAGGAACAGGAAGAAAGGCGACGCACGAGAAAGCAGGAACGAAAAGAAAGGCGACGCAATGGAATGCAGGAACGGTAAGAAAGGCGACGCAAGGGAAGAAAGGCGACGCAGGGGAAGAAAGGCGACGCAGGGGAAGCAAGGCGACGCAAGGGAAAGCAGGAATGGTAAGAAAGGCGACGGAAGTGTTGAAAGGCGACGCAAGGGAAAGCAGGAATGGTAAGAAAGGCGACGCAAGGGTAGAAAGGCGACGCAAGGGAAAGCAGGAAAGGGAAGAAAGGCGAAGCAAGGGAAGAAAGGCGACGCAAGGGAAGAAAGGCGATGCAAGGGATAGCAGAAATGGGAAATAAGGCTTCGGAAGGGAAAGCAGGAACGAGAAGAAAGGCGAAGCAAGGGTAAGCAGGAATGGTAAGAAAGGCGACGCAAGGGAAGAAAGGCGATGCAAGGAAAGAAAGGCGATGCAAGGGAAGCAAGGGGACGCAAGGGAAATCAGGAACGGGAAGAAAGGCGACGCTAGGGAAGAAAGGGAACGCAAGAGAAGAAAGGCGATGCAAGGGAACGCACGAACGGGAAGAAAGGCGACGGAAGGGAAGAAAGGCGATGCAAGGGAAAGGAGGAACGGGAAGACAGGCTACGCAAGAGGAAGCAGGAACGGGAAGAAATGCGATGCAAGGGAAGAAAGGCGACGCATGGGAAAGCAGGAAGGGGAAAAAAGGCGATGCAAGGGAAGAAAGGCGACGCAGGGGAAGAAAGGTGACGCAAGGGAAAGCAGGAACGGGAAGAAAGGCGGCGCAAGGGAAAGCAGGAACGGGAAGAAAGGAGATGCATGGGAAGAAAGCAGACGCAAGGGAAAGCAGGAACGGGAGGAAAGGTGACGCAAGGGAAAGCAGGAACGGTAAGAAAAGCGACGCAAGGGATCGCAGGAACGAGAAGAAAGGCGACGCAAGGAATGAAAGGCGATGCAAGGAAAAGTAGGAAAGGGAAGAAAGGAGACACAAGGGAAGAAAGGCGGCGCAAGGGAAAGCAGGAATGGTAAGAAAGACGATGGAAGGGTAGAAAGGCGACGCAAGGGAAAGCAGGAATGGTAAGAACGGCGACGCAAGGGAAGAAAAGCGACGCAAGGGAGGCCAGGCGACGCAAGGGAAAGCAGGAACAGGTAGAAAGGCGACGCAAGGGAAAGCAGGAACTAGAAGAAAGGCGAAGCAAGGGAATGCAGGAACGGTAAGAAAGGCGACGCAAGGGAAGAAAGGCGAAGCAAGGGAAGAAAGGCGACGCGAGGGAAAGCAGGACTGGTAAGAAAGGCGATGCAAGGGTATGAAATGCGACGCAAGGGAAAGCAGGAATGGGAAGAAAGGCGACGCAAGGGTAGAAAGGCGATGCAAGGGGAGAAAGGCGATGCAAGGGAAGCAAGGCGACGCAAGGGAAAGCAGGAACAGGAAGAAAGGCGACGCACGGGAATGGAGGAACAGGAAGAAAGGCGACGCAAGGGAAGAAAGGCGACGCAGGGGAAGAAAGGCGACGCGAGGGAAAGCAGGAATGGTAAGAAAGGCGATGCAAGGGTATGAAATGCGACGCAAGGTAAAGCAGGAATGGGAAGAAAGGAGATGCAAGGTAAGCAAGGCAATGCAAGGGAAAGCAGAAATGGGAAATAAGGATTCGGAAGGGAATGCAGGAACGAGAAGAAAGGCGAAGCAAGGGTAAGCAGGAATGGTAAGAAAGGCGACGCAAGGGTAGAGAGGCGACGCAAGGGAATGCTGGAATGGGAAGAAAGGCGACGCATGGAAAGAATGGCGACGCTAGAGAAAGCAGAAACGGGAAGTAAGGCGTCGGAAGGGATCGCAGGAACGAGAAGAAAGGCGACGCAAGGAATGAAAGGCGATGCAAGGGAAAGCAGGAACGGGAAGAAAGGAGATGCATGGGAAGAAAGCTGACGCAAGGGAAAGCAGGAACGGGAGGAAAGGCGACGCAAGGGAAAGCAGGAACGAGAAGAAAGGTGACGCAAGGGAAAGGAGGTACGGTAAGAAAGGCGACGCAAGGGAAGAAAGGCGATGCAAGGGAAGAAAGGCGATGCAAGGGAAGCAAGGCGACGGAAGGGAAATCAGGAAGGGGAGGAAAGGCGACGCAAGGGAAGAAAGGCGATGCAAGGGAAAGCAGAAATGGGAAATAAGGCTTCGGAAGGGAAAGCAGGAACGAGAAGAAAGGCGAAGCAAGGGTAAGCAGGAATGGTAAGAAAGGCGACGCAAGGGAAGAAAGGCGATGCAAGGGAAGAAATGCGATGCAAGGGAAGCAAGGCGACGCAAGGGAAATCAGGAAGGGGAGGAAAGGCGATGCAAGGGAAGAAAGGCGATGCAAGGGAAGCAAGGCGACGCAAGGGAAATCAGGAACGGGAAGAAAGGCGACGCAAGGGAAGAAAGGCAACGCAAGAGAAGAAAGGCGATGCAAGGGAACGCACGAACGGGAAGAAAGGCGACGGAAGGGAAGAAAGGCGATGCAAGGGAAAGGAGGAACGGGAAGACAGGCTACGCAAGAGAAAGCAGGAACGGGAAGAAATGCGATGCAAGGGAAGAAAGGCGACGCAAGGGATGCAAGGCGACGCAAGGGAAAGCAGGAACAGGAAGAAAGGCGTCGCACGGGAAGAAAGGCGACGCAGGGGAAGAAAGTCGACGCAAGGGAAGGCAGGAACTGCAAGAAAGGCGACGCATGGAAGCAAAGGCGATGCAAGGGAAGGCAGGAACTGCAAGAAAGGCGATGCATGGAAAGAAAGGCGATGCAAGAGATAGTAGGAAAGGGAAGAAAGGCGACGCATGGAAAGAATGGCGACGCTAGAGAAAGCAGAAACGGGAAGTAGGGCGTCGGAAGAGAAAGCAGGAACGAGAAGAAAGGCGGCGCACGGAAAGAAAGTCGAAGCAAGGGAATGTAGGAACGGAAAGAAAGATGACGCAAGGGATCGCAGGAACGAGAAGAAAGGCGACGCAAGGAATGAAAGGCGAGGCAAGGGAAAGTAGGAAAGGAAAGAAAGGAGACACAAGGGAAGAAAGGCGGCGCAAGGGAAAGCAGGAACGGGAAGAAAGGAGATGCATGGGAAGAAAGCTGACGCAAGGGAAAGCAGGAACGGGAGGAAAGGCGACGCAAGGGAAAGCAGGAACGAGAAGAAAGGCAACGGAAGGGTAGAAAGGCTATGCAAGGACAAGCAGGAATTGTTAGAAAGGCGACGCAAGGGAAGAAAGGCGATGCAAGGGTAGAAAGACGATGCAAGGGAAGAAAGGCGATGCAAGGGAAGAAATGCGACGCACAGAAAGCAGGAAAGGGAAGAAAGGCGACGCAAGGGAAGAAAGGCAACGCAAGAGAAGAAAGGCGATGCAAGGGAACGCACGAACGGGAAGAAAGGCGACGGAAGGGAAGAAAGGCGATGCAAGGGAAAGGAGGAACGGGAAGACAGGCTACGCAAGAGAAAGCAGGAACGGGAAGAAATGCGATGCAAGGGAAGAAAGGCGACGCAGGGGAAGAAAGGTGACGCATGGGAAAGCAGGAACGGGAAGAAAGGCGTGGCAAGGGAAAGCAGGAACAGGAAGAAAGGCAATGCAAAAGAAGAAAGTCGTCGCAAGGGAAGGCAGGAACTGCAAGAAAGGCGACGCATGGAAAGAAAGGCGATGCAAGAGAAAGTAGGAAAGGGAAGAAAGGCGACGCAAGGGAAGAAAGGCGACGCAAGGGAAAGCAGGAACGGGAAGAAAGGAGATGCATGGGAAGAAAGCTGACGCAAGGGAAAGCAGGAACGGGAGGAAAGGTGACGCAAGGGAAAGCAGGAACGGTAAGAAAAGCGACGCAAGGGATCGCAGGAACGAGAAGAAAGGCGACGCAAGGAATGAAAGGCGATGCAAGGAAAAGTAGGAAAGGGAAGAAAGGAGACACAAGGGAAGAAAGGCGGCGCAAGGGAAAGCAGGAATGGTAAGAAAGACGACGGAAGGGTAGAAAGGCGACGCAAGGGAAAGCAGGAATGGTAAGAACGGCGACGCAAGGGAAGAAAGGCGATGCAAGGGAAGAAAGGCGACGCAAGGGAGGCCAGGCGACGCAAGGGAAAGCAGGAACAGGAAGAAAGGCGACGCAAGGGAAGAAAGGCGAAGCAAGGGAAGAAAGGCGACGCGAGGGAAAGCAGGAATGGTAAGAAAGGCGATGCAAGGGTATGAAATGCGACGCAAGGAAAAGCAGGAATGGGAAGAAAGGCGATGCAAGGGTAGAAAGGCGATGCAAGGGGAGAAAGGCGATGCAAGGGAGGCCTGGCGACGCAAGGGAAAGCAGGAACAGGAAGAAAGGCGACGCACGGGAATGGAGGGACGAGAAGAAAGGCAACGCAAGGGAAGAAAGGCGACGCAGGGGAAGAAAGGCGACACGAGGGAAAGCAGGAATGGTAAGAAAGGCGATGCAAGGGTATGAAATGCGACGCAAGGGAAAGCAGGAATGGGAAGAAAGGCGACGCAAGGGAAGAAAGGCGATGCAAGGGAAGAAAGGCGATGCAAGGGAAGAAAGGCGATGCAAGGGAAAGCAGAAATGGGAAATAAGGCTTCGGAAGGGAAAGCAGGAACGAGAAGAAAGGCGAAGCAAGGGTAAGCAGGAATGGTAAGAAAGGCGACGCAAGGGTAGAGAGGCGATGCAAGGGAATGCTGGAATGGGAAGAAAGGCGACGCATGGAAAGAATGGCGACACTAGAGAAAGCAGAAACGGGAAGTAAGGCGTCGGAAGGGAAAGCTGGAACGAGAAGAAAGGCGGCGCACGGAAAGAAAGTCGAAGCAAGGGAAAGTAGGAACGGAAAGAAAGATGACGCAAGGGATCGCAGGAACGAGAAGAAAGGCGACGCAAGGAATGAAAGGCGATGCAAGGGAAAGTAGGAAAGGGAAGAAAGGAGACACAAGGGAAGAAAGGCGGCGCAAGGGAAAGCAGGAACGGGAAGAAATGCGACGCATGGGAAGAAAGCTGACGCAAGGGAAAGCAGGAACGGGAAGAAAGGCGACGGAAGGGAAGAAAGGCGATGCAAGGGAAAGGGGGAACGGGAAGACAGGCTACGCAAGAGAAAGCAGGAACTGGAAGAAATGCGATGCAAGGGAAGAAAGGCGACGCAAGGGAAGAAAGGCCACGCACGGGAAAGCAGGAAGGGGAAAAAAGGCGATGCAAGGGAAGAAAGGCGACGCAGGGGAAGAAAGGTGACACAAGGGAAAGCAGGAACGGGAAGAATGGCGTGGCAAGGGAAAGCAGGAACGGGAAGAAAGGCAACGCAAGGGAAGAAAGTCGACGCAAGGGAAGGCAGGAACTGCAAGAAAGGCGACGCATGGAAAGAAAGGCGATGCAAGAGAAAGTAGGAAAGGGAAGAAAGGCGACGCAAGGGAAGAAAGGCGGCGCAAGGGAAAGCAGGAACGGGAAGAAAGGAGATGCATGGGAAGAAAGCTGACGCAAGGGAAAGCAGGAACGGGAGGAAAGGTGACGCAAGGGAAAGCAGGAACGGTAAGAAAAGCGACGCAAGGGATCGCTGGAACGAGTAGAAAGGCGACGCAAGGAATGAAAGGCGATGCAAGGAAAAGTAGGAAAGGGAAGAAAGGAGACACAAGGGAAGAAAGGCGGCGCAAGGGAAAGCAGGAATGGTAAGAAAGACGACGGAAGGGTAGAAAGGCGACGCAAGGGAAAGCAGGAATGGTAAGAACGGCGACGCAAGGGAAGAAAGGCGACGCAAGGGAGGCCAGGCGACGCAAGGGAAAGAAGGAACAGGAAGAAAGGCGACGCAAGGGAAGAAAGTCGAAGCAAGGGAAGAAAGGCGACGCGAGGGAAAGCAGGAATGGTAAGAAAGGCGATGCAAGGGTATGAAATGCGACGCAAGGAAAAGCAGGAATGGGAAGAAAGGCGATGCAAGGGTAGAAAGGCGATGCAAGGGGAGAAAGGCGATGCAAGGGAGGCCTGGCGACGCAAGGGAAAGCAGGAACAGGAAGAAAGGCGACGCACGGGAATGGAGGGACGAGAAGAAAGGCGACGCAAGGGAAGAAAGGCGACGCAGGGGAAGAAAGGCGACACGAGGGAAAGCAGGAATGGTAAGAAAGGCGATGCAAGGGTATGAAATGCGACGCAAGGGAAAGCAGGAATGGGAAGAAAGGCGACGCAAGGGAAGAAAGGCGATGCAAGGGAAGAAAGGCGATGCAAGGGAAGGAAGGCGATGCAAGGGAAAGCAGAAATGGGAAATAAGGCTTCGGAAGGGAAAGCAGGAACGAGAAGAAAGGCGAAGCAAGGGTAAGCAGGAATGGTAAGAAAGGCGACGCAAGGGTAGAGAGGCGATGCAAGGGAATGCTGGAATGGGAAGAAAGGCGACGCATGGAAAGAATGGCGACACTAGAGAAAGCAGAAACGGGAAGTAAGGCGTCGGAAGGGAAAGCAGGAACGAGAAGAAAGGCGGCGCACGGAAAGAAAGTCGAAGCAAGGGAATGTAGGAACGGAAAGAAAGATGACGCAAGGGATCGCAGGAACGAGAAGAAAGGCGACGCAAGGAATGAAAGGCGAGGCAAGGGAAAGTAGGAAAGGGAAGAAAGGAGACACAAGGGAAGAAAGGCGGCGCAAGGGAAAGCAGGAACAGGAAGAAAGGAGATGCATGGGAAGAAAGCTGACGCAAGGGAAAGCAGGAACGGGAGGAAAGGCGACGCAAGGGAAAGCAGGAACGAGAAGAAAGGTGACGCAAGGGAAAGGAGGTACGGTATGAAAGGCGACGCAAGGGAAGAAAGGCGATGCAAGGGAAGAAAGGCGATGCAAGGGAAGCAAGGCGACGGAAGGGAAATCAGGAAGGGGAGGAAAGGCGACGCAAGGGAAGAAAGGCGATGCAAGGGAAAGCAGAAATGGGAAATATGGCTCCGGAAGGGAAAGCAGGAACGAGAAGAAAGGCAAAGCAAGGGTAAGCAGGAATGGTAAGAAAGGCGACGCAAGGGAAGAATGGCGATGCAAGGGAAGAAAGGCGATGCAAGGGAAGCAAGGCGACGCAAGGGAAATCAGGAACGGGAAGAAAGGCGACGCAAGGGAAGAAAGGCAACGCAAGAGAAGAAAGGCGATGCAAGGGAACGCACGAACGGGAAGAAAGGCGACGGACGGGAAGAAAGGCGATGCAAGGGAAAGGGGGAACGGGAAGACAGGCTACGCAAGAGAAAGCAGGAACTGGAAGAAATGCGATGCAAGGGAAGAAAGGCGACGCAAGGGAAGAAAGGCCACGCACGGGAAAGCAGGAAGGGGAAAAAAGGCGATGCAAGGGAAGAAAGGCGACGCAGGGGAAGAAAGGTGACGCAAGGGAAAGCAGGAACGGGAAGAAAGGCGTGGCAAGGGAAAGCAGGAACGGGAAGAAAGGCAACGCAAGGGAATAAAGTCGACGCAAGGGAAGGCAGGAACTGCAAGAAAGGCGACGCATGGAAAGAAAGGCGATGCAAGAGAAAGTAGGAAAGGGAAGAAAGGCGACACAAGGGAAGAAAAGCGGCGCAAGGGAAAGCAGGAACGGGAAGAAAGGAGATGCATGGGAAGAAAGCTGACGCAAGGGAAAGCAGGAACGGGAGGAAAGGTGACGCAAGGGAAAGCAGGAATGGTAAGAAAGGCGACGCAAGGGAAAGCAGGAACGGTAAGAAAGGCGATGCAAGGGAAGAAAGGCGACGCAAGGGAAGAAACGCAACGCAAGGTTAAGCAGGAATGGTAAGAAAGGCGACGGAAGGGTAGAAAGGCGATGCAAGGGAAAGTAGGAAAGGGAAGAAAGGAGATGAATAGGAAGAAAGCTGACGCAAGGGAAAGCAGGAACGGGAGGAAAGGTGACGCAAGGGAAAGCAGAAACGGTAAGAAAGGCTACGCAGGGAAAGAAAGGCGACGCAAGGGAAGAAAGGCGTCGCACGGAAAGCAGGAAAGGGAAGAAAGGCAACGCAAGGGAAAGCAGGAACGAGAAGAAAGGCGACACGCGGAAAGAAAGTCGACGCAAGGCAAAGTAGGAACGGGAAGAAAGGCGACGCAAGGGAAGATAGGCGACGCAAGCGAAATCAGGAATGGTAAGAAAGGCGACGGAAGGGTACGAAATGCGACACAAGGGAAAGCAGGAATGGTAAGAAAGGCGACGCTAGGGAAGAAAGGCGATGCAAGGGAAGAAAGGCGACGCAAGGGAGGCCAGGCGACGCAAGGGAAAGCAGGAACAGGAAGAAAGGCGACGCACGGGAAAGCAGGAACGAGAAGAAAGGCGACGCAAGGGAATGCAGGAACGGTAAGAAAGGCGAAGCAAGGGAAGAAAGGCGACGCAGTGGTAGAAAGGCGACGCGAGGGAAAGCAGGAATGGTAAGAAAGGCGATGCAAGGGTATGAAATGCGACGCAAGGGAAAGCAGGAATGGGAAGCAAGGCGACGCAAGGGAAGAAAGGCGACGCAAGGGAAGAAAGGCGACGCAAGGGAAACAAGGCGACGCAAGGGAAGCAAGGCGACGCAAGGGTAATCAGGAAGGGGAAGAAAGGCGACTCAAGGGAAGAAAGGCAATGCAAGGGAAAGCAGAAATGGGAAATAAGGCTTCGGAAGGGAAAGCAGGAACGAGAAGAAAGGCGAAGCAAGGGTAAGCAGGAATGGTAAGAAAGGCGACGCAAGGGTAGAGAGGCGATGCAAGGGTAGGCAGGAATGGGAAGAAAGGCGACGCGTGGAAAGAATGGCGACGCTAGAGAAAGCAGAAACGGGAAGTAAGGCGTCGGAAGGGAAAGAAGGAACGAGTAGAAAGGCGAAGCAAGGGTAAGCAGGAACGTGAACAAAGGCGGCGCACGGAAAGAAAGTCGAAGCAAGGGAAAGCAGGAACGGGAGGAAAGGCGACGCAAGGGATTGCAGGAACGAGAAGAAAGGTGACGCTAGGCATGAAAGGCGATGCAAGGGAAAGTAGGAAAGGGAAGAAAGGAGACACAAGGGAAGAAAGACGGTGCAAGGGAAAGCAGGAACGGGAAGAAAGGAGATGCATGGGAAGAAAGCTGACGCAAGGGAAAGCAGGAAAAGGAGGAAAGGCGACGCAAGGGAAAGCAGGAACGAGAAGAAAGGTGACGCAAGGGAAAGCAGGAGCGGTAACAAAGGCGACGCAAGGGAAGAAAGGCGACGCAAGGGAAAGCAGGAAAGGGAAGAAAGGCGAAGCAAGGGAAGAAAGGCGACGCAAGGGAAGAAAGGCGACGCAAGGGAAAGCAGGAAAGGGAAGAAAGGCGAAGCAAGGGAAGAAAGGCGACGCAAGGGATGAAAGGCGACGCAATGGAAGCAAGGCGACGCAAGGGAAAGCAAGAACAGGAAGAAAGGCGACGCACGGGAAAGCAGGAACGAGAAGAAAGGCGACGCAAGGTAAAGCAGGAACGGAAAGAAAAGCGACGCAAGGGAAGAAAGGCGACGCAGGGGAAGAAAGGCGACGCGAGGGAAAGCAAGAATGGTAAGAAAGGCGACGCGAGGGAAAGCAGGAATGGTAAGAAAGGCGACGCAAGGGAAAGCAGGAAAGGGAAGAAAGGCAACGGAAGGGAAAGCAGAAACGAGAAGAAAGGCGACGCGCGGAAAGAAAGTCGACGCAAGGCAAAGTAGGAACGGGAAGAAAGGTTATGCAAGGGAAGATAGGCGACGCAAGCGAAATCAGGAATGGTAAGAAAGGCGACGGAAGGGTAGAAAGGCAACGCAAGGGAAGAAAGGCGATGCAAGGGAGGCCAGGCGACGCAAGGGAAAGCAGGAACAGGAAGAAAGGCGACGCACGGGAAAGCAGGATCGAGAAGAATGGCGGTGCAAGGGAATGCAGGAACGGTAAGAAAGGCGACGCAAGGGAAGAAAGGCGACGCAGGGGAAGAAAGACGATGCGAGGCAAAGCAGGAACAGGAAGAAAGGCGACGCACGGGAAAGCAGGAACAGGAAGAAAGGCGACGCTCTGGAAAGCAGGAACGAGAAGAAAGGCGACGCTCTGGAAAGCAGGAACGAGAAGAAAGGCGACGCAAGGGAATGCAGGAACGGTAAGAAAGGCGACGCAAGGGAATGAAATGCGACGCAAGGGAAAGCAGGAATGGGAAGAAAGGCTACGCAAGGGACGAAAGGCGATGGAAGGGAAGAAAGGCGATGCAAGGGAATGCTGGAATGGGAAGAAAGGCGACGCAAGGGAAGAAAGGCGACGCAAGGGAAAGCAGAAATGGTAAGAAAGGCGGCGCAAGGGAAGAAAGGCAACGCAAGAGAAGAAAGGCGACGGAAGGGAACGCACGAACGGGAAGAAAGGCGACGGAAGGGAAGAAAGGCGATGCAAGGGAAAGGAGGAACGGGAAGAAATGCGATGCAAGGGAAGAAAGGCGACGCAAGGGAAGAATGGCGACACACGGGAAAGCAGGAACAGGAAGAAAGGCGTGGCAAGGGAAAGCAGGGCGACGCAAGAGAATGCAGAAACGGGAAGTAAGGCGTCGGAAGGGAAAGCAGGAACGAGAAGAAAGGCGATGCAAGGGAAAGGAGGAATGGTAAGAAAGGCGACGCAAGGAATGAAAGGCGACGCACGGGAAAGCAGGAACGAGAAGAAATGCGACGCAAGGGAATGCAGGAACGGTAAGAAAGGCGATGCAAGGGAAGAAAGGCGACGCAGGGGAAGAAAGGCGACGCGAGGGAAAGCAGGAATGGTAAGAAAGGCGATGCAAGGGTATGAAATGCGACGCAAGGGAAAGCAGGAATGGGAAGCAAGGCGACGCAAGGGAAGAAAGGCGATGCAAGGGAAGAAAGGCGACGCAAGGGAAGAAAGGCGATGCAAGGGAAGCAAGGCGACGCAAGGGTAATCAGGAAGGGGAAGAAAGGCGACTCAAGGGAAGAAAGGCAATGCAAGGGAAAGCAGAAATGGGAAATAAGGCTTCGGAAGGGAAAGCAGGAACGAGAAGAAAGGCGAAGCAAGGGTAAGCAGGAATGGTAAGAAAGGCGACGCAAGGGTAGAGAGGCGGTGCAAGGGTAGGCAGGAATGGGAAGAAAGGCGACGCATGGAAAGAATGGCAACGCTAGAGAAAGCAGAAACGGGAAGTAAGGCGTCGGAAGGGAAAGCAGGAACGAGTAGAAAGGCGAAGCAAGGGTAAGCAGGAACGTGAACAAAGGCGGCGCACGGAAAGAAAGTCGAAGCAAGGGAAAGTAGGAACGGAAAGAAAGGCGATGCAAGGGAAGATAGGCGACGTAAGCGAAATCATGAATGGTAAGAAAGGCGACGGAAGGGTAGAAAGGCGACGCCAGGGAAAGCAGGAATGGTAAGAAAGGCGACGCAAAGGAAGAAAGGCGATGCAGGGGAAGAAAGGCGACACAAGGGAGGCCAGGCGACGCAAGGGAAAGCAGGAACAGGAAGAAAGGCGACGCACGGGAAAGCAGGAACGAGATGAAAGGCGATGCAAGGGAATGCAGGAACGGTAAGAAAGGCGACGCAAGGGAAGAAAGGCGACGCAGGGGAAGAAAGGCGATGCGAGGGAAAGCAGGAACAGGAAGAAAGGCGACGCACGGGAAAGCAGGAACAGGAAGAAAGGCGACGCTCTGGAAAGCAGGAACGAGAAGAAAGGTGACGCAAGGGTAGAGAGGCGATGCAAGGGTAGGCAGGAATGGGAAGAAAGGCGACGCGTGGAAAGAATGGCGACGCTAGAGAAAGCAGAAACGGGAAGTAAGGCGTCGGAAGGGAAAGCAGGAACGAGAAGAAAGGCGGCGCACGGAAAGAAAGTCGAAGCAAGGGAATGTAGGAACGGAAAGAAAGATGACGCAAGGGATCGCAGGAACGAGAAGAAAGGCGACGCAAGGAATGAAAGGCGAGGCAAGGGAAAGTAGGAAAGGGAAGAAAGGAGACACAAGGGAAGAAAGGCGGCGCAAGGGAAAGCAGGAACGGGAAGAAAGGAGATGCATGGGAAGAAAGCTGACGCAAGGGAAAGCAGGAACGGGAGGAAAGGCGACGCAAGGGAAAGCAGGAACGAGAAGAAAGGTGACGCAAGGGAAAGGAGGTACGGTATGCAAGGCGACGCAAGGGAAGAAAGGCGATGCAAGGGAAGCAAGGCGATGCAAGGGAAGCAAGGCGACGGAAGGGAAATCAGGAAGGGGAGGAAAGGCGACGCAAGGGAAGAAAGGCGATGCAAGGGAAAGCAGAAATGGGAAATATGGCTTCGGAAGGGAAAGCAGGAACGAGAAGAAAGGCAAAGCAAGGGTAAGCAGGAATGGTAAGAAAGGCGACGCAAGGGAAGAAAGGCGATGCAAGGGAAGAAAGGCGATGCAAGGGAAGCAAGGCGACGCAAGGGAAATCAGGAACGGGAAGAAAGGCGACGCAAGGGAAGAAAGGCAACGCAAGAGAAGAAAGGCGATGCAAGGGAACGCACGAACGGGAAGAAAGGCGACGGAAGGGAAGAAAGGCGATGCAAGGGAAAGGGGGAACGGGAAGACAGGCTACGCAAGAGAAAGCAGGAACTGGAAGAAATGCGATGCAAGGGAAGAAAGGCGACGCAAGGGAAGAAAGGCCACGCACGGGAAAGCAGGAAGGGGAAAAAAGGCGATGCAAGGGAAGAAAGGCGACGCAGGGGAAGAAAGGTGACGCAAGGGAAAGCAGGAACGGGAAGAAAGGCGTGGCAAGGGAAAGCAGGAACGGGAAGAAAGGCAACGCAAGGGAATAAAGTCGACGCAAGGGAAGGCAGGAACTGCAAGAAAGGCGACGCATGGAAAGAAAGGCGATGCAAGAGAAAGTAGGAAAGGGAAGAAAGGCGACACAAGGGAAGAAAAGCGGCGCAAGGGAAAGCAGGAACGGGAAGAAAGGAGATGCATGGGAAGAAAGCTGACGCAAGGGAAAGCAGGAACGGGAGGAAAGGCGACGCAAGGGAAAGCAGGAGCGAGAAGAAAGGTGACGCAAGGGAAAGCAGGAATGGTAAGAAAGGCGACGCAAGGGAAAGCAGGAACGGTAAGAAAGGCGATGCAAGGGAAGAAAGGCGACGCAAGGGAAGAAACGCAACGCAAGGTAAAGCAGGAATGGTAAGAAAGGCGACGGAAGGGTAGAAAGGCGATGCAAGGGAAAGTAGGAAAGGGAAGAAAGGAGATGAATAGGAAGAAAGCTGACGCAAGGGAAAGCAGGAACGGGAGGAAAGGTGACGCAAGGGAAAGCAGAAACGGTAAGAAAGGCTACGCAGGGATAGAAAGGCGACGCAAGGGAAGAAAGGCGTCGCACGGAAAGCAGGAAAGGGAAGAAAGGCAACGCAAGGGAAAGCAGGAACGAGAAGAAAGGCGACGCGCGGAAAGAAAGTCGACGCAAGGCAAAGTAGGAACGGGAAGAAAGGCGACGCAAGGGAAGATAGGCGACGCAAGCGAAATCAGGAATGGTAAGAAAGGCGACGGAAGGGTAAGAAATGCGACACAAGGGAAAGCAGGAATGGTAAGAAAGGAGACGCTAGGGAAGAAAGGCGATGCAAGGGAAGAAAGGCGACGCAAGGGAGGCCAGGCGACGCAAGGGAAAGCAGGAATGGTAAGAAAGGCGATGCAAGGGTATGAAATGCGACGCAAGGGAAAGCAGGAATGGGAAGCATGGCGACGCAAGGGAAGAAAGGCGACGCAAGGGAAGAATGGCGACGCAAGGGAAGCAAGGCGACGCAAGGGAAGCAAGGCGACGCAAGGGTAATCAGGAAGGGGAAGAAAGGCGACTCAAGGGAAGAAAGGCAATGCAAGGGAAAGCAGAAATGGGAAATAAGGCTTCGGAAGGGAAAGCAGGAACGAGAAGAAAGGCGAAGCAAGGGTAAGCAGGAATGGTAAGAAAGGCGACGCAAGGGTAGAGAGGCGATGCAAGGGTAGGCAGGAATGGGAAGAAAGGCGACGCGTGGAAAGAATGGCGACGCTAGAGAAAGCAGAAACGGGAAGTAAGGCGTCGGAAGGGAAAGAAGGAACGAGTAGAAAGGCGAAGCAAGGGTAAGCAGGAACGTGAACAAAGGCGGCGCACGGAAAGAAAGTCGAAGCAAGGGAAAGCAGGAACGGGAGGAAAGGCGACGCAAGGGATTGCAGGAACGAGAAGAAAGGTGACGCTAGGCATGAAAGGCGATGCAAGGGAAAGTAGGAAAGGGAAGAAAGGAGACACAAGGGAAGAAAGACGGTGCAAGGGAAAGCAGGAACGGGAAGAAAGGAGATGCATGGGAAGAAAGCTGACGCAAGGGAAAGCAGAAACAGGAGGAAAGGCGACGCAAGGGAAAGCAGGAACGAGAAGAAAGGTGACGCAAGGGAAAGCAGGAGCGGTAACAAAGGCGACGCAAGGGAAGAAGGGCGACGCAAGGGAAAGCAGGAAAGGGAAGAAAGGCGAAGCAAGGGAAGAAAGGCGACGCAAGGGAAGAAAGGCGACGCAATGGAAGCAAGGCGACGCAAGGGAAAGCAAGAACAGGAAGAAAGGCGACGCACGGGAAAGCAGGAACGAGAAGAAAGGCGACGCAAGGTAAAGCAGGAACGGAAAGAAAAGCGACGCAAGGGAAGAAAGGCGACGCAGGGGAAGAAAGGCGACGCGAGGGAAAGCAAGAATGGTAAGAAAGGCGACGCGAGGGAAAGCAGGAATGGTAAGAAAGGCGACGCAAGGGAAAGCAGGAAAGGGAAGAAAGGCAACGGAAGGGAAAGCAGAAACGAGAAGAAAGGCGACGCGCGGAAAGAAAGTCGACGCAAGGCAAAGTAGGAACGGGAAGAAAGGTGATGCAAGGGAAGATAGGCGACGCAAGCGAAATCAGGAATGGTAAGAAAGGCGACGGAAGGGTAGAAAGGCAACGCAAGGGAAAGCAGGAATGGTAAGAAAGGCGACGCAAGGGAAGAAAGGCGATGCAAGGGAAGAAAGGCGACGCAAGGGAGGCCAGGCGACGCAAGGGAAAGCAGGAACAGGAAGAAAGGCGATGCACGGGAAAGCAGGATCGAGAAGAATGGCGGTGCAAGGGAATGCAGGAACGGTAAGAAAGGCGACGCAAGGGAAGAAAGGCGACGCAGGGGAAGAAAGGCGATGCGAGGCAAAGCAGGAACAGGAAGAAAGGCGACGCACGGGAAAGCAGGAACAGGAAGAAAGGCGACGCTCTGGAAAGCAGGAACGAGAAGAAAGGCGACGCTCTGAAAAGCAGGAACGAGAAGAAAGGCGACGCAAGGGAATGCAGGAACGGTAAGAAAGGCGACGCAAGGGAATGAAATGCGACGCAAGGGAAAGCAGGAATGGGAAGAAAGGCTACGCAAGGGACGAAAGGCGATGGAAGGGAAGAAAGGCGATGCAAGGGAATGCTGGAATGGGAAGAAAGGCGACGCAAGGGAAGAAAGGCGACGCAAGGGAAAGCAGAAATGGTAAGAAAGGCGGCGCAAGGGAAGAAAGGCAACGCAAGAGAAGAAAGGCGACGGAAGGGAACGCACGAACGGGAAGAAAGGCGACGGAAGGGAAGAAAGGCGATGCAAGGGAAAGGAGGAACGGGAAGAAATGCGATGCAAGGGAAGAAAGGCGACGCAAGGGAAGAATGGCGACACACGGGAAAGCAGGAACAGGAAGAAAGGCGTGGCAAGGGAAAGCAGGGCGACGCAAGAGAATGCAGAAACGGGAAGTAAGGCGTCGGAAGGGAAAGCAGGAACGAGAAGAAAGGCGATGCAAGGGAAAGGAGGAATGGTAAGAAAGGCGACGCAAGGAATGAAAGGCGACGCACGGGAAAGCAGGAACGAGAAGAAATGCGACGCAAGGGAATGCAGGAACGGTAAGAAAGGCAATGCAAGGGAAAAAAGGCGACGCAGGGGAAGAAAGGCGACGCGAGGGAAAGCAGGAATGGTAAGAAAGGCGATGCAAGGGTATGAAATGCGACGCAAGGGAAAGCAGGAATGGGAAGCAAGGCGACGCAAGGGAAGAAAGGCGATGCAAGGGAAGAAAGGCGACGCAAGGGAAGAAAGGCGATGCAAGGGAAGCAAGGCGACGCAAGGGTAATCAGGAAGGGGAAGAAAGGCGACTCAAGGGAAGAAAGGCAATGCAAGGGAAAGCAGAAATGGGAAATAAGGCTTCGGAAGGGAAAGCAGGAACGAGAAGAAAGGCGAAGCAAGGGTAAGCAGGAATGGTAAGAAAGGCGACGCAAGGGTAGAGAGGCGGTGCAAGGGTAGGCAGGAATGGGAAGAAAGGCGACGCATGGAAAGAATGGCGACGCTAGAGAAAGCAGAAACGGGAAGTAAGGCGTCGGAAGGGAAAGCAGGAACGAGTAGAAAGGCGAAGCAAGGGTAAGCAGGAACGTGAACAAAGGCGGCGCACGGAAAGAAAGTCGAAGCAAGGGAAAGTAGGAACGGAAAGAAAGGCGATGCAAGGGAAGATAGGCGTCGCAAGCGAAATCATGAATGGTAAGAAAGGCGACGGAAGGGTAGAAAGGCGACGCCAGGGAAAGCAGGAATGGTAAGAAAGGCGACGCAAAGGAAGAAAGGCGATGCAGGGGAAGAAAGGCGACACAAGGGAGGCCAGGCGACACAAGGGAAAGCAGGAACAGGAAGAAAGGCGACGCACGGGAAAGCAGGAACGAGAAGAAAGGCGATGCAAGGGAATGCAGGAACGGTAAGAAAGGCGACGCAAGGGAAGAAAGGCGACGCAGGGGAAGAAAGGCGATGCGAGGGAAAGCAGGAACAGGAAGAAAGGCGACGCACGGGAAAGCAGGAACAGGAAGAAAGGCGACGCTCTGGAAAGCAGGAACGAGAAGAAAGGTGACGCAAGGGAAAGCAGGAACGGTAAGAAAGGCGACGCAAGGGAAGAAAGGCGACGCAGGGGAAGAAAGGCGACGCGAGGGAAAGCAGGAATGGTAAGAAAGGCGATGCAAGGGAATGAAATGCGACGCAAGGGAAAGCAGGAATGGGAAGAAAGGCGGCGCAAGGGAAGAAAGGCAACGCAAGAGAAGAAAGGCGACGGAAGGGAATGGCACGAACGGGAAGAAAGGCGACGGAAGGGAAGAAAGGCGATGCAAGGGGAAGGAGGAATGGGAAGAAATGCGATGCAAGGGAAGAAAGGCGACGCAAGGGAAGAATGGCGACACACGGGAAAGCAGGAACGAGAAGAAAGGCGACGCAAGGGTAGAAAGGCGACGCAAGGGAAGATACGCAATGCAAGGTAAAGCAGGAATGGTAAGTAAGGCGACGGAAGGGTAGAAAGGCGACGCACGGAAAGCAGGAATGGGAAGAAAGGAGATGCATGGGAAGAAAGCTGACGCAAGGGAAAGCAGGAACGGGAGGAAAGGCGACGCAAGGGATTGCAGGAACGAGAAGAAAGGTGACGCTAGGAATGAAAGGCAATGCAAGGGAAAGTAGGAAAGGGAAGAAAGGAGACACAAGGGAAGAAAGGCGGCGCAGGGGAAAGCAGGAACGGGAAGAAAGGAGATGCATGGGAAGAAAGCAGACGCAAGGGAAAGCAGGAACAGGAGGAAAGGCGACGCAAGGGAAAGCAGGAACGAGAAGAAAGGTGACGCAAGGGAAAGCAGGAGCGGTAACAAAGGCGACGCAAGGGAAGAAAGGCGACGCAAGGGAAGAAAGGCGACGCAAGGGAAAGTAGGAGCGGTAAGAAAGGCGACGCAATGGAAGCAAGGCGACGCAGGTGAATAAAGGCGACGCGAGGGAAAGCAAGAATGGTAAGAGAGGCGACGCGAGGGAAAGCAGGAATAGTAAGAAAGGCGACGCAAGGGAAAGCAGGAAAGGGAAGAAAGGCAACGGAAGGGAAAGCAGAAACGAGAAGAAAGGCGACGCGCGGAAAGAAAGTCGACGCAAGGCAAAGTAGGAACGGGAAGAAAGGCGATGCAAGGGAAGATAGGCGACGCAAGCGAAATCAGGAATGGTAAGAAAGGCGACGCAAGGGAAAGCAGGAATGGTAAGAAAGGCGACGCAAGGGAAGAAAGGCAACGCAAGAGAAGAAAGGCGACGGAAGGGAACGCACGAACGGGAAGAAAGGCGACGGAAGGGAAGAAAGGCGATACAAGGTAAAGGAGGAACGGGAAGAAATGCGATGCAAGGGAAGAAAGGCGACGCAAGGGAAGAATGGCGACACACGGGAAAGCAGGAACAGGAAGAAAGGCGTGGCAAGGGAAAGCAGGGCGACGCAAGAGAATGCAGAAACGGGAAGTAAGGCGTCGGAAGGGAAAGCAGTAACGAGAAGAAAGGCGAAGCAAGGTTAAGCAGGAACGGGAAGAAAGGCGATTCAAGGGAAAAGGAGGAACGGTAAGAAAGGCGACGCAAGGAAAGAATGGCGACACAAGGGAAAGCAGGAACGAGAAGAAAGGCGACGCAAGGGAAGAAAGGCGACGCAAGGGAAGATACGCAACGCAAGGTAAAGCAGGAATGGTAAGAAAGGCGACGGAAGGGTAGAAAGGCGACGCACGGAAAGCAGGAATGGGAAGAAAGGCGACGCAAGGGAAGAAAGGCGATGCAAGGGAAAGTAGGAAAGGGAAGAAAGGAGATGAATAGGAAGAAAGCTGACGCAAGGGAAAGCAGGAACGGGAGGAAAGGTGACGCAAGGGTAAGCAGAAACGGTAAGAAAGGCTACGCAGGGAAAGAAAGGCGACGCAAGGGAAGAAAGGCGACGCACGGAAAGCAGGAAAGGGAAGAAAGGCAACGCAAGGGAAAGCAGGAACGAGAAGAAAGGCGACGCGCGGAAAGAAAGTCGACGCAAGGCAAAGTAGGAACGGGAAGAAAGGCGACGCAAGGGAAGATAGGCGACGCAAGGGAAAGCAGGAATGGTAAGAAAGGCGACGGAAGGGTAACAAATGCGACACAAGGGAAAGCAGGAATGGTAAGAAAGGCGACGCTAGGGAAGAAAGGCGATGCAAGGGAAGAAAGGCGACGCAAGGGAGGCCAGGCGACGCAAGGGAAAGCAGGAACAGGAAGAAAGGCGACGCACGGGAAAGCAGGAACGAGAAGAAAGGCGACGCAAGGGAATGCAGGAAAGGTAAGAAAGGCGATGCAAGGGAAGAAAGGCGACGCAGTGGTAGAAAGGCGACGCGAGGGAAAGCAGGAATGGTAAGAAAGGCGATGCAAGGGTATGAAATGCGACGCAAGGGAAAGCAGGAATGGGAAGCAAGGCGACGCAAGGGAAGAAAGGCGATGCAAGGGAAGAAAGGCGACGCAAGGGAAGAAAGGCGACGCAAGGGAAGAAAGGCAATGCAAGGGAAAGCAGAAATGGGAAATAAGGCTTCGGAAGGGAAAGCAGGAACGAGAAGAAAGGCGAAGCAAGGGTAAGCAGGAATGGTAAGAAAGGCGACGCAAGGGTAGAGAGGCGATGCAAGGGTAGGCAGGAATGGGAAGAAAGGCGACGCATGGAAAGAATGGCGACGCTAGAGAAAGCAGAAACGGGAAGTAAGGCGTCGGAAGGGAAAGCAGGAACGAGTAGAAAGGCGAAGCAAGGGTAAGCAGGAATGTGAACAAAGGCGGCGCACGGAAAGAAAGTCGAAGCAAGGGATCGCAGGAACGAGAAGAAAGGTGACGCTAGGAATGAAAGGCGATGCAAGGGAAAGTAGGAACGGGAAGAAAGGAGATGCATGGGAAGAAAGCTGACGCAAGGGAAAGCAGGAACAGGAGGAAAGGCGACGCAAGGGAAAGCAGGAACGAGAAGAAAGGTGACGCAAGGGAAAGCAGGAGCGGTAAAAAAGGCGACGCAAGGGAAGAAAGGCGACGCAAGGGAAGAAAGGCGACGCAAGGGAAAGCAGGAGCGGTAAGAAAGGCGACGCAAGGGAAGAAAGGCAATGCAAGGGAAAGCAGGAAAGGGAAGAAAGGCGAAGCAAGGGAAGCAAGGCGACGCAAGGGAAAGCAAGAACAGGAAGAAAGGCGACGCACGGGAAAGCAGGAACGAGAAGAAAGGCGACGCAAGGTAAAGCAGGAATGGAAAGAAAAGCGACGCAAGGGAAGAAAGGCGACGCAGGGGAAGAAAGGCGACGCGAGGGAAAGCAGGAGCGGTAAGAAAGGCGACGCAAGGGAAGAAAGGCAACGCAAGGGAAAGCCGGAAAGGGAAGAAAGGCGACGCAATGGAAGCAAGGCGACGCAAGGGAAAGCAAGAACAGGAAGAAAGGCGACGCATGGGAAAGCAGGAACGAGAAGAAAGGCGACGCAAGGTAAAGCAGGAACGGAAAGAAAAGCGACGCAAGGGAAGAAAGGCGACGCAGGGGAAGAAAGGCGACGCGAGGGAAAGCAAGAATGGTAAGAAAGGCGACGCGAGGGAAAGCAGGAATGGTAAGAAAGGCGACGCAAGGGAAAGCAGGAAAGGGAAGAAAGGCAACGGAAGGGAAAGCAGAAACGAGAAGAAAGGCGACGCGCGGAAAGAAAGTCGACGCAAGGCAAAGTAGGAACGGGAAGAAAAGCGATGCAAGGGAAGATAGGCGACGCAAGCGAAATCAGGAATGGTAAGAAAGGCGACGGAAGGGTAGAAAGGCGACGCAAGGGAAAGCAGGAATGGTAAGAAAGGCGACGCAAGGGAAGAAAGGCGATGCAAGGGAAGAAAGGCGACACAAGGGAGGCCAGGCGACGCAAGGGAAAGCAGGAACAGAAAGAAAGGCGACGCACGGGAAAGCAGGATCGAGAAGAATGGCGGTGCAAGGGAATGCAGGAACGGTAAGAAAGGCGACGCAAGGGAAGAAAGGCGACGCAGGGGAAGAAAGGCGATGCGAGGGAAAGCAGGAACAGGAAGAAAGGCGACGCACGGGAAAGCAGGAACAGGAAGAAAGGCGACGCTCTGGAAAGCAGGAACGAGAAGAAAGGCGACGCAAGGGAATGCAGGAACGGTAAGAAAGGCGACGCAAGGGAAGAAAGGTGACGCAGGGGAAGAAAGGCGATGCGAGGGAAAGCAGGAATGGTAAGAAAGGCGATGCAAGGGAATGAAATGCGACGCAAGGGAAAGCAGGAATGGGAAGAAAGGCTACGCAAGGGACGAAAGGCGATGCAAGGGAAGAAAGGCGATGCAAGGGAAAGCAGAAATGGTAAGAAAGGCGGCGCAAGGGAAGAAAGGCAACGCAAGAGAAGAAAGGCGACGGAAGGGAACGCACGAACGGGAAGAAAGGCGACGGAAGGGAAGAAAGGCGATGCAAGGGAAAGGAGGAACGGGAAGAAATGCGATGCAAGGGAAGAAAGGCGACGCAAGGGAAGAATGGCGACACAGGGGAAAGCAGGAACAGGAAGAAAGGCGTGGCAAGGGAAAGCAGGGCGACGCAAGAGAATGCAGAAACGGGAAGTAAGGCGTCGGAAGGGAAAGCAGGAACGAGAAGAAAGGCGAAGCAAGGTTAAGCAGGAACGGGAAGAAAGGCGATGCAAGGGAAAGGAGGAACGGTAAGAAAGGCGACGCAAGGAAAGAAAGGCGACGCAAGGGAAAGCAGGAACGAGAAGAAAGGCGACGCAAGGGAAGAAAGGCGACGCAAGGGAAGATACGCAACGCAAGGTAAAGCAGGAATGGTAAGAAAGGCGACGGAAGGGTAGAAAGGCGACACACGGAAAGCAGGAATGGGAAGTAAGGCGACGCAAGGAAAGAAAGGCGATGCAAGGGAAAGTAGGAAAGGGAAGAAAGGAGATGAATAGGAAGAAAGCTGACGCAAGGGAAAGCAGGAACGGGAGGAAAGGTGACGGAAGGGAAAGCAGAAACGGTAAGAAAGGCTACGCAGGGAAAGAAAGGCGACGCAAGGGAAGAAAGGCGACGCACGGAAAGCAGGAAAGGGAAGAAAGGCAACGCAAGGGAAAGCAGGAACGAGAAGAAAGGCGACGCAAGGGAAGATAGGCGACGCAAGGGAAAGCAGGAATGGTAAGAAAGGCGACGGAAGGGTAAGAAATGCGACACAAGGGAAAGCAGGAACGAGAAGAAAGGCGACGCAAGGGAAGATAGGCGACGCAAGGGAAAGCAGGAATGGTAAGAAAGGCGACGGAAGGGTAAGAAATGCGACACAAGGGAAAGCAGGAATGGTAAGAAAGGCGACGCTAGGGAAGAAAGGCGATGCAAGGGAAGAAAGGCGACGCAAGGGAGGCCAGGCGACGCAAGGGAAAGCAGGAACAGGAAGAAAGGCGACGCACGGGAAAGCAGGAACGAGAAGAAATGCGAATCAAGGGAATGCAGGAACGGTAAGAAAGGCGATGCAAGGGAAGAAAGGCGACGCAGTGGTAGAAAGGCGACGCGAGGGAAAGCAGGAATGGTAAGAAAGGCGATGCAAGGGTATGAAATGCGACGCAAGGGAAAGCAGGAATGGGAAGCAAGGCGACGCAAGGGAAGAAAGGCGATGCAAGGGAAGAAAGGCGACGCAAGGGAAGAAAGGCGATGCAAGGGAAGCAAGGCGACGCAAGGGTAATCAGGAAGGGGAAGAAAGGCGACGCAAGGGAAGAAAGGCAATGCAAGGGAAAGCAGAAATGGGAAATAAGGCTTCGGAAGGGGAAGCAGGAACGAGAAGAAAGGCGAAGCAAGGGTAAGCAGGAATGGTAAGAAAGGCGACGCAAGGGTAGAGAGGCGAGGCAAGGGTAGGCAGGAATGGGAAGAAAGGCGACGCATGGAAAGAATGGCGACGCTAGAGAAAGCAGAAACGGGAAGTAAGGCGTCGGAAGGGAAAGCAGGAACGAGTAGAAAGGCGAAGCAAGGGTAAGCAGGAACGTGAACAAAGGCGGCGCACGGAAAGAAAGTCGAAGCAAGGGAAAGTAGGAACGGAAAGAAAGGCGATGCAAGGGAAGATAGGCGACGCAAGCGAAATCAGGAATGGTAAGAAAGGCGACGGAAGGGTAGAAAGGCGACGCAAGGGAAAGCTGGAATGGTAAGAAAGGCGACACAAGGGAAGAAAGGCGATGCAGGGGAAGAAAGGCGACACAAGGGAGGCCTGGCGACACAAGGGAAAGCAGGAACAGGAAGAAAGGCGACGCACGGGAAAGCAGGATCGAGAATAAAGGCGATGCAAGGGAATGCAGGAACGGTAAGAAAGGCGACGCAAGGGAAGAAAGGCGACGCAGGGGAAGAAAGGCGATGCGAGGGAAAGCAGGAACAGGAAGAAAGGCGACGCACGGGAAAGCAGGAACAGGAAGAAAGGCGACGCTCTGCAAAGCAGGAACGAGAAGAAAGGCGACGCAAGGGAAAGCAGGAACGGTAAGAAAGGCGACGCAAGGGAAGAAAGGCGACGCAGGGGAAGAAAGGCGACGCGAGGGAAAGCAGGAATGGTAAGAAAGGCGATGCAAGGGAATGAAATGCGACGCAAGGGAAAGCAGGAATGGGAAGAAAGGCGACGCAAGGGACGAAAGGCGATGCAAGGGAAGAAAGGCGATGCAAGGGAATGCTGGAATGGGAAGAAAGGCGACGCAAGGGAAGAAAGGCGACGCAAGGGAATGCAGAAATGGTAAGAAAGGCGGCGCAAGGGAAGAAAGGCAACGCAAGAGAAGAAAGGCGACGGAAGGGAACGCACGAACGGGAAGAAAGGCGACGGAAGGGAAGAAAGGCGATGCAAGGGAAAGCAGGAACGGGAAGAAAGGAGATGCATGGGAAGAAAGCTGACGCAAGGGAAAGCAGGAACGGGAGGAAAGGTGACGCAAGGAACAGCAGGAACAGTAGGAAAGGCGACACAAGGGATTGCAGGAACGAGAAGAAAGGCGACGCTAGGAATGAAAGGCGATGCAAGGGAAAGTAGGAAAGGGAAGAAAGGAGACACAAGGGAAAAAAGGCGGCGCAAGGGAAAGCAGGAACGGGAAGAAAGGAGATGCATGGGAAGAAAGCTGACGCAAGGGAAAGCAGGAACGGGAGGAAAGGCGACGCAAGGGAAAGCAGGAACGAGAAGAAAGGTGACGCAAGGGAAAGCAGGAGCGGTATCAAAGGCGACGCAAGGGAAGAAAGGCGACGCAAGGGAAGAAAGGCGACGCAAGGGAAAGCAGGAAAGGGAAGAAAGGCGAAGCAAGGGGAGAAAGGCGACGCAAGGGAAGAAAGGCGACGCAATGGAAGCAAGGCGACGCGAGGGAAAGCAAGAATGGTAAGAAAGGCGACGCGAGGGAAAGCAGGAATGGTAAGAAAGGCGACGCAAGGGAAAGCAGGAAAGGGAAGAAAGGCAACGGAAGGGAAAGCAGGAACGAGAAGAAAGGCGACGCGCGGAAAGAAAGTCGATGCAAGGGAAAGTAGGAACGGGAAGAAAGGCGATGCAAGGGAAGATAGGCGACGCAAGCGAAATCAGGAATGGTAAGAAAGGCGACGGAAGGGTAGAAATGCGACGCAAGGGAAAGCAGGAATGGTAAGAAAGGCGACGCAAGGGAAGAAAGGCGATGCAGGGGAAGAAAGGCGACACAAGGGAGGCCAGGCGACGCAAGGGAAAGCAGGAACAGGTAGAAAGGCGACGCACGGGAAAGCAGGATCGAGAAGAAAGGCGATGCAAGGGAATGCAGGAACGGTAAGAAAGGCGACGCAAGGGAAGAAAGGCGACGCAAGGGAAGAAAGGCGATGCAAGGGAAAGCAGGAACGGGAAGAAAGGAGATGCATGGGAAGAAAGCTGACGCAAGGGAAAGCAGGAACGGGAGGAAAGGTGACACAAGGAACAGCAGGAACGGTAAGAAAGGCGACGCAAGGGATTGCAGGAACGAGAAGAAAGGCGACGCTAGGAATGAAAGGCGATGCAAGGGAATGTAGGAAAGGGAAGAAAGGAGACACAAGGGAAGAAAGGCGGCGCAAGGGAAAGCAGGAACGGGAAGAAAGGAGATGCATGGGAAGAAAGCTGACGCAAGGGAAAGCAGGAACGGGAGGAAAGGCGACGCAAGGGAAAGCAGGAACGAGAAGAAAGGTGACGCAAGGGAAAGCAGGAGCGGTATCAAAG
The DNA here is from genome assembly GCA_030408155.1 of Lophura swinhoii. Lineage (NCBI taxonomy): Eukaryota > Metazoa > Chordata > Aves > Galliformes > Phasianidae > Lophura > Lophura swinhoii. The sequence goes on along the minus strand of JASCYN010000150.1, from coordinate 9,981,580 downwards.
GCGACGCAAGGGAAGAAAGGCGACGCAAGGGAAAGCAGGAATGGTAAGAAAGGCGACGCAAGGGAAGAAAGGCGACGCAAGGGAAAGCAGGAAAGTGAAGAAAGGCGAAGCAAGGGGAGAAAGGCGACGCAAGGGAAGAAAGGCGACGCAATGGAAGCAAGGCGACGCGAGGGAAAGCAAGAATGGTAAGAAAGGCGACGCGAGGGAAAGCAGGAATGGTAAGAAAGGCGACGCAAGGGAAAGCAGGAAAGGGAAGAAAGGCAACGGAAGGGAAAGCAGGAACGAGAAGAAAGGCGACGCGCGGAAAGAAAGTCGATGCAAGGGAAAGTAGGAACGGGAAGAAAGGCGATGCAAGGGAAGATAGGCGACGCAAGCGAAATCAGGAATGGTAAGAAAGGCGACGGAAGGGTAGAAATGCGACGCAAGGGAAAGCAGGAATGGTAAGAAAGGCGACGCAAGGGAAGAAAGGCGATGCAGGGGAAGAAAGGCGACACAAGGGAGGCCAGGCGACGCAAGGGAAAGCAGGAACAGGTAGAAAGGCGACGCACGGGAAAGCAGGATCGAGAAGAAAGGCGATGCAAGGGAATGCAGGAACGGTAAGAAAGGCGACGCAAGGGAAGAAAGGCGACGCAAGGGAAGAAAGGCGATGCAAGGGAAAGCAGGAACGGGAAGAAAGGAGATGCATGGGAAGAAAGCTGACGCAAGGGAAAGCAGGAACGGGAGGAAAGGTGACACAAGGAACAGCAGGAACGGTAAGAAAGGCGACGCAAGGGATTGCAGGAACGAGAAGAAAGGCGACGCTAGGAATGAAAGGCGATGCAAGGGAATGTAGGAAAGGGAAGAAAGGAGACACAAGGGAAGAAAGGCGGCGCAAGGGAAAGCAGGAACGGGAAGAAAGGAGATGCATGGGAAGAAAGCTGACGCAAGGGAAAGCAGGAACGGGAGGAAAGGCGACGCAAGGGAAAGCAGGAACGAGAAGAAAGGTGACGCAAGGGAAAGCAGGAGCGGTATCAAAGGCGACGCAAGGGAAGAAAGGCGACGCAAGGGAAAGCAGGAATGGTAAGAAAGGCGACGCAAGGGAAGAAAGGCGACGCAAGGGAAAGCAGGAAAGTGAAGAAAGGCGAAGCAAGGGGAGAAAGGCGACGCAAGGGAAGAAAGGCGACGCAATGGAAGCAAGGCGACGCAAGGGAAAGCAAGAACAGGAAGAAAGGCGACGCACGGCAAAGCAGGAACGAGAAGAAAGGCGACGCAAGGTAAAGCAGGAACGGAAAGAAAAGCGACGCAAGGGAAGAAAGGCGACGCAGGGGAAGAAAGGCGACGCGAGGGAAAGCAAGAATGGTAAGAAAGGCGACGCGAGGGAAAGCAGGAATGGTAAGAAAGGCGACGCAAGGGAAAGCAGGAAAGGGAAGAAAGGCAACGGAAGGGAAAGCAGGAACGAGAAGAAAGGCGACGCGCGGAAAGAAAGTCGACGCAAGGCAAAGTAGGAACGGGAAGAAAGGCGATGCAAGGGAAGATAGGCGACGCAAGCGAAATCAGGAATGGTAAGAAAGGCGACGGAAGGGTAGAAATGCGACGCAAGGGAAAGCAGGAATGGTAAGAAAGGCGACGCAAGGGAAGAAAGGCGATGCAGGGGAAGAAAGGCGACACAAGGGAGGCCAGGCGACGCAAGGGAAAGCAGGAACAGGAAGAAAGGCGACGCACGGGAAAGCAGGATCGAGAAGAAAGGCGATGCAAGGGAATGCAGGAACGGTAAGAAAGGCGACGCAAGGGATTGCAGGAACGAGAAGAAAGGCGACGCTAGGAATGAAAGGCGATGCAAGGGAATGCTGGAATGGTAAGAAAGGCGACGCAAGGGAAGGCAGAAATGGTAAGAAAGGCGGCGCAAGGGAAGAAATGCGACGCAAGAGAAGAAAGGCGACGGAAGGGAACGCACGAACGGGAAGAAAGGCGACGGAAGGGAAGAAAGGCGATGCAAGGGAAAGGAGGAACGGGAAGAAATGCGATGCAAGGGAAGAAAGGCGACGCAAGGGAAGAATGGCGACACACGGGAAAGCAGGAACAGGAAGAAAGGCGTGGCAAGAGAAAGCAGGGCGACGCAAGAGAATGCAGAAACGGGAAGTAAGGCGTCGGAAGGGAAAGCAGGAACGAGAAGAAAGGCGAAGCAAGGTTAAGCAGGAACGGGAAGAAAGGCGATGCAAGGGAAAGGAGGAACGGTAAGAAAGGCGACGCAAGGAAAGAATGGCGACACAAGGGAAAGCAGGAACGAGAAGAAAGGCGACGCAAGGGAAGAAAGGCGACGCAAGGGAAGATACGCAACGCAAGGTAAAGCAGGAATGGTAAGAAAGGCGACGGAAGGGTAGAAAGGCGACGCAAGGGAAAGCAGGAATGGTAAGAAAGGCGACGCAAGGGAAGAAAGGCGATGCAGGGGAAGAAATGCGACACAAGGGAGGCCAGGCGACGCAAGGGAAAGCAGGAACAGGAAGAAAGGCGACGCACGGGAAAGCAGGATCGAGAAGAAAGGCGATGCAAGGGAATGCAGGAACGGTAAGAAAGGCGACGCAAGGGAAGAAAGGCGACGCAGGGGAAGAAAGGCGACGCGAGGGAAAGCAGGAATGGTAAGAAAGGCGATGCAAGGGAATGAAACGCGACGCAAGGGAAAGCAGGAATGGGAAGAAAGGCGACGCAAGGGACGAAAGGCGATGCAAGGGAAGAAAGACGATGCAAGGGAATGCTGGAATGGGAAGAAAGGCGACGCAAGGGAAAGCAGAAATGGTAAGAAAGGCGGCGCAAGGGAAGAAAGGCAACGCAAGAGAAGAACGGCGACGGAAGGGAATGCACGAACGGGAAGAAAGGCGACGGAAGGGAAGAAAGGCGATGCAAGGGAAAGCAGGAACGGGAAGAAAGGAGATGCATGGGAAGAAAGCTGACGCAAGGGAAAGCAGGAACGGGAGGAAAGGTGACGCAAGGAAAGGCAGGAACGGTAAGAAAGGCGACGCAAGGGATTGCAGGAACGAGAAGAAAGACGACGCTAGGAATGAAAGGCGATGCAAGGGAATGCTGGAATGGGAAGAAAGGCGACGCAAGGGAAGGCAGAAATGGTAAGAAAGGCGGCGCAAGGGAAGAAATGCGACGCAAGAGAAGAAAGGCGACGGAAGGGAACGCACGAACGGGAAGAAAGGCGACGGAAGGGAAGAAAGGCGATGCAAGGGAAAGGGGGAACGGGAAGAAATGCGATGCAAGGGAAGAAAGGTGACGCAAGGGAAGAATGGCGACACACGGGAAAGCAGGAACAGGAAGAAAGGCGTGGCAAGAGAAAGCAGGGCGACGCAAGAGAATGCAGAAACGGGAAGTAAGGCGTCGGAAAGGAAAGCAGGAACGAGAAGAAAGGCGAAGCAAGGTTAAGCAGGAACGGGAAGAAAGGCGATGCAAGGGAAAGGAGGAACGGTAAGAAAGGCGACGCAAGGAAAGAATGGCGACACAAGGGAAAGCAGGAACGAGAAGAAAGGCGACGCAAGGGAAGAAAGGCGACGCAAGGGAAGATACGCAACGCAAGGTAAAGCAGGAATGGTAAGAAAGGCGACGGAAGGGTAGAAAGGCGACGCACGGAAAGCAGGAATGGGAAGAAAGGCGACGCAAGGAAAGAAAGGCGATGCAAGGGAAAGTAGGAAAGGGAAGAAAGGAGATGAATAGGAAGAAAGCTGACGCAAGGGAAAGCAGGAACGGGAGGAAAGGTGACGCAAGGGAAAGCAGAAACGGTAAGAAAGGCTACGCAGGGAAAGAAAGGCGACGCAAGGGAAGAAAGGCGACGCACGGAAAGCAGGAAAGGGAAGAAAGGCAACGCAAGGGAAAGCAGGAACGAGAAGAAAGGCGACGCGCGGAAAGAAAGTCGACGCAAGGCAAAGTAGGAACGGGAAGAAAGGCGACGCAAGGGAAGATAGGCGACGCAAGGGAAAGCAGGAATGGTAAGAAAGGCGACGGAAGGGTAAGAAAGGCGACACAAGGGAAAGCAGGAATGGTAAGAAAGGCGACGCTAGGGAAGAAAGGCGACGCTAGGGAAGAAAGGCGACGCAAGGGAAGAAAGGCGACGCAAGGGAAGAACGGCGACGCAAGGGAAGAAAGGCGATGCAAGGGAAGCAAGGCGACGCAAGGGTAATCAGGAAGGGGAAGAAAGGCGAAGCAAGGGAAGAAAGGCAATGCAAGGGAAAGCAGAAATGGGAAATAAGGCTTCGGAAGGGAAAGCAGGAACGAGAAGAAAGGCGAAGCAAGGGTAAGCAGGAATGGTAAGAAAGGCGACGCAAGGGTAGAGAGGCGATGCAAGGGTAGGCAGGAATGGGAAGAAAGGCGACGCATGGAAAGAATGGCGACGCTAGAGAAAGCAGAAACGGGAAGTAAGGCGTCGGAAGGGAAAGCAGGAACGAGTAGAAAGGCGAAGCAAGGGTAAGCAGGAACGTGAACAAAGGCGGCGCACGGAAAGAAAGTCGAAGCAAGGGAAAGTAGGAACGGAAAGAAAGGCGATGCAAGGGAAGATAGGCGACGCAAGCGAAATCAGGAATGGTAAGAAAGGCGACGGAAGGGTAGAAAGGCGGCGCAAGGGAAAGCAGGAACGGGAAGAAAGGAGATGCATGGGAAGAAAGCTGACGCAAGGGAAAGCAGGAACGGGAGGAAAGGCGACGCAAGGGAAAGCAGGAACGAGAAGAAAGGTGACGCAAGGGAAAGCAGGAGCGGTATCAAAGGCGACGCAAGGGAAGAAAGGCGACGCAAGGGAAGAAAGGCGACGCAAGGGAAAGCAGGAGCGGTAAGAAAGGCGACGCAAGGGAAGAAAGGCGACGCAAGGGAAAGCAGGAAAGGGAAGAAAGGCGAAGCAAGGGGAGAAATGCGACGCAAGGGAAGAAAGGCGACGCAATGGAAGCAAGGCGACGCAAGGGAAAGCAAGAACAGGAAGAAAGGCGACGCACGGGAAAGCAGGAACGAGAAGAAAGGCGACGCAAGGTAAAGCAGGAACGGAAAGAAAAGCGACGCAAGGGAAGAAAGGCGACGCAGGGGATGAAAGGCGACGCGAGGGAAAGCAAGAATGGTAAGAAAGGCGACGCGAGGTAAAGCAGGAATGGTAAGAAAGGCGACGCAAGGGAAAGCAGGAAAGGGAAGAAAGGCAACGCAAGGGAAAGCAGGAACGAGAAGAAAGGCGACGCGCGGAAAGAAAGTCGACGCAAGGCAAAGTAGGTACGGGAAGAAAGGCGATGCAAGGGAAGATAGGCAACGCAAGCGAAATCAGGAATGGTAAGAAAGGCGACGGAAGGGTAGAAATGCGACGCAAGGGAGAGCAGGAATGGTAAGAAAGGCGACGCAAGGGAAGAAAGGCGATGCAGGGGAAGATAGGCCATGCAAGGGAAGCAAGGCGACGCAAGGGAAATCAGGAACGGGAAGAAAGGCGACGCACGGGAAAGCAGGAACGAGAAGAAAGGCGACGCAAGGTAAAGCAGGAACGGTAAGAAAGGCGACGCAAGGGAAGAAAGGCGACGCAAGGGAAGAAAGGCGACGCAAGGGAAAGCAGGAATGGTAAGAAAGGCGATGCAAGGGTATGAAATGCGACGCAAGGGAAAGCAGGAATGGGAAGAAAGGCGACGCAAGGGAAGAAAGGCGAAGCAAGGGAAGAAAGGCGATGCAAGGGAAGCAAGGCGACGCAAGGGTAATCAGGAAGGGGAAGAAAGGCGACGCAAGGGAAGAAAGGCGACGCAAGGGATATCAGGAACGGGAGGAAAGGCGATGCTAGGGAAAGCAGGAATGGTAAGAAAGGCGACGGAAGGGTAGAAAGGCGTCGCAAGGGAAAACAGGAATGGTAAGAAAGGCGACGCAAGGGAAGAAAGGCGATGCAAGGGAAGACAGGAGACGCAAGGAAGGCCAGGCGACGCAAGCGAAATCAGGAACAGGAAGAAAGGCCACGCAAGGGAAGAAAGGCGACGCAAGGGAACACACGAACAGGAAGAAAGGCGACGGAAAGGAAGAAAGGCGATGCAAGGGAAAGGAGGAACGGGAAGAAAGCGACGCAAGAGAAAGCAGGAACGGGAAGAAATGCGATGCAAGGGAAGAAAGGCGACGCAGGGGAAGAAAGGCGACGCACGGGAAAGCAGGAACGGGAAGAAAGGCGTGGCAAGGGAAAGCAGGAACGGGAAGAAAGGCAAAGCAAGAGAAGAAAGTCGAAGCAAGGGAAGGCAGGATCTGCAAGAAAGGTGACGCATGGAAAGAAAGGCGATGCAAGGGAAAGTAGGAAAGGGAAGAAAGGAGATGCACGGGAAGAAAGCTGAAGCAAGGGAAAGCTGGAACGGGAGGAAAGGTGACGCAAGGGAAAGCAGGAACGGTAAGAAAAGCGTCGCAAGGGATCGCAGGAATGAGAAGAAAGGCGACGCAAGGAATGAAAGGAGATGCAAGGGAAAGTAGGAAAGGGAAGAAAGGAGACACAAGGGAAGAAAGGCGGCGCAAGGGAAAGCAGGAACGGGAAGAAAGGAGATGCATGGGAAGAAAGCTGACGCAAGGGAAAGCAGGAACGGGAGGAAAGGCGACACAAGGGAAAGCAGGAACGAGAAGAAAGGTGACGCAAGGGAATGCAGGAACGGTAAGAAAGGCGATGCAAGGGAAGAAAGGCGACGCAAGGGAACAAAGGCGATGCAAGGTAAGCAAGGCGACGCAAGAGAAATCAGGATGGGGAAGAAAGGCAACGCAAGGGGAGAAAGGCGATGCAAGGGAAAGCAGAAATGGGAAATAAGGCTTCGGAAGGGAAAGCAGGAACGAGAAGAAAGGCGAAGCAAGGGTAAGCAGGAATGGTAAGAAAGGCGACGCAAGGGTAGAGAGGCGATGCAAGGGAATGCTGGAATGGGAAGAAAGGCGACGCAAGGGAAAGCAGGAACGGGAAGAAAGGAGATGCATGGGAAGAAAGCTGACGCTAGGGAAAGCAGGAACGGGAGGAAAGGCGACGCATGGGAAAGCAGGAACGAGAAGGAAGGTGACGCAAGGGAAAGCAGGAACGGTAAGAAAGGCGACGCAAGGGAAGAAAGGCGACGCAAGGGAAGAAAGGCGACGCAGGGGAAGGAAGGCGACGCGAGGGAAAGCAAGAATGGTAAGAAAGGCGACGCGAGGGAAAGCAGGAATGGTAAGAAAGGCGACGCAAGGGAAAGCAGGAAAGGGAAGAAAGGCAGCGGAAGGGAAAGCAGGAACGAGAAGAAAGGCGACGCGCGGAAAGAAAGTCGACGCAAGGCAAAGTAGGAACGGGAAGAAGGGCGATGCAAGGGAAGATAGGCGACGCAAGCGAAATCAGGAATGGTAAGAAAGGCGACGGAAGGGTAGAAAGGCGACGCAAGGGAAAGCAGGAATGGTAAGAAAGGCGACGCAAGGGAAGAAAGGCGATGCAGGGGAAGAAAGGCGACACAAGGGAGGCCAGGCGACGCAAGGGAAAGCAGGAACAGGAAGAAAGGCGACGCACGGGAAAGCAGGATCGAGAAGAAAGGCGATGCAAGGGAATGCAGGAACGGTAAGAAAGGCGACGCAAGGGAAGAAAGGCGACGCAGGGGAAGAAAGGCGATGCGAGGGAAAGCAGGAACAGGAAGAAAGGCGACGCACGGGAAAGCAGGAACAGGAAGAAAGGCGACGCTCTTGAAAGCAGGAACGAGAAGAAAGGCGACGCAAGGGAATGCAGGAACGGTAAGAAAGGCGACGCAAGGGAAGAAAGGCGACGCAAGGGAAAGCAGGAATGGGACGAAAGGCGATGCAAGGGACGAAAGGCGATGCAAGGGAAGAAAGGCGCTGCAAGGGAATGCTGGAATGGTAAGAAAGGCGACGCAAGGGAAGAAAGGCGACGCAAGGGAAAGCAGAAATGGTAAGAAAGGCGGCGCAAGGGAAGAAAGGCAACGCAAGAGAAGAAAGGCGACGGAAGGGAATGGCACGAAAGGGAAGAAAGGCGACGGAAGGGAAGAAAGGCGATGCAAGGGAAAGGAGAAACGGGAAGAAATGCGACGCAAGGAAGAATGGCGACACACGGGAAAGCAGGAACAGGAAGAAAGGCGTGGCAAGGGAAAGCAGGAACGGGAAGAAAGGCGATGCAAGGGAAAGGAGGAACGGTAAGAAAGGTGATGCAAGGAAAGAAAGGCTACGCAAGCGAAGAAAGGCGACGCAAGGGAAAGCAGGAACTGGAAGAAAGGCGAAGCAAGGGAAGGAAGTTGAAGCAAGGGAAAGTAGGAACGGGAAGAAAGACGACGCAAGGGATGGCAGGAAGGAGAAGAAAGGCGACGCAAGGAAAGAAAGGCGACGCAAGGGAAAGCAGGAACGAGAAGAAAGGCGACGCAAGAGAAGAAAGGCGACGCAAGGGAAGATACGCAATGCAAGGTAAAGCAGGAATGGTAAGAAAGGTGACGGAAGGGTAGAAAGGCGACGCACGGAAAGCAGGAATGGGAAGAAAGGCGACGCAAGGGAAAGAGAGGCGATGCAAGGGAAAGTAGGAAAGGGAAGAAAGGAGATGAATGGGAAGAAAGCTGACGCAAGGGAAAGCAGGAACGAGAAGAAAGGCGGCGCGCGGAAAGAAAGTCGACGCAAGGGAAAGTAGGAATGGGAAGAAAGGCGACCGAAGGGAAGATAGGCGACGCAAGGGAAAGCAGGAATGGTAAGAAAGGCGACGGAAGGGTAAGAAATGCGACACAAGGGAAAGCAGGAATGGTAAGAAAGGCGACGCAAGGGAAGAAAGGCGATGCAAGGGAAGAAATGCGACGCAAGGGAGGCCAGGCGACGCAAGGGAAAGCAGGAACAGGAAGACAGGCGACGCACGGGAAAGCAGGAACGAGAAGAAATGCGACGCAAGGGAATGCAGGAAAGGTAAGAAAGGCGACGCAAGGGAAGAAAGGCGACGCAAGGGAAGAAAGGCGACGCGAGGGAAAGCAGGAATGGTAAGAAAGGCGATGCAAGGGTATGAAATGCGACGCAAGGGAAAGCAGGAATGGTAAGAAAGGCGACGCAAGGGAAGAAAGGCGAAGCAAGGGAAGAAAGGCGATGCAAGGGAAGCAAGGCGACGCAAGGGTAATCAGGAAGGGGAAGAAAGGCGACGCAAGGGAAGAAAGGCGACGCAAGGGAAAGCAGAAATGGTAAGAAAGGCGACGGAAGGGTAGAAAGGCGACGCAAGGGAAAGCAGGAATGGTAAGAAAGGCGACGCAAGGGAAGAAAGGCGATGCAAGGGAAGACAGGAGACGCAAGGAAGGCCAGGCGACGCAAGCGAAATCAGGAACAGGAAGAAAGGCGACGCAAGGGAAGAAAGGCGACGCAAGGGAACGCACGAACAGGAAGAAAGGCGACGGAAGGGAAGAAAGGCGATGCAAGGGAAAGGAGGAACGGGAAGACAGGCGACGCAAGAGAAAGCAGGAACGGGAAGAAATGCGATGCAAGGGAAGAAAGGCGACGCAGGGGAAGAAAGGCGACGCAAGGGAAAGCAGGAACGGGAAGAAAGGCGTGGCAAGGGAAAGCAGGAACGGGAAGAAAGGCAAAGCAAGGGAAGAAAGTCGAAGCAAGGGAAGGCAGGATCTGCAAGAAAGGTGACGCATGGAAAGAAAGGCGATGCAAGGGAAAGTAGGAAAGGGAAGAATGGAGATGCACGGGAAGAAAGCTGACGCAAGGGAAAGCTGGAACGGTAAGAAAAGCGTCGCAAGGGATCGCAGGAACGAGAAGAAAGGCGACGCAAGGAATGAAAGGAGATGCAAGGCAAAGTAGGAAAGGGAAGAAAGGACACGCTAGGGAAGAAAGGCGGTGCAAGGGAAAGCGGAAACGGGAAGAATGGAGATGCATGGGAAGAAAGCTGACGCAAGGGAAAGCAGGAACGGGAGGAAAGGCGACACAAGGGAAGAAAGGCGACGCAAGGGAACAAAGGCGATGCAAGGTAAGCAAGGCGACGCAAGGGAAATCAGGAAGGGGAAGAAAGGCGACGCAAGGGAAGAAAGGCGATGCAAGGGAAAGCAGAAATGGGAAATAAGGCTTCGGAAGGGAAAGCAGGAACGTGAAGAAAGGCGAAGCAAGGGTAAGCAGGAATGGTAAGAAAGGCGACGCAAGGGTAGAGAGGCGATGCAAGGGAATGCTGGAATGGGAAGAAAGGCGACGCAAGGGAAAGCAGGAACGGGAAGAAAGGAGATGCATGGGAAGAAAGATGACGCTAGGTAAAGCAGGAACGGGAGGAAAGGCGACGCATGGGAAAGCAGGAACGAGAAGAAAGGTGACGCAAGGGAAAGCAGGAACGGTAAGAAAGGCGACGCAAGGGAAGAAAGGCGACGCAAGGGAAGAAAGGCGACGCAGGGGAAGGAAGGCGATGCGAGGGAAAGCAAGAATGGTAAGAAAGGCGACGCGAGGGAAAGCAGGAATGGTAAGAAAGGCGACGCAAGGGAAAGCAGGAAAGGGAAGAAAGGCAACGGAAGGGAAAGCAGGAACGAGAAGAAAGGCGACGCGCGGAAAGAAAGTCGACGCAAGGCAAAGTAGGAACGGGAAGAAAGGCGATGCAAGGGAAGATAGGCGACGCAAGCGAAATCAGGAATGGTAAGAAAGGCGACGGAAGGGTAGAAAGGCGACGCAAGGGAAAGCAGGAATGGTAAGAAAGGCGACGCAAGGGAAGAAAGGCGACACAAGGGAGGCCAGGCGACGCAAGGGAAAGCAGGAACAGGAGGAAAGGCGACGCACGGGAAAGCAGGATCGAGAAGAAAGGCGATGCAAGGGAATGCAGGAACGGTAAGAAAGGCGACGCAAGGGTAGAAAGGCGACGCAGGGGAAGAAAGGCGATGCGAGGGAAAGCAGGAACAGGAAGAAAGGCGACGCACGGGAAAGCAGGAACAGGAAGAAAGGCGACGCTCTGGAAAGCAGGAACGAGAAGAAAGGCGACGCAAGGGAATGCAGGAACGGTAAGAAAGGCGACGCAAGGGAAGAAAGGCGACGCAGGGGAAGAAAGGCGACGCGAGGGAAAGCAGGAATGGTAAGAAAGGCGACGGAAGGGAATGAAATGCGACGCAAGGGAAAGCAGGAATGGGAAGAAAGGCGATGCAAGGGACGAAAGGCGATGCAAGGGAAGAAAGGCGATGCAAGGGAATGCTGGAATGGTAAGAAAAGCGACGCAAGGGAAGAAAGGCGACGCAAGGGAAAGCAGAAATGGTAAGAAAGGCGGCGCAAGGGAAGAAAGGCAACGCAAGAGAAGAAAGGCGACGGAAGGGAATGGCACGAACGGGAAGAAAGGCGACGGAAGGGAAGAAAGGCGATGCAAGGGAAAGGAGGAACGGGAAGAAATGCGATGCAAGGGAAGAAAGGCGACGCAAGGGAAGAATGGCGACACACGGGAAAGCAGGAACGGGAAGAAAGGCGTGGCATGGGAAAGCAGGGCGACGCAAGAGAATGCATAAACGGGAAGTAAGGCGTCGGAAGGGAAAGCAGGAACGAGAAGAAAGGCGAAGCAAGGTTAAGCAGGAACGGGAAGAAAGGCGATGCAAGGGAAAGGAGGAACGGTAAGAAAGGCGATGCAAGGAAAGAAAGGCTTCGCAAGCGAAGAAAGGCGACGCAAGGAAAAGCAGGAACTGGAAGAAAGGCGAAGCATGGGAAGGAAGTTGAAGCAAGGGAAAGTAGGAACGGGAAGAAAGACGACGCAAGGGATGGCAGGAAGGAGAAGAAAGGCGACGCAAGGAAAGAAAGGCGACGCAAGGGAAGAAAGGCGACGCAAGGGAAGATACGCAATGCAAGGTAAAGCAGGAATGGTAAGAAAGGTGACGGAAGGGTAGAAAGGCGACGCACGGAAAGCAGGAATGGGAAGAAAGGCGACGCAAGGAAAGAAAGGCGATGCAAGGGAAAGTAGGAAAGGGAAGAAAGGAGATGAATGGGAAGAAAGCTGACGCAAGGGAAAGCAGGAACGAGAAGAAAGGCGACGCGCGGAAAGAAAGTCGACGCAAGGGAAAGTAGGAATGGGAAGAAAGGCGACCGAAGGGAAGATAGGCGACACAAGGGAAAGCAGGAATGGTAAGAAAGGCGACGGAAGGGTAAGAAATGCGACACAAGGGAAAGCAGGAATGGTAAGAAAGGCGACGCAAGGGAAGAAAGGCGACGCAAGGGAAGAAAGGCGACGCAAGGGAACGCACGGACAGGAAGAAAGGCGACGGAAGGGAAGAAAGGCGATGCAAGGGAAAGGAGGAACGGGAAGACAGGCGACGCAAGAGAAAGCAGGAACGGGAAGAAATGCGATGCAAGGGAAGAAAGGCGACGCAGGGGAAGAAAGGCGACGCAAGGGAAAGCAGGAACGGGAAGAAAGGCGTGGCACGGGAAAGCAGGAACGGGAAGAAAGGCAACGCAAGGGAAGAAAGTCGAAGCAAGGGAAGGCAGGATCTGCAAGAAAGGTGACGCATGGAAAGAAAGGCGATGCAAGGGAAAGTAGGAAAGGGAAGAATGGAGATGCACGGGAAGAAAGCTGACGCAAGGGAAAGCTGGAACGGTAAGAAAAGCGTCGCAAGGGATCGCAGGAACGAGAAGAAAGGCGACGCAAGGAATGAAAGGAGATGCAAGGGAAAGTAGGAAAGGGAAGAAAGGAGACGCAAGGGAAGAAAGGCGGCGCAAGGGAAAGCAGAAACGGGAAGAATGGAGGTGCATGGGAAGAAAGCTGACGCAAGGGAAAGCAGGAATGGGAGGAAAGGCGACGCAAGGGAAAGCAGGAACGAGAAGAAAGGTGACGCAAGGGAATGCAGGAACGGTAAGAAAGGCGATGCAAGGGAAGAAAGGCGACGCAAGGGAACAAAGGCGATGCAAGGTAAGCAAGGCGACGCAAGGGAAATCAGGAAGGGGAAGAAAGGCAACGCAAGGGAAGAAAGGCGATGCAAGGGAAAGCAGAAATGGGAAATAAGGCTTCGGAAGGGAAAGCAGGAACGAGAAGAAAGGCGATGCAAGGGTAAGCAGGAATGGTAAGAAAGGCGACGCAAGGGTAGAGAGGCGATGCAAGGGAATGCTGGAATGGGAAGAAAGGCGACGCAAGGGAAAGCAGGAACGGGAAGAAAGGAGATGCATGGGAAGAAAGCTGACGCTAGGGAAAGCAGGAACGGGAGGAAAGGCGACGCATGGGAAAGCAGGAACGAGAAGAAAGGTGACGCAAGGGAAAGCAGGAACGGTAAGAAAGGCGACGCAAGGGAAGGAAGGCGATGCAAGGGAAGAAAGGCGACACACGGGAAAGCAGGAACGGGAAGAAAGGCGTGGCAAGGGAAAGCAGGGCGACGCAAGAGAAAGCAGAAACGGGAAGTAAGGCGTCGGAAGGGAAAGCAGGAACGAGAAGAAAGGCGAAGCAAGGGTAAGCAGGAACGGGAAGAAAGGCGATGCAAGGGAAAGGAGGAACGGTAAGAAAGGCGTTGCAAGGGAAGAAAGGCTACGCAAGCGAAGAAAGGCGACGCAAGGGAAAGCAGGAACTGGAAGAAAGGCGACGCAAGGGAAGGAAGTTGAAGGAAGGGAAAGTAGGAACGGGAAGAAAGGCGACGCAAGGGATGGCAGGAAGGAGAAGAAAGGCGACGCAAGGAAAGAAAGGCGACGCAAGGGAAGAAAGGCGACGCACGGGAATGCTGGAAGGGGAAAAAAGGCGATGCAAGGCAAGAAAGGCGACGCAGGGGTACAAAGGCGACGCAAGGGAAAGCAGGAACGGGAAGAAAGGCGTGGCAAGGGAAAGCAGGAACGGGAAGAAAGGCAACGCAAGGGAAGAAAGTCGAAGCAAGGGAAGGCAGGATCTACAAGAAAGGTGACGCATGGAAAGAAAGGCGATGCAAGGGAAAGTAGGAAAGGGAAGAAAGGAGATGCACGGGAAGAAAGGCGGCGCAAGGGAAAGCAGAAACGGGAAGAAAGGAGATGCATGGGAAGAAAGCTGACGCAAGGGAAAGCAGGAACGGGAGGAAAGGCGACGCAAGAGAAGAAAGGCGACGCAGGGGAACGCACGAACGGGAAGAAAGGCGATGCAAGGGAAGAAAGGCGATGCAAGGGAAGAACGGCGACGCAGGGAAAGAAAGGCGACGCACGGGAAAGCAGGAAGGGTAAAAAAGGCGATGCAAGGGCAGAAAGGCGACGCAGGGGAAGAAAGGCGACGCAAGGGAAAGCAGGAACGGGAAGAAAGGCGTGGCAAGGGAAAGCAGGAACGGTAAGAAAGGCAACGCAAGGGAAAAAAGTCGAAGCAAGGGAAGGCAGGATCTGCAAGAAAGGTGACGCATGGAATGAAAGGCGATGCAAGGGAAAGTAGGAAAGGGAAGAAAGGAGATGCACGGGAAGTAAGCTGACGCAAGGGAAAGCTGGAACGGGAGGAAAGGTGACACAAGGGAAAGCAGGAACAGGAAGAAAGGCGACGCAAGGGATCGCAGGAACGAGAAGAAAGGCGACGCAAGGAATGAAAGGCGATGCAAGGGAAGAAAGACGATGCAAGGCAAGAAAGGCGACGCAAGGAAGGCCAGGCGACGCAAGGGAAAGCAGGAACAGGAAGAGAGGCGACGCAAGAGAAGAAATGCGACGCAGGGGAAGAAAGGCGACGCGAGGGAAAGCGGGAATGGTAAGAAAGGCGATGCAAGGGTATAAAATGCGACGCAAGGGAAAGCAGGAATGGGAAGAAAGGCGACGCAAGGAAAGAAAGGCGATGCAAGGGAAGAAAGGTGATGCTAGGGAAGAAAGGCGATGCATGGGAAGAAAGGCGATGCATGGGAAGAAAGGCGATGCAAGGGAAGCAAGGCGACGCAAGGGAAATCAGGAACGGGAAGAAAGGCGACGCAAGGGAAGAAAGGCGACGCAAGGGAAAGCAGGAATGGGAAGAAAGGCGACGCAAGGGAAAGCAGAAATGGGAAATAAGGCTTCGGAAGGGAAAGCAGGAACGAGAAGAAAGGCGAAGCAAGGGTAAGCAGGAATGGTAAGAAAGGCGACGCAAGGGTAGAGAGGCGATGCAAGGGAATGCTGGAATGGGAAGAAAGGCGACGCAAGGGAAAGCAGGAACGGGAAGAAAGGGGATGCAAGGAATGAAAGGCGATGCAAGGGAAAGTAGGAAAGGGAAGAAAGGAGACACAAGGGAAGAAAGGCGGCGCAAGGGAAAGCAGGAACGGGAAGAAAGGAGATGCATGGGAAGAAAGCTGATGCAAGGGAAAGCAGGAACGGGAGGAAAGGCGATGCAAGGGAAAGCAAGAACGAGAAGAAAGGTGACGCAAGGTAAAGCAGGAACAATAAGAAAGGCGACGCAAGGGAAGAAAGGCGATGCAAGGGAAGAAAGGCGACGCAAGGGAAGCAAGGCGACGCAAGGGAAAGCAGGAACGAGAAGAAAGGCGACGCAAGGGAAAGCAGGAACGGAAAGAAAAGCGACGCAAGGGAAGATAGGCGACGCAAGCGAAAGAAGGAATGGTAAGAAAGGCGACGGAAGGGTAGAAAGGCGAAGCAAGGGAAAGTAGGAACGGGTAGAAAGGCGATGCAAGGGAAGATAGGCGACGCAAGCGAAAGCAGGAATGGTAAGAAAGGCGACGGAAGGGTAGAAAGGCGACGCAAGGGAAAGCAGGAACAGGAAGAAAGGCAACGCACGGGAAAGCAGGAACGAGAAGTAAGGCGACGCAAGGGAAAGCAGGAACGGTAAGAAAGGCGACGCAAGGGAAGAAAGGCGAGGCAGGGGAAGAAAGGCGGCGCGAGGGAAGCAAGGCGACGCACGGGAAATCAGGAACGGGTAGAAAGGCGATGCAAGGGAAAGCAGGAATGGTAAGAAAGGCGACGCAAGGGTAGAAAGGCGATGCAAGGGAAAGCAGGAAAGGGAAGAACGGCGAAGCAAGGGAAGAAAGGCGACGCAAGGGAAGAAAGGCGACGCAATCGAAGCCAGGCGACGCAAGGGAAAGCAGGAACAGGAAGAAAGGCGACGCACGGGAAAGCAGGAACGATAAGAAAGGCGACGCAAGGTAAAGCAGGAACCGATAGAAAAGCGACGCAAGGGAAGAAAGGCGACGCAGGGGACGAAAGGCGACGCGAGGGAAAGCAAGAATGGTAAGAAAGGCGGCGCGAGGGAAAGCCGGAATAGTAAGAAAGGCGACGCAAGGGAAAGCAGGAAAGGGAAGAAAGGAGATGCTTGGGAAGAAAGGTGACGCTAGGGAAAGCAGGAACGGGAGGAAAGGCGACGCTAGGGAAAGCAGGAACGAGAAGAAAGGTGACGCAAGGGAAAGCAGGAACGGTTAGAAAGGCGACGCAAGGGAAGAAAGGCGACGCAAGGGAAAGTAGGAATGGTAAGAAAGGCGATGCAAGGGTAGAAAAGCGAGGCAAGGGAAAGCAGGAAAGGGAAGAAAGGCGAAGCAAGGGAAGAACAGAGATGCAAGGGAAGAAAAGCGACGCAAGGGAAGCAAGGCGACGCAAGGGAAAGCAGGAACAGGAAGAAAGGCGACGCACGGGAAAGCAGGAACGAGAAGAAAGGCGACGCAAGGGAAAGCAGGAACGGAAAGAAAAGCGACGCAAGGGAAGAAAGGCGACGCAGCGGTAGGAAGGCGACGCAAGGGAAAGCAAGAATGGTAAGAAAGGCGACGCGAGGGAAAGCAGGAATGGTAAGAAAGGCGACGCAAGCAAAAACAGGAAAGGGAAGAAAGGCAACGCAAGGGAAAACAGGAACGGGTAGAAAGGCGATGCAAGGGAAGATAGGCGACGCAAGCGAAATCAGGAATGGTAAGAAAGGCGACGGAAGGGTAGAAAGGCGACGCAAGGGAAAGCAAGAATGGTAAGAAAGGCGACGCAAGGGAAGAAAGGCGATGCAAGGGAAGAAAGGCGACGCAAGGAAGGCCAGGCGACGCAAGGGAAGGCAGGAACAGGAAGAAAGGCGACGCACGAGAAAGCAGGAACGAAAAGAAAGGCGACGCAATGGAATGCAGGAACGGTAAGAAAGGCGACGCAAGGGAAGAAAGGCGACGCAGGGGAAGAAAGGCGACGCAGGGGAAGCAAGGCGACGCAAGGGAAAGCAGGAATGGTAAGAAAGGCGACGGAAGTGTTGAAAGGCGACGCAAGGGAAAGCAGGAATGGTAAGAAAGGCGACGCAAGGGTAGAAAGGCGACGCAAGGGAAAGCAGGAAAGGGAAGAAAGGCGAAGCAAGGGAAGAAAGGCGACGCAAGGGAAGAAAGGCGATGCAAGGGATAGCAGAAATGGGAAATAAGGCTTCGGAAGGGAAAGCAGGAACGAGAAGAAAGGCGAAGCAAGGGTAAGCAGGAATGGTAAGAAAGGCGACGCAAGGGAAGAAAGGCGATGCAAGGAAAGAAAGGCGATGCAAGGGAAGCAAGGGGACGCAAGGGAAATCAGGAACGGGAAGAAAGGCGACGCTAGGGAAGAAAGGGAACGCAAGAGAAGAAAGGCGATGCAAGGGAACGCACGAACGGGAAGAAAGGCGACGGAAGGGAAGAAAGGCGATGCAAGGGAAAGGAGGAACGGGAAGACAGGCTACGCAAGAGGAAGCAGGAACGGGAAGAAATGCGATGCAAGGGAAGAAAGGCGACGCAAGGGAAGAAAGGCCACGCATGGGAAAGCAGGAAGGGGAAAAAAGGCGATGCAAGGGAAGAAAGGCGACGCAGGGGAAGAAAGGTGACGCAAGGGAAAGCAGGAACGGGAAGAAAGGCGGCGCAAGGGAAAGCAGGAACGGGAAGAAAGGAGATGCATGGGAAGAAAGCAGACGCAAGGGAAAGCAGGAACGGGAGGAAAGGTGACGCAAGGGAAAGCAGGAACGGTAAGAAAAGCGACGCAAGGGATCGCAGGAACGAGAAGAAAGGCGACGCAAGGAATGAAAGGCGATGCAAGGAAAAGTAGGAAAGGGAAGAAAGGAGACACAAGGGAAGAAAGGCGGCGCAAGGGAAAGCAGGAATGGTAAGAAAGACGATGGAAGGGTAGAAAGGCGATGCAAGGGAAAGCAGGAATGGTAAGAACGGCGACGCAAGGGAAGAAAAGCGACGCAAGGGAGGCCAGGCGACGCAAGGGAAAGCAGGAACAGGTAGAAAGGCGACGCAAGGGAAAGCAGGAACTAGAAGAAAGGCGAAGCAAGGGAATGCAGGAACGGTAAGAAAGGCGACGCAAGGGAAGAAAGGCGAAGCAAGGGAAGAAAGGCGACGCGAGGGAAAGCAGGACTGGTAAGAAAGGCGATGCAAGGGTATGAAATGCGACGCAAGGGAAAGCAGGAATGGGAAGAAAGGCGACGCAAGGGTAGAAAGGCGATGCAAGGGGAGAAAGGCGATGCAAGGGAAGCAAGGCGACGCAAGGGAAAGCAGGAACAGGAAGAAAGGCGACGCACGGGAATGGAGGAACAGGAAGAAAGGCGACGCAAGGGAAGAAAGGCGACGCAGGGGAAGAAAGGCGACGCGAGGGAAAGCAGGAATGGTAAGAAAGGCGGTGCAAGGGTATGAAATGCGACGCAAGGTAAAGCAGGAATGGGAAGAAAGGAGATGCAAGGTAAGCAAGGCAATGCAAGGGAAAGCAGAAATGGGAAATAAGGATTCGGAAGGGAATGCAGGAACGAGAAGAAAGGCGAAGCAAGGGTAAGCAGGAATGGTAAGAAAGGCGACGCAAGGGTAGAGAGGCGACGCAAGGGAATGCTGGAATGGGAAGAAAGGCGACGCATGGAAAGAATGGCGACGCTAGAGAAAGCAGAAACGGGAAGTAAGGCGTCGGAAGGGATCGCAGGAACGAGAAGAAAGGCGACGCAAGGAATGAAAGGCGATGCAAGGGAAAGCAGGAACGGGAAGAAAGGAGATGCATGGGAAGAAAGCTGACGCAAGGGAAAGCAGGAACGGGAGGAAAGGCGACGCTAGGGAAAGCAGGAACGAGAAGAAAGGTGACGCAAGGGAAAGCAGGAAAGGGAAGAAAGGAGATGCTTGGGAAGAAAGGTGACGCTAGGGAAAGCAGGAACGGGAGGAAAGGCGACGCTAGGGAAAGCAGGAACGAGAAGAAAGGTGACGCAAGGGAAAGCAGGAACGGTTAGAAAGGCGACGCAAGGGAAGAAAGGCGACGCAAGGGAAAGTAGGAATGGTAAGAAAGGCGATGCAAGGGTAGAAAAGCGAGGCAAGGGAAAGCAGGAAAGGGAAGAAAGGCGACGCAAGGGAAGAACAGAGATGCAAGGGAAGAAAAGCGACGCAAGGGAAGCAAGGCGACGCAAGGGAAAGCAGGAACAGGAAGAAAGGCGACGCACGGGAAAGCAGGAACGAGAAGAAAGGCGACGCAAGGGAAAGCAGGAACGGAAAGAAAAGCGACGCAAGGGAAGAAAGGCGACGCAGCGGTAGGAAGGCGACGCAAGGGAAAGCAAGAATGGTAAGAAAGGCGACGCGAGGGAAAGCAGGAATGGTAAGAAAGGCGACGCAAGCAAAAACAGGAAAGGGAAGAAAGGCAACGCAAGGGAAAACAGGAACGGGTAGAAAGGCGATGCAAGGGAAGATAGGCGACGCAAGCGAAATCAGGAATGGTAAGAAAGGCGACGGAAGGGTAGAAAGGCGACGCAAGGGAAAGCAAGAATGGTAAGAAAGGCGACGCAAGGGAAGAAAGGCGATGCAAGGGAAGAAAGGCGACGCAAGGAAGGCCAGGCGACGCAAGGGAAGGCAGGAACAGGAAGAAAGGCGACGCACGAGAAAGCAGGAACGAAAAGAAAGGCGACGCAATGGAATGCAGGAACGGTAAGAAAGGCGACGCAAGGGAAGAAAGGCGACGCAGGGGAAGAAAGGCGACGCAGGGGAAGCAAGGCGACGCAAGGGAAAGCAGGAATGGTAAGAAAGGCGACGGAAGTGTTGAAAGGCGACGCAAGGGAAAGCAGGAATGGTAAGAAAGGCGACGCAAGGGTAGAAAGGCGACGCAAGGGAAAGCAGGAAAGGGAAGAAAGGCGAAGCAAGGGAAGAAAGGCGACGCAAGGGAAGAAAGGCGATGCAAGGGATAGCAGAAATGGGAAATAAGGCTTCGGAAGGGAAAGCAGGAACGAGAAGAAAGGCGAAGCAAGGGTAAGCAGGAATGGTAAGAAAGGCGACGCAAGGGAAGAAAGGCGATGCAAGGAAAGAAAGGCGATGCAAGGGAAGCAAGGGGACGCAAGGGAAATCAGGAACGGGAAGAAAGGCGACGCTAGGGAAGAAAGGGAACGCAAGAGAAGAAAGGCGATGCAAGGGAACGCACGAACGGGAAGAAAGGCGACGGAAGGGAAGAAAGGCGATGCAAGGGAAAGGAGGAACGGGAAGACAGGCTACGCAAGAGGAAGCAGGAACGGGAAGAAATGCGATGCAAGGGAAGAAAGGCGACGCATGGGAAAGCAGGAAGGGGAAAAAAGGCGATGCAAGGGAAGAAAGGCGACGCAGGGGAAGAAAGGTGACGCAAGGGAAAGCAGGAACGGGAAGAAAGGCGGCGCAAGGGAAAGCAGGAACGGGAAGAAAGGAGATGCATGGGAAGAAAGCAGACGCAAGGGAAAGCAGGAACGGGAGGAAAGGTGACGCAAGGGAAAGCAGGAACGGTAAGAAAAGCGACGCAAGGGATCGCAGGAACGAGAAGAAAGGCGACGCAAGGAATGAAAGGCGATGCAAGGAAAAGTAGGAAAGGGAAGAAAGGAGACACAAGGGAAGAAAGGCGGCGCAAGGGAAAGCAGGAATGGTAAGAAAGACGATGGAAGGGTAGAAAGGCGACGCAAGGGAAAGCAGGAATGGTAAGAACGGCGACGCAAGGGAAGAAAAGCGACGCAAGGGAGGCCAGGCGACGCAAGGGAAAGCAGGAACAGGTAGAAAGGCGACGCAAGGGAAAGCAGGAACTAGAAGAAAGGCGAAGCAAGGGAATGCAGGAACGGTAAGAAAGGCGACGCAAGGGAAGAAAGGCGAAGCAAGGGAAGAAAGGCGACGCGAGGGAAAGCAGGACTGGTAAGAAAGGCGATGCAAGGGTATGAAATGCGACGCAAGGGAAAGCAGGAATGGGAAGAAAGGCGACGCAAGGGTAGAAAGGCGATGCAAGGGGAGAAAGGCGATGCAAGGGAAGCAAGGCGACGCAAGGGAAAGCAGGAACAGGAAGAAAGGCGACGCACGGGAATGGAGGAACAGGAAGAAAGGCGACGCAAGGGAAGAAAGGCGACGCAGGGGAAGAAAGGCGACGCGAGGGAAAGCAGGAATGGTAAGAAAGGCGATGCAAGGGTATGAAATGCGACGCAAGGTAAAGCAGGAATGGGAAGAAAGGAGATGCAAGGTAAGCAAGGCAATGCAAGGGAAAGCAGAAATGGGAAATAAGGATTCGGAAGGGAATGCAGGAACGAGAAGAAAGGCGAAGCAAGGGTAAGCAGGAATGGTAAGAAAGGCGACGCAAGGGTAGAGAGGCGACGCAAGGGAATGCTGGAATGGGAAGAAAGGCGACGCATGGAAAGAATGGCGACGCTAGAGAAAGCAGAAACGGGAAGTAAGGCGTCGGAAGGGATCGCAGGAACGAGAAGAAAGGCGACGCAAGGAATGAAAGGCGATGCAAGGGAAAGCAGGAACGGGAAGAAAGGAGATGCATGGGAAGAAAGCTGACGCAAGGGAAAGCAGGAACGGGAGGAAAGGCGACGCAAGGGAAAGCAGGAACGAGAAGAAAGGTGACGCAAGGGAAAGGAGGTACGGTAAGAAAGGCGACGCAAGGGAAGAAAGGCGATGCAAGGGAAGAAAGGCGATGCAAGGGAAGCAAGGCGACGGAAGGGAAATCAGGAAGGGGAGGAAAGGCGACGCAAGGGAAGAAAGGCGATGCAAGGGAAAGCAGAAATGGGAAATAAGGCTTCGGAAGGGAAAGCAGGAACGAGAAGAAAGGCGAAGCAAGGGTAAGCAGGAATGGTAAGAAAGGCGACGCAAGGGAAGAAAGGCGATGCAAGGGAAGAAATGCGATGCAAGGGAAGCAAGGCGACGCAAGGGAAATCAGGAAGGGGAGGAAAGGCGATGCAAGGGAAGAAAGGCGATGCAAGGGAAGCAAGGCGACGCAAGGGAAATCAGGAACGGGAAGAAAGGCGACGCAAGGGAAGAAAGGCAACGCAAGAGAAGAAAGGCGATGCAAGGGAACGCACGAACGGGAAGAAAGGCGACGGAAGGGAAGAAAGGCGATGCAAGGGAAAGGAGGAACGGGAAGACAGGCTACGCAAGAGAAAGCAGGAACGGGAAGAAATGCGATGCAAGGGAAGAAAGGCGACGCAAGGGATGCAAGGCGACGCAAGGGAAAGCAGGAACAGGAAGAAAGGCGTCGCACGGGAAGAAAGGCGACGCAGGGGAAGAAAGTCGACGCAAGGGAAGGCAGGAACTGCAAGAAAGGCGACGCATGGAAGCAAAGGCGATGCAAGGGAAGGCAGGAACTGCAAGAAAGGCGATGCATGGAAAGAAAGGCGATGCAAGAGATAGTAGGAAAGGGAAGAAAGGCGACGCATGGAAAGAATGGCGACGCTAGAGAAAGCAGAAACGGGAAGTAGGGCGTCGGAAGAGAAAGCAGGAACGAGAAGAAAGGCGGCGCACGGAAAGAAAGTCGAAGCAAGGGAATGTAGGAACGGAAAGAAAGATGACGCAAGGGATCGCAGGAACGAGAAGAAAGGCGACGCAAGGAATGAAAGGCGAGGCAAGGGAAAGTAGGAAAGGAAAGAAAGGAGACACAAGGGAAGAAAGGCGGCGCAAGGGAAAGCAGGAACGGGAAGAAAGGAGATGCATGGGAAGAAAGCTGACGCAAGGGAAAGCAGGAACGGGAGGAAAGGCGACGCAAGGGAAAGCAGGAACGAGAAGAAAGGCAACGGAAGGGTAGAAAGGCTATGCAAGGACAAGCAGGAATTGTTAGAAAGGCGACGCAAGGGAAGAAAGGCGATGCAAGGGTAGAAAGACGATGCAAGGGAAGAAAGGCGATGCAAGGGAAGAAATGCGACGCACAGAAAGCAGGAAAGGGAAGAAAGGCGACGCAAGGGAAGAAAGGCAACGCAAGAGAAGAAAGGCGATGCAAGGGAACGCACGAACGGGAAGAAAGGCGACGGAAGGGAAGAAAGGCGATGCAAGGGAAAGGAGGAACGGGAAGACAGGCTACGCAAGAGAAAGCAGGAACGGGAAGAAATGCGATGCAAGGGAAGAAAGGCGACGCAGGGGAAGAAAGGTGACGCATGGGAAAGCAGGAACGGGAAGAAAGGCGTGGCAAGGGAAAGCAGGAACAGGAAGAAAGGCAATGCAAAAGAAGAAAGTCGTCGCAAGGGAAGGCAGGAACTGCAAGAAAGGCGACGCATGGAAAGAAAGGCGATGCAAGAGAAAGTAGGAAAGGGAAGAAAGGCGACGCAAGGGAAGAAAGGCGACGCAAGGGAAAGCAGGAACGGGAAGAAAGGAGATGCATGGGAAGAAAGCTGACGCAAGGGAAAGCAGGAACGGGAGGAAAGGTGACGCAAGGGAAAGCAGGAACGGTAAGAAAAGCGACGCAAGGGATCGCAGGAACGAGAAGAAAGGCGACGCAAGGAATGAAAGGCGATGCAAGGAAAAGTAGGAAAGGGAAGAAAGGAGACACAAGGGAAGAAAGGCGGCGCAAGGGAAAGCAGGAATGGTAAGAAAGACGACGGAAGGGTAGAAAGGCGACGCAAGGGAAAGCAGGAATGGTAAGAACGGCGACGCAAGGGAAGAAAGGCGATGCAAGGGAAGAAAGGCGACGCAAGGGAGGCCAGGCGACGCAAGGGAAAGCAGGAACAGGAAGAAAGGCGACGCAAGGGAAGAAAGGCGAAGCAAGGGAAGAAAGGCGACGCGAGGGAAAGCAGGAATGGTAAGAAAGGCGATGCAAGGGTATGAAATGCGACGCAAGGAAAAGCAGGAATGGGAAGAAAGGCGATGCAAGGGTAGAAAGGCGATGCAAGGGGAGAAAGGCGATGCAAGGGAGGCCTGGCGACGCAAGGGAAAGCAGGAACAGGAAGAAAGGCGACGCACGGGAATGGAGGGACGAGAAGAAAGGCAACGCAAGGGAAGAAAGGCGACGCAGGGGAAGAAAGGCGACACGAGGGAAAGCAGGAATGGTAAGAAAGGCGATGCAAGGGTATGAAATGCGACGCAAGGGAAAGCAGGAATGGGAAGAAAGGCGACGCAAGGGAAGAAAGGCGATGCAAGGGAAGAAAGGCGATGCAAGGGAAGAAAGGCGATGCAAGGGAAAGCAGAAATGGGAAATAAGGCTTCGGAAGGGAAAGCAGGAACGAGAAGAAAGGCGAAGCAAGGGTAAGCAGGAATGGTAAGAAAGGCGACGCAAGGGTAGAGAGGCGATGCAAGGGAATGCTGGAATGGGAAGAAAGGCGACGCATGGAAAGAATGGCGACACTAGAGAAAGCAGAAACGGGAAGTAAGGCGTCGGAAGGGAAAGCTGGAACGAGAAGAAAGGCGGCGCACGGAAAGAAAGTCGAAGCAAGGGAAAGTAGGAACGGAAAGAAAGATGACGCAAGGGATCGCAGGAACGAGAAGAAAGGCGACGCAAGGAATGAAAGGCGATGCAAGGGAAAGTAGGAAAGGGAAGAAAGGAGACACAAGGGAAGAAAGGCGGCGCAAGGGAAAGCAGGAACGGGAAGAAATGCGACGCATGGGAAGAAAGCTGACGCAAGGGAAAGCAGGAACGGGAAGAAAGGCGACGGAAGGGAAGAAAGGCGATGCAAGGGAAAGGGGGAACGGGAAGACAGGCTACGCAAGAGAAAGCAGGAACTGGAAGAAATGCGATGCAAGGGAAGAAAGGCGACGCAAGGGAAGAAAGGCCACGCACGGGAAAGCAGGAAGGGGAAAAAAGGCGATGCAAGGGAAGAAAGGCGACGCAGGGGAAGAAAGGTGACACAAGGGAAAGCAGGAACGGGAAGAATGGCGTGGCAAGGGAAAGCAGGAACGGGAAGAAAGGCAACGCAAGGGAAGAAAGTCGACGCAAGGGAAGGCAGGAACTGCAAGAAAGGCGACGCATGGAAAGAAAGGCGATGCAAGAGAAAGTAGGAAAGGGAAGAAAGGCGACGCAAGGGAAGAAAGGCGGCGCAAGGGAAAGCAGGAACGGGAAGAAAGGAGATGCATGGGAAGAAAGCTGACGCAAGGGAAAGCAGGAACGGGAGGAAAGGTGACGCAAGGGAAAGCAGGAACGGTAAGAAAAGCGACGCAAGGGATCGCTGGAACGAGTAGAAAGGCGACGCAAGGAATGAAAGGCGATGCAAGGAAAAGTAGGAAAGGGAAGAAAGGAGACACAAGGGAAGAAAGGCGGCGCAAGGGAAAGCAGGAATGGTAAGAAAGACGACGGAAGGGTAGAAAGGCGACGCAAGGGAAAGCAGGAATGGTAAGAACGGCGACGCAAGGGAAGAAAGGCGACGCAAGGGAGGCCAGGCGACGCAAGGGAAAGAAGGAACAGGAAGAAAGGCGACGCAAGGGAAGAAAGTCGAAGCAAGGGAAGAAAGGCGACGCGAGGGAAAGCAGGAATGGTAAGAAAGGCGATGCAAGGGTATGAAATGCGACGCAAGGAAAAGCAGGAATGGGAAGAAAGGCGATGCAAGGGTAGAAAGGCGATGCAAGGGGAGAAAGGCGATGCAAGGGAGGCCTGGCGACGCAAGGGAAAGCAGGAACAGGAAGAAAGGCGACGCACGGGAATGGAGGGACGAGAAGAAAGGCGACGCAAGGGAAGAAAGGCGACGCAGGGGAAGAAAGGCGACACGAGGGAAAGCAGGAATGGTAAGAAAGGCGATGCAAGGGTATGAAATGCGACGCAAGGGAAAGCAGGAATGGGAAGAAAGGCGACGCAAGGGAAGAAAGGCGATGCAAGGGAAGAAAGGCGATGCAAGGGAAGGAAGGCGATGCAAGGGAAAGCAGAAATGGGAAATAAGGCTTCGGAAGGGAAAGCAGGAACGAGAAGAAAGGCGAAGCAAGGGTAAGCAGGAATGGTAAGAAAGGCGACGCAAGGGTAGAGAGGCGATGCAAGGGAATGCTGGAATGGGAAGAAAGGCGACGCATGGAAAGAATGGCGACACTAGAGAAAGCAGAAACGGGAAGTAAGGCGTCGGAAGGGAAAGCAGGAACGAGAAGAAAGGCGGCGCACGGAAAGAAAGTCGAAGCAAGGGAATGTAGGAACGGAAAGAAAGATGACGCAAGGGATCGCAGGAACGAGAAGAAAGGCGACGCAAGGAATGAAAGGCGAGGCAAGGGAAAGTAGGAAAGGGAAGAAAGGAGACACAAGGGAAGAAAGGCGGCGCAAGGGAAAGCAGGAACAGGAAGAAAGGAGATGCATGGGAAGAAAGCTGACGCAAGGGAAAGCAGGAACGGGAGGAAAGGCGACGCAAGGGAAAGCAGGAACGAGAAGAAAGGTGACGCAAGGGAAAGGAGGTACGGTATGAAAGGCGACGCAAGGGAAGAAAGGCGATGCAAGGGAAGAAAGGCGATGCAAGGGAAGCAAGGCGACGGAAGGGAAATCAGGAAGGGGAGGAAAGGCGACGCAAGGGAAGAAAGGCGATGCAAGGGAAAGCAGAAATGGGAAATATGGCTCCGGAAGGGAAAGCAGGAACGAGAAGAAAGGCAAAGCAAGGGTAAGCAGGAATGGTAAGAAAGGCGACGCAAGGGAAGAATGGCGATGCAAGGGAAGAAAGGCGATGCAAGGGAAGCAAGGCGACGCAAGGGAAATCAGGAACGGGAAGAAAGGCGACGCAAGGGAAGAAAGGCAACGCAAGAGAAGAAAGGCGATGCAAGGGAACGCACGAACGGGAAGAAAGGCGACGGACGGGAAGAAAGGCGATGCAAGGGAAAGGGGGAACGGGAAGACAGGCTACGCAAGAGAAAGCAGGAACTGGAAGAAATGCGATGCAAGGGAAGAAAGGCGACGCAAGGGAAGAAAGGCCACGCACGGGAAAGCAGGAAGGGGAAAAAAGGCGATGCAAGGGAAGAAAGGCGACGCAGGGGAAGAAAGGTGACGCAAGGGAAAGCAGGAACGGGAAGAAAGGCGTGGCAAGGGAAAGCAGGAACGGGAAGAAAGGCAACGCAAGGGAATAAAGTCGACGCAAGGGAAGGCAGGAACTGCAAGAAAGGCGACGCATGGAAAGAAAGGCGATGCAAGAGAAAGTAGGAAAGGGAAGAAAGGCGACACAAGGGAAGAAAAGCGGCGCAAGGGAAAGCAGGAACGGGAAGAAAGGAGATGCATGGGAAGAAAGCTGACGCAAGGGAAAGCAGGAACGGGAGGAAAGGTGACGCAAGGGAAAGCAGGAATGGTAAGAAAGGCGACGCAAGGGAAAGCAGGAACGGTAAGAAAGGCGATGCAAGGGAAGAAAGGCGACGCAAGGGAAGAAACGCAACGCAAGGTTAAGCAGGAATGGTAAGAAAGGCGACGGAAGGGTAGAAAGGCGATGCAAGGGAAAGTAGGAAAGGGAAGAAAGGAGATGAATAGGAAGAAAGCTGACGCAAGGGAAAGCAGGAACGGGAGGAAAGGTGACGCAAGGGAAAGCAGAAACGGTAAGAAAGGCTACGCAGGGAAAGAAAGGCGACGCAAGGGAAGAAAGGCGTCGCACGGAAAGCAGGAAAGGGAAGAAAGGCAACGCAAGGGAAAGCAGGAACGAGAAGAAAGGCGACACGCGGAAAGAAAGTCGACGCAAGGCAAAGTAGGAACGGGAAGAAAGGCGACGCAAGGGAAGATAGGCGACGCAAGCGAAATCAGGAATGGTAAGAAAGGCGACGGAAGGGTACGAAATGCGACACAAGGGAAAGCAGGAATGGTAAGAAAGGCGACGCTAGGGAAGAAAGGCGATGCAAGGGAAGAAAGGCGACGCAAGGGAGGCCAGGCGACGCAAGGGAAAGCAGGAACAGGAAGAAAGGCGACGCACGGGAAAGCAGGAACGAGAAGAAAGGCGACGCAAGGGAATGCAGGAACGGTAAGAAAGGCGAAGCAAGGGAAGAAAGGCGACGCAGTGGTAGAAAGGCGACGCGAGGGAAAGCAGGAATGGTAAGAAAGGCGATGCAAGGGTATGAAATGCGACGCAAGGGAAAGCAGGAATGGGAAGCAAGGCGACGCAAGGGAAGAAAGGCGACGCAAGGGAAGAAAGGCGACGCAAGGGAAACAAGGCGACGCAAGGGAAGCAAGGCGACGCAAGGGTAATCAGGAAGGGGAAGAAAGGCGACTCAAGGGAAGAAAGGCAATGCAAGGGAAAGCAGAAATGGGAAATAAGGCTTCGGAAGGGAAAGCAGGAACGAGAAGAAAGGCGAAGCAAGGGTAAGCAGGAATGGTAAGAAAGGCGACGCAAGGGTAGAGAGGCGATGCAAGGGTAGGCAGGAATGGGAAGAAAGGCGACGCGTGGAAAGAATGGCGACGCTAGAGAAAGCAGAAACGGGAAGTAAGGCGTCGGAAGGGAAAGAAGGAACGAGTAGAAAGGCGAAGCAAGGGTAAGCAGGAACGTGAACAAAGGCGGCGCACGGAAAGAAAGTCGAAGCAAGGGAAAGCAGGAACGGGAGGAAAGGCGACGCAAGGGATTGCAGGAACGAGAAGAAAGGTGACGCTAGGCATGAAAGGCGATGCAAGGGAAAGTAGGAAAGGGAAGAAAGGAGACACAAGGGAAGAAAGACGGTGCAAGGGAAAGCAGGAACGGGAAGAAAGGAGATGCATGGGAAGAAAGCTGACGCAAGGGAAAGCAGGAAAAGGAGGAAAGGCGACGCAAGGGAAAGCAGGAACGAGAAGAAAGGTGACGCAAGGGAAAGCAGGAGCGGTAACAAAGGCGACGCAAGGGAAGAAAGGCGACGCAAGGGAAAGCAGGAAAGGGAAGAAAGGCGAAGCAAGGGAAGAAAGGCGACGCAAGGGAAGAAAGGCGACGCAAGGGAAAGCAGGAAAGGGAAGAAAGGCGAAGCAAGGGAAGAAAGGCGACGCAAGGGATGAAAGGCGACGCAATGGAAGCAAGGCGACGCAAGGGAAAGCAAGAACAGGAAGAAAGGCGACGCACGGGAAAGCAGGAACGAGAAGAAAGGCGACGCAAGGTAAAGCAGGAACGGAAAGAAAAGCGACGCAAGGGAAGAAAGGCGACGCAGGGGAAGAAAGGCGACGCGAGGGAAAGCAAGAATGGTAAGAAAGGCGACGCGAGGGAAAGCAGGAATGGTAAGAAAGGCGACGCAAGGGAAAGCAGGAAAGGGAAGAAAGGCAACGGAAGGGAAAGCAGAAACGAGAAGAAAGGCGACGCGCGGAAAGAAAGTCGACGCAAGGCAAAGTAGGAACGGGAAGAAAGGTTATGCAAGGGAAGATAGGCGACGCAAGCGAAATCAGGAATGGTAAGAAAGGCGACGGAAGGGTAGAAAGGCAACGCAAGGGAAGAAAGGCGATGCAAGGGAGGCCAGGCGACGCAAGGGAAAGCAGGAACAGGAAGAAAGGCGACGCACGGGAAAGCAGGATCGAGAAGAATGGCGGTGCAAGGGAATGCAGGAACGGTAAGAAAGGCGACGCAAGGGAAGAAAGGCGACGCAGGGGAAGAAAGACGATGCGAGGCAAAGCAGGAACAGGAAGAAAGGCGACGCACGGGAAAGCAGGAACAGGAAGAAAGGCGACGCTCTGGAAAGCAGGAACGAGAAGAAAGGCGACGCTCTGGAAAGCAGGAACGAGAAGAAAGGCGACGCAAGGGAATGCAGGAACGGTAAGAAAGGCGACGCAAGGGAATGAAATGCGACGCAAGGGAAAGCAGGAATGGGAAGAAAGGCTACGCAAGGGACGAAAGGCGATGGAAGGGAAGAAAGGCGATGCAAGGGAATGCTGGAATGGGAAGAAAGGCGACGCAAGGGAAGAAAGGCGACGCAAGGGAAAGCAGAAATGGTAAGAAAGGCGGCGCAAGGGAAGAAAGGCAACGCAAGAGAAGAAAGGCGACGGAAGGGAACGCACGAACGGGAAGAAAGGCGACGGAAGGGAAGAAAGGCGATGCAAGGGAAAGGAGGAACGGGAAGAAATGCGATGCAAGGGAAGAAAGGCGACGCAAGGGAAGAATGGCGACACACGGGAAAGCAGGAACAGGAAGAAAGGCGTGGCAAGGGAAAGCAGGGCGACGCAAGAGAATGCAGAAACGGGAAGTAAGGCGTCGGAAGGGAAAGCAGGAACGAGAAGAAAGGCGATGCAAGGGAAAGGAGGAATGGTAAGAAAGGCGACGCAAGGAATGAAAGGCGACGCACGGGAAAGCAGGAACGAGAAGAAATGCGACGCAAGGGAATGCAGGAACGGTAAGAAAGGCGATGCAAGGGAAGAAAGGCGACGCAGGGGAAGAAAGGCGACGCGAGGGAAAGCAGGAATGGTAAGAAAGGCGATGCAAGGGTATGAAATGCGACGCAAGGGAAAGCAGGAATGGGAAGCAAGGCGACGCAAGGGAAGAAAGGCGATGCAAGGGAAGAAAGGCGACGCAAGGGAAGAAAGGCGATGCAAGGGAAGCAAGGCGACGCAAGGGTAATCAGGAAGGGGAAGAAAGGCGACTCAAGGGAAGAAAGGCAATGCAAGGGAAAGCAGAAATGGGAAATAAGGCTTCGGAAGGGAAAGCAGGAACGAGAAGAAAGGCGAAGCAAGGGTAAGCAGGAATGGTAAGAAAGGCGACGCAAGGGTAGAGAGGCGGTGCAAGGGTAGGCAGGAATGGGAAGAAAGGCGACGCATGGAAAGAATGGCAACGCTAGAGAAAGCAGAAACGGGAAGTAAGGCGTCGGAAGGGAAAGCAGGAACGAGTAGAAAGGCGAAGCAAGGGTAAGCAGGAACGTGAACAAAGGCGGCGCACGGAAAGAAAGTCGAAGCAAGGGAAAGTAGGAACGGAAAGAAAGGCGATGCAAGGGAAGATAGGCGACGTAAGCGAAATCATGAATGGTAAGAAAGGCGACGGAAGGGTAGAAAGGCGACGCCAGGGAAAGCAGGAATGGTAAGAAAGGCGACGCAAAGGAAGAAAGGCGATGCAGGGGAAGAAAGGCGACACAAGGGAGGCCAGGCGACGCAAGGGAAAGCAGGAACAGGAAGAAAGGCGACGCACGGGAAAGCAGGAACGAGATGAAAGGCGATGCAAGGGAATGCAGGAACGGTAAGAAAGGCGACGCAAGGGAAGAAAGGCGACGCAGGGGAAGAAAGGCGATGCGAGGGAAAGCAGGAACAGGAAGAAAGGCGACGCACGGGAAAGCAGGAACAGGAAGAAAGGCGACGCTCTGGAAAGCAGGAACGAGAAGAAAGGTGACGCAAGGGTAGAGAGGCGATGCAAGGGTAGGCAGGAATGGGAAGAAAGGCGACGCGTGGAAAGAATGGCGACGCTAGAGAAAGCAGAAACGGGAAGTAAGGCGTCGGAAGGGAAAGCAGGAACGAGAAGAAAGGCGGCGCACGGAAAGAAAGTCGAAGCAAGGGAATGTAGGAACGGAAAGAAAGATGACGCAAGGGATCGCAGGAACGAGAAGAAAGGCGACGCAAGGAATGAAAGGCGAGGCAAGGGAAAGTAGGAAAGGGAAGAAAGGAGACACAAGGGAAGAAAGGCGGCGCAAGGGAAAGCAGGAACGGGAAGAAAGGAGATGCATGGGAAGAAAGCTGACGCAAGGGAAAGCAGGAACGGGAGGAAAGGCGACGCAAGGGAAAGCAGGAACGAGAAGAAAGGTGACGCAAGGGAAAGGAGGTACGGTATGCAAGGCGACGCAAGGGAAGAAAGGCGATGCAAGGGAAGCAAGGCGATGCAAGGGAAGCAAGGCGACGGAAGGGAAATCAGGAAGGGGAGGAAAGGCGACGCAAGGGAAGAAAGGCGATGCAAGGGAAAGCAGAAATGGGAAATATGGCTTCGGAAGGGAAAGCAGGAACGAGAAGAAAGGCAAAGCAAGGGTAAGCAGGAATGGTAAGAAAGGCGACGCAAGGGAAGAAAGGCGATGCAAGGGAAGAAAG
This sequence comes from Lophura swinhoii, assembly GCA_030408155.1. Lineage (NCBI taxonomy): Eukaryota > Metazoa > Chordata > Aves > Galliformes > Phasianidae > Lophura > Lophura swinhoii. Next base: position 9,949,768 of record JASCYN010000150.1, on the reverse strand, counting down.
GCGATGCAAGGGAAGCAAGGCGACGCAAGGGAAATCAGGAACGGGAAGAAAGGCGACGCAAGGGAAGAAAGGCAACGCAAGAGAAGAAAGGCGATGCAAGGGAACGCACGAACGGGAAGAAAGGCGACGGAAGGGAAGAAAGGCGATGCAAGGGAAAGGGGGAACGGGAAGACAGGCTACGCAAGAGAAAGCAGGAACTGGAAGAAATGCGATGCAAGGGAAGAAAGGCGACGCAAGGGAAGAAAGGCCACGCACGGGAAAGCAGGAAGGGGAAAAAAGGCGATGCAAGGGAAGAAAGGCGACGCAGGGGAAGAAAGGTGACGCAAGGGAAAGCAGGAACGGGAAGAAAGGCGTGGCAAGGGAAAGCAGGAACGGGAAGAAAGGCAACGCAAGGGAATAAAGTCGACGCAAGGGAAGGCAGGAACTGCAAGAAAGGCGACGCATGGAAAGAAAGGCGATGCAAGAGAAAGTAGGAAAGGGAAGAAAGGCGACACAAGGGAAGAAAAGCGGCGCAAGGGAAAGCAGGAACGGGAAGAAAGGAGATGCATGGGAAGAAAGCTGACGCAAGGGAAAGCAGGAACGGGAGGAAAGGCGACGCAAGGGAAAGCAGGAGCGAGAAGAAAGGTGACGCAAGGGAAAGCAGGAATGGTAAGAAAGGCGACGCAAGGGAAAGCAGGAACGGTAAGAAAGGCGATGCAAGGGAAGAAAGGCGACGCAAGGGAAGAAACGCAACGCAAGGTAAAGCAGGAATGGTAAGAAAGGCGACGGAAGGGTAGAAAGGCGATGCAAGGGAAAGTAGGAAAGGGAAGAAAGGAGATGAATAGGAAGAAAGCTGACGCAAGGGAAAGCAGGAACGGGAGGAAAGGTGACGCAAGGGAAAGCAGAAACGGTAAGAAAGGCTACGCAGGGATAGAAAGGCGACGCAAGGGAAGAAAGGCGTCGCACGGAAAGCAGGAAAGGGAAGAAAGGCAACGCAAGGGAAAGCAGGAACGAGAAGAAAGGCGACGCGCGGAAAGAAAGTCGACGCAAGGCAAAGTAGGAACGGGAAGAAAGGCGACGCAAGGGAAGATAGGCGACGCAAGCGAAATCAGGAATGGTAAGAAAGGCGACGGAAGGGTAAGAAATGCGACACAAGGGAAAGCAGGAATGGTAAGAAAGGAGACGCTAGGGAAGAAAGGCGATGCAAGGGAAGAAAGGCGACGCAAGGGAGGCCAGGCGACGCAAGGGAAAGCAGGAATGGTAAGAAAGGCGATGCAAGGGTATGAAATGCGACGCAAGGGAAAGCAGGAATGGGAAGCATGGCGACGCAAGGGAAGAAAGGCGACGCAAGGGAAGAATGGCGACGCAAGGGAAGCAAGGCGACGCAAGGGAAGCAAGGCGACGCAAGGGTAATCAGGAAGGGGAAGAAAGGCGACTCAAGGGAAGAAAGGCAATGCAAGGGAAAGCAGAAATGGGAAATAAGGCTTCGGAAGGGAAAGCAGGAACGAGAAGAAAGGCGAAGCAAGGGTAAGCAGGAATGGTAAGAAAGGCGACGCAAGGGTAGAGAGGCGATGCAAGGGTAGGCAGGAATGGGAAGAAAGGCGACGCGTGGAAAGAATGGCGACGCTAGAGAAAGCAGAAACGGGAAGTAAGGCGTCGGAAGGGAAAGAAGGAACGAGTAGAAAGGCGAAGCAAGGGTAAGCAGGAACGTGAACAAAGGCGGCGCACGGAAAGAAAGTCGAAGCAAGGGAAAGCAGGAACGGGAGGAAAGGCGACGCAAGGGATTGCAGGAACGAGAAGAAAGGTGACGCTAGGCATGAAAGGCGATGCAAGGGAAAGTAGGAAAGGGAAGAAAGGAGACACAAGGGAAGAAAGACGGTGCAAGGGAAAGCAGGAACGGGAAGAAAGGAGATGCATGGGAAGAAAGCTGACGCAAGGGAAAGCAGAAACAGGAGGAAAGGCGACGCAAGGGAAAGCAGGAACGAGAAGAAAGGTGACGCAAGGGAAAGCAGGAGCGGTAACAAAGGCGACGCAAGGGAAGAAGGGCGACGCAAGGGAAAGCAGGAAAGGGAAGAAAGGCGAAGCAAGGGAAGAAAGGCGACGCAAGGGAAGAAAGGCGACGCAATGGAAGCAAGGCGACGCAAGGGAAAGCAAGAACAGGAAGAAAGGCGACGCACGGGAAAGCAGGAACGAGAAGAAAGGCGACGCAAGGTAAAGCAGGAACGGAAAGAAAAGCGACGCAAGGGAAGAAAGGCGACGCAGGGGAAGAAAGGCGACGCGAGGGAAAGCAAGAATGGTAAGAAAGGCGACGCGAGGGAAAGCAGGAATGGTAAGAAAGGCGACGCAAGGGAAAGCAGGAAAGGGAAGAAAGGCAACGGAAGGGAAAGCAGAAACGAGAAGAAAGGCGACGCGCGGAAAGAAAGTCGACGCAAGGCAAAGTAGGAACGGGAAGAAAGGTGATGCAAGGGAAGATAGGCGACGCAAGCGAAATCAGGAATGGTAAGAAAGGCGACGGAAGGGTAGAAAGGCAACGCAAGGGAAAGCAGGAATGGTAAGAAAGGCGACGCAAGGGAAGAAAGGCGATGCAAGGGAAGAAAGGCGACGCAAGGGAGGCCAGGCGACGCAAGGGAAAGCAGGAACAGGAAGAAAGGCGATGCACGGGAAAGCAGGATCGAGAAGAATGGCGGTGCAAGGGAATGCAGGAACGGTAAGAAAGGCGACGCAAGGGAAGAAAGGCGACGCAGGGGAAGAAAGGCGATGCGAGGCAAAGCAGGAACAGGAAGAAAGGCGACGCACGGGAAAGCAGGAACAGGAAGAAAGGCGACGCTCTGGAAAGCAGGAACGAGAAGAAAGGCGACGCTCTGAAAAGCAGGAACGAGAAGAAAGGCGACGCAAGGGAATGCAGGAACGGTAAGAAAGGCGACGCAAGGGAATGAAATGCGACGCAAGGGAAAGCAGGAATGGGAAGAAAGGCTACGCAAGGGACGAAAGGCGATGGAAGGGAAGAAAGGCGATGCAAGGGAATGCTGGAATGGGAAGAAAGGCGACGCAAGGGAAGAAAGGCGACGCAAGGGAAAGCAGAAATGGTAAGAAAGGCGGCGCAAGGGAAGAAAGGCAACGCAAGAGAAGAAAGGCGACGGAAGGGAACGCACGAACGGGAAGAAAGGCGACGGAAGGGAAGAAAGGCGATGCAAGGGAAAGGAGGAACGGGAAGAAATGCGATGCAAGGGAAGAAAGGCGACGCAAGGGAAGAATGGCGACACACGGGAAAGCAGGAACAGGAAGAAAGGCGTGGCAAGGGAAAGCAGGGCGACGCAAGAGAATGCAGAAACGGGAAGTAAGGCGTCGGAAGGGAAAGCAGGAACGAGAAGAAAGGCGATGCAAGGGAAAGGAGGAATGGTAAGAAAGGCGACGCAAGGAATGAAAGGCGACGCACGGGAAAGCAGGAACGAGAAGAAATGCGACGCAAGGGAATGCAGGAACGGTAAGAAAGGCAATGCAAGGGAAAAAAGGCGACGCAGGGGAAGAAAGGCGACGCGAGGGAAAGCAGGAATGGTAAGAAAGGCGATGCAAGGGTATGAAATGCGACGCAAGGGAAAGCAGGAATGGGAAGCAAGGCGACGCAAGGGAAGAAAGGCGATGCAAGGGAAGAAAGGCGACGCAAGGGAAGAAAGGCGATGCAAGGGAAGCAAGGCGACGCAAGGGTAATCAGGAAGGGGAAGAAAGGCGACTCAAGGGAAGAAAGGCAATGCAAGGGAAAGCAGAAATGGGAAATAAGGCTTCGGAAGGGAAAGCAGGAACGAGAAGAAAGGCGAAGCAAGGGTAAGCAGGAATGGTAAGAAAGGCGACGCAAGGGTAGAGAGGCGGTGCAAGGGTAGGCAGGAATGGGAAGAAAGGCGACGCATGGAAAGAATGGCGACGCTAGAGAAAGCAGAAACGGGAAGTAAGGCGTCGGAAGGGAAAGCAGGAACGAGTAGAAAGGCGAAGCAAGGGTAAGCAGGAACGTGAACAAAGGCGGCGCACGGAAAGAAAGTCGAAGCAAGGGAAAGTAGGAACGGAAAGAAAGGCGATGCAAGGGAAGATAGGCGTCGCAAGCGAAATCATGAATGGTAAGAAAGGCGACGGAAGGGTAGAAAGGCGACGCCAGGGAAAGCAGGAATGGTAAGAAAGGCGACGCAAAGGAAGAAAGGCGATGCAGGGGAAGAAAGGCGACACAAGGGAGGCCAGGCGACACAAGGGAAAGCAGGAACAGGAAGAAAGGCGACGCACGGGAAAGCAGGAACGAGAAGAAAGGCGATGCAAGGGAATGCAGGAACGGTAAGAAAGGCGACGCAAGGGAAGAAAGGCGACGCAGGGGAAGAAAGGCGATGCGAGGGAAAGCAGGAACAGGAAGAAAGGCGACGCACGGGAAAGCAGGAACAGGAAGAAAGGCGACGCTCTGGAAAGCAGGAACGAGAAGAAAGGTGACGCAAGGGAAAGCAGGAACGGTAAGAAAGGCGACGCAAGGGAAGAAAGGCGACGCAGGGGAAGAAAGGCGACGCGAGGGAAAGCAGGAATGGTAAGAAAGGCGATGCAAGGGAATGAAATGCGACGCAAGGGAAAGCAGGAATGGGAAGAAAGGCGGCGCAAGGGAAGAAAGGCAACGCAAGAGAAGAAAGGCGACGGAAGGGAATGGCACGAACGGGAAGAAAGGCGACGGAAGGGAAGAAAGGCGATGCAAGGGGAAGGAGGAATGGGAAGAAATGCGATGCAAGGGAAGAAAGGCGACGCAAGGGAAGAATGGCGACACACGGGAAAGCAGGAACGAGAAGAAAGGCGACGCAAGGGTAGAAAGGCGACGCAAGGGAAGATACGCAATGCAAGGTAAAGCAGGAATGGTAAGTAAGGCGACGGAAGGGTAGAAAGGCGACGCACGGAAAGCAGGAATGGGAAGAAAGGCGACGCAAGGGACGAAAGGCGATGCAAGGGAAGAAAGTCGATGCAAGGGAATGCTGGAATGGTAAGAAAGGCGACGCAAGGGAAGAAAGGCGACGCAAGGGAAAGCAGAAATGGTAAGAAAGGCGGCGCAAGGGAAGAAAGGCAACGCAAGAGAAGAAAGGCGATGCAAGGGAAAGTAGGAAAGGGAAGAAAGGAGATGAATGGGAAGAAAGCTGACGCAAGGGAAAGCAGGAACGAGAAGAAAGGCGACGCGCGGAAAGAAAGTCGACGCAAGGGAAAGTAGGAATGGGAAGAAAGGCGACGCAAGGGAAGATAGGCGACGCAAGGGAAAGCAGGAATGGTAAGAAAGGCGACGGAAGGGTAAGAAATGCGACACAAGGGAAAGCAGGAATGGTAAGAAAGGCGACGCAAGGGAAGAAAGGCGATGCAAGGGAAGAAAGGCGACGCAAGGGAGGCCAGGCGACGCAAGGGAAAGCAGGAACAGGAAGAAAGGCAAAGCAAGGGAAGAAAGTCGAAGCAAGGGAAGGCAGGATCTGCAAGAAAGGTGACGCATGGAAAGAAAGGCGATGCAAGGGAAAGTAGGAAAGGGAAGAATGGAGATGCACGGGAAGAAAGCTGACGCAAGGGAAAGCTGGAACGGTAAGAAAAGCGATGCAAGGGATCGCAGGAACGAGAAGAAAGGCGACGCAAGGAATGAAAGGAGATGCAAGGGGAAGTAGGAAAGGGAAGAAAGGAGACGCAAGGGAAGAAAGGCGACGCAAGGGAAAGCAGAAACGGGAAGAATGGAGATGCATGGGAAGAAAGCTGACGCAAGGGAAAGCAGGAACGGGAGGAAAGGCGACGCAAGGGAAAGCAGGAACGAGAAGAAAGGTGACGCAAGGGAATGCAGGAACAGTAAGAAAGGCGATGCAAGGGAAGAAAGGCGACGCAAGGGAACAAAGGCGATGCAAGGTAAGCAAGGCGACGCAAGGGAAATCAGGAAGGGGAAGAAAGGCAACGCAAGGGAAGAAAGGCGATGCAAGGGAAAGCAGAAATGGGAAATAAGGCTTCGGAAGGGAAAGCAGGAACGAGAAGAAAGGCGAAGCAAGGGTAAGCAGGAATGGTAAGAAAGGCGACGCAAGGGTAGAGAGGCGATGCAAGGGAATGCTGGAATGGGAAGAAAGGCGACGCAAGGGAAAGCAGGAACGGGAAGAAAGGAGATGCATGGGAAGAAAGCTGACGCTAGGGAAAGCAGGAACGGGAGGAAAGGCGACGCATGGGAAAGCAGGAACGAGAAGAAAGGTGACGCAAGGGAAAGCAGGAACGGTAAGAAAGGCGACGCAAGGGAAGGAATGCGACGCAAGGGAAGAAAGGCGACACAAGGGAAAGCAGGAATGGTAAGAAAGGCGACGCAAGGGAAGAAGGGCGACGCAGGGGAAGAAAGGCGATGCAAGGGAAGAAAGGCGACACACGGGAAAGCAGGATCGAGAAGGAAGGCGTGGCAAGGGAAAGCAGGGCGACGCAAAAGAAAGCAGAAACGGGAAGTAAGGCGTCGGAAGGGAAAGCAGGAACGAGAAGAAAGGCGAAGCAAGGGTAAGCAGGAACGGGAAGAAAGGCGATGCAAGGGAAAGGAGGAACGGTAAGAAAGGCGTTGCAAGGGAAGAAAGGCTACGCAAGCGAAGAAAGGCGACGCAAGGGAAAGCAGGAACTGGAAGAAAGGCGACGGAAGGGAAGGAAGTTGAAGCAAGGGAAAGTAGGAACGGGAAGAAAGGCGACGCAAGGGATGGCAGGAAGGAGAAGAAAGGCGACGCAAGGAAAGAAAGGCGACGCAAGGGAAGAAAGGCGACGCAAGGGAAGAAAGGCGACGCAAGGGAAAGCAGGAACGGGAAGAAAGGCGTGGCAAGGGAAAGCAGGAACGGTAAGAAAGGCAACGCAAGGGAAGAAAGTCGAAGCAAGGGAAGGCAGGATCTGCAAGAAAGGTGACGCATGGAATAAAAGGCGATGCAAGGGAAAGTAGGAAAGGGAAGAAAGGAGATGCACGGGAAGAAAGCTGACGCAAGGGAAAGCTGGAACGGGAGGAAAGGTGACGCAAGGGAAAGCAGGAACAGGAAGAAAGGCGACGCAAGGGATCGCAGGAACGAGAAGAAAGGCGACGCAAGGAATGAAAGGCGATGCAAGGGAAGAAAGGCGATGCAAGGGAAGAAAGACGATGCAAGGGAGGAAAGGCGACGCAAGGAAGGCCAGGCGACGCAAGGGAAAGCAGGAACAGGAAGAAAGGCGACGCAAGGGAAGAAATGCGACGCAAGGGAAGAAAGGCGACGCGAGGGAAAGCGGGAATGGTAAGAAAGGCGATGCAAGGGTATAAAATGCGACGCAAGGGAAAGCAGGAATGGGAAGAAAGGCAACGCAAGGAAAGAAAGGCGATGCAAGGGAAGAAAGGCGACGCAAGGGAAGAAAGGCGATGCATGGGAAGAAAGGCGATGCAAGGGAAGCAAGGCGACGCGAGGGAATTCAGGAACGAGAAGAAAGACGACGTAAGGGAAGAAAGACAACGCAAGAGAAGAAAGGCGACGCAAGGGAACGCATGAACGGGAAGAAAGGCGGCGCAAGGGATGGCAGGAAGGAGAAGAAAGGCGACGCAAGGAAAGAAAGGCGACGCAAGGGAAGAAAGGCGACGCACGGGAATGCTGGAAGGGGAAAAGAGGCGATGCAAGGGAAGAAAGGCGACGCAGGGGAAGAAAGGCGACGCAAGGGAAAGCAGGAACGGGAAGAAAGGCGTGGCAAGGGAAAGCAGGAACGGGAAGAAAGGCAACGCAAGGGAAGAAAGTCGAAGCAAGGAAAGGCAGGATCTGCAAGAAAGGTGACGCATGGAAAGAAAGGCGATGCAAGGGAAAGTAGGAAAGGGAAGAAAGGAGATGCACGGGAAGAAAGCTGACGCAAGGGAAAGCTGGAACGGGAGGAAAGGTGACGCAAGGGAAAGCAGGAACGGTAAGAAAGGCGATGCAAGGGAAGAAAGGCGACGCAAGGGAACAAAGGCGATGCAAGGGAAAGCAGGAACGAGAAGAAAGGCGACGCAAGGAATGAAAGGCGATGCAAGGGAAGAATGACGATGCAAGGGAAGAAAGGCGACGCAAGGAAGGCCAGGCGACGCAAGGGAAAGCAGGAACAGGAAGAAAGGCGACGCAAGGGAAGAAATGCGACGCAGGGGAAGAAAGGCGACGCGAGGGAAAGCGGGAATGGTAAGAAAGGCGATGCAAGGGTATAAAATGCGACGCAAGGGAAAGCAGGAATGGGAAGAAAGGCGACGCAAGGAAAGAAAGGCGATGCAAGGGAAGAAAGGCGATGCAAGGGAAGCAAGGCGACGCAAGGGAAATCAGGAACGGGAAGAAAGACGACGCAAGGGAAGAAAGGCGATGCAAGGGAAAGCAGAAATGGGAAATAAGGCTTCGGAAGGGAAAGCAGGAACGAGAAGAAAGGCGAAGCAAGGGTAAGCAGGAATGGTAAGAAAGGCGACGCAAGGGTAGAGAGGCGATGCAAGGGAATGCTGGAATGGGAAGAAAGGCGACGCAAGGGAAAGCAGGAACGGGAAAAAAGGAGATGCAAGGGAAGAAAGCTGACGCTAGGGAAAGCAGGAACGGGAGGAAAGGCGACGCATGGGAAAGCAGGAATGAGAAGAAAGGTGACGCAAGGGAAAGCAGGAACGGTAAGAAAGGCGACGCAAGGGAAGGAAGGCGACGCAAGGGAATAAAGGCGACACAAGGGAAAGCAGGAATGGTAAGAAAGGCGACGCAAGGGAAGAAGGGCGACGCAGGGGAAGAAAGGCGATGCAAGGGAAGAAAGGCGACACACGGGAAAGCAGGAACGGGAAGAAAGGCGTGGCAAGGGAAAGCAGGGCGACGCAAGAGAAAGCAGAAACGGGAAGTAAGGCGTCGGAAGGGAAAGCAGGAACGAGAAGAAAGGCGAAGCAAGGGTAAGCAGGAACGGGAAGAAAGGCGATACAAGGGAAAGGAGGAACGGTAAGAAAGGCGTTGCAAGGGAAGAAAGGCCACGCAAGCGAAGAAAGGCGACGCAAGGGAAAGCAGGAACTGGAAGAAAGGCGACGCAAGGGAAGGAAGTTGAAGCAAGGGAATGTAGGAACGGGAAGAAAGGCGACGCAAGGGATGGCAGGAAGGAGAAGAAAGGCGACGCAAGGAAAGAAAGGCGACGCAAGGGAAGAAAGGCGACGCACGGGAATGCTGGAAGGGGAAAAAAGGCGATGCAAGGGAAGAAAGGCGACGCAGGGGAAGAAAGGCGACGCAAGGGAAAGCAGGAACGGGAAGAAAGGCGACGCAAGGGAAGAAGGGCGACGCAGGGGAAGAAAGGCGATGCAAGGGAAGAAAGGCGACACACGGGAAAGCAGGAACGGGAAGAAAGGCGTGGCAAGGGAAAGCATGGCGACGCAAGGGAAAGCAGAAACGGGAAGTAAGGCGTCGGAAGGGAAAGCAGGAACGAGAAGAATGGCGAAGCAAGGGTAAGCAGGAACGGGAAGAAAGGCGATGCAAGGGAAAGGAGGAACGGTAAGAAAGGCGTTGCAAGGGAAGAAAGGCCACGCAAGCGAAGAAAGGCGACGCAAGGGAAAGCAGGAACTGGAAGAAAGGCGACGCAAGGGAAGGAAGTTGAAGCAAGGGAATGTAGGAACGGGAAGAAAGGCGACGCAAGGGATGGCAGGAAGGAGAAGAAAGGCGACGCAAGGAAAGAAAGGCGACGCAAGGGAAGAAAGGCGACGCACGGGAATGCTGGAAGGGGAAAAAAGGCGATGCAAGGGAAGAAAGGCGACGCAGGGGAAGAAAGGCGACGCAAGGGAAAGCAGGAACGGGAAGAAAGGCGTGGCAAGGGAAAGCTGGAACGGGAAGAAAGGCAACGCAAGGGAAGAAAGTCGAAGCAAGGGAAGGCAGGATCTGCAAGAAAGGTGACGCATGGAAAGAAAGGCGATGCAAGGGAAAGTAGGAAAGGGAAGAAAGGAGATGCACGGGAAGAAAGCTGACGCAAGGGAAAGCTGGAACGGGAGGAAAGGTGACGCAAGGGAAAGCAGGAACGGTAAGAAAGGCGATGCAAGGGAAGAAAGGCGACGCAAGGGAACAAAGGCGATGCAAGGGAAAGCAGGAACGAGAAGAAAGGCGACGCAAGGAATGAAAGGCGATGCAAGGGAAGAATGACGATGCAAGGGAAGAAAGGCGACGCAAGGAAGGCCAGGCGACGCAAGGGAAAGCAGGAACAGGAAGAAAGGCGACGCAAGGGAAGAAATGCGACGCAGGGGAAGAAAGGCGACGCGAGGGAAAGCGGGAATGGTAAGAAAGGCGATGCAAGGGTATAAAATGCGACGCAAGGGAAAGCAGGAATGGGAAGAAAGGCGACGCAAGGAAAGAAAGGCGATGCAAGGGAAGAAAGGCGATGCAAGGGAAGCAAGGCGACGCAAGGGAAATCAGGAACGGGAAGAAAGACGACGCAAGGGAAGAAAGGCGATGCAAGGGAAAGCAGAAATGGGAAATAAGGCTTCGGAAGGGAAAGCAGGAACGAGAAGAAAGGCGAAGCAAGGGTAAGCAGGAATGGTAAGAAAGGCGACGCAAGGGTAGAGAGGCGATGCAAGGGAATGCTGGAATGGGAAGAAAGGCGACGCAAGGGAAAGCAGGAACGGGAAAAAAGGAGATGCAAGGGAAGAAAGCTGACGCTAGGGAAAGCAGGAACGGGAGGAAAGGCGACGCATGGGAAAGCAGGAATGAGAAGAAAGGTGACGCAAGGGAAAGCAGGAACGGTAAGAAAGGCGACGCAAGGGAAGGAAGGCGACGCAAGGGAATAAAGGCGACACAAGGGAAAGCAGGAATGGTAAGAAAGGCGACGCAAGGGAAGAAGGGCGACGCAGGGGAAGAAAGGCGATGCAAGGGAAGAAAGGCGACACACGGGAAAGCAGGAACGGGAAGAAAGGCGTGGCAAGGGAAAGCAGGGCGACGCAAGAGAAAGCAGAAACGGGAAGTAAGGCGTCGGAAGGGAAAGCAGGAACGAGAAGAAAGGCGAAGCAAGGGTAAGCAGGAACGGGAAGAAAGGCGATACAAGGGAAAGGAGGAACGGTAAGAAAGGCGTTGCAAGGGAAGAAAGGCCACGCAAGCGAAGAAAGGCGACGCAAGGGAAAGCAGGAACTGGAAGAAAGGCGACGCAAGGGAAGGAAGTTGAAGCAAGGGAATGTAGGAACGGGAAGAAAGGCGACGCAAGGGATGGCAGGAAGGAGAAGAAAGGCGACGCAAGGAAAGAAAGGCGACGCAAGGGAAGAAAGGCGACGCACGGGAATGCTGGAAGGGGAAAAAAGGCGATGCAAGGGAAGAAAGGCGACGCAGGGGAAGAAAGGCGACGCAAGGGAAAGCAGGAACGGGAAGAAAGGCGACGCAAGGGAAGAAGGGCGACGCAGGGGAAGAAAGGCGATGCAAGGGAAGAAAGGCGACACACGGGAAAGCAGGAACGGGAAGAAAGGCGTGGCAAGGGAAAGCATGGCGACGCAAGGGAAAGCAGAAACGGGAAGTAAGGCGTCGGAAGGGAAAGCAGGAACGAGAAGAATGGCGAAGCAAGGGTAAGCAGGAACGGGAAGAAAGGCGATGCAAGGGAAAGGAGGAACGGTAAGAAAGGCGTTGCAAGGGAAGAAAGGCCACGCAAGCGAAGAAAGGCGACGCAAGGGAAAGCAGGAACTGGAAGAAAGGCGACGCAAGGGAAGGAAGTTGAAGCAAGGGAATGTAGGAACGGGAAGAAAGGCGACGCAAGGGATGGCAGGAAGGAGAAGAAAGGCGACGCAAGGAAAGAAAGGCGACGCAAGGGAAGAAAGGCGACGCACGGGAATGCTGGAAGGGGAAAAAAGGCGATGCAAGGGAAGAAAGGCGACGCAGGGGAAGAAAGGCGACGCAAGGGAAAGCAGGAACGGGAAGAAAGGCGTGGCAAGGGAAAGCTGGAACGGGAAGAAAGGCAACGCAAGGGAAGAAAGTCGAAGCAAGGGAAGGCAGGATCTGCAAGAAAGGTGACGCATGGAAAGAAAGGCGATGCAAGGGAAAGTAGGAAAGGGAAGAAAGGAGATGCATGGGAAGAAAGCTGACGCTAGGGAAAGCAGGAACGGGAGGAAAGGCGACGCATGGGAAAGCAGGAACGAGAAGAAAGGTGACGCAAGGGAAAGCAGGAACGGTAAGAAAGGCGACGCAAGGGAAGAAAGGCGACGCAAGGAAAGAAAGGCGATGCAAGGGAAAGTAGGAAAGGGAAGAAAGTAGACGCAAGGGAAGAAAGGCGATGCAAGGGAAAGCAGGAACGGGAGGAAAGGTGATGCAAGGGAAAGCAGGAACGGTAAGAAAGGCAACGCAAGGGAAGAAAGGCGACGCAAGGGAAGAAAGGCGACGCACGGAAAGCAGGAAAGGGAAGAAAGGCAACGCAAGGGAAAGCAGGAAAGAGAAGAAAGGCGACGCGCGGAAAGAAAGTCGACGCAAGGGAAAGTAGGAACGGGAAGAAAGGCGACGCAAGGGAAGATAGGCGACGCAAGGGAAAGCAGGAATGGTAAGAAAGGCAACAGAAGGGTAAGAAATGCGACACAAGGGAAAGCTGGAATGGTTAGAAAGGCGACGCAAGGGAAGAAAGGCGATGCAAGGGAAGAAAGGCGACGCAAGGGAACAAAGGCGATGCAAGGTAAGCAAGGCGACGCAAGGGAAATCAGGAAGGGGAAGAAAGGCAACGCAAGGGAAGAAAGGCGATGCAAGGGAAAGCAGAAATGGGAAATAAGGCTTCGGAAGGGAAAGCAGGAACGAGAAGAAAGGCGAAGCAAGGGTAAGCAGGAATGGTAAGAAAGGCGACGCAAGGGTAGAGAGGCGATGCAAGGGAATGCTGGAATGGGAAGAAAGGCGACGCAAGGGAAAGCAGGAACGGGAAGAAAGGAGATGCATGGGAAGAAAGCTGACGCTAGGGAAAGCAGGAACGGGAGGAAAGGCGACGCATGGGAAAGCAGGAACGAGAAGAAAGGTGACGCAAGGGAAAGCAGGAACGGTAAGAAAGGCGACGCAAGGGAAGGAAGGCGACGCAAGGGAAGAAAGGCGACACAAGGGAAAGCAGGAATGGTAAGAAAGGCGACGCAAGGGAAGAAGGGCGACGCAGGGGAAGAAAGGCGATGCAAGGGAAGAAAGGCGACACACGGGAAAGCAGGATCGAGAAGGAAGGCGTGGCAAGGGAAAGCAGGGCGACGCAAAAGAAAGCAGAAACGGGAAGTAAGGCGTCGGAAGGGAAAGCAGGAACGAGAAGAAAGGCGAAGCAAGGGTAAGCAGGAACGGGAAGAAAGGCGATGCAAGGGAAAGGAGGAACGGTAAGAAAGGCGTTGCAAGGGAAGAAAGGCTACGCAAGCGAAGAAAGGCGACGCAAGGGAAAGCAGGAACTGGAAGAAAGGCGACGCAAGGGAAGGAAGTTGAAGCAAGGGAAAGTAGGAACGGGAAGAAAGGCGACGCAAGGGATGGCAGGAAGGAGAAGAAAGGCGACGCAAGGAAAGAAAGGCGACGCAAGGGAAGAAAGGCGACGCAAGGGAAGAAAGGCGACGCAAGGGAAAGCAGGAACGGGAAGAAAGGCGTGGCAAGGGAAAGCAGGAACGGTAAGAAAGGCAACGCAAGGGAAGAAAGTCGAAGCAAGGGAAGGCAGGATCTGCAAGAAAGGTGACGCATGGAATAAAAGGCGATGCAAGGGAAAGTAGGAAAGGGAAGAAAGGAGATGCACGGGAAGAAAGCTGACGCAAGGGAAAGCTGGAACGGGAGGAAAGGTGACGCAAGGGAAAGCAGGAACAGGAAGAAAGGCGACGCAAGGGATCGCAGGAACGAGAAGAAAGGCGACGCAAGGAATGAAAGGCGATGCAAGGGAAGAAAGGCGATGCAAGGGAAGAAAGACGATGCAAGGGAGGAAAGGCGACGCAAGGAAGGCCAGGCGACGCAAGGGAAAGCAGGAACAGGAAGAAAGGCGACGCAAGGGAAGAAATGCGACGCAGGGGAAGAAAGGCGACGCGAGGGAAAGCGGGAATGGTAAGAAAGGCGATGCAAGGGTATAAAATGCGACGCAAGGGAAAGCAGGAATGGCAAGAAAGGCGACGCAAGGAAAGAAAGGCGATGCAAGGGAAGAAAGGCGACGCAAGGGAAGAAAGGCGATGCATGGGAAGAAAGGCGATGCAAGGGAAGCAAGGCGACGCGAGGGAATTCAGGAACGAGAAGAAAGACGACGTAAGGGAAGAAAGACAACGCAAGAGAAGAAAGGCGACGCAAGGGAACGCATGAACGGGAAGAAAGGCGGCGCAAGGGATGGCAGGAAGGAGAAGAAAGGCGACGCAAGGAAAGAAAGGCGACGCAAGGGAAGAAAGGCGACGCACGGGAATGCTGGAAGGGGAAAAGAGGCGATGCAAGGGAAGAAAGGCGACGCAGGGGAAGAAAGGCGACGCAAGGGAAAGCAGGAACGGGAAGAAAGGCGTGGCAAGGGAAAGCAGGAACGGGAAGAAAGGCAACGCAAGGGAAGAAAGTCGAAGCAAGGAAAGGCAGGATCTGCAAGAAAGGTGACGCATGGAAAGAAAGGCGATGCAAGGGAAAGTAGGAAAGGGAAGAAAGGAGATGCACGGGAAGAAAGCTGACGCAAGGGAAAGCTGGAACGGGAGGAAAGGTGACGCAAGGGAAAGCAGGAACGGTAAGAAAGGCGATGCAAGGGAAGAAAGGCGACGCAAGGGAACAAAGGCGATGCAAGGGAAAGCAGGAACGAGAAGAAAGGCGACGCAAGGAATGAAAGGCGATGCAAGGGAAGAATGACGATGCAAGGGAAGAAAGGCGACGCAAGGAAGGCCAGGCGACGCAAGGGAAAGCAGGAACAGGAAGAAAGGCGACGCAAGGGAAGAAATGCGACGCAGGGGAAGAAAGGCGACGCGAGGGAAAGCGGGAATGGTAAGAAAGGCGATGCAAGGGTATAAAATGCGACGCAAGGGAAAGCAGGAATGGGAAGAAAGGCGACGCAAGGAAAGAAAGGCGATGCAAGGGAAGAAAGGCGATGCAAGGGAAGCAAGGCGACGCAAGGGAAATCAGGAACGGGAAGAAAGACGACGCAAGGGAAGAAAGGCGATGCAAGGGAAAGCAGAAATGGGAAATAAGGCTTCGGAAGGGAAAGCAGGAACGAGAAGAAAGGCGAAGCAAGGGTAAGCAGGAATGGTAAGAAAGGCGACGCAAGGGTAGAGAGGCGATGCAAGGGAAGAAAGGCGACACAAGGGAAAGCAGGAATGGTAAGAAAGGCGACGCAAGGGAAGAAGGGCGACGCAGGGGAAGAAAGGCGATGCAAGGGAAGAAAGGCGACACACGGGAAAGCAGGAACGGGAAGAAAGGCGTGGCAAGGGAAAGCAGGGCGACGCAAGAGAAAGCAGAAACGGGAAGTAAGGCGTCGGAAGGGAAAGCAGGAACGAGAAG
Source organism: Lophura swinhoii (assembly GCA_030408155.1). NCBI lineage: Eukaryota > Metazoa > Chordata > Aves > Galliformes > Phasianidae > Lophura > Lophura swinhoii. Next base: position 9,934,403 of record JASCYN010000150.1, on the reverse strand, counting down.
AAAGGCGAAGCAAGGGTAAGCAGGAACGGGAAGAAAGGCGATACAAGGGAAAGGAGGAACGGTAAGAAAGGCGTTGCAAGGGAAGAAAGGCCACGCAAGCGAAGAAAGGCGACGCAAGGGAAAGCAGGAACTGGAAGAAAGGCGACGCAAGGGAAGGAAGTTGAAGCAAGGGAATGTAGGAACGGGAAGAAAGGCGACGCAAGGGATGGCAGGAAGGAGAAGAAAGGCGACGCAAGGAAAGAAAGGCGACGCAAGGGAAGAAAGGCGACGCACGGGAATGCTGGAAGGGGAAAAAAGGCGATGCAAGGGAAGAAAGGCGACGCAGGGGAAGAAAGGCGACGCAAGGGAAAGCAGGAACGGGAAGAAAGGCGACGCAAGGGAAGAAGGGCGACGCAGGGGAAGAAAGGCGATGCAAGGGAAGAAAGGCGACACACGGGAAAGCAGGAACGGGAAGAAAGGCGTGGCAAGGGAAAGCATGGCGACGCAAGGGAAAGCAGAAACGGGAAGTAAGGCGTCGGAAGGGAAAGCAGGAACGAGAAGAATGGCGAAGCAAGGGTAAGCAGGAACGGGAAGAAAGGCGATGCAAGGGAAAGGAGGAACGGTAAGAAAGGCGTTGCAAGGGAAGAAAGGCCACGCAAGCGAAGAAAGGCGACGCAAGGGAAAGCAGGAACTGGAAGAAAGGCGACGCAAGGGAAGGAAGTTGAAGCAAGGGAATGTAGGAACGGGAAGAAAGGCGACGCAAGGGATGGCAGGAAGGAGAAGAAAGGCGACGCAAGGAAAGAAAGGCGACGCAAGGGAAGAAAGGCGACGCACGGGAATGCTGGAAGGGGAAAAAAGGCGATGCAAGGGAAGAAAGGCGACGCAGGGGAAGAAAGGCGACGCAAGGGAAAGCAGGAACGGGAAGAAAGGCGTGGCAAGGGAAAGCTGGAACGGGAAGAAAGGCAACGCAAGGGAAGAAAGTCGAAGCAAGGGAAGGCAGGATCTGCAAGAAAGGTGACGCATGGAATAAAAGGCGATGCAAGGGAAAGTAGGAAAGGGAAGAAAGGAGATGCATGGGAAGAAAGCTGACGCTAGGGAAAGCAGGAACGGGAGGAAAGGCGACGCATGGGAAAGCAGGAACGAGAAGAAAGGTGACGCAAGGGAAAGCAGGAACGGTAAGAAAGGCGACGCAAGGGAAGAAAGGCGACGCAAGGAAAGAAAGGCGATGCAAGGGAAAGTAGGAAAGGGAAGAAAGTAGACGCAAGGGAAGAAAGGCGATGCAAGGGAAAGCAGGAACGGGAGGAAAGGTGATGCAAGGGAAAGCAGGAACGGTAAGAAAGGCAACGCAAGGGAAGAAAGGCGACGCAAGGGAAGAAAGGCGACGCACGGAAAGCAGGAAAGGGAAGAAAGGCAACGCAAGGGAAAGCAGGAAAGAGAAGAAAGGCGACGCGCGGAAAGAAAGTCGACGCAAGGGAAAGTAGGAACGGGAAGAAAGGCGACGCAAGGGAAGATAGGCGACGCAAGGGAAAGCAGGAATGGTAAGAAAGGCAACAGAAGGGTAAGAAATGCGACACAAGGGAAAGCAGGAATGGTTAGAAAGGCGACGCAAGGGAAGAAAGGCGAAGCAAGGGAAGAAAGGCGACGCAAGGGAAGGAAGGCGATGCAAGGGAAGAAAGGCGATACAAGGGAAGAAAGGCGATGCAAGGGAAAGCAGAAATGGGAAGAAAGGCGTGGCAAGGGAAAGCAGTGCGACGCAAGAGAAAGCAGAAACGGGAAGTAAGGTGTCGGAGGGGAAAGCAGGAACGAGTAGAAAGGCGAAGCAAGGGTAAGCAGGAACGTGAACAAAGGCGGCGCACGGAAGGAAAGTCGAAGCAAGGGAAAGTAGGAACGGAAAGAAAGGCGACGCAAGGGATCGCAGGAACGAGAAGAAAGGCGACGCAAGGAATGAAAGGCGATGCAAGGGAAAGTAGGAAAGGGAAGAAAGGAGACACAAGGGAAGAAAGGCGGCGCAAGGTAAAGCAGAAACGGGAAGAAAGGAGATGCATGGGAAGAAAGCTGACGCAAGGGAAAGCAGGAACGGGAGGAAAGGCGACGCAAGAGAAGAAAGGCGACGCAAGGGAACGCACGAACGGGAAGAAAGGCGACGGAAGGGAAGAAAGGCGATGCAAGGGAAAGGAGGAATGGGAAGACAGGCGACGCAAGAGAAAGCAGGAACGGGAAGAAATGCGATGCAAGGAAAGAAAGGCGACGCAGGGGAAGAAAGGCGACGCACGGGAAAGCAGGAAGGGGAAAAAATACGATGCAAGGGAAGAAAGGCGACGCAGGGGAAGAAAGGCGACGCAAGGGAAAGCAGGAACGGGAAGTAAGGCGTGGCAAGGGAAAGCAGGAACGGTAAGAAAGGCAACGCAAGGGAAGAAAGTCGAAGCAAGGGAAGGCAGGATCTGCAAGAAAGGTGACGCATGGAAAGAAAGGCGATGCAAGGGAAAGTAGGAAAGGGAAGAAAGGAGATGCACGGGAAGAAAGCTGACGCAAGGGAAAGCTGGAACGGGAAGAAAGGCGACGCAAGGGATCGCAGGAACGAGAAGAAAGGCGATGCAAGGAATGAAAGGCGATGCAAGGGAAGAAAGACGATGCAAGGGAGGAAAGGCGACGCAAGGAAGGCCAGGCGACGCAAGGGAAAGCAGGAACAGGAAGAAAGGCGACGCAAGGGAAGAAATGCGACGCAGGGGAAGAAAGGCGACGCGAGGGAAAGCGGGAATGGTAAGAAAGGCGATGCAAGGAAAGAAAGGCGATGCAAGGGAAGAAAGGCGACGCAAGGGAAGAAAGGCGATGCATGGGAAGAAAGGCGATGCAAGGGAAGCAAGGCGACGCAAGGGAATTCAGGAACGAGAAGAAAGACGACGTAAGGGAAGAAAGACAACGCAAGAGAAGAAAGGCGACGCAAGGGAACGCATGAACGGGAAGAAAGGCGACGCAAGGGATGGCAGGAAGGAGAAGGAAGGCGACGCAAGGAAAGAAAGGCGACGCAAGGGAAGAAAGGCGACGCACGGGAATGCTGGAAGGGGAAAAAAGGCGATGCAAGGGAAGAAAGGCGACGCAGGGGATGAAAGGCGACGCAAGGGAAAGCAGGAACGGGAAGAAAGGCGTGGCAAGGGAAAGCAGGAACGGGAAGAAAGGCAACGCAAGGGAAGAAAGTCGAAGCAAGGAAAGGCAGGATCTGCAAGAAAGGTGACGCATGGAAAGAAAGGCGATGCAAGGGAAAGTAGGAAAGGGAAGAAAGGAGATGCACGGGAAGAAAGCTGACGCAAGGGAAAGCTGGAACGGGAGGAAAGGTGACGCAAGGGAAAGCAGGAACGGTAAGAAAGGCGATGCAAGGGAAGAAAGGCGACGCAAGGGAACAAAGGCGATGCAAGGTAAGCAAGGCGACGCAAGGGAAATCAGGAAGGGGAAGAAAGGCGACGCAAGGGAAGATAGGCGACGCAAGGGAAAGCAGGAATGGTAAGAAAGGCAACGGAAGGGTAAGAAATGCGATGCAAGGGAAAGGAGGAATGGGAAGACAGGCGACGCAAGAGAAAGCAGGAACGGGAAGAAATGCGATGCAAGGGAAGAAAGGCGACGCAGGGGAAGAAAGGCGACGCAAGTGAAAGCAGGAACGGGAAGAAAGGCGTGGCAAGCGAAAGCAGGAACGGTAAGAAAGGCAACGCAAGGGAAAAAAGTCGAAGCAAGGGAAGGCAGGATCTGCAAGAAAGGTGACGCATGGAAAGAAAGGCGATGCAAGGGAAAGTAGGAAAGGGAAGAAAGGAGATGCAAGGGAAGAAAGCTGATGCAAGGGAAAGCTGGAACGGGAGGAAAGGTGACGCAAGGGAAAGCAGGAACAGGAAGAAAGGCGACGCAAGGGATCGCAGGAACGAGAAGAAAGGCGACGCAAGGAATGAAAGGCGATGCAAGGGAAGAAAGACGATGCAAGGGAAGAAAGGCGACGCAAGGAAGGCCAGGCGACGCAAGGGAAAGCAGGAACAGGAAGAAAGGCGACGCAAGGGAAGAATTGCGACGCAGGGGAAGAAAGGCGACGCGAGGGAAAGCGGGAATGGTAAGAAAGGCGATGCAAGGGTATAAAATGCGACGCAAGGGAAAGCAGGAATGGGAAGAAAGGCGATGCAAGGAAAGAAAGGCGATGCAAGGGAAGAAAGGCGATGCATGGGAAGAAAGGCGATGCAAGGGAAGCAAGGCGACGCAAGGGAAGAAAGGCGATGCATGGGAAGAAAGGCGATGCAAGGGAAGCAAGGCGACGCAAGGGAATTCAGGAACGAGAAGAAAGACGACGTAAGGGAAGAAAGAGAACGCAAGAGAAGAAAGGCGACGCAAGGGAACGCATGAACGGGAAGAAAGGCGACGCAAGGGATGGCAGGAAGGAGAAGAAAGGCGACGCAAGGAAAGAAAGGCGACGCAAGGGAAGAAAGGCGACGCACGGGAATGCTGGAAGGGGAAAAAAGGCGATGCAAGGGAAGAAAGGCGACGCAGGGGAAGAAAGGCGACGCAAGGGAAAGCAGGAACGGGAAGAAAGGCGTGGCAAGGGAAAGCAGGAACGGGAAGAAAGGCAACGCAAGGGAAGAAAGTCGAAGCAAGGAAAGGCAGGATCTGCAAGAAAGGTGACGCATGGAAAGAAAGGCGATGCAAGGGAAAGTAGGAAAGGGAAGAAAGGAGATGCACGGGAAGAAAGCTGACGCAAGGGAAAGCTGGAACGGGAGGAAAGGTGACGCAAGGGAAAGCAGGAACGGTAAGAAAGGCGATGCAAGGGAAGAAAGGCGACGCAAGGGAACAAAGGCGATGCAAGGTAAGCAAGGCGACGCAAGGGAAATCAGGAAGGGGAAGAAAGGCGACGCAAGGGAAGATAGGAGACGCAAGGGAAAGCAGGAATGGTAAGAAAGGCAACGGAAGGGTAAGAAATGCGATGCAAGGGAAAGGAGGAATGGGAAGACAGGCGACGCAAGAGAAAGCAGGAACGGGAAGAAATGCGATGCAAGGGAAGAAAGGCGACGCAGGGGAAGAAAGGCGACGCGAGGGAAAGCGGGAATGGTAAGAAAGGCGATGCAAGGGTATAAAATGCGATGCAAGGGAAAGCAGGAATGGGAAGAAAGGCGACGCAAGGAAAGAAAGGCGATGCAAGGGAAGAAAGGTGACGCAAGGGAAGAAAGGCGATGCATGGGAAGAAAGGCGATGCAAGGGAAGCAAGGCGACGCAAGGGAAATCAGGAACGGGAAGAAAGACGACGCAAGGGAAGAAAGGCGATGCAAGGGAAAGCAGAAATGGGAAATAAGGCTTCGGAAGGGAAAGCAGGAACGAGAAGAAAGGCGAAGCAAGGGTAAGCAGGAATGGTAAGAAAGGCGACGCAAGGGTAGAGAGGCGATGCAAGGGAATGCTGGAATGGGAAGAAAGGCGACGCAAGGGAAAGCAGGAACGGGAAAAAAGGAGATGCAAGGGAAGAAAGCTGACGCTAGGGAAAGCAGGAACGGGAGGAAAGGCGACGCATGGGAAAGCAGGAATGAGAAGAAAGGTGACGCAAGGGAAAGCAGGAACGGTAAGAAAGGCGACGCAAGGGAAGGAAGGCGATGCAAGGGAAGAAAGGCGACACAAGGGAAAGCAGGAATGGTAAGAAAGGCGACGCAAGGGAAGAAGGGCGACGCAGGGGAAGAAAGGCGATGCATGGGAACAAAGGCGACACACGGGAAAGCAGGAACGGGAAGAAAGGCGTGGCAAGGGAAAGCAGGGCGACGCAAGAGAAAGCAGAAACGGGAAGTAAGGCGTCGGAAGGGAAAGCAGGAACGAGAAGAAAGGCGAAGCAAGGGTAAGCAGGAACGGAAGGAAGGTCGATACAAGGGAAAGGAGGAACGGTAAGAAAGGCGTTGCAAGGGAAGAAAGGCCACGCAAGCGAAGAAAGGCGTGGCAAGGGAAAGCTGGAACGGGAAGAAAGGCAACGCAAGGGAAGAAAGTCGAAGCAAGGGAAGGCAGGATCAGCAAGAAAGGTGACGCATGGAATAAAAGGCGATGCAAGGGAAAGTAGGAAAGGGAAGAAAGGAGATGCATGGGAAGAAAGCTGACGCTAGGGAAAGCAGGAACAGGAAGAAAGGCGACGCATGGGAAAGCAGGAACGAGAAGAAAGGTGACGCAAGGGAAAGCAGGAACGGTAAGAAAGGCGACGCAAGGGAAGAAAGGCGACGCAAGGAAAGAAAGGCGATGCAAGGGAAAGTAGGAAAGGGAAGAAAGTAGACGCAAGGGAAGAAAGGCGATGCAAGGGAAAGCAGGAACGGGAGGAAAGGTGATGCAAGGGAAAGCAGGAACGGTAAGAAAGGCAACGCAAGGGAAGAAAGTCGAAGCAAGGGAAGGCAGGATCTGCAAGAAAGGTGACGCATGGAAAGAAAGGCGATGCAAGGGAAAGTAGGAAAGGGAAAAAAGGAGATGCACGGGAAGAAAGCTGACGCAAGGGAAAGCTGGAACGGGAGGAAAGGTGACGCAAGGGAAAGCAGGAACAGGAAGAAAGGGGACGCAAGGGATCGCAGGAACGAGAAGAAAGGCGACGCAAGGAATGAAAGGCGATGCAAGGGAAGAAAGACGATGCAAGGGAAGAAAGGCGACGCAAGGGAAAGTAGGAAAGGGAAGAAAGGAGACGCAAGGGAAGAAAGGCGGCGCAAGGGAAGAAAGGCGACGCACGGAAAGCAGGAAAGGGAAGAAAGGCAACGCAAGGGAAAGCAGGAAAGAGAAGAAAGGCGACGTGCGGAAAGAAAGTCGACGCAAGGGAAAGTAGGAACGGGAAGAAAGGCGACGCAAGGGAAGATAGGCGACGCAAGGGAAAGCAGGAATGGTAAGAAAGGCAACGGAAGGGTAAGAAATGCGACACAAGGCAAAGCAGGAATGGTTAGAAAGGCGACGCAAGGGAAGAAAGGCGAAGCAAGGGAAGAAAGGCGACGCAAGGGAAGGAAGGCGATGCAAGGGAAGGAAGGCGATGCAAGGGAAGAAAGGCGATGCCAGGGAAAGCAGAAATGGGAAGAAAGGCGATGCAAGGGGAAGCAGGAATGGGAAGAAAGGCGTGGCAAGGGAAAGCAGGGCGACGCAAGAGAAAGCAGAAAGGGGAAGTAAGGCGTCGGAGGGGAAAGCAGGAACGAGTAGAAAGGCGAAGCAAGGGGAAGCTGGAACGTGAACAAAGGCGGCGCGCGGAAAGAAAGTCGAAGCAAGGGAAAGTAGGAACGGAAAGAAAGGCGACGCAAGGGATCGCAGGAACGAGAAGAAAGGCGACGCAAGGAATGAAAGGCGATGCAAGGGAAAGTAGGAAAGGGAAGAAAGGAGACACAAGGGAAGAAAGGCGGCGCAAGGGAAAGCAGGAACGGGAAGAAAGGAGATGCATGGGAAGAAAGCTGACGCAAGGGAAAGCAGGAACGGGAGGAAAGGCGACGCAAGAGAAGAAAGGCGACGCAAGGGAACGCACGAACGGGAAGAAAGGAGACGGAAGGGAAGAAAGGCGATGCAAGGGAAAGGAAGAATGGGAAGACAGGCGACGCAAGAGAAAGCAGGAACGGGAAGAAATGCGATGCAAGGGAAGAAAGGCGACGCAGGGGAAGAAAGGCGACGCACGGAAAAGCAGGAAGGGTAAAAAAGGCGATGCAAGGGAAGAAAGGCGACGCAGGGGAAGAAAGGTGACGCAAGGGAATGCAGGAACGGGAAGAAAGGCGTGGCAAGGGAAAGCAGGAACGGTAAGAAAGGCAACGCAAGGGAAGAAAGTCGACGCAAGGGAAGGCAGGATCTGCAAGAAAGGTGACGCATGGAAAGAAAGGTGATGCAAGGGAAAGTAGGAAAGGGAAGAAAGGAGTTGCACGGGTAGAAAGCTGACGCAAGGGAAAGCTGGAACGGGAGGAAAGGTGACGCAAGGGAAAGCAGGAACGGTAAGAAAGGCGATGCAAGGGAAGAAAGGCGACGCAAGGGAAGAAAGGCGATGCATGGGAAGAAAGGCGATGCAAGGGAAGCAAGGCGACGCAAGGGAAATCAGGAACGGGAAGAAAGGCGACGTAAGGGAAGAAAGACAACGCAAGAGAAGAAAGGCGACGCAAGGGAACGCATGAACGGGAAGGAAGGCGACGCAAGGGATGGCAGGAAGGAGAAAAAAGGCGACGCAAGGAAAGAAAGGCGACGCAAGGGAAGAAAGGCGACGCACGGGAATGCTGGAAGGGGAAAAAAGGCGATGCAAGGGCAGAAAGGCGACGGAGGGGAAGAAAGGCGACGCAAGGGAAAGCAGGAACGGGAAGAAAGGCGTGGCAAGGGAAAGCAGGAACGGGAAGAAAGGCAACGCAAGGGAAGAAAGTCGAAGCAAGGGAAGGCAGGATCTGCAAGAAAGGTGACGCATGGAAAGAAAGGCGATGCAAGGGAAAGTAGGAAAGGGAAGAAAGGAGATGCACGGGAAGAAAGCTGACGCAAGGGAAAGCTGGAACGGGAGGAAACGTGACGCAAGGGAAAGCAGGAACGGTAAGAAAGGCGATGCAAGGGAAGAAAGGCGACGCAAGGGAACAAAGGCGATGCAAGGTATGCAAGGCGACGCAAGGGAAATCAGGAAGGGGAAGAAAGGCGACGCAAGGGAAGAAATGCGATGCAAGGGAAAGCAGAAATGGGAAATAAGGCTTCGGAAGGGAAAGCAGGAACGAGAAGAAAGGCGAAGCAAGGGAAAGCAGGAATGGTAAGAAAGGCGACGCAAGGGTAGAGAGGCGATGCAAGGGAATGCTGGAATGGGAAGAAAGGCGATGCAAGGGAAAGCAGGAACGGGAAGAAAGGAGATGCATGGGAAGAAAGCTGACGCTAGGGAAAGCAGGAACGGGAGGAAATGCGACGCATGGGAAAGCAGGAACGAGAAGAAAGGTGACGCAAGGGAAAGCAGGAACGGTAAGAAAGGCGACGCAAGGGAAGAAAGGCGACGCAAGAGAAGAAAGGCGACGCAAGGGAACGCATGAACGGGAAGAAAGGCGACGGAAGGGAAGAAAGGCTATGCAAGGGACAGGAGGAACGGGTAGACAGGCTACGCAGGAGAAAGCAGGAACGGGAAGAAATGAGATGCAAGGGAAGAAAGGCGACGCAAGGGAAGAAAGGCGACGCACGGGAAAGCAGGAAGGGGAAAAAAGGCGATGCAAGGGCAGAAAGGCGACGCAGGGGAAGAAAGGTGACGCAAGGGAAAGCAGGAGCGGGAAGAAAGGCGTGGCAAGGGAAAACAGGAACGGGAAGAAAGGCAACGCAAGGGAAGAAAGTCGACGCAAGGGAAGGCAGGAACTGCAAGAAAGGCGACGCCTGGAAAGAAAGGCGATGCAAGGGAAAATAGGAAAGGGAAGAAAGAAGACGCAAGGGAAGAAAGGCGGCGCAAGGGAAAGCAGGAACGGGAAGAAAGGAGATGCATGGGAAGAAAGCTGACGCAAGGGAAAGCAGGAACGGGAGGAAAGTCGACGCAAGGGAAGGCAGGAACTGCAAGAAAGGCGACGCCTGGAAAGAAAGGCGATGCTAGGGAAAGTAGGAAAGGGAAGAAAGGAGACGCAAGGGAAGAAAGGCGACGCAAGGGAGGCCAGGCGATGCAAGGGAAAGCAGGAACAGGAAGAAAGGCGATGCAAGGGAATGCAGGAAAGGTAAGAAAGGCGACGCAAGGGAAGAAAGGCGACGCAGGGGTAGAAAGGCGACGCGAGGGAAAGCAGGAATGGTAAGAAAGGCGATGCAAGGGTATGAAATGCGACGCAAGGGAAAGCAGGAATGGGAAGAAAGGCGACGCAAGGGAAGAAATGCGATGCAAGGGAAAAAAGGCGATGCAAGGCAAGAAAAGCGATGCAAGGGAAGCAAGGCGACGCAAGTGAAATCAGGAAGGGGAAGAAAAGCAACGCATGGGAAAGCAGGAACGAGAAGAAATGCGACGCAAGGGAATGCAGGAACGGTAAAAAAGGCGACGCAAGGGAAGAAAGGCGACGCAGTGGTAGAAAGGCGACGCGAGGGAAAGCAGGAATGCTAAGAAAGGCGACGCAAGGGTATGAAATGCGACGCAAGGGAAAGCAGGAATGGGAAGAAAGGCGACGCAAGGGAAGAAAGGCGATGCAAGGGAAGAAAGGCGAAGCAAGGGAAGAAAGGCGATGCAAGGGAAGCAAGGCGACGCAAGGGAAATCAGGAACGGGAAGAAAGGCGACGCAAGGGAAGAAAGGCGATGCAAGGGAAAGCAGAAATGGGAAATAAGGCGTCGGAAGGGAAAGCAGGAACGAGTAGAAAGGCGAAGCAAGGGTACGCAGGAACGAGAAGAAAGGCGTCGCAAGGAATGAAAGGCGATGCAAGGGAAAGTAGGAAAGGGAAGAAAGGAGACACAAGGGAAGAAAGGCGGCGCAAGGGAAAGCAGGAACGGGAAGAAAGGAGATGCATGGGAAGAAAGCTGTCGCAAGGGAAAGCAGGAACGGGAGGAAAGGCGACGCAAGGGAAAGCAGGAACGAGAAGAAAGCTGACGCAAGGGAAAGCAGGAACGGTAAGAATGGCGACGCAAGGGAAGAAAGGCGATGCAAGGGAAGAAAGGCGATGCAAGGGAAGCAAGGCGACGCAAGGGAAATCAGGAAGGGGAAGAAAGGCGACGCAAGGGTAGAAAGGTGACGCAAGGGAAAGCAGGAATGGTAAGAAAGGCGATGCAAGGGAAGAAAGGCGGTGCAGGGGAAGAAAGGCGACACAAGGGAGGCCAGGCGACGCAAGGGAAAGCAGGAACAGGAAGAAATGCGACGCACGGGAATGCAGGAACGAGAAGAAAGGCGACTCAAGGGAAAGCAGGAACGGTAAGAAAGGCGACGCAAGGGAAGAAAGGCGACGCAGGGGAAGAAAGGCGATGCGACGGAAAGCAGGAACAGGAAGAAAGGCGACGCACGGGAAAGCAGGAACAGGAAGAAAGGCGACGCTCTGCAAAGCAGGAACGAGAAGAAAGGCGACGCAAGGGAATGCAGGAACGAGAAGAAAGGCGACGCAAGGGAAGAAAGGCGACGCAGGGGAAGAAAGGCGACGCGAGGGAAAGCAGGAATGGTAAGAAAGGCGATGCAAGGGAATGAAATGCGACGCAAGGGAAAGCAGGAATGGGAAGAAAGGCGACGCAAGGGACGAAAGGAGATGCAAGGGAAGAAAGGCGATGCAAGGGAATGCTGGAATGGGAAGAAAGGCGACGCAAGGGAAGATAGGCGACGCAAGGGAATGCTGGAATGGGAAGAAAGGCGGCGCAAGGGAAGAAAGGCAACGCAACAGAAGAAAGGCGACGCAAGGGAAAGCACGAACTGGAAGAATGGTGACGGAAGGGAAGAAAGGCGATGCAAGGGAAAGGAGGCACGGGAAGAAATGCGATGCAAGGGAAGAAAGGCGACGCAAGGGAACAAAGGCGATGGAAGGTAAGCAAGGCGACGCAAGGGAAATCAGGAAGGGGAAGAAAGGCGACGCAAGGGAAGAAAGGCGATGGAAGGGAAAGCAGAAATGGGAAATAAGGCTTCGGAAGGGAAAGCAGGAACGAGAAGAAAGGCGAAGCAAGGGAAAGCAGGAATGAGAAGAAAGGCGACGCAAGGGTAGAGAGGCAATGCAAGGGAATGCTGGAATGGGAAGAAAGGCGACGCAAGGGAAAGCAGGAACGGGAAGAAAGGAGATGCATGGGAAGAAAGCTGACGCTAGGGAAAGCAGGAACGGGAGGGAAGGCGACGCAAGGGAAAGCAGGAACGAGAAGAAAGGCGACGCAAGGGGAAGCAGGAACGGAAAGAAAAGCGACGCAAGGGAAGAAAGGCGACGCAGGGGAAGAAAGGCGACGCAAGGGAAAGCAGGAATGGTAAGAAAGGCGACGCAAGGGTAGAAAGGCGAGGCAAGGGAAAGCAGGAAAGGGAAGAAAGGCAACGCAAGGGAAAGCAGGAACGAGAAGAAAGGCGACGTGCGGAAAGAAAGTCGACGCAAGGGAAAGTAGGAACGGGAAGAAAGGCGATGCAAGGGAAGATAGGCGACGCAAGCGAAATCAGGAATGGTAAGAAAGGCGACTGAAGGGTAGAAAGGCGACACAAGGGAAATCAGGAATGGTAAGAAAGGCGACGCAAGGGAAGAAAGGCGATGCAGGGGAAGAAAGGCGACACAAGGGAGGCCAGGCGACGCAAGGGAAAGCAGGAACAGGAAGAAAGGCGACGCACGGGAAAGCAGGAACGAGAAGAAAGGCGACTCAAGGGAAAGCAGGAACGGTAAGAAAGGCGACGCAAGGGAAGAAAGGCGACGCAGGGGAAGAAAGGCGATGCAAGGGAAAGCAGAAATGGGAAATAAGGCTTCGGAAGGGAAAGCAGGAACGAGAAGAAAGGCGAAGCAAGGGAAAGCAGGAACGAGAAGAAAGGCGACGCAAGGGTAGAGAGGCAATGCAAGGGAATGCTGGAATGGGAAGAAAGGCGACGCAAGGGAAAGCAGGAACGGGAAGAAAGGAGATGCATGGGAAGAAAGCTGACGCTAGGGAAAGCAGGAACGGGAGGAAAGGCGACGCAAGGGAAAGCAGGAACGAGAAGAAAGGCGACGCAAGGGGAAGCAGGAACGGAAAGAAAAGCGACGCAAGGGAAGAAAGGCGACGCAGGGGAAGAAAGGCGACGCAAGGGAAGAACAGAGATGCAAGGGAAAGCAGGAAAGGGAAGCAAGGCGACGCAAGGGAAAGCAGGAACAGGAAGAAAGGCGATGCACGTGAAAGCTGGAACGAGAAGAAAGGCGACGCAAGGGAAAGCAGGAACGGAAAGAATAGCGATGCAAGGGAAGAAAGGCGACGCAAGGGAAGAATGGCGACACACGTGAAAGCAGGAACGGGAAGAAAGGCGTGGCAAGGGAAAGCAGGGCGACGCAAGAGAATGCAGAAACGGGAGGAAAGGCGACGCAAGGGAAAGCAGAAATGGGAAATAAGGCTTCGGAAGGGAAAGCAGGAACGAGAAGAAAGGCGAAGCAAGGGTAAGCAGGAATGGTAATAAAGGCGACGCAAGGGTAGAGAGGCGATGCAAGGGAATGCTGGAATGGGAAGAAAGGCGACGCATGGAAAGAATGGCGACGCTAGATAAAGCAGAACCGGGAAGTATGGCGTCGGAAGGGAAAGCAGGAACGAGAAGAAAAGCGAAGCAAGGGTAAGCAGGAACGTGAACAAAGGCGGCGCACGGAAAGAAAGTCGAAGCAAGGGAAAGTAGGAACGGAAAGAAAGGCGACGCAAGGGATCGCAGGAACGAGAAGAAAGGCGACGCAAGGAATGAAAGGCGATGCAAGGGAAAGTAGGAAAGGGAAGAAAGGAGACACAAGGGAAGAAAGGCGACGCAAGGGAAAGCAGGAACGGGAAGAAAGGAGATGCATGGGAAGAAAGCTGACGCAAGGGAAAGCAGGAACGGGAGGAAAGGCGATGCAAGGGAAAGCAGGAACGAGAAGAAAGGTGACGCAAGGGAAAGCAGGAGCGGGAAGAAAGGCGATGCAAGGGAAGAAAGGCGATGCAAGGGAAGCAAGGCGATGCAAGGGATCGCAGGAAGGAGAAGAAAGGCGATGCAAGGTAAGAAAGGCGATGCAAGGAAAAGTAGGAAAGGGAAGAAAGTAGACGCAAGGGAAGAAAGGCGGCGACAGGGAAAGCAGGAACGGGAAGAAAGGAGATGCATGGGAAGAAAGCTGACGCAAGCAAAAGCAGGAATGGTAAGAATGGCGACGGAAGGGTAGAAAGGCGAGGCAAGGGAAGAAAGGCGACGCAAGGGAGGCCAGGCGACGCAAGGGGAAGCAGGAACAGGAAGAAAGGAGACGCACGGAAAAGCAGGAACGAGAAGAAAGGCGACGCAAGGGAATGCAGGAACGGTAAGAAAGGCGAAGCAAGGGAAGAAAGGCGACGCAGGGGAAGAAAGGCGATGCAAGGGAAGATAGGCGACGCAAGAGAAGAAAGGCGACGCAAGGGAACGCATGAAAGGGAAGAAAGGCGACGGAAGGGAAGAAAGGCTATGCAAGGGAAGATAGGCCATGCAAGGGAAGCAAGGCGACGCAAGGGAAATCAGGAACGGGAAGAAAGGCGACGCACGGGAAAGCAGGAACGAGAAGAAAGGCGACGCAAGGTAAAGCAGGAACGGTAAGAAAGGCGACGCAAGGGAAGAAAGGCGACGCAGGGGAAGAAAGGCGACGCGAGGGAAAGCAAGAATGGTAAGAAAGGCGACGCGAGGGAAAGCAGGAATGGTAAGAAAGGCGACGCAAGGGAAAGCAGGAAAGGGAAGAAAGGCAACGCAAGGGAAAGCAGGAACGAGAAGAAAGGCGACGCGCGGAAAGAAAGTCGACGCAAGGGAAAGTAGGAACGGGAAGAAAGGCGATGCAAGGGAAGATAGGCGACGCAAGCGAAATCAGGAATGGTAAGAAAGGCGACGCAAGGGTAGAAAGGTGACGCAAGGGAAAGCAGGAATGGTAAGAAAGGCGATGCAAGGGAAGAAAGGCGATGCAGGGGAAGAAAGGCGACACAAGGGAGGCCAGGCGACGCAAGGGAAAGCAGGAACAGGAAGAAAGGCGACGCACGGGAAAGCAGGAACGAGAAGAAAGGCGACTCAAGGGAAAGCAGGAACGGTAAGAAAGGCGACGCAAGGGAAGAAAGGCGACGCAGGGGAAGAAAGGCGATGCGACGGAAAGCAGGAACAGGAAGAAAGGCGACGCACGGGAAAGCAGGAACAGGAAGAAAGGCGACGCTCTGCAAAGCAGGAACGAGAAGAAAGGCGACGCAAGGGAATGCAGGAACGAGAAGAAAGGCGACGCAAGGGAAGAAAGGCGACGCAGGGGAAGAAAGGCGACGCGAGGGAAAGCAGGAATGGTAAGAAAGGCGATGCAAGGGAATGAAATGCGACGCAAGGGAAAGCAGGAATGGGAAGAAAGGCGACGCAAGGGACGAAAGGAGATGCAAGGGAAGAAAGGCGATGCAAGGGAATGCTGGAATGGGAAGAAAGGCGACGCAAGGGAAGAAAGGCGACGCAAGGGAATGCTGGAATGGGAAGGCGGCGCAAGGGAAGAAAGGCAACGCAAAAGAAGAAAGCCGACGCAAGGGAAAGCACGAACTGGAAGAATGGTGACGGAAGGGAAGAAAGGCGATGCAAGGGAAAGGAGGAACGGGAAGAAATGCGATGCAAGGGAAGAAAGGCAACGCAAGGGAACAAAGACGATGGAAGGTAAGCAAGGCGACGCAAGGGAAATCAGGAAGGGGAAGAAAGGCGACGCAAGGAAAAGCAGCAACGGGAGGAAAGGCGACGTCAGGAAACAAAGGCGATGCAAGGGAAAGTATGAAAGGGAATAAAGGAGACGCAAGGGAAGAAAGGCGGCGCAAGGAAAAGCAGGAACGGGAAGAAAGGCGACGCATGGGAATAAAACTGACGCAAGGGAAAGCAGAAAAGGGAAGAAAGGCAACGCAAGGGAAAGCAGGAACGAGAAGAAAGGCGACGCGCGGAAAGAAAGTCGACGCAAGGCAAAGTAGGAACGAGAAGAAAGGCGACGCGCGGAAAGAAAGGCGACGCAAGGGAAAGCAGGAAAGGGAAGAAAGGCAACGCAAGGGAAAGCAGGAACGAGAAGAATGGCGACGCGCAGAAAGAAAGAAAGTCGATGCAAGGGAAAGCAGGAACGGGAAGAAAGGCGTGGAAAGGGAAAGCAGGAACGGGAAGAAAGGAGACACAAGGGAAGCAAGGCGACGCAAGGGAAGAAAGGCGATGCAAGGGAAGCAAGGCGACTCAAGGGAAATCAGGAACGGGAAGAAAGGAGAGGCAAGGGAAGAAAGGCGATGGAAGGGAAAGCAGGAACGCGAAGAAAGGCGACCCAAGGGAAAGCAGGAAAGAGAAGCAAGGCAACGCACGGAAAGAAAGTCGAAGCAAGGGAAAGTAGGAACGAGAAGAAAGATGACGCAAGGGATCGCAGGAACGAGAAGAAAAGCGACGCAAGGAAAGAAAGGCGATGTAAGGGAAAGTAGGAACGGGAAGAAAGGCGACGCAAGGGAAGAAAGGCGACGCAAGGGAAAGCAGGAACGGTAAGAAAGGCGAAGCAAGGGAAGAAAGGCGACGCAGGGGAAGAAAGGCGATGCAAGGGAAGATAGGCGACGCAAGAGAAGAAAGGCGACGCAAGGGAACGCATGAAAGGGAAGAAAGGCGACGGAAGGGAAGAAAGGCTATGCAAGGGAAGATAGGCCATGCAAGGGAAGCAAGGCGACGCAAGGGAAATCAGGAACGGGAAGAAAGGCGACGCACGGGAAAGCAGGAACGAGAAGAAAGGCGACGCAAGGTAAAGCAGGAACGGTAAGAAAGGCGACGCAAGGGAAGAAAGGCGACGCAGGGGAAGAAAGGCGACGCGAGGGAAAGCAAGCATGGTAAGAAAGGCGACGCGAGGGAAAGCAGGAATGGTAAGAAAGGCGACGCAAGGGAAAGCAGGAAAGGGAAGAAAGGCAACGCAAGGGAAAGCAGGAACGAGAAGAAAGGCGACGCGCGGAAAGAAAGTCGACGCAAGGGAAAGTAGGAACGGGAAGAAAGGCGATGCAAGGGAAGATAGGCGACGCAAGCGAAATCAGGAATGGTAAGAAAGGCGACGCAAGGGTAGAAAGGTGACGCAAGGGAAAGCAGGAATGGTAAGAAAGGCGATGCAAGGGAAGAAAGGCGATGCAGGGGAAGAAAGGCGACACAAGGGAGGCCAGGCGACGCAAGGGAAAGCAGGAACAGGAAGAAAGGCGACTCACGGGAAAGCAGGAACGAGAAGAAAGGCGACTCAAGGGAAAGCAGGAACGGTAAGAAAGGCGACGCAAGGGAAGAAAGGCGACGCAGGGGAAGAAAGGCGATGCGACGGAAAGCAGGAACAGGAAGAAAGGCGACGCACGGGAAAGCAGGAACAGGAAGAAAGGCGACGCTCTGCAAAGCAGGAACGAGAAGAAAGGCGACGCAAGGGAATGCAGGAACGAGAAGAAAGGCGACGCAAGGGAAGAAAGGCGACGCAGGGGAAGAAAGGCGACGCGAGGGAAAGCAGGAATGGTAAGAAAGGCGATGCAAGGGAATGAAATGCGACGCAAGGGAAAGCAGGAATGGGAAGAAAGGCGACGCAAGGGACGAAAGGAGATGCAAGGGAAGAAAGGCGATGCAAGGGAATGCTGGAATGGGAAGAAAGGCGACGCAAGGGAAGAAAGGCGACGCAAGGGAATGCTGGAATGGGAAGGCGGCGCAAGGGAAGAAAGGCAACGCAACAGAAGAAAGGCGACGCAAGGGAAAGCACGAACTGGAAGAATGGTGACGGAAGGGAAGAAAGGCGATGCAAGGGAAAGGAGGAACGGGAAGAAATGCGATGCAAGGGAAGAAAGGCGACGCAAGGGAACAAAGACGATGGAAGGTAAGCAAGGCGACGCAAGGGAAATCAGGAAGGGGAAGAAAGGCGACGCAAGGAAAAGCAGCAACGGGAGGAAAGGCGACGTCAGGAAACAAAGGCGATGCAAGGGAAAGTATGAAAGGGAATAAAGGAGACGCAAGGGAAGAAAGGCGGCGCAAGGAAAAGCAGGAACGGGAAGAAAGGCGACGCATGGGAATAAAACTGACGCAAGGGAAAGCAGAAAAGGGAAGAAAGGCAACGCAAGGGAAAGCAGGAACGAGAAGAAAGGCGACGCGCGGAAAGAAAGTCGACGCAAGGCAAAGTAGGAACGAGAAGAAAGGCGACGCGCGGAAAGAAAGGCGACGCAAGGGAAAGCAGGAAAGGGAAGAAAGGCAACGCAAGGGAAAGCAGGAACGAGAAGAATGGCGACGCGCAGAAAGAAAGAAAGTCGATGCAAGGGAAAGCAGGAACGGGAAGAAAGGCGTGGAAAGGGAAAGCAGGAACGGGAAGAAAGGAGACACAAGGGAAGAAAGGTAATACAAGGGAAGCAAGGCGACGCAAGGGAAGAAAGGCGATGCAAGGGAAGCAAGGCGACTCAAGGGAAATCAGGAACGGGAAGAAAGGAGAGGCAAGGGAAGAAAGGCGATGGAAGGGAAAGCAGGAACGCGAAGAAAGGCGACCCAAGGGAAAGCAGGAAAGAGAAGCAAGGCAACGCACGGAAAGAAAGTCGAAGCAAGGGAAAGTAGGAACGAGAAGAAAGATGACGCAAGGGATCGCAGGAACGAGAAGAAAAGCGACGCAAGGAAAGAAAGGCGATGTAAGGGAAAGTAGGAACGGGAAGAAAGGCGACGCAAGGGAAGAAAGGCGGCGCAAGGGAAAGCAGGAACGGGAAGAAAGGAGATGCATGGGTAGAAAGGCGACGCAAGGGAAAGCAGAAACGAGAAGAAAGGCGAAGCAAGGGAAGAAAGGCGACGCAAGGGAAGTAAGGCGACGCAAGGGAAAGCAGGAACAAGAGGAAAGGCAACGCAAGGGAAAGCAGGAGCAGTAACAAAGGCGACGCAAGGGAAGAAAGGCGACGCAAGGGATGAAAGGTGACGCAAGGAAAAGCAGGAATGGTAAGAAAGGCGACGCAAGGGTAGAAAGGCGAGGCAAGGGAAAGCAGAAAAGGGAAGAAAGCCGAAGCAAGGGAGGAAAGGAGATGCAAGGGAAGAAAGGCGACGCAATGGAAGCAATGGGACGCAAGGGAAAGCAGGAACAGGAAGAAAGGCGACGCACGGGAAAGCAGGAACGAGAAGAAAGGCGACGCAAGGTAAAGCAGGAACGGTAAGAAAGGCGACGCAAGGGAAGAAAGGCGACGCAGGGGAAGAAAGCCGACGCGAGGGAAAGCAAGCATGGTAAGAAAGGCGACGCGAGGGAAAGCAGGAATGGTAAGAAAGGCGACGCAAGGGAAAGCAGGAAAGGGAAGAAAGGCAACGCAAGGGGAAGCAGGAACGAGAAGAAAGGCGACGCGCGGAAAGAAAGTCGACGCAAGGGAAAGTAGGAACGGGAAGAAAGGCGATGCAAGGGAAGATAGGCGACGCAAGCGAAATCAGGAATGGTAAGAAAGGCGACGGAAGGGTAGAAAGGCGACGCAAGCGAAATCAGGAATGGTAAGAAAGGCGATGCAGGGGAAGAAAGGCGACACAAGGGAGGCCAGGCGACGCAAGGGAAAGCAGGAACAGGAAGAAAGGCAACGCACGGGAAAGCAGGAACGAGAAGAAAGGCGACTCAAGGGAAAGTAGGAACGGGAAGAAAGGAGACTCAAGGGAAGAAAGGCAATACAAGGGAAGCAAGGTGACGCAAGGGAAGAAAGGCGATGCAAGGGAAGCAAGGCGACTCAAGGGAAATCAGGAACGGGAATAAAGGAGAGGCAAGGGAAGAAAGGCGATGGAAGGGAAAGCAGGAACGGGAAGAAAGGCGACGCAAGAGAAAGCAGGAACGGGAAGAAATGCGACGCAAGGGAAGATAGGCGACGCAAGGGAACGCAGGAACGGGAAGAAAGGCGATGGAAGGGAAAGCAGGAACGGGAAGAAAGGCGACGCGAGGGAAGAAAGGCGATATGCAAGGGAAGAAAGGCGATGCACGGGAAAGCAGGAAGGGGAAAAAAGGCGATGCGAGGGAAGAAAGGCGATGCAGGGGAAGAAAGGCGTGGCCAGGGAAATCAGGAACGGGAAGAAAGGCGTGGCAAGGGAAAGCAGGAACGGTAGGAAAGGCGACGCAAGGGAATAAAAAGGCAACGCAGGGGAAGAAAGGCGATGCGACTGAAAGCAGGAACAGGAAGAAAGGCAACACACGGAAAGAAAGTCGAAGCAAGGGAAAGTAGGAACGAGAAGAAAGATGACGCAAGGGATCGCAGGAACGAGAAGAAAAGCGACGCAAGTAAAGAAAGGCGATGCAAGGGAAAGTAGGAACGGGAAGAAAGGCGACGCAAGGGAAGAAAGGCGGCGCAAGGGAAAGCAGGAACGGGAAGAAAGGAGATGCATGCGTAGAAAGCTGACGCAAGGGAAAGCAGGAACGGGAGGAAAGGCGACGCAAGGGAAAGCAGGAACGAGAAGAAAGGCGAAGCAAGGGAAGAAAGGCGACGCAAGGGAAGTAAGGCGACGCAAGGGAAAGCCGGAACGAGAGGAAAGGTTACGCAAGGGAAAGCAGGAGCAGTAACAAAGGCGACGCAAGGGAAGAAAGGCGACGCAAGGGATGAAAGGCGACGCAAGGAAAAGCAGGAATGGTAAGAAAGGCGACGCAAGGGTAGAAAGGCGAGGCAAGGGAAAGCAGAAAAGGGAAGAAAGCCGAAGCAAGGGAGGAAAGGAGATGCAAGGGAAGAAAGGCGATGCAATGGAAGCAATGCGACGCAAGGGAAAGCAGGAACAGGAAGAAAGGCGACGCACGGGAAAGCAGGAACGAGAAGAAAGGCGACGCAAGGTAAAGCAGGAACGGTAAGAAAGGCGACGCAAGGGAAGAAAGGCGACGCAGGGGAAGAAAGGCGACGCGAGGGAAAGCAGGAATGGTAAGAAAGGCGATGCAAGGGAATGAAATGCGACGCAAGGGAAAGCAGGAATGGGAAGAAAGGCGACGCAAGGGACGAAAGGAGATGCAAGGGAAGAAAGGCGATGCAAGGGAATGCTGGAATGGGAAGAAAGGCGACGCAAGGGAAGAAAGGCGACGCAAGGGAATGCTGGAATGGGAAGAAAGGCGGCGCAAGGGAAGAAAGGCAACGCAACAGAAGAAAGGCGACGCAAGGGAAAGCACGAACTGGAAGAATGGTGACGGAAGGGAAGAAAGGCGATGCAAGGGAAAGGAGGAACGGGAAGAAATGCGATGCAAGGGAAGAAAGGCGACGCAAGGGAACAAAGGCGATGGAAGGTAAGCAAGGCGACGCAAGGGAAATCAGGAAGGGGAAGAAAGGCGACGAAAGGAAAAGCAGCAACGGGAGGAAAGGCGACGTCAGGAAAGAAAGGCGATGCAAGGGAAAGTATGAAAGGGAAGAAAGGAGACGCAAGGGAAGTAAGGCGAAGCAAGGGAAAGTAGGAACGGAAAGAAAGGCGGCGCAAGGGATCGCAGGAACGAGAATAAAGGCGACGCAAGGAAAGAAAGGCGATGCAAGGCTAAGTCGGAAAGGGAATAAAGGAGACGCAAGGGAAGAAAGGCGGCGCAAGGAAAAGCAGGAACGGGAAGAAAGGCGACGCCAGGAAAGAAAGGCGATGCAAGGGAAAGTAGGAAAGGGAGGAAAGGAGACGCAAGGGAAGAAAGGCGACGCAAGGAAAAGCAGGAACGGGAAGAAAGGCGACGCATGGGAATAAAACTGACGCAAGGGAAAGCAGAAAAGGGAAGAAAGGCAACGCAAGGGAAAGCAGGAACGAGAAGAAAGGCGACGCGCGGAAAGAAAGTCGACGCAAGGCAAAGTAGGAACGAGAAGAAAGGCGACGCGCGGAAAGAAAGGCGACGCAAGGGAAAGCGGGAAAGGGAAGAAAGGCAACGCAAGGGAAAGCAGGAACGAGAAGAATGGCGACGCGCAGAAAGGAAGAAAGTCGACGCAAGGGAAAGCAGGAACGGGAAGAAAGGCGTGGAAAGGGAAAGCAGGAACGGGAAGAAAGGAGACACAAGGGAAGAAAGGTAATACAAGGGAAGCAAGGCGACGCAAGGGAAGAAAGGCGATGCAAGGGAAGCAAGGCGACTCAAGGGAAATCAGGAACGGGAAGAAAGGAGAGGCAAGGGAAGAAAGGCGATGGAAGGGAAAGCAGGAACGCGAAGAAAGGCGACCCAAGGGAAAGCAGGAAAGAGAAGCAAGGCAACGCACGGAAAGAAAGTCGAAGCAAGGGAAAGTAGGAACGAGAAGAAAGATGACGCAAGGGATCGCAGGAACGAGAAGAAAAGCGACGCAAGGAAAGAAAGGCGATGAAAGGGAAAGTAGGAACGGGAAGAAAGGCGACGCAAGGGAAGAAAGGCGGCGCAAGGGAAAGCAGGAACGGGAAGAAAGGAGATGCATGGGTAGAAAGGCGATGCAAGGGAATGCTGGAATGGGAAGAAAGGCGATGCAAGGGAAAGCAGGAACGGGAAGAAAGGAGATGCATGGGAAGAAAGCTGACGCTAGGGAAAGCAGGAACGGGAGGAAATGCGACGCATGGGAAAGCAGGAACGAGAAGAAAGGTGACGCAAGGGAAAGCAGGAACGGTAAGAAAGGCGACGCAAGGGAAGAAAGGCGACGCAAGAGAAGAAAGGCGACGCAAGGGAACGCATGAACGGGAAGAAAGGCGACGGAAGGGAAGAAAGGCTATGCAAGGGACAGGAGGAACGGGAAGACAGGCTACGCAGGAGAAAGCAGGAACGGGAAGAAATGAGATGCAAGGGAAGAAAGGCGACGCAAGGGAAGAAAGGCGACGCACGGGAAAGCAGGAAGGGGAAAAAAGGCGATGCAAGGGCAGAAAGGCGACGCAGGGGAAGAAAGGTGACGCAAGGGAAAGCAGGAGCGGGAAGAAAGGCGTGGCAAGGGAAAACAGGAACGGGAAGAAAGGCAACGCAAGGGAAGAAAGTCGACGCAAGGGAAGGCAGGAACTGCAAGAAAGGCGACGCCTGGAAAGAAAGGCGATGCAAGGGAAAATAGGAAAGGGAAGAAAGGAGACGCAAGGGAAGAAAGGCGACGCAAGGGAGGCCAGGCGATGCAAGGGAAAGCAGGAACAGGAAGAAAGGCGATGCAAGGGAATGCAGGAAAGGTAAGAAAGGCGACGCAAGGGAAGAAAGGCGACGCAGGGGTAGAAAGGCGACGCGAGGGAAAGCAGGAATGGTAAGAAAGGCGATGCAAGGGTATGAAATGCGACGCAAGGGAAAGCAGGAATGGGAAGAAAGGCGACGCAAGGGAAGAAATGCGATGCAAGGGAAAAAAGGCGATGCAAGGCAAGAAAAGCGATGCAAGGGAAGCAAGGCGACGCAAGTGAAATCAGGAAGGGGAAGAAAAGCAACGCATGGGAAAGCAGGAACGAGAAGAAATGCGACGCAAGGGAATGCAGGAACGGTAAAAAAGGCGACGCAAGGGAAGAAAGGCGACGCAGTGGTAGAAAGGCGACGCGAGGGAAAGCAGGAATGCTAAGAAAGGCGACGCAAGGGTATGAAATGCGACGCAAGGGAAAGCAGGAATTGGAAGAAAGGCGACGCAAGGGAAGAAAGGCGATGCAAGGGAAGAAAGGCGAAGCAAGGGAAGAAAGGCGATGCAAGGGAAGCAAGGCGACGCAAGGGAATTCAGGAAGGGGAAGAAAGGCGACGCAAGGGAAGAAAGGCGATGCAAGGGAAAGCAGAAATGGGAAATAAGGCGTCGGAAGGGAAAGCAGGAACGAGTAGAAAGGCGAAGCAAGTGTACGCAGGAACGAGAAGAAAGGCGTCGCAAGGAATGAAAGGCGATGCAAGGGAAAGTAGGAAAGGGAAGAAAGGAGACACAAGGGAAGAAAGGCGGCGCAAGGGAAAGCAGGAACGGGAAGAAAGGAGATGCATGGGAAGAAAGCTGTCGCAAGGGAAAGCAGGAACGGGAGGAAAGGCGACGCAAGGGAAAGCAGGAACGAGAAGAAAGCTGACGCAAGGGAAAGCAGGAACGGTAAGAATGGCGACGCAAGGGAAGAAAGGCGATGCAAGGGAAGAAAGGCGATGCAAGGGAAGCAAGGCGACGCAAGGGAAATCAGGAAGGGGAAGAAAGGCGACGCAAGGGTAGAAAGGTGACGCAAGGGAAAGCAGGAATGGTAAGAAAGGCGATGCAAGGGAAGAAAGGCGGTGCAGGGGAAGAAAGGCGACACAAGGGAGGCCAGGCGACGCAAGGGAAAGCAGGAACAGGAAGAAATGCGACGCACGGGAATGCAGGAACGAGAAGAAAGGCGACTCAAGGGAAAGCAGGAACGGTAAGAAAGGCGACGCAAGGGAAGAAAGGCGACGCAGGGGAAGAAAGGCGATGCGACGGAAAGCAGGAACAGGAAGAAAGGCGACGCACGGGAAAGCAGGAACAGGAAGAAAGGCGACGCTCTGCAAAGCAGGAACGAGAAGAAAGGCGACGCAAGGGAATGCAGGAACGAGAAGAAAGGCGACGCAAGGGAAGAAAGGCGACGCAGGGGAAGAAAGGCGACGCGAGGGAAAGCAGGAATGGTAAGAAAGGCGATGCAAGGGAATGAAATGCGACGCAAGGGAAAGCAGGAATGGGAAGAAAGGCGACGCAAGGGACGAAAGGAGATGCAAGGGAAGAAAGGCGATGCAAGGGAATGCTGGAATGGGAAGAAAGGCGACGCAAGGGAAGAGAGGCGACGCAAGGGAATGCTGGAATGGGAAGAAAGGCGGCGCAAGGGAAGAAAGGCAACGCAACAGAAGAAAGGCGACGCAAGGGAAAGCACGAACTGGAAGAATGGTGACGGAAGGGAAGAAAGGCGATGCAAGGGAAAGGAGGAACGGGAAGAAATGCGATGCAAGGGAAGAAAGGCGACGCAAGGGAACAAAGGCGATGGAAGGTAAGCAAGGCGACGCAAGGGAAATCAGGAAGGGGAAGAAAGGCGACGCAAGGGAAGAAAGGCGATGGAAGGGAAAGCAGAAATGGGAAATAAGGCTTCGGAAGGGAAAGCAGGAACGAGAAGAAAGGCGAAGCAAGGGAAAGCAGGAATGAGAAGAAAGGCGACGCAAGGGTAGAGAGGCAATGCAAGGGAATGCTGGAATGGGAAGAAAGGCGACGCAAGGGAAAGCAGGAACGGGAAGAAAGGAGATGCATGGGAAGAAAGCTGACGCTAGGGAAAGCAGGAACGGGAGGGAAGGCGACGCAAGGGAAAGCAGGAACGAGAAGAAAGGCGACGCAAGGGGAAGCAGGAACGGAAAGAAAAGCGACGCAAGGGAAGAAAGGCGACGCAGGGGAAGAAAGGCGACGCAAGGGAAAGCAGGAATGGTAAGAAAGGCGACGCAAGGGTAGAAAGGCGAGGCAAGGGAAAGCAGGAAAGGGAAGAAAGGCAACGCAAGGGAAAGCAGGAACGAGAAGAAAGGCGACGTGCGGAAAGAAAGTCGACGCAAGGGAAAGTAGGAACGGGAAGAAAGGCGATGCAAGGGAAGATAGGCGACGCAAGCGAAATCAGGAATGGTAAGAAAGGCGACTGAAGGGTAGAAAGGCGACACAAGGGAAAGCAGGAATGGTAAGAAAGGCGACGCAAGGGAAGAAAGGCGATGCAGGGGAAGAAAGGCGACACAAGGGAGGCCAGGCGACGCAAGGGAAAGCAGGAACAGGAAGAAAGGCGACGCACGGGAAAGCAGGAACGAGAAGAAAGGCGACTCAAGGGAAAGCAGGAACGGTAAGAAAGGCGACGCAAGGGAAGAAAGGCGACGCAGGGGAAGAAAGGCGATGCAAGGGAAAGCAGAAATGGGAAATAAGGCTTCGGAAGGGAAAGCAGGAACGAGAAGAAAGGCGAAGCAAGGGAAAGCAGGAACGAGAAGAAAGGCGACGCAAGGGTAGAGAGGCAATGCAAGGGAATGCTGGAATGGGAAGAAAGGCGACGCAAGGGAAAGCAGGAACGGGAAGAAAGGAGATGCATGGGAAGAAAGCTGACGCTAGGGAAAGCAGGAACGGGAGGAAAGGCGACGCAAGGGAAAGCAGGAACGAGAAGAAAGGCGACGCAAGGGGAAGCAGGAACGGAAAGAAAAGCGACGCAAGGGAAGAAAGGCGACGCAGGGGAAGAAAGGCGACGCAAGGGAAATCAGGAATGGTAAGAAAGGCGACGCAAGGGAAGAACAGAGATGCAAGGGAAAGCAGGAAAGGGAAGCAAGGCGACGCAAGGGAAAGCAGGAACAGGAAGAAAGGCGATGCACGTGAAAGCTGGAACGAGAAGAAAGGCGACGCAAGGGAAAGCAGGAACGGAAAGAATAGCGATGCAAGGGAAGAAAGGCGACGCAAGGGAAGAATGGCGACACACGTGAAAGCAGGAACGGGAAGAAAGGCGTGGCAAGGGAAAGCAGGGCGACGCAAGAGAATGCAGAAACGGGAGGAAAGGCGACGCAAGGGAAAGCAGAAATGGGAAATAAGGCTTCGGAAGGGAAAGCAGGAACGAGAAGAAAGGCGAAGCAAGGGTAAGCAGGAATGGTAATAAAGGCGACGCAAGGGTAGAGAGGCGATGCAAGGGAATGCTGGAATGGGAAGAAAGGCGACGCATGGAAAGAATGGCGACGCTAGATAAAGCAGAACCGGGAAGTAAGGCGTCGGAAGGGAAAGCAGGAACGAGAAGAAAAGCGAAGCAAGGGTAAGCAGGAACGTGAACAAAGGCGGCGCACGGAAAGAAAGTCGAAGCAAGGGAAAGTAGGAACGGAAAGAAAGGCGACGCAAGGGATCGCAGGAACGAGAAGAAAGGCGATGCAAGGAATGAAAGGCGATGCAAGGGAAAGTAGGAAAGGGAAGAAAGGAGACACAAGGGAAGAAAGGCGACGCAAGGGAAAGCAGGAACGGGAAGAAAGGAGATGCATGGGAAGAAAGCTGACGCAAGGGAAAGCAGGAACGGGAGGAAAGGCGATGCAAGGGAAAGCAGGAACGAGAAGAAAGGTGACGCAAGGGAAAGCAGGAGCGGGAAGAAAGGCGATGCAAGGGAAGAAAGGCGATGCAAGGGAAGCAAGGCGATGCAAGGGATCGCAGGAAGGAGAAGAAAGGCGATGCAAGGTAAGAAAGGCGATGCAAGGAAAAGTAGGAAAGGGAAGAAAGTAGACGCAAGGGAAGAAAGGCGGCGACAGGGAAAGCAGGAACGGGAAGAAAGGAGATGCATGGGAAGAAAGCTGACGCAAGCAAAAGCAGGAATGGTAAGAATGGCGACGGAAGGGTAGAAAGGCGAGGCAAGGGAAGAAAGGCGACGCAAGGGAGGCCAGGCGACGCAAGGGGAAGCAGGAACAGGAAGAAAGGAGACGCACGGAAAAGCAGGAACGAGAAGAAAGGCGACGCAAGGGAATGCAGGAACGGTAAGAAAGGCGAAGCAAGGGAAGAAAGGCGACGCAGGGGAAGAAAGGCGATGCAAGGGAAGATAGGCGACGCAAGAGAAGAAAGGCGACGCAAGGGAACGCATGAAAGGGAAGAAAGGCGACGGAAGGGAAGAAAGGCTATGCAAGGGAAGATAGGCCATGCAAGGGAAGCAAGGCGACGCAAGGGAAATCAGGAACGGGAAGAAAGGCGACGCACGGGAAAGCAGGAACGAGAAGAAAGGCGACGCAAGGTAAAGCAGGAACGGTAAGAAAGGCGACGCAAGGGAAGAAAGGCGACGCAGGGGAAGAAAGGCGACGCGAGGGAAAGCAAGAATGGTAAGAAAGGCGACGCGAGGGAAAGCAGGAATGGTAAGAAAGGCGACGCAAGGGAAAGCAGGAAAGGGAAGAAAGGCAACGCAAGGGAAAGCAGGAACGAGAAGAAAGGCGACGCGCGGAAAGAAAGTCGACGCAAGGGAAAGTAGGAACGGGAAGAAAGGCGATGCAAGGGAAGATAGGCGACGCAAGCGAAATCAGGAATGGTAAGAAAGGCGACGCAAGGGTAGAAAGGTGACGCAAGGGAAAGCAGGAATGGTAAGAAAGGCGATGCAAGGGAAGAAAGGCGATGCAGGGGAAGAAAGGCGACACAAGGGAGGCCAGGCGACGCAAGGGAAAGCAGGAACAGGAAGAAAGGCGACGCACGGGAAAGCAGGAACGAGAAGAAAGGCGACTCAAGGGAAAGCAGGAACGGTAAGAAAGGCGACGCAAGGGAAGAAAGGCGACGCAGGGGAAGAAAGGCGATGCGACGGAAAGCAGGAACAGGAAGAAAGGCGACGCACGGGAAAGCAGGAACAGGAAGAAAGGCGACGCTCTGCAAAGCAGGAACGAGAAGAAAGGCGACGCAAGGGAATGCAGGAACGAGAAGAAAGGCGACGCAAGGGAAGAAAGGCGACGCAGGGGAAGAAAGGCGACGCGAGGGAAAGCAGGAATGGTAAGAAAGGCGATGCAAGGGAATGAAATGCGACGCAAGGGAAAGCAGGAATGGGAAGAAAGGCGACGCAAGGGACGAAAGGAGATGCAAGGGAAGAAAGGCGATGCAAGGGAATGCTGGAATGGGAAGAAAGGCGACGCAAGGGAAGAAAGGCGACGCAAGGGAATGCTGGAATGGGAAGGCGGCGCAAGGGAAGAAAGGCAACGCAAAAGAAGAAAGCCGACGCAAGGGAAAGCACGAACTGGAAGAATGGTGACGGAAGGGAAGAAAGGCGATGCAAGGGAAAGGAGGAACGGGAAGAAATGCGATGCAAGGGAAGAAAGGCAACGCAAGGGAACAAAGACGATGGAAGGTAAGCAAGGCGACGCAAGGGAAATCAGGAAGGGGAAGAAAGGCGACGCAAGGAAAAGCAGCAACGGGAGGAAAGGCGACGTCAGGAAACAAAGGCGATGCAAGGGAAAGTATGAAAGGGAATAAAGGAGACGCAAGGGAAGAAAGGCGGCGCAAGGAAAAGCAGGAACGGGAAGAAAGGCGACGCATGGGAATAAAACTGACGCAAGGGAAAGCAGAAAAGGGAAGAAAGGCAACGCAAGGGAAAGCAGGAACGAGAAGAAAGGCGACGCGCGGAAAGAAAGTCGACGCAAGGCAAAGTAGGAACGAGAAGAAAGGCGACGCGCGGAAAGAAAGGCGACGCAAGGGAAAGCAGGAAAGGGAAGAAAGGCAACGCAAGGGAAAGCAGGAACGAGAAGAATGGCGACGCGCAGAAAGAAAGAAAGTCGATGCAAGGGAAAGCAGGAACGGGAAGAAAGGCGTGGAAAGGGAAAGCAGGAACGGGAAGAAAGGAGACACAAGGGAAGCAAGGCGACGCAAGGGAAGAAAGGCGATGCAAGGGAAGCAAGGCGACTCAAGGGAAATCAGGAACGGGAAGAAAGGAGAGGCAAGGGAAGAAAGGCGATGGAAGGGAAAGCAGGAACGCGAAGAAAGGCGACCCAAGGGAAAGCAGGAAAGAGAAGCAAGGCAACGCACGGAAAGAAAGTCGAAGCAAGGGAAAGTAGGAACGAGAAGAAAGATGACGCAAGGGATCGCAGGAACGAGAAGAAAAGCGACGCAAGGAAAGAAAGGCGATGTAAGGGAAAGTAGGAACGGGAAGAAAGGCGACGCAAGGGAAGAAAGGCGACGCAAGGGAAAGCAGGAACGGTAAGAAAGGCGAAGCAAGGGAAGAAAGGCGACGCAGGGGAAGAAAGGCGATGCAAGGGAAGATAGTCGACGCAAGAGAAGAAAGGCGACGCAAGGGAACGCATGAAAGGGAAGAAAGGCGACGGAAGGGAAGAAAGGCTATGCAAGGGAAGATAGGCCATGCAAGGGAAGCAAGGCGACGCAAGGGAAATCAGGAACGGGAAGAAAGGCGACGCACGGGAAAGCAGGAACGAGAAGAAAGGCGACGCAAGGTAAAGCAGGAACGGTAAGAAAGGCGACGCAAGGGAAGAAAGGCGACGCAGGGGAAGAAAGGCGACGCGAGGGAAAGCAAGAATGGTAAGAAAGGCGACGCGAGGGAAAGCAGGAATGGTAAGAAAGGCGACGCAAGGGAAAGCAGGAAAGGGAAGAAAGGCAACGCAAGGGAAAGCAGGAACGAGAAGAAAGGCGACGCGCGGAAAGAAAGTCGACGCAAGGGAAAGTAGGAACGGGAAGAAAGGCGATGCAAGGGAAGATAGGCGACGCAAGCGAAATCAGGAATGGTAAGAAAGGCGACGCAAGGGTAGAAAGGTGACGCAAGGGAAAGCAGGAATGGTAAGAAAGGCGATGCAAGGGAAGAAAGGCGATGCAGGGGAAGAAAGGCGACACAAGGGAGGCCAGGCGACGCAAGGGAAAGCAGGAACAGGAAGAAAGGCGACTCACGGGAAAGCAGGAACGAGAAGAAAGGCGACTCAAGGGAAAGCAGGAACGGTAAGAAAGGCGACGCAAGGGAAGAAAGGCGACGCAGGGGAAGAAAGGCGATGCGACGGAAAGCAGGAACAGGAAGAAAGGCGACGCACGGGAAAGCAGGAACAGGAAGAAAGGCGACGCTCTGCAAAGCAGGAACGAGAAGAAAGGCGACGCAAGGGAATGCAGGAACGAGAAGAAAGGCGACGCAAGGGAAGAAAGGCGACGCAGGGGAAGAAAGGCGACGCGAGGGAAAGCAGGAATGGTAAGAAAGGCGATGCAAGGGAATGAAATGCGACGCAAGGGAAAGCAGGAATGGGAAGAAAGGCGACGCAAGGGACGAAAGGAGATGCAAGGGAAGAAAGGCGATGCAAGGGAATGCTGGAATGGGAAGAAAGGCGACGCAAGGGAAGAAAGGCGACGCAAGGGAATGCTGGAATGGGAAGGCGGCGCAAGGGAAGAAAGGCAACGCAACAGAAGAAAGGCGACGCAAGGGAAAGCACGAACTGGAAGAATGGTGACGGAAGGGAAGAAAGGCGATGCAAGGGAAAGGAGGAACGGGAAGAAATGCGATGCAAGGGAAGAAAGGCGACGCAAGGGAACAAAGACGATGGAAGGTAAGCAAGGCGACGCAAGGGAAATCAGGAAGGGGAAGAAAGGCGACGCAAGGAAAAGCAGCAACGGGAGGAAAGGCGACGTCAGGAAACAAAGGCGATGCAAGGGAAAGTATGAAAGGGAATAAAGGAGACGCAAGGGAAGAAAGGCGGCGCAAGGAAAAGCAGGAACGGGAAGAAAGGCGACGCATGGGAATAAAACTGACGCAAGGGAAAGCAGAAAAGGGAAGAAAGGCAACGCAAGGGAAAGCAGGAACGAGAAGAAAGGCGACGCGCGGAAAGAAAGTCGACGCAAGGCAAAGTAGGAACGAGAAGAAAGGCGACGCGCGGAAAGAAAGGCGACGCAAGGGAAAGCAGGAAAGGGAAGAAAGGCAACGCAAGGGAAAGCAGGAACGAGAAGAATGGCGACGCGCAGAAAGAAAGAAAGTCGATGCAAGGGAAAGCAGGAACGGGAAGAAAGGCGTGGAAAGGGAAAGCAGGAACGGGAAGAAAGGAGACACAAGGGAAGAAAGGTAATACAAGGGAAGCAAGGCGACGCAAGGGAAGAAAGGCGATGCAAGGGAAGCAAGGCGACTCAAGGGAAATCAGGAACGGGAAGAAAGGAGAGGCAAGGGAAGAAAGGCGATGGAAGGGAAAGCAGGAACGCGAAGAAAGGCGACCCAAGGGAAAGCAGGAAAGAGAAGCAAGGCAACGCACGGAAAGAAAGTCGAAGCAAGGGAAAGTAGGAACGAGAAGAAAGATGACGCAAGGGATCGCAGGAACGAGAAGAAAAGCGACGCAAGGAAAGAAAGGCGATGTAAGGGAAAGTAGGAACGGGAAGAAAGGCGACGCAAGGGAAGAAAGGCGGCGCAAGGGAAAGCAGGAACGGGAAGAAAGGAGATGCATGGGTAGAAAGGCGACGCAAGGGAAAGCAGAAACGAGAAGAAAGGCGAAGCAAGGGAAGAAAGGCGACGCAAGGGAAGTAAGGCGACGCAAGGGAAAGCAGGAACAAGAGGAAAGGCAACGCAAGGGAAAGCAGGAGCAGTAACAAAGGCGACGCAAGGGAAGAAAGGCGACGCAAGGGATGAAAGGTGACGCAAGGAAAAGCAGGAATGGTAAGAAAGGCGACGCAAGGGTAGAAAGGCGAGGCAAGGGAAAGCAGAAAAGGGAAGAAAGCCGAAGCAAGGGAGGAAAGGAGATGCAAGGGAAGAAAGGCGACGCAATGGAAGCAATGGGACGCAAGGGAAAGCAGGAACAGGAAGAAAGGCGACGCACGGGAAAGCAGGAACGAGAAGAAAGGCGACGCAAGGTAAAGCAGGAACGGTAAGAAAGGCGACGCAAGGGAAGAAAGGCGACGCAGGGGAAGAAAGCCGACGCGAGGGAAAGCAAGCATGGTAAGAAAGGCGACGCGAGGGAAAGCAGGAATGGTAAGAAAGGCGACGCAAGGGAAAGCAGGAAAGGGAAGAAAGGCAACGCAAGGGAAAGCAGGAACGAGAAGAAAGGCGACGCGCGGAAAGAAAGTCGACGCAAGGGAAAGTAGGAACGGGAAGAAAGGCGATGCAAGGGAAGATAGGCGACGCAAGCGAAATCAGGAATGGTAAGAAAGGCGACGGAAGGGTAGAAAGGCGACGCAAGCGAAATCAGGAATGGTAAGAAAGGCGATGCAGGGGAAGAAAGGCGACACAAGGGAGGCCAGGCGACGCAAGGGAAAGCAGGAACAGGAAGAAAGGCAACGCACGGGAAAGCAGGAACGAGAAGAAAGGCGACTCAAGGGAAAGTAGGAACGGGAAGAAAGGAGACTCAAGGGAAGAAAGGCAATACAAGGGAAGCAAGGTGACGCAAGGGAAGAAAGGCGATGCAAGGGAAGCAAGGCGACTCAAGGGAAATCAGGAACGGGAATAAAGGAGAGGCAAGGGAAGAAAGGCGATGGAAGGGAAAGCAGGAACGGGAAGAAAGGCGACGCAAGAGAAAGCAGGAACGGGAAGAAATGCGACGCAAGGGAAGATAGGCGACGCAAGGGAACGCAGGAACGGGAAGAAAGGCGATGGAAGGGAAAGCAGGAACGGGAAGAAAGGCGACGCGAGGGAAGAAAGGCGATATGCAAGGGAAGAAAGGCGATGCACGGGAAAGCAGGAAGGGGAAAAAAGGCGATGCGAGGGAAGAAAGGCGATGCAGGGGAAGAAAGGCGTGGCCAGGGAAATCAGGAACGGGAAGAAAGGCGTGGCAAGGGAAAGCAGGAACGGTAGGAAAGGCGACGCAAGGGAATAAAAAGGCAACGCAGGGGAAGAAAGGCGATGCGACTGAAAGCAGGAACAGGAAGAAAGGCAACACACGGAAAGAAAGTCGAAGCAAGGGAAAGTAGGAACGAGAAGAAAGATGACGCAAGGGATCGCAGGAACGAGAAGAAAAGCGACGCAAGTAAAGAAAGGCGATGCAAGGGAAAGTAGGAACGGGAAGAAAGGCGACGCAAGGGAAGAAAGGCGGCGCAAGGGAAAGCAGGAACGGGAAGAAAGGAGATGCATGCGTAGAAAGCTGACGCAAGGGAAAGCAGGAACGGGAGGAAAGGCGACGCAAGGGAAAGCAGGAACGAGAAGAAAGGCGAAGCAAGGGAAGAAAGGCGACGCAAGGGAAGTAAGGCGACGCAAGGGAAAGCCGGAACGAGAGGAAAGGTTACGCAAGGGAAAGCAGGAGCAGTAACAAAGGCGACGCAAGGGAAGAAAGGCGACGCAAGGGATGAAAGGCGACGCAAGGAAAAGCAGGAATGGTAAGAAAGGCGACGCAAGGGTAGAAAGGCGAGGCAAGGGAAAGCAGAAAAGGGAAGAAAGCCGAAGCAAGGGAGGAAAGGAGATGCAAGGGAAGAAAGGCGATGCAATGGAAGCAATGCGACGCAAGGGAAAGCAGGAACAGGAAGAAAGGCGACGCACGGGAAAGCAGGAACGAGAAGAAAGGCGACGCAAGGTAAAGCAGGAACGGTAAGAAAGGCGACGCAAGGGAAGAAAGGCGACGCAGGGGAAGAAAGGCGACGCGAGGGAAAGCAGGAATGGTAAGAAAGGCGATGCAAGGGAATGAAATGCGACGCAAGGGAAAGCAGGAATGGGAAGAAAGGCGACGCAAGGGACGAAAGGAGATGCAAGGGAAGAAAGGCGATGCAAGGGAATGCTGGAATGGGAAGAAAGGCGACGCAAGGGAAGAAAGGCGACGCAAGGGAATGCTGGAATGGGAAGAAAGGCGGCGCAAGGGAAGAAAGGCAACGCAACAGAAGAAAGGCGACGCAAGGGAAAGCACGAACTGGAAGAATGGTGACGGAAGGGAAGAAAGGCGATGCAAGGGAAAGGAGGAACGGGAAGAAATGCGATGCAAGGGAAGAAAGGCGACGCAAGGGAACAAAGGCGATGGAAGGTAAGCAAGGCGACGCAAGGGAAATCAGGAAGGGGAAGAAAGGCGACGAAAGGAAAAGCAGCAACGGGAGGAAAGGCGACGTCAGGAAAGAAAGGCGATGCAAGGGAAAGTATGAAAGGGAAGAAAGGAGACGCAAGGGAAGTAAGGCGAAGCAAGGGAAAGTAGGAACGGAAAGAAAGGCGGCGCAAGGGATCGCAGGAACGAGAATAAAGGCGACGCAAGGAAAGAAAGGCGATGCAAGGCTAAGTCGGAAAGGGAATAAAGGAGACGCAAGGGAAGAAAGGCGGCGCAAGGAAAAGCAGGAACGGGAAGAAAGGCGACGCCAGGAAAGAAAGGCGATGCAAGGGAAAGTAGGAAAGGGAGGAAAGGAGACGCAAGGGAAGAAAGGCGACGCAAGGAAAAGCAGGAACGGGAAGAAAGGCGACGCATGGGAATAAAACTGACGCAAGGGAAAGCAGAAAAGGGAAGAAAGGCAACGCAAGGGAAAGCAGGAATGAGAAGAAAGGCGACGCGCGGAAAGAAAGTCGACGCAAGGCAAAGTAGGAACGAGAAGAAAGGCGACGCGCGGAAAGAAAGGCGACGCAAGGGAAAGCAGGAAAGGGAAGAAAGGCAACGCAAGGGAAAGCAGGAACGAGAAGAATGGCGACGCGCAGAAAGGAAGAAAGTCGACGCAAGGGAAAGCAGGAACGGGAAGAAAGGCGTGGAAAGGGAAAGCAGGAACGGGAAGAAAGGAGACACAAGGGAAGAAAGGTAATACAAGGGAAGCAAGGCGACGCAAGGGAAGAAAGGCGATGCAAGGGAAGCAAGGCGACTCAAGGGAAATCAGGAACGGGAAGAAAGGAGAGGCAAGGGAAGAAAGGCGATGGAAGGGAAAGCAGGAACGCGAAGAAAGGCGACCCAAGGGAAAGCAGGAAAGAGAAGCAAGGCAACGCACGGAAAGAAAGTCGAAGCAAGGGAAAGTAGGAACGAGAAGAAAGATGACGCAAGGGATCGCAGGAACGAGAAGAAAAGCGACGCAAGGAAAGAAAGGCGATGAAAGGGAAAGTAGGAACGGGAAGAAAGGCGACGCAAGGGAAGAAAGGCGGCGCAAGGGAAAGCAGGAACGGGAAGAAAGGAGATGCATGGGTAGAAAGGCGATGCAAGGGAATGCTGGAATGGGAAGAAAGGCGATGCAAGGGAAAGCAGGAACGGGAAGAAAGGAGATGCATGGGAAGAAAGCTGACGCTAGGGAAAGCAGGAACGGGAGGAAATGCGACGCATGGGAAAGCAGGAACGAGAAGAAAGGTGACGCAAGGGAAAGCAGGAACGGTAAGAAAGGCGACGCAAGGGAAGAAAGGCGACGCAAGAGAAGAAAGGCGACGCAAGGGAACGCATGAACGGGAAGAAAGGCGACGGAAGGGAAGAAAGGCTATGCAAGGGACAGGAGGAACGGGAAGACAGGCTACGCAGGAGAAAGCAGGAACGGGAAGAAATGAGATGCAAGGGAAGAAAGGCGACGCAAGGGAAGAAAGGCGACGCACGGGAAAGCAGGAAGGGGAAAAAAGGCGATGCAAGGGCAGAAAGGCGACGCAGGGGAAGAAAGGTGACGCAAGGGAAAGCAGGAGCGGGAAGAAAGGCGTGGCAAGGGAAAACAGGAACGGGAAGAAAGGCAACGCAAGGGAAGAAAGTCGACGCAAGGGAAGGCAGGAACTGCAAGAAAGGCGACGCCTGGAAAGAAAGGCGATGCAAGGGAAAATAGGAAAGGGAAGAAAGGAGACGCAAGGGAAGAAAGGCGACGCAAGGGAGGCCAGGCGATGCAAGGGAAAGCAGGAACAGGAAGAAAGGCGATGCAAGGGAATGCAGGAAAGGTAAGAAAGGCGACGCAAGGGAAGAAAGGCGACGCAGGGGTAGAAAGGCGACGCGAGGGAAAGCAGGAATGGTAAGAAAGGCGATGCAAGGGTATGAAATGCGACGCAAGGGAAAGCAGGAATGGGAAGAAAGGCGACGCAAGGGAAGAAATGCGATGCAAGGGAAAAAAGGCGATGCAAGGCAAGAAAAGCGATGCAAGGGAAGCAAGGCGACGCAAGTGAAATCAGGAAGGGGAAGAAAAGCAACGCATGGGAAAGCAGGAACGAGAAGAAATGCGACGCAAGGGAATGCAGGAACGGTAAAAAAGGCGACGCAAGGGAAGAAAGGCGACGCAGTGGTAGAAAGGCGACGCGAGGGAAAGCAGGAATGCTAAGAAAGGCGACGCAAGGGTATGAAATGCGACGCAAGGGAAAGCAGGAATTGGAAGAAAGGCGACGCAAGGGAAGAAAGGCGATGCAAGGGAAGAAAGGCGAAGCAAGGGAAGAAAGGCGATGCAAGGGAAGCAAGGCGACGCAAGGGAATTCAGGAAGGGGAAGAAAGGCGACGCAAGGGAAGAAAGGCGATGCAAGGGAAAGCAGAAATGGGAAATAAGGCGTCGGAAGGGAAAGCAGGAACGAGTAGAAAGGCGAAGCAAGTGTACGCAGGAACGAGAAGAAAGGCGTCGCAAGGAATGAAAGGCGATGCAAGGGAAAGTAGGAAAGGGAAGAAAGGAGACACAAGGGAAGAAAGGCGGCGCAAGGGAAAGCAGGAACGGGAAGAAAGGAGATGCATGGGAAGAAAGCTGTCGCAAGGGAAAGCAGGAACGGGAGGAAAGGCGACGCAAGGGAAAGCAGGAACGAGAAGAAAGCTGACGCAAGGGAAAGCAGGAACGGTAAGAATGGCGACGCAAGGGAAGAAAGGCGATGCAAGGGAAGAAAGGCGATGCAAGGGAAGCAAGGCGACGCAAGGGAAATCAGGAAGGGGAAGAAAGGCGACGCAAGGGTAGAAAGGTGACGCAAGGGAAAGCAGGAATGGTAAGAAAGGCGATGCAAGGGAAGAAAGGCGGTGCAGGGGAAGAAAGGCGACACAAGGGAGGCCAGGCGACGCAAGGGAAAGCAGGAACAGGAAGAAATGCGACGCACGGGAATGCAGGAACGAGAAGAAAGGCGACTCAAGGGAAAGCAGGAACGGTAAGAAAGGCGACGCAAGGGAAGAAAGGCGACGCAGGGGAAGAAAGGCGATGCGACGGAAAGCAGGAACAGGAAGAAAGGCGACGCACGGGAAAGCAGGAACAGGAAGAAAGGCGACGCTCTGCAAAGCAGGAACGAGAAGAAAGGCGACGCAAGGGAATGCAGGAACGAGAAGAAAGGCGACGCAAGGGAAGAAAGGCGACGCAGGGGAAGAAAGGCGACGCGAGGGAAAGCAGGAATGGTAAGAAAGGCGATGCAAGGGAATGAAATGCGACGCAAGGGAAAGCAGGAATGGGAAGAAAGGCGACGCAAGGGACGAAAGGAGATGCAAGGGAAGAAAGGCGATGCAAGGGAATGCTGGAATGGGAAGAAAGGCGACGCAAGGGAAGAGAGGCGACGCAAGGGAATGCTGGAATGGGAAGAAAGGCGGCGCAAGGGAAGAAAGGCAACGCAACAGAAGAAAGGCGACGCAAGGGAAAGCACGAACTGGAAGAATGGTGACGGAAGGGAAGAAAGGCGATGCAAGGGAAAGGAGGAACGGGAAGAAATGCGATGCAAGGGAAGAAAGGCGACGCAAGGGAACAAAGGCGATGGAAGGTAAGCAAGGCGACGCAAGGGAAATCAGGAAGGGGAAGAAAGGCGACGCAAGGGAAGAAAGGCGATGGAAGGGAAAGCAGAAATGGGAAATAAGGCTTCGGAAGGGAAAGCAGGAACGAGAAGAAAGGCGAAGCAAGGGAAAGCAGGAATGAGAAGAAAGGCGACGCAAGGGTAGAGAGGCAATGCAAGGGAATGCTGGAATGGGAAGAAAGGCGACGCAAGGGAAAGCAGGAACGGGAAGAAAGGAGATGCATGGGAAGAAAGCTGACGCTAGGGAAAGCAGGAACGGGAGGGAAGGCGACGCAAGGGAAAGCAGGAACGAGAAGAAAGGCGACGCAAGGGGAAGCAGGAATGGAAAGAAAAGCGACGCAAGGGAAGAAAGGCGACGCAGGGGAAGAAAGGCGACGCAAGGGAAAGCAGGAATGGTAAGAAAGGCGACGCAAGGGTAGAAAGGCGAGGCAAGGGAAAGCAGGAAAGGGAAGAAAGGCAACGCAAGGGAAAGCAGGAACGAGAAGAAAGGCGACGTGCGGAAAGAAAGTCGACGCAAGGGAAAGTAGGAACGGGAAGAAAGGCGATGCAAGGGAAGATAGGCGACGCAAGCGAAATCAGGAATGGTAAGAAAGGCGACTGAAGGGTAGAAAGGCGACACAAGGGAAAGCAGGAATGGTAAGAAAGGCGACGCAAGGGAAGAAAGGCGATGCAGGGGAAGAAAGGCGACACAAGGGAGGCCAGGCGACGCAAGGGAAAGCAGGAACAGGAAGAAAGGCGACGCACGGGAAAGCAGGAACGAGAAGAAAGGCGACTCAAGGGAAAGCAGGAACGGTAAGAAAGGCGACGCAAGGGAAGAAAGGCGACGCAGGGGAAGAAAGGCGATGCAAGGGAAAGCAGAAATGGGAAATAAGGCTTCGGAAGGGAAAGCAGGAACGAGAAGAAAGGCGAAGCAAGGGAAAGCAGGAACGAGAAGAAAGGCGACGCAAGGGTAGAGAGGCAATGCAAGGGAATGCTGGAATGGGAAGAAAGGCGACGCAAGGGAAAGCAGGAACGGGAAGAAAGGAGATGCATGGGAAGAAAGCTGACGCTAGGGAAAGCAGGAACGGGAGGAAAGGCGACGCAAGGGAAAGCAGGAACGAGAAGAAAGGCGACGCAAGGGGAAGCAGGAACGGAAAGAAAAGCGACGCAAGGGAAGAAAGGCGACGCAGGGGAAGAAAGGCGACGCAAGGGAAATCAGGAATGGTAAGAAAGGCGACGCAAGGGAAGAACAGAGATGCAAGGGAAAGCAGGAAAGGGAAGCAAGGCGACGCAAGGGAAAGCAGGAACAGGAAGAAAGGCGATGCACGTGAAAGCTGGAACGAGAAGAAAGGCGACGCAAGGGAAAGCAGGAACGGAAAGAATAGCGATGCAAGGGAAGAAAGGCGACGCAAGGGAAGAATGGCGACACACGTGAAAGCAGGAACGGGAAGAAAGGCGTGGCAAGGGAAAGCAGGGCGACGCAAGAGAATGCAGAAACGGGAGGAAAGGCGACGCAAGGGAAAGCAGAAATGGGAAATAAGGCTTCGGAAGGGAAAGCAGGAACGAGAAGAAAGGCGAAGCAAGGGTAAGCAGGAATGGTAATAAAGGCGACGCAAGGGTAGAGAGGCGATGCAAGGGAATGCTGGAATGGGAAGAAAGGCGACGCATGGAAAGAATGGCGACGCTAGATAAAGCAGAACCGGGAAGTAAGGCGTCGGAAGGGAAAGCAGGAACGAGAAGAAAAGCGAAGCAAGGGTAAGCAGGAACGTGAACAAAGGCGGCGCACGGAAAGAAAGTCGAAGCAAGGGAAAGTAGGAACGGAAAGAAAGGCGACGCAAGGGATCGCAGGAACGAGAAGAAAGGCGATGCAAGGAATGAAAGGCGATGCAAGGGAAAGTAGGAAAGGGAAGAAAGGAGACACAAGGGAAGAAAGGCGACGCAAGGGAAAGCAGGAACGGGAAGAAAGGAGATGCATGGGAAGAAAGCTGACGCAAGGGAAAGCAGGAACGGGAGGAAAGGCGATGCAAGGGAAAGCAGGAACGAGAAGAAAGGTGACGCAAGGGAAAGCAGGAGCGGGAAGAAAGGCGATGCAAGGGAAGAAAGGCGATGCAAGGGAAGCAAGGCGATGCAAGGGATCGCAGGAAGGAGAAGAAAGGCGATGCAAGGTAAGAAAGGCGATGCAAGGAAAAGTAGGAAAGGGAAGAAAGTAGACGCAAGGGAAGAAAGGCGGCGACAGGGAAAGCAGGAACGGGAAGAAAGGAGATGCATGGGAAGAAAGCTGACGCAAGCAAAAGCAGGAATGGTAAGAATGGCGACGGAAGGGTAGAAAGGCGAGGCAAGGGAAGAAAGGCGACGCAAGGGAGGCCAGGCGACGCAAGGGGAAGCAGGAACAGGAAGAAAGGAGACGCACGGAAAAGCAGGAACGAGAAGAAAGGCGACGCAAGGGAATGCAGGAACGGTAAGAAAGGCGAAGCAAGGGAAGAAAGGCGACGCAGGGGAAGAAAGGCGATGCAAGGGAAGATAGGCGACGCAAGAGAAGAAAGGCGACGCAAGGGAACGCATGAAAGGGAAGAAAGGCGACGGAAGGGAAGAAAGGCTATGCAAGGGAAGATAGGCCATGCAAGGGAAGCAAGGCGACGCAAGGGAAATCAGGAACGGGAAGAAAGGCGACGCACGGGAAAGCAGGAACGAGAAGAAAGGCGACGCAAGGTAAAGCAGGAACGGTAAGAAAGGCGACGCAAGGGAAGAAAGGCGACGCAGGGGAAGAAAGGCGACGCGAGGGAAAGCAAGAATGGTAAGAAAGGCGACGCGAGGGAAAGCAGGAATGGTAAGAAAGGCGACGCAAGGGAAAGCAGGAAAGGGAAGAAAGGCAACGCAAGGGAAAGCAGGAACGAGAAGAAAGGCGACGCGCGGAAAGAAAGTCGACGCAAGGGAAAGTAGGAACGGGAAGAAAGGCGA
The DNA here is from genome assembly GCA_030408155.1 of Lophura swinhoii. Taxonomy (NCBI): domain Eukaryota; kingdom Metazoa; phylum Chordata; class Aves; order Galliformes; family Phasianidae; genus Lophura; species Lophura swinhoii. The sequence goes on along the minus strand of JASCYN010000150.1, from coordinate 9,894,111 downwards.
TGCAAGGGAAGATAGGCGACGCAAGCGAAATCAGGAATGGTAAGAAAGGCGACGCAAGGGTAGAAAGGTGACGCAAGGGAAAGCAGGAATGGTAAGAAAGGCGATGCAAGGGAAGAAAGGCGATGCAGGGGAAGAAAGGCGACACAAGGGAGGCCAGGCGACGCAAGGGAAAGCAGGAACAGGAAGAAAGGCGACGCACGGGAAAGCAGGAACGAGAAGAAAGGCGACTCAAGGGAAAGCAGGAACGGTAAGAAAGGCGACGCAAGGGAAGAAAGGCGACGCAGGGGAAGAAAGGCGATGCGACGGAAAGCAGGAACAGGAAGAAAGGCGACGCACGGGAAAGCAGGAACAGGAAGAAAGGCGACGCTCTGCAAAGCAGGAACGAGAAGAAAGGCGACGCAAGGGAATGCAGGAACGAGAAGAAAGGCGACGCAAGGGAAGAAAGGCGACGCAGGGGAAGAAAGGCGACGCGAGGGAAAGCAGGAATGGTAAGAAAGGCGATGCAAGGGAATGAAATGCGACGCAAGGGAAAGCAGGAATGGGAAGAAAGGCGACGCAAGGGACGAAAGGAGATGCAAGGGAAGAAAGGCGATGCAAGGGAATGGTGGAATGGGAAGAAAGGCGACGCAAGGGAAGAAAGGCGACGCAAGGGAATGCTGGAATGGGAAGGCGGCGCAAGGGAAGAAAGGCAACGCAACAGAAGAAAGGCGACGCAAGGGAAAGCACGAACTGGAAGAATGGTGACGGAAGGGAAGAAAGGCGATGCAAGGGAAAGGAGGAACGGGAAGAAATGCGATGCAAGGGAAGAAAGGCGACGCAAGGGAAGAAAGACGATGGAAGGTAAGCAAGGCGACGCAAGGGAAATCAGGAAGGGGAAGAAAGGCGACGCAAGGAAAAGCAGCAACGGGAGGAAAGGCGACGTCAGGAAACAAAGGCGATGCAAGGGAAAGTATGAAAGGGAATAAAGGAGACGCAAGGGAAGAAAGGCGGCGCAAGGAAAAGCAGGAACGGGAAGAAAGGCGACGCATGGGAATAAAACTGACGCAAGGGAAAGCAGAAAAGGGAAGAAAGGCAACGCAAGGGAAAGCAGGAACGAGAAGAAAGGCGACGCGCGGAAAGAAAGTCGACGCAAGGCAAAGTAGGAACGAGAAGAAAGGCGACGCGCGGAAAGAAAGGCGACGCAAGGGAAAGCAGGAAAGGGAAGAAAGGCAACGCAAGGGAAAGCAGGAACGAGAAGAATGGCGACGCGCAGAAAGAAAGAAAGTCGATGCAAGGGAAAGCAGGAACGGGAAGAAAGGCGTGGAAAGGGAAAGCAGGAACGGGAAGAAAGGAGACACAAGGGAAGCAAGGCGACGCAAGGGAAGAAAGGCGATGCAAGGGAAGCAAGGCGACTCAAGGGAAATCAGGAACGGGAAGAAAGGAGAGGCAAGGGAAGAAAGGCGATGGAAGGGAAAGCAGGAACGCGAAGAAAGGCGACCCAAGGGAAAGCAGGAAAGAGAAGCAAGGCAACGCACGGAAAGAAAGTCGAAGCAAGGGAAAGTAGGAACGAGAAGAAAGATGACGCAAGGGATCGCAGGAACGAGAAGAAAAGCGACGCAAGGAAAGAAAGGCGATGTAAGGGAAAGTAGGAACGGGAAGAAAGGCGACGCAAGGGAAGAAAGGCGACGCAAGGGAAAGCAGGAACGGGAAGAAAGGCGAAGCAAGGGAAGAAAGGCGACGCAGGGGAAGAAAGGCGATGCAAGGGAAGATAGTCGACGCAAGAGAAGAAAGGCGACGCAAGGGAACGCATGAAAGGGAAGAAAGGCGACGGAAGGGAAGAAAGGCTATGCAAGGGAAGATAGGCCATGCAAGGGAAGCAAGGCGACGCAAGGGAAATCAGGAACGGGAAGAAAGGCGACGCACGGGAAAGCAGGAACGAGAAGAAAGGCGACGCAAGGTAAAGCAGGAACGGTAAGAAAGGCGACGCAAGGGAAGAAAGGCGACGCAGGGGAAGAAAGGCGACGCGAGGGAAAGCAAGAATGGTAAGAAAGGCGACGCGAGGGAAAGCAGGAATGGTAAGAAAGGCGACGCAAGGGAAAGCAGGAAAGGGAAGAAAGGCAACGCAAGGGAAAGCAGGAACGAGAAGAAAGGCGACGCGCGGAAAGAAAGTCGACGCAAGGGAAAGTAGGAACGGGAAGAAAGGCGATGCAAGGGAAGATAGGCGACGCAAGCGAAATCAGGAATGGTAAGAAAGGCGACGCAAGGGTAGAAAGGTGACGCAAGGGAAAGCAGGAATGGTAAGAAAGGCGATGCAAGGGAAGAAAGGCGATGCAGGGGAAGAAAGGCGACACAAGGGAGGCCAGGCGACGCAAGGGAAAGCAGGAACAGGAAGAAAGGCGACTCACGGGAAAGCAGGAACGAGAAGAAAGGCGACTCAAGGGAAAGCAGGAACGGTAAGAAAGGCGACGCAAGGGAAGAAAGGCGACGCAGGGGAAGAAAGGCGACGCGAGGGAAAGCAAGAATGGTAAGAAAGGCGACGCGAGGGAAAGCAGGAATGGTAAGAAAGGCGACGCAAGGGAAAGCAGGAAAGGGAAGAAAGGCAACGCAAGGGAAAGCAGGAACGAGAAGAAAGGCGACGCGCGGAAAGAAAGTCGACGCAAGGGAAAGTAGGAACGGGAAGAAAGGCGATGCAAGGGAAGATAGGCGACGCAAGCGAAATCAGGAATGGTAAGAAAGGCGACGCAAGGGTAGAAAGGTGACGCAAGGGAAAGCAGGAATGGTAAGAAAGGCGATGCAAGGGAAGAAAGGCGATGCAGGGGAAGAAAGGCGACACAAGGGAGGCCAGGCGACGCAAGGGAAAGCAGGAACAGGAAGAAAGGCGACGCACGGGAAAGCAGGAACGAGAAGAAAGGCGACTCAAGGGAAAGCAGGAACGGTAAGAAAGGCGACGCAAGGGAAGAAAGGCGACGCAGGGGAAGAAAGGCGATGCGACGGAAAGCAGGAACAGGAAGAAAGGCGACGCACGGGAAAGCAGGAACAGGAAGAAAGGCGACGCTCTGCAAAGCAGGAACGAGAAGAAAGGCGACGCAAGGGAATGCAGGAACGAGAAGAAAGGCGACGCAAGGGAAGAAAGGCGACGCAGGGGAAGAAAGGCGACGCGAGGGAAAGCAGGAATGGTAAGAAAGGCGATGCAAGGGAATGAAATGCGACGCAAGGGAAAGCAGGAATGGGAAGAAAGGCGACGCAAGGGACGAAAGGAGATGCAAGGGAAGAAAGGCGATGCAAGGGAATGCTGGAATGGGAAGAAAGGCGACGCAAGGGAAGAAAGGCGACGCAAGGGAATGCTGGAATGGGAAGGCGGCGCAAGGGAAGAAAGGCAACGCAACAGAAGAAAGGCGACGCAAGGGAAAGCACGAACTGGAAGAATGGTGACGGAAGGGAAGAAAGGCGATGCAAGGGAAAGGAGGAACGGGAAGAAATGCGATGCAAGGGAAGAAAGGCGACGCAAGGGAACAAAGACGATGGAAGGTAAGCAAGGCGACGCAAGGGAAATCAGGAAGGGGAAGAAAGGCGACGCAAGGAAAAGCAGCAACGGGAGGAAAGGCGACGTCAGGAAACAAAGGCGATGCAAGGGAAAGTATGAAAGGGAATAAAGGAGACGCAAGGGAAGAAAGGCGGCGCAAGGAAAAGCAGGAACGGGAAGAAAGGCGACGCATGGGAATAAAACTGACGCAAGGGAAAGCAGAAAAGGGAAGAAAGGCAACGCAAGGGAAAGCAGGAACGAGAAGAAAGGCGACGCGCGGAAAGAAAGTCGACGCAAGGCAAAGTAGGAACGAGAAGAAAGGCGACGCGCGGAAAGAAAGGCGACGCAAGGGAAAGCAGGAAAGGGAAGAAAGGCAACGCAAGGGAAAGCAGGAACGAGAAGAATGGCGACGCGCAGAAAGAAAGAAAGTCGATGCAAGGGAAAGCAGGAACGGGAAGAAAGGCGTGGAAAGGGAAAGCAGGAACGGGAAGAAAGGAGACACAAGGGAAGCAAGGCGACGCAAGGGAAGAAAGGCGATGCAAGGGAAGCAAGGCGACTCAAGGGAAATCAGGAACGGGAAGAAAGGAGAGGCAAGGGAAGAAAGGCGATGGAAGGGAAAGCAGGAACGCGAAGAAAGGCGACCCAAGGGAAAGCAGGAAAGAGAAGCAAGGCAACGCACGGAAAGAAAGTCGAAGCAAGGGAAAGTAGGAACGAGAAGAAAGATGACGCAAGGGATCGCAGGAACGAGAAGAAAAGCGACGCAAGGAAAGAAAGGCGATGTAAGGGAAAGTAGGAACGGGAAGAAAGGCGACGCAAGGGAAGAAAGGCGACGCAAGGGAAAGCAGGAACGGTAAGAAAGGCGAAGCAAGGGAAGAAAGGCGACGCAGGGGAAGAAAGGCGATGCAAGGGAAGATAGTCGACGCAAGAGAAGAAAGGCGACGCAAGGGAACGCATGAAAGGGAAGAAAGGCGACGGAAGGGAAGAAAGGCTATGCAAGGGAAGATAGGCCATGCAAGGGAAGCAAGGCGACGCAAGGGAAATCAGGAACGGGAAGAAAGGCGACGCACGGGAAAGCAGGAACGAGAAGAAAGGCGACGCAAGGTAAAGCAGGAACGGTAAGAAAGGCGACGCAAGGGAAGAAAGGCGACGCAGGGGAAGAAAGGCGACGCGAGGGAAAGCAAGAATGGTAAGAAAGGCGACGCGAGGGAAAGCAGGAATGGTAAGAAAGGCGACGCAAGGGAAAGCAGGAAAGGGAAGAAAGGCAACGCAAGGGAAAGCAGGAACGAGAAGAAAGGCGACGCGCGGAAAGAAAGTCGACGCAAGGGAAAGTAGGAACGGGAAGAAAGGCGATGCAAGGGAAGATAGGCGACGCAAGCGAAATCAGGAATGGTAAGAAAGGCGACGCAAGGGTAGAAAGGTGACGCAAGGGAAAGCAGGAATGGTAAGAAAGGCGATGCAAGGGAAGAAAGGCGATGCAGGGGAAGAAAGGCGACACAAGGGAGGCCAGGCGACGCAAGGGAAAGCAGGAACAGGAAGAAAGGCGACTCACGGGAAAGCAGGAACGAGAAGAAAGGCGACTCAAGGGAAAGCAGGAACGGTAAGAAAGGCGACGCAAGGGAAGAAAGGCGACGCAGGGGAAGAAAGCCGACGCGAGGGAAAGCAAGAATGGTAAGAAAGGCGACGCGAGGGAAAGCAGGAATGGTAAGAAAGACGACGCAAGGGAAAGCAGGAAAGGGAAGAAAGGCAACGCAAGGGAAAGCAGGAACGAGAAGAAAGGCGACGCGCGGAAAGAAAGTCGACGCAAGGGAAAGTAGGAACGGGAAGAAAGGCGATGCAAGGGAAGATAGGCGACGCAAGCGAAATCAGGAATGGTAAGAAAGGCGACGCAAGGGTAGAAAGGTGACGCAAGGGAAAGCAGGAATGGTAAGAAAGGCGATGCAAGGGAAGAAAGGCGATGCAGGGGAAGAAAGGCGACACAAGGGAGGCCAGGCGACGCAAGGGAAAGCAGGAACAGGAAGAAAGGCGACGCACGGGAAAGCAGGAACGAGAAGAAAGGCGACTCAAGGGAAAGCAGGAACGGTAAGAAAGGCGACGCAAGGGAAGAAAGGCGACGCAGGGGAAGAAAGGCGATGCGACGGAAAGCAGGAACAGGAAGAAAGGCGACGCACGGGAAAGCAGGAACAGGAAGAAAGGCGACGCTCTGCAAAGCAGGAACGAGAAGAAAGGCGACGCAAGGGAATGCAGGAACGAGAAGAAAGGCGACGCAAGGGAAGAAAGGCGACGCAGGGGAAGAAAGGCGACGCGAGGGAAAGCAGGAATGGTAAGAAAGGCGATGCAAGGGAATGAAATGCGACGCAAGGGAAAGCAGGAATGGGAAGAAAGGCGACGCAAGGGACGAAAGGAGATGCAAGGGAAGAAAGGCGATGCAAGGGAATGCTGGAATGGGAAGAAAGGCGACGCAAGGGAAGAAAGGCGACGCAAGGGAATGCTGGAATGGGAAGGCGGCGCAAGGGAAGAAAGGCAACGCAACAGAAGAAAGGCGACGCAAGGGAAAGCACGAACTGGAAGAATGGTGACGGAAGGGAAGAAAGGCGATGCAAGGGAAAGGAGGAACGGGAAGAAATGCGATGCAAGGGAAGAAAGGCGACGCAAGGGAACAAAGACGATGGAAGGTAAGCAAGGCGACGCAAGGGAAATCAGGAAGGGGAAGAAAGGCGACGCAAGGAAAAGCAGCAACGGGAGGAAAGGCGACGTCAGGAAACAAAGGCGATGCAAGGGAAAGTATGAAAGGGAATAAAGGAGACGCAAGGGAAGAAAGGCGGCGCAAGGAAAAGCAGGAACGGGAAGAAAGGCGACGCATGGGAATAAAACTGACGCAAGGGAAAGCAGAAAAGGGAAGAAAGGCAACGCAAGGGAAAGCAGGAACGAGAAGAAAGGCGACGCGCGGAAAGAAAGTCGACGCAAGGCAAAGTAGGAACGAGAAGAAAGGCGACGCGCGGAAAGAAAGGCGACGCAAGGGAAAGCAGGAAAGGGAAGAAAGGCAACGCAAGGGAAAGCAGGAACGAGAAGAATGGCGACGCGCAGAAAGAAAGAAAGTCGATGCAAGGGAAAGCAGGAACGGGAAGAAAGGCGTGGAAAGGGAAAGCAGGAACGGGAAGAAAGGAGACACAAGGGAAGCAAGGCGACGCAAGGGAAGAAAGGCGATGCAAGGGAAGCAAGGCGACTCAAGGGAAATCAGGAACGGGAAGAAAGGAGAGGCAAGGGAAGAAAGGCGATGGAAGGGAAAGCAGGAACGCGAAGAAAGGCGACCCAAGGGAAAGCAGGAAAGAGAAGCAAGGCAACGCACGGAAAGAAAGTCGAAGCAAGGGAAAGTAGGAACGAGAAGAAAGATGACGCAAGGGATCGCAGGAACGAGAAGAAAAGCGACGCAAGGAAAGAAAGGCGATGTAAGGGAAAGTAGGAACGGGAAGAAAGGCGACGCAAGGGAAGAAAGGCGACGCAAGGGAAAGCAGGAACGGTAAGAAAGGCGAAGCAAGGGAAGAAAGGCGACGCAGGGGAAGAAAGGCGATGCAAGGGAAGATAGTCGACGCAAGAGAAGAAAGGCGACGCAAGGGAACGCATGAAAGGGAAGAAAGGCGACGGAAGGGAAGAAAGGCTATGCAAGGGAAGATAGGCCATGCAAGGGAAGCAAGGCGACGCAAGGGAAATCAGGAACGGGAAGAAAGGCGACGCACGGGAAAGCAGGAACGAGAAGAAAGGCGACGCAAGGTAAAGCAGGAACGGTAAGAAAGGCGACGCAAGGGAAGAAAGGCGACGCAGGGGAAGAAAGGCGACGCGAGGGAAAGCAAGAATGGTAAGAAAGGCGACGCGAGGGAAAGCAGGAATGGTAAGAAAGGCGACGCAAGGGAAAGCAGGAAAGGGAAGAAAGGCAACGCAAGGGAAAGCAGGAACGAGAAGAAAGGCGACGCGCGGAAAGAAAGTCGACGCAAGGGAAAGTAGGAACGGGAAGAAAGGCGATGCAAGGGAAGATAGGCGACGCAAGCGAAATCAGGAATGGTAAGAAAGGCGACGCAAGGGTAGAAAGGTGACGCAAGGGAAAGCAGGAATGGTAAGAAAGGCGATGCAAGGGAAGAAAGGCGATGCAGGGGAAGAAAGGCGACACAAGGGAGGCCAGGCGACGCAAGGGAAAGCAGGAACAGGAAGAAAGGCGACTCACGGGAAAGCAGGAACGAGAAGAAAGGCGACTCAAGGGAAAGCAGGAACGGTAAGAAAGGCGACGCAAGGGAAGAAAGGCGACGCAGGGGAAGAAAGGCGATGCGACGGAAAGCAGGAACAGGAAGAAAGGCGACGCACGGGAAAGCAGGAACAGGAAGAAAGGCGACGCTCTGCAAAGCAGGAACGAGAAGAAAGGCGACGCAAGGGAATGCAGGAACGAGAAGAAAGGCGACGCAAGGGAAGAAAGGCGACGCAGGGGAAGAAAGGCGACGCGAGGGAAAGCAGGAATGGTAAGAAAGGCGATGCAAGGGAATGAAATGCGACGCAAGGGAAAGCAGGAATGGGAAGAAAGGCGACGCAAGGGACGAAAGGAGATGCAAGGGAAGAAAGGCGATGCAAGGGAATGCTGGAATGGGAAGAAAGGCGACGCAAGGGAAGAAAGGCGACGCAAGGGAATGCTGGAATGGGAAGGCGGCGCAAGGGAAGAAAGGCAACGCAACAGAAGAAAGGCGACGCAAGGGAAAGCACGAACTGGAAGAATGGTGACGGAAGGGAAGAAAGGCGATGCAAGGGAAAGGAGGAACGGGAAGAAATGCGATGCAAGGGAAGAAAGGCGACGCAAGGGAACAAAGACGATGGAAGGTAAGCAAGGCGACGCAAGGGAAATCAGGAAGGGGAAGAAAGGCGACGCAAGGAAAAGCAGCAACGGGAGGAAAGGCGACGTCAGGAAACAAAGGCGATGCAAGGGAAAGTATGAAAGGGAATAAAGGAGACGCAAGGGAAGAAAGGCGGCGCAAGGAAAAGCAGGAACGGGAAGAAAGGCGACGCATGGGAATAAAACTGACGCAAGGGAAAGCAGAAAAGGGAAGAAAGGCAACGCAAGGGAAAGCAGGAACGAGAAGAAAGGCGACGCGCGGAAAGAAAGTCGACGCAAGGCAAAGTAGGAACGAGAAGAAAGGCGACGCGCGGAAAGAAAGGCGACGCAAGGGAAAGCAGGAAAGGGAAGAAAGGCAACGCAAGGGAAAGCAGGAACGAGAAGAATGGCGACGCGCAGAAAGAAAGAAAGTCGATGCAAGGGAAAGCAGGAACGGGAAGAAAGGCGTGGAAAGGGTAAGCAGGAACGGGAAGAAAGGAGACACAAGGGAAGAAAGGTAATACAAGGGAAGCAAGGCGACGCAAGGGAAGAAAGGCGATGCAAGGGAAGCAAGGCGACTCAAGGGAAATCAGGAACGGGAAGAAAGGAGAGGCAAGGGAAGAAAGGCGATGGAAGGGAAAGCAGGAACGCGAAGAAAGGCGACCCAAGGGAAAGCAGGAAAGAGAAGCAAGGCAACGCACGGAAAGAAAGTCGAAGCAAGGGAAAGTAGGAACGAGAAGAAAGATGACGCAAGGGATCGCAGGAACGAGAAGAAAAGCGACGCAAGGAAAGAAAGGCGATGTAAGGGAAAGTAGGAACGGGAAGAAAGGCGACGCAAGGGAAGAAAGGCGGCGCAAGGGAAAGCAGGAACGGGAAGAAAGGAGATGCATGGGTAGAAAGGCGACGCAAGGGAAAGCAGAAACGAGAAGAAAGGCGAAGCAAGGGAAGAAAGGCGACGCAAGGGAAGTAAGGCGACGCAAGGGAAAGCAGGAACAAGAGGAAAGGCAACGCAAGGGAAAGCAGGAGCAGTAACAAAGGCGACGCAAGGGAAGAAAGGCGACGCAAGGGATGAAAGGTGACGCAAGGAAAAGCAGGAATGGTAAGAAAGGCGACGCAAGGGTAGAAAGGCGAGGCAAGGGAAAGCAGAAAAGGGAAGAAAGCCGAAGCAAGGGAGGAAAGGAGATGCAAGGGAAGAAAGGCGACGCAATGGAAGCAATGGGACGCAAGGGAAAGCAGGAACAGGAAGAAAGGCGACGCACGGGAAAGCAGGAACGAGAAGAAAGGCGACGCAAGGTAAAGCAGGAACGGTAAGAAAGGCGACGCAAGGGAAGAAAGGCGACGCAGGGGAAGAAAGCCGACGCGAGGGAAAGCAAGCATGGTAAGAAAGGCGACGCGAGGGAAAGCAGGAATGGTAAGAAAGGCGACGCAAGGGAAAGCAGGAAAGGGAAGAAAGGCAACGCAAGGGAAAGCAGGAACGAGAAGAAAGGCGACGCGCGGAAAGAAAGTCGACGCAAGGGAAAGTAGGAACGGGAAGAAAGGCGATGCAAGGGAAGATAGGCGACGCAAGCGAAATCAGGAATGGTAAGAAAGGCGACGGAAGGGTAGAAAGGCGACGCAAGGGAAAGCAGGAATGGTAAGAAAGGCGACGCAAGGGAAGAAAGGCGATGCAGGGGAAGAAAGGCGACACAAGGGAGGCCAGGCGACGCAAGGGAAAGCAGGAACAGGAAGAAAGGCAACGCACGGGAAAGCAGGAACGAGAAGAAAGGCGACTCAAGGGAAAGTAGGAACGGGAAGAAAGGAGACTCAAGGGAAGAAAGGCAATACAAGGGAAGCAAGGTGACGCAAGGGAAGAAAGGCGATGCAAGGGAAGCAAGGCGACTCAAGGGAAATCAGGAACGGGAAGAAAGGAGAGGCAAGGGAAGAAAGGCGATGGAAGGGAAAGCAGGAACGGGAAGAAAGGCGACGCAAGAGAAAGCAGGAACGGGAAGAAATGCGACGCAAGGGAAGATAGGCGACGCAAGGGAACGCAGGAACGGGAAGAAAGGCGATGGAAGGGAAAGCAGGAACGGGAAGAAAGGCGACGCGAGGGAAGAAAGGCGATATGCAAGGGAAGAAAGGCGATGCACGGGAAAGCAGGAAGGGGAAAAAAGGCGATGCGAGGGAAGAAAGGCGATGCAGGGGAAGAAAGGCGTGGCCAGGGAAATCAGGAACGGGAAGAAAGGCGTGGCAAGGGAAAGCAGGAACGGTAGGAAAGGCGACGCAAGGGAATAAAAAGGCAACGCAGGGGAAGAAAGGCGATGCGACTGAAAGCAGGAACAGGAAGAAAGGCAACACACGGAAAGAAAGTCGAAGCAAGGGAAAGTAGGAACGAGAAGAAAGATGACGCAAGGGATCGCAGGAACGAGAAGAAAAGCGACGCAAGTAAAGAAAGGCGATGCAAGGGAAAGTAGGAACGGGAAGAAAGGCGACGCAAGGGAAGAAAGGCGGCGCAAGGAAAAGCAGGAACGGGAAGAAAGGAGATGCATGCGTAGAAAGCTGACGCAAGGGAAAGCAGGAACGGGAGGAAAGGCGACGCAAGGGAAAGCAGGAACGAGAAGAAAGGCGAAGCAAGGGAAGAAAGGCGACGCAAGGGAAGTAAGGCGACGCAAGGGAAAGCCGGAACGAGAGGAAAGGTTACGCAAGGGAAAGCAGGAGCAGTAACAAAGGCGACGCAAGGGAAGAAAGGCGACGCAAGGGATGAAAGGCGACGCAAGGAAAAGCAGGAATGGTAAGAAAGGCGACGCAAGGGTAGAAAGGCGAGGCAAGGGAAAGCAGAAAAGGGAAGAAAGCCGAAGCAAGGGAGGAAAGGAGATGCAAGGGAAGAAAGGCGATGCAATGGAAGCAATGCGACGCAAGGGAAAGCAGGAACAGGAAGAAAGGCGACGCACGGGAAAGCAGGAACGAGAAGAAAGGCGACGCAAGGTAAAGCAGGAACGGTAAGAAAGGCGACGCAAGGGAAGAAAGGCGACGCAGGGGAAGAAAGGCGACGCGAGGGAAAGCAGGAATGGTAAGAAAGGCGATGCAAGGGAATGAAATGCGACGCAAGGGAAAGCAGGAATGGGAAGAAAGGCGACGCAAGGGACGAAAGGAGATGCAAGGGAAGAAAGGCGATGCAAGGGAATGCTGGAATGGGAAGAAAGGCGACGCAAGGGAAGAAAGGCGACGCAAGGGAATGCTGGAATGGGAAGAAAGGCGGCGCAAGGGAAGAAAGGCAACGCAACAGAAGAAAGGCGACGCAAGGGAAAGCACGAACTGGAAGAATGGTGACGGAAGGGAAGAAAGGCGATGCAAGGGAAAGGAGGAACGGGAAGAAATGCGATGCAAGGGAAGAAAGGCGACGCAAGGGAACAAAGGCGATGGAAGGTAAGCAAGGCGACGCAAGGGAAATCAGGAAGGGGAAGAAAGGCGACGAAAGGAAAAGCAGCAACGGGAGGAAAGGCGACGTCAGGAAAGAAAGGCGATGCAAGGGAAAGTATGAAAGGGAAGAAAGGAGACGCAAGGGAAGTAAGGCGAAGCAAGGGAAAGTAGGAACGGAAAGAAAGGCGGCGCAAGGGATCGCAGGAACGAGAATAAAGGCGACGCAAGGAAAGAAAGGCGATGCAAGGCTAAGTCGGAAAGGGAATAAAGGAGACGCAAGGGAAGAAAGGCGGCGCAAGGAAAAGCAGGAACGGGAAGAAAGGCGACGCCAGGAAAGAAAGGCGATGCAAGGGAAAGTAGGAAAGGGAGGAAAGGAGACGCAAGGGAAGAAAGGCGACGCAAGGAAAAGCAGGAACGGGAAGAAAGGCGACGCATGGGAATAAAACTGACGCAAGGGAAAGCAGAAAAGGGAAGAAAGGCAACGCAAGGGAAAGCAGGAACGAGAAGAAAGGCGACGCGCGGAAAGAAAGTCGACGCAAGGCAAAGTAGGAACGAGAAGAAAGGCGACGCGCGGAAAGAAAGGCGACGCAAGGGAAAGCAGGAAAGGGAAGAAAGGCAACGCAAGGGAAAGCAGGAACGAGAAGAATGGCGACGCGCAGAAAGGAAGAAAGTCGACGCAAGAGAAAGCAGGAACGGGAAGAAAGGCGTGGAAAGGGAAAGCAGGAACGGGAAGAAAGGAGACACAAGGGAAGAAAGGTAATACAAGGGAAGCAAGGCGACGCAAGGGAAGAAAGGCGATGCAAGGGAAGCAAGGCGACTCAAGGGAAATCAGGAACGGGAAGAAAGGAGAGGCAAGGGAAGAAAGGCGATGGAAGGGAAAGCAGGAACGCGAAGAAAGGCGACCCAAGGGAAAGCAGGAAAGAGAAGCAAGGCAACGCACGGAAAGAAAGTCGAAGCAAGGGAAAGTAGGAACGAGAAGAAAGATGACGCAAGGGATCGCAGGAACGAGAAGAAAAGCGACGCAAGGAAAGAAAGGCGATGAAAGGGAAAGTAGGAACGGGAAGAAAGGCGACGCAAGGGAAGAAAGGCGGCGCAAGGGAAAGCAGGAACGGGAAGAAAGGAGATGCATGGGTAGAAAGGCGATGCAAGGGAATGCTGGAATGGGAAGAAAGGCGATGCAAGGGAAAGCAGGAACGGGAAGAAAGGAGATGCATGGGAAGAAAGCTGACGCTAGGGAAAGCAGGAACGGGAGGAAATGCGACGCATGGGAAAGCAGGAACGAGAAGAAAGGTGACGCAAGGGAAAGCAGGAACGGTAAGAAAGGCGACGCAAGGGAAGAAAGGCGACGCAAGAGAAGAAAGGCGACGCAAGGGAACGCATGAACGGGAAGAAAGGCGACGGAAGGGAAGAAAGGCTATGCAAGGGACAGGAGGAACGGGAAGACAGGCTACGCAGGAGAAAGCAGGAACGGGAAGAAATGAGATGCAAGGGAAGAAAGGCGACGCAAGGGAAGAAAGGCGACGCACGGGAAAGCAGGAAGGGGAAAAAAGGCGATGCAAGGGCAGAAAGGCGACGCAGGGGAAGAAAGGTGACGCAAGGGAAAGCAGGAGCGGGAAGAAAGGCGTGGCAAGGGAAAACAGGAACGGGAAGAAAGGCAACGCAAGGGAAGAAAGTCGACGCAAGGGAAGGCAGGAACTGCAAGAAAGGCGACGCCTGGAAAGAAAGGCGATGCAAGGGAAAATAGGAAAGGGAAGAAAGAAGACGCAAGGGAAGAAAGGCGGCGCAAGGGAAAGCAGGAACGGGAAGAAAGGAGATGCATGGGAAGAAAGCTGACGCAAGGGAAAGCAGGAACGGGAGGAAAGTCGACGCAAGGGAAGGCAGGAACTGCAAGAAAGGCGACGCCTGGAAAGAAAGGCGATGCTAGGGAAAGTAGGAAAGGGAAGAAAGGAGACGCAAGGGAAGAAAGGCGACGCAAGGGAGGCCAGGCGATGCAAGGGAAAGCAGGAACAGGAAGAAAGGCGATGCAAGGGAATGCAGGAAAGGTAAGAAAGGCGACGCAAGGGAAGAAAGGCGACGCAGGGGTAGAAAGGCGACGCGAGGGAAAGCAGGAATGGTAAGAAAGGCGATGCAAGGGTATGAAATGCGACGCAAGGGAAAGCAGGAATGGGAAGAAAGGCGACGCAAGGGAAGAAATGCGATGCAAGGGAAAAAAGGCGATGCAAGGCAAGAAAAGCGATGCAAGGGAAGCAAGGCGACGCAAGTGAAATCAGGAAGGGGAAGAAAAGCAACGCATGGGAAAGCAGGAACGAGAAGAAATGCGACGCAAGGGAATGCAGGAACGGTAAAAAAGGCGACGCAAGGGAAGAAAGGCGACGCAGTGGTAGAAAGGCGACGCGAGGGAAAGCAGGAATGCTAAGAAAGGCGACGCAAGGGTATGAAATGCGACGCAAGGGAAAGCAGGAATGGGAAGAAAGGCGACGCAAGGGAAGAAAGGCGATGCAAGGGAAGAAAGGCGAAGCAAGGGAAGAAAGGCGATGCAAGGGAAGCAAGGCGACGCAAGGGAATTCAGGAAGGGGAAGAAAGGCGACGCAAGGGAAGAAAGGCGATGCAAGGGAAAGCAGAAATGGGAAATAAGGCGTCGGAAGGGAAAGCAGGAACGAGTAGAAAGGCGAAGCAAGGGTACGCAGGAACGAGAAGAAAGGCGTCGCAAGGAATGAAAGGCGATGCAAGGGAAAGTAGGAAAGGGAAGAAAGGAGACACAAGGGAAGAAAGGCGGCGCAAGGGAAAGCAGGAACGGGAAGAAAGGAGATGCATGGGAAGAAAGCTGTCGCAAGGGAAAGCAGGAACGGGAGGAAAGGCGACGCAAGGGAAAGCAGGAACGAGAAGAAAGCTGACGCAAGGGAAAGCAGGAACGGTAAGAATGGCGACGCAAGGGAAGAAAGGCGATGCAAGGGAAGAAAGGCGACGCAAGGGAAGAAAGGCGACGCACGGAAAGCAGGAAAGGGAAGAAAGGCAACGCAAGGGAAAGCAGGAACGAGAAGAAAGGCGACGCGCGGAAAGAAAGGCGACGCAAGGGAAGATAGGCGACGCAAGGGAAAGCAGGAATGGTAAGAAAGGCGACGGAAGGGTAACAAATGCGACACAAGGGAAAGCAGGAATGGTAAGAAAGGCGACGCTAGGGAAGAAATGCGATGCAAGGGAAGAAAGGCGACGCAAGGGAGGCCAGGCGACGCAAGGGAAAGCAGGAACAGGAAGAAAGGCGACGCACGGGAAAGCAGGAACGAGAAGAAATGCGAATCAAGGGAATGCAGGAAAGGTAAGAAAGGCGATGCAAGGGAAGAAAGGCGACGCAGTGGTAGAAAGGCGACGCGAGGGAAAGCAGGAATGGTAAGAAAGGCGATGCAAGGGTATGAAATGCGACGCAAGGGAAAGCAGGAATGGGAAGCAAGGCGACGCAAGGGAAGAAAGGCGATGCAAGGGAAGAAAGGCGACGCAAGGGAAGAAAGGCGACGCAAGGGAAGAAAGGCAATGCAAGGGAAAGCAGAAATGGGAAATAAGGCTTCGGAAGGGAAAGCAGGAACGAGAAGAAAGGCGAAGCAAGGGTAAGCAGGAATGGTAAGAAAGGCGACGCAAGGGTAGAGAGGCGATGCAAGGGTAGGCAGGAATGGGAAGAAAGGCGACGCATGGAAAGAATGGCGACGCTAGAGAAAGCAGAAACGGGAAGTAAGGCGTCGGAAGGGAAAGCAGGAACGAGTAGAAAGGCGAAGCAAGGGTAAGCAGGAATGTGAACAAAGGCGGCGCACGGAAAGAAAGTCGAAGCAAGGGATCGCAGGAACGAGAAGAAAGGTGACGCTAGGAATGAAAGGCGATGCAAGGGAAAGTAGGAACGGGAAGAAAGGAGATGCATGGGAAGAAAGCTGACGCAAGGGAAAGCAGGAACAGGAGGAAAGGCGACGCAAGGGAAAGCAGGAACGAGAAGAAAGGTGACGCAAGGGAAAGCAGGAGCGGTAAAAAAGGCGACGCAAGGGAAGAAAGGCGACGCAAGGGAAGAAAGGCGACGCAAGGGAAAGCAGGAGCGGTAAGAAAGGCGACGCAAGGGAAGAAAGGCAATGCAAGGGAAAGCAGGAAAGGGAAGAAAGGCGAAGCAAGGGAAGCAAGGCGACGCAAGGGAAAGCAAGAACAGGAAGAAAGGCGACGCACGGGAAAGCAGGAACGAGAAGAAAGGCGACGCAAGGTAAAGCAGGAATGGAAAGAAAAGCGACGCAAGGGAAGAAAGGCGACGCAGGGGAAGAAAGGCGACGCGAGGGAAAGCAGGAAAGGGAAGAAAGGCAACGCAAGGGAAAGCAGGAACGAGAAGAAAGGCGACGCGCGGAAAGAAAGTCGACGCAAGGGAAAGTAGGAACGGGAAGAAAGGCGATGCAAGGGAAGATAGGCGACGCAAGCGAAATCAGGAATGGTAAGAAAGGCGACGGAAGGGTAGAAAGGCGACGCAAGGGAAAGCAGGAATGGTAAGAAAGGCGACGCAAGGGAAGAAAGGCGATGCAGGGGAAGAAAGGCGACACAAGGGAGGCCAGGCGACGCAAGGGAAAGCAGGAACAGGAAGAAAGGCAACGCACGGGAAAGCAGGAACGAGAAGAAAGGCGACTCAAGGGAAAGTAGGAACGGGAAGAAAGGAGACTCAAGGGAAGAAAGGCAATACAAGGGAAGCAAGGTGACGCAAGGGAAGAAAGGCGATGCAAGGGAAGCAAGGCGACTCAAGGGAAATCAGGAACGGGAAGAAAGGAGAGGCAAGGGAAGAAAGGCGATGGAAGGGAAAGCAGGAACGGGAAGAAAGGCGACGCAAGAGAAAGCAGGAACGGGAAGAAATGCGACGCAAGGGAAGATAGGCGACGCAAGGGAACGCAGTAACGGGAAGAAAGGCGATGGAAGGGAAAGCAGGAACGGGAAGAAAGGCGACGCGAGGGAAGAAAGGCGATATGCAAGGGAAGAAAGGCGATGCACGGGAAAGCAGGAAGGGGAAAAAAGGCGATGCGAGGGAAGAAAGGCGATGCAGGGGAAGAAAGGCGTGGCCAGGGAAATCAGGAACGGGAAGAAAGGCGTGGCAAGGGAAAGCAGGAACGGTAGGAAAGGCGACGCAAGGGAATAAAAAGGCAACGCAGGGGAAGAAAGGCGATGCGACTGAAAGCAGGAACAGGAAGAAAGGCAACACACGGAAAGAAAGTCGAAGCAAGGGAAAGTAGGAACGAGAAGAAAGATGACGCAAGGGATCGCAGGAACGAGAAGAAAAGCGACGCAAGTAAAGAAAGGCGATGCAAGGGAAAGTAGGAACGGGAAGAAAGGCGACGCAAGGGAAGAAAGGCGGCGCAAGGGAAAGCAGGAACGGGAAGAAAGGAGATGCATGCGTAGAAAGCTGACGCAAGGGAAAGCAGGAACGGGAGGAAAGGCGACGCAAGGGAAAGCAGGAACGAGAAGAAAGGCGAAGCAAGGGAAGAAAGGCGACGCAAGGGAAGTAAGGCGACGCAAGGGAAAGCCGGAACGAGAGGAAAGGTTACGCAAGGGAAAGCAGGAGCAGTAACAAAGGCGACGCAAGGGAAGAAAGGCGACGCAAGGGATGAAAGGCGACGCAAGGAAAAGCAGGAATGGTAAGAAAGGCGACGCAAGGGTAGAAAGGCGAGGCAAGGGAAAGCAGAAAAGGGAAGAAAGCCGAAGCAAGGGAGGAAAGGAGATGCAAGGGAAGAAAGGCGATGCAATGGAAGCAATGCGACGCAAGGGAAAGCAGGAACAGGAAGAAAGGCGACGCACGGGAAAGCAGGAACGAGAAGAAAGGCGACGCAAGGTAAAGCAGGAACGGTAAGAAAGGCGACGCAAGGGAAGAAAGGCGACGCAGGGGAAGAAAGGCGACGCGAGGGAAAGCAGGAATGGTAAGAAAGGCGATGCAAGGGAATGAAATGCGACGCAAGGGAAAGCAGGAATGGGAAGAAAGGCGACGCAAGGGACGAAAGGAGATGCAAGGGAAGAAAGGCGATGCAAGGGAATGCTGGAATGGGAAGAAAGGCGACGCAAGGGAAGAAAGGCGACGCAAGGGAATGCTGGAATGGGAAGAAAGGCGGCGCAAGGGAAGAAAGGCAACGCAACAGAAGAAAGGCGACGCAAGGGAAAGCACGAACTGGAAGAATGGTGACGGAAGGGAAGAAAGGCGATGCAAGGGAAAGGAGGAACGGGAAGAAATGCGATGCAAGGGAAGAAAGGCGACGCAAGGGAACAAAGGCGATGGAAGGTAAGCAAGGCGACGCAAGGGAAATCAGGAAGGGGAAGAAAGGCGACGAAAGGAAAAGCAGCAACGGGAGGAAAGGCGACGTCAGGAAAGAAAGGCGATGCAAGGGAAAGTATGAAAGGGAAGAAAGGAGACGCAAGGGAAGTAAGGCGAAGCAAGGGAAAGTAGGAACGGAAAGAAAGGCGGCGCAAGGGATCGCAGGAACGAGAATAAAGGCGACGCAAGGAAAGAAAGGCGATGCAAGGCTAAGTCGGAAAGGGAATAAAGGAGACGCAAGGGAAGAAAGGCGGCGCAAGGAAAAGCAGGAACGGGAAGAAAGGCGACGCCAGGAAAGAAAGGCGATGCAAGGGAAAGTAGGAAAGGGAGGAAAGGAGACGCAAGGGAAGAAAGGCGACGCAAGGAAAAGCAGGAACGGGAAGAAAGGCGACGCATGGGAATAAAACTGACGCAAGGGAAAGCAGAAAAGGGAAGAAAGGCAACGCAAGGGAAAGCAGGAACGAGAAGAAAGGCGACGCGCGGAAAGAAAGTCGACGCAAGGCAAAGTAGGAACGAGAAGAAAGGCGACGCGCGGAAAGAAAGGCGACGCAAGGGAAAGCAGGAAAGGGAAGAAAGGCAACGCAAGGGAAAGCAGGAACGAGAAGAATGGCGACGCGCAGAAAGGAAGAAAGTCGACGCAAGAGAAAGCAGGAACGGGAAGAAAGGCGTGGAAAGGGAAAGCAGGAACGGGAAGAAAGGAGACACAAGGGAAGAAAGGTAATACAAGGGAAGCAAGGCGACGCAAGGGAAGAAAGGCGATGCAAGGGAAGCAAGGCGACTCAAGGGAAATCAGGAACGGGAAGAAAGGAGAGGCAAGGGAAGAAAGGCGATGGAAGGGAAAGCAGGAACGCGAAGAAAGGCGACCCAAGGGAAAGCAGGAAAGAGAAGCAAGGCAACGCACGGAAAGAAAGTCGAAGCAAGGGAAAGTAGGAACGAGAAGAAAGATGACGCAAGGGATCGCAGGAACGAGAAGAAAAGCGACGCAAGGAAAGAAAGGCGATGAAAGGGAAAGTAGGAACGGGAAGAAAGGCGACGCAAGGGAAGAAAGGCGGCGCAAGGGAAAGCAGGAACGGGAAGAAAGGAGATGCATGGGTAGAAAGGCGATGCAAGGGAATGCTGGAATGGGAAGAAAGGCGATGCAAGGGAAAGCAGGAACGGGAAGAAAGGAGATGCATGGGAAGAAAGCTGACGCTAGGGAAAGCAGGAACGGGAGGAAATGCGACGCATGGGAAAGCAGGAACGAGAAGAAAGGTGACGCAAGGGAAAGCAGGAACGGTAAGAAAGGCGACGCAAGGGAAGAAAGGCGACGCAAGAGAAGAAAGGCGACGCAAGGGAACGCATGAACGGGAAGAAAGGCGACGGAAGGGAAGAAAGGCTATGCAAGGGACAGGAGGAACGGGAAGACAGGCTACGCAGGAGAAAGCAGGAACGGGAAGAAATGAGATGCAAGGGAAGAAAGGCGACGCAAGGGAAGAAAGGCGACGCACGGGAAAGCAGGAAGGGGAAAAAAGGCGATGCAAGGGCAGAAAGGCGACGCAGGGGAAGAAAGGTGACGCAAGGGAAAGCAGGAGCGGGAAGAAAGGCGTGGCAAGGGAAAACAGGAACGGGAAGAAAGGCAACGCAAGGGAAGAAAGTCGACGCAAGGGAAGGCAGGAACTGCAAGAAAGGCGACGCCTGGAAAGAAAGGCGATGCAAGGGAAAATAGGAAAGGGAAGAAAGAAGACGCAAGGGAAGAAAGGCGGCGCAAGGGAAAGCAGGAACGGGAAGAAAGGAGATGCATGGGAAGAAAGCTGACGCAAGGGAAAGCAGGAACGGGAGGAAAGTCGACGCAAGGGAAGGCAGGAACTGCAAGAAAGGCGACGCCTGGAAAGAAAGGCGATGCTAGGGAAAGTAGGAAAGGGAAGAAAGGAGACGCAAGGGAAGAAAGGCGACGCAAGGGAGGCCAGGCGATGCAAGGGAAAGCAGGAACAGGAAGAAAGGCGATGCAAGGGAATGCAGGAAAGGTAAGAAAGGCGACGCAAGGGAAGAAAGGCGACGCAGGGGTAGAAAGGCGACGCGAGGGAAAGCAGGAATGGTAAGAAAGGCGATGCAAGGGTATGAAATGCGACGCAAGGGAAAGCAGGAATGGGAAGAAAGGCGACGCAAGGGAAGAAATGCGATGCAAGGGAAAAAAGGCGATGCAAGGCAAGAAAAGCGATGCAAGGGAAGCAAGGCGACGCAAGTGAAATCAGGAAGGGGAAGAAAAGCAACGCATGGGAAAGCAGGAACGAGAAGAAATGCGACGCAAGGGAATGCAGGAACGGTAAAAAAGGCGACGCAAGGGAAGAAAGGCGACGCAGTGGTAGAAAGGCGACGCGAGGGAAAGCAGGAATGCTAAGAAAGGCGACGCAAGGGTATGAAATGCGACGCAAGGGAAAGCAGGAATGGGAAGAAAGGCGACGCAAGGGAAGAAAGGCGATGCAAGGGAAGAAAGGCGAAGCAAGGGAAGAAAGGCGATGCAAGGGAAGCAAGGCGACGCAAGGGAATTCAGGAAGGGGAAGAAAGGCGACGCAAGGGAAGAAAGGCGATGCAAGGGAAAGCAGAAATGGGAAATAAGGCGTCGGAAGGGAAAGCAGGAACGAGTAGAAAGGCGAAGCAAGGGTACGCAGGAACGAGAAGAAAGGCGTCGCAAGGAATGAAAGGCGATGCAAGGGAAAGTAGGAAAGGGAAGAAAGGAGACACAAGGGAAGAAAGGCGGCGCAAGGGAAAGCAGGAACGGGAAGAAAGGAGATGCATGGGAAGAAAGCTGTCGCAAGGGAAAGCAGGAACGGGAGGAAAGGCGACGCAAGGGAAAGCAGGAACGAGAAGAAAGCTGACGCAAGGGAAAGCAGGAACGGTAAGAATGGCGACGCAAGGGAAGAAAGGCGATGCAAGGGAAGAAAGGCGACGCAAGGGAAGAAAGGCGACGCACGGAAAGCAGGAAAGGGAAGAAAGGCAACGCAAGGGAAAGCAGGAACGAGAAGAAAGGCGACGCGCGGAAAGAAAGGCGACGCAAGGGAAGATAGGCGACGCAAGGGAAAGCAGGAATGGTAAGAAAGGCGACGGAAGGGTAACAAATGCGACACAAGGGAAAGCAGGAATGGTAAGAAAGGCGACGCTAGGGAAGAAATGCGATGCAAGGGAAGAAAGGCGACGCAAGGGAGGCCAGGCGACGCAAGGGAAAGCAGGAACAGGAAGAAAGGCGACGCACGGGAAAGCAGGAACGAGAAGAAAGGCGACGCAAGGGAATGCAGGAAAGGTAAGAAAGGCGATGCAAGGGAAGAAAGGCGACGCAGTGGTAGAAAGGCGACGCGAGGGAAAGCAGGAATGGTAAGAAAGGCGATGCAAGGGTATGAAATGCGACGCAAGGGAAAGCAGGAATGGGAAGCAAGGCGACGCAAGGGAAGAAAGGCGATGCAAGGGAAGAAAGGCGACGCAAGGGAAGAAAGGCGACGCAAGGGAAGAAAGGCAATGCAAGGGAAAGCAGAAATGGGAAATAAGGCTTCGGAAGGGAAAGCAGGAACGAGAAGAAAGGCGAAGCAAGGGTAAGCAGGAATGGTAAGAAAGGCGACGCAAGGGTAGAGAGGCGATGCAAGGGTAGGCAGGAATGGGAAGAAAGGCGACGCATGGAAAGAATGGCGACGCTAGAGAAAGCAGAAACGGGAAGTAAGGCGTCGGAAGGGAAAGCAGGAACGAGTAGAAAGGCGAAGCAAGGGTAAGCAGGAATGTGAACAAAGGCGGCGCACGGAAAGAAAGTCGAAGCAAGGGATCGCAGGAACGAGAAGAAAGGTGACGCTAGGAATGAAAGGCGATGCAAGGGAAAGTAGGAACGGGAAGAAAGGAGATGCATGGGAAGAAAGCTGACGCAAGGGAAAGCAGGAACAGGAGGAAAGGCGACGCAAGGGAAAGCAGGAACGAGAAGAAAGGTGACGCAAGGGAAAGCAGGAGCGGTAAAAAAGGCGACGCAAGGGAAGAAAGGCGACGCAAGGGAAGAAAGGCGACGCAAGGGAAAGCAGGAGCGGTAAGAAAGGCGACGCAAGGGAAGAAAGGCAATGCAAGGGAAAGCAGGAAAGGGAAGAAAGGCGAAGCAAGGGAAGCAAGGCGACGCAAGGGAAAGCAAGAACAGGAAGAAAGGCGACGCACGGGAAAGCAGGAACGAGAAGAAAGGCGACGCAAGGTAAAGCAGGAATGGAAAGAAAAGCGACGCAAGGGAAGAAAGGCGACGCAGGGGAAGAAAGGCGACGCGAGGGAAAGCAGGAAAGGGAAGAAAGGCAACGCAAGGGAAAGCAGGAACGAGAAGAAAGGCGACGCGCGGAAAGAAAGTCGACGCAAGGGAAAGTAGGAACGGGAAGAAAGGCGATGCAAGGGAAGATAGGCGACGCAAGCGAAATCAGGAATGGTAAGAAAGGCGACGGAAGGGTAGAAAGGCGACGCAAGGGAAAGCAGGAATGGTAAGAAAGGCGACGCAAGGGAAGAAAGGCGATGCAGGGGAAGAAAGGCGACACAAGGGAGGCCAGGCGACGCAAGGGAAAGCAGGAACAGGAAGAAAGGCAACGCACGGGAAAGCAGGAACGAGAAGAAAGGCGACTCAAGGGAAAGTAGGAACGGGAAGAAAGGAGACTCAAGGGAAGAAAGGCAATACAAGGGAAGCAAGGTGACGCAAGGGAAGAAAGGCGATGCAAGGGAAGCAAGGCGACTCAAGGGAAATCAGGAACGGGAAGAAAGGAGAGGCAAGGGAAGAAAGGCGATGGAAGGGAAAGCAGGAACGGGAAGAAAGGCGACGCAAGAGAAAGCAGGAACGGGAAGAAATGCGACGCAAGGGAAGATAGGCGACGCAAGGGAACGCAGGAACGGGAAGAAAGGCGATGGAAGGGAAAGCAGGAACGGGAAGAAAGGCGACGCGAGGGAAGAAAGGCGATATGCAAGGGAAGAAAGGCGATGCACGGGAAAGCAGGAAGGGGAAAAAAGGCGATGCGAGGGAAGAAAGGCGATGCAGGGGAAGAAAGGCGTGGCCAGGGAAATCAGGAACGGGAAGAAAGGCGTGGCAAGGGAAAGCAGGAACGGTAGGAAAGGCGACGCAAGGGAATAAAAAGGCAACGCAGGGGAAGAAAGGCGATGCGACTGAAAGCAGGAACAGGAAGAAAGGCAACACACGGAAAGAAAGTCGAAGCAAGGGAAAGTAGGAACGAGAAGAAAGATGACGCAAGGGATCGCAGGAACGAGAAGAAAAGCGACGCAAGTAAAGAAAGGCGATGCAAGGGAAAGTAGGAACGGGAAGAAAGGCGACGCAAGGGAAGAAAGGCGGCGCAAGGGAAAGCAGGAACGGGAAGAAAGGAGATGCATGCGTAGAAAGCTGACGCAAGGGAAAGCAGGAACGGGAGGAAAGGCGACGCAAGGGAAAGCAGGAACGAGAAGAAAGGCGAAGCAAGGGAAGAAAGGCGACGCAAGGGAAGTAAGGCGACGCAAGGGAAAGCCGGAACGAGAGGAAAGGTTACGCAAGGGAAAGCAGGAGCAGTAACAAAGGCGACGCAAGGGAAGAAAGGCGACGCAAGGGATGAAAGGCGACGCAAGGAAAAGCAGGAATGGTAAGAAAGGCGACGCAAGGGTAGAAAGGCGAGGCAAGGGAAAGCAGAAAAGGGAAGAAAGCCGAAGCAAGGGAGGAAAGGAGATGCAAGGGAAGAAAGGCGATGCAATGGAAGCAATGCGACGCAAGGGAAAGCAGGAACAGGAAGAAAGGCGACGCACGGGAAAGCAGGAACGAGAAGAAAGGCGACGCAAGGTAAAGCAGGAACGGTAAGAAAGGCGACGCAAGGGAAGAAAGGCGACGCAGGGGAAGAAAGGCGACGCGAGGGAAAGCAGGAATGGTAAGAAAGGCGATGCAAGGGAATGAAATGCGACGCAAGGGAAAGCAGGAATGGGAAGAAAGGCGACGCAAGGGACGAAAGGAGATGCAAGGGAAGAAAGGCGATGCAAGGGAATGCTGGAATGGGAAGAAAGGCGACGCAAGGGAAGAAAGGCGACGCAAGGGAATGCTGGAATGGGAAGAAAGGCGGCGCAAGGGAAGAAAGGCAACGCAACAGAAGAAAGGCGACGCAAGGGAAAGCACGAACTGGAAGAATGGTGACGGAAGGGAAGAAAGGCGATGCAAGGGAAAGGAGGAACGGGAAGAAATGCGATGCAAGGGAAGAAAGGCGACGCAAGGGAACAAAGGCGATGGAAGGTAAGCAAGGCGACGCAAGGGAAATCAGGAAGGGGAAGAAAGGCGACGAAAGGAAAAGCAGCAACGGGAGGAAAGGCGACGTCAGGAAAGAAAGGCGATGCAAGGGAAAGTATGAAAGGGAAGAAAGGAGACGCAAGGGAAGTAAGGCGAAGCAAGGGAAAGTAGGAACGGAAAGAAAGGCGGCGCAAGGGATCGCAGGAACGAGAATAAAGGCGACGCAAGGAAAGAAAGGCGATGCAAGGCTAAGTCGGAAAGGGAATAAAGGAGACGCAAGGGAAGAAAGGCGGCGCAAGGAAAAGCAGGAACGGGAAGAAAGGCGACGCCAGGAAAGAAAGGCGATGCAAGGGAAAGTAGGAAAGGGAGGAAAGGAGACGCAAGGGAAGAAAGGCGACGCAAGGAAAAGCAGGAACGGGAAGAAAGGCGACGCATGGGAATAAAACTGACGCAAGGGAAAGCAGAAAAGGGAAGAAAGGCAACGCAAGGGAAAGCAGGAACGAGAAGAAAGGCGACGCGCGGAAAGAAAGTCGACGCAAGGCAAAGTAGGAACGAGAAGAAAGGCGACGCGCGGAAAGAAAGGCGACGCAAGGGAAAGCAGGAAAGGGAAGAAAGGCAACGCAAGGGAAAGCAGGAACGAGAAGAATGGCGACGCGCAGAAAGGAAGAAAGTCGACGCAAGAGAAAGCAGGAACGGGAAGAAAGGCGTGGAAAGGGAAAGCAGGAACGGGAAGAAAGGAGACACAAGGGAAGAAAGGTAATACAAGGGAAGCAAGGCGACGCAAGGGAAGAAAGGCGATGCAAGGGAAGCAAGGCGACTCAAGGGAAATCAGGAACGGGAAGAAAGGAGAGGCAAGGGAAGAAAGGCGATGGAAGGGAAAGCAGGAACGCGAAGAAAGGCGACCCAAGGGAAAGCAGGAAAGAGAAGCAAGGCAACGCACGGAAAGAAAGTCGAAGCAAGGGAAAGTAGGAACGAGAAGAAAGATGACGCAAGGGATCGCAGGAACGAGAAGAAAAGCGACGCAAGGAAAGAAAGGCGATGAAAGGGAAAGTAGGAACGGGAAGAAAGGCGACGCAAGGGAAGAAAGGCGGCGCAAGGGAAAGCAGGAACGGGAAGAAAGGAGATGCATGGGTAGAAAGGCGATGCAAGGGAATGCTGGAATGGGAAGAAAGGCGATGCAAGGGAAAGCAGGAACGGGAAGAAAGGAGATGCATGGGAAGAAAGCTGACGCTAGGGAAAGCAGGAACGGGAGGAAATGCGACGCATGGGAAAGCAGGAACGAGAAGAAAGGTGACGCAAGGGAAAGCAGGAACGGTAAGAAAGGCGACGCAAGGGAAGAAAGGCGACGCAAGAGAAGAAAGGCGACGCAAGGGAACGCATGAACGGGAAGAAAGGCGACGGAAGGGAAGAAAGGCTATGCAAGGGACAGGAGGAACGGGAAGACAGGCTACGCAGGAGAAAGCAGGAACGGGAAGAAATGAGATGCAAGGGAAGAAAGGCGACGCAAGGGAAGAAAGGCGACGCACGGGAAAGCAGGAAGGGGAAAAAAGGCGATGCAAGGGCAGAAAGGCGACGCAGGGGAAGAAAGGTGACGCAAGGGAAAGCAGGAGCGGGAAGAAAGGCGTGGCAAGGGAAAACAGGAACGGGAAGAAAGGCAACGCAAGGGAAGAAAGTCGACGCAAGGGAAGGCAGGAACTGCAAGAAAGGCGACGCCTGGAAAGAAAGGCGATGCAAGGGAAAATAGGAAAGGGAAGAAAGAAGACGCAAGGGAAGAAAGGCGGCGCAAGGGAAAGCAGGAACGGGAAGAAAGGAGATGCATGGGAAGAAAGCTGACGCAAGGGAAAGCAGGAACGGGAGGAAAGTCGACGCAAGGGAAGGCAGGAACTGCAAGAAAGGCGACGCCTGGAAAGAAAGGCGATGCTAGGGAAAGTAGGAAAGGGAAGAAAGGAGACGCAAGGGAAGAAAGGCGACGCAAGGGAGGCCAGGCGATGCAAGGGAAAGCAGGAACAGGAAGAAAGGCGATGCAAGGGAATGCAGGAAAGGTAAGAAAGGCGACGCAAGGGAAGAAAGGCGACGCAGGGGTAGAAAGGCGACGCGAGGGAAAGCAGGAATGGTAAGAAAGGCGATGCAAGGGTATGAAATGCGACGCAAGGGAAAGCAGGAATGGGAAGAAAGGCGACGCAAGGGAAGAAATGCGATGCAAGGGAAAAAAGGCGATGCAAGGCAAGAAAAGCGATGCAAGGGAAGCAAGGCGACGCAAGTGAAATCAGGAAGGGGAAGAAAAGCAACGCATGGGAAAGCAGGAACGAGAAGAAATGCGACGCAAGGGAATGCAGGAACGGAAAAAAAGGCGACGCAAGGGAAGAAAGGCGACGCAGTGGTAGAAAGGCGACGCGAGGGAAAGCAGGAATGCTAAGAAAGGCGACGCAAGGGTATGAAATGCGACGCAAGGGAAAGCAGGAATGGGAAGAAAGGCGACGCAAGGGAAGAAAGGCGATGCAAGGGAAGAAAGGCGAAGCAAGGGAAGAAAGGCGATGCAAGGGAAGCAAGGCGACGCAAGGGAATTCAGGAAGGGGAAGAAAGGCGATGCAAGGGAAGAAAGGCGATGCAAGGGAAAGCAGAAATGGGAAATAAGGCGTCGGAAGGGAAAGCAGGAACGAGTAGAAAGGCGAAGCAAGGGTACGCAGGAACGAGAAGAAAGGCGTCGCAAGGAATGAAAGGCGATGCAAGGGAAAGTAGGAAAGGGAAGAAAGGAGACACAAGGGAAGAAAGGCGGCGCAAGGGAAAGCAGGAACGGGAAGAAAGGAGATGCATGGGAAGAAAGCTGTCGCAAGGGAAAGCAGGAACGGGAGGAAAGGCGACGCAAGGGAAAGCAGGAACGAGAAGAAAGCTGACGCAAGGGAAAGCAGGAACGGTAAGAATGGCGACGCAAGGGAAGAAAGGCGATGCAAGGGAAGAAAGGCGACGCAAGGGAAGAAAGGCGACGCACGGAAAGCAGGAAAGGGAAGAAAGGCAACGCAAGGGAAAGCAGGAACGAGAAGAAAGGCGACGCGCGGAAAGAAAGGCGACGCAAGGGAAGATAGGCGACGCAAGGGAAAGCAGGAATGGTAAGAAAGGCGACGGAAGGGTAACAAATGCGACACAAGGGAAAGCAGGAATGGTAAGAAAGGCGACGCTAGGGAAGAAATGCGATGCAAGGGAAGAAAGGCGACGCAAGGGAGGCCAGGCGACGCAAGGGAAAGCAGGAACAGGAAGAAAGGCGACGCACGGGAAAGCAGGAACGAGAAGAAAGGCGACGCAAGGGAATGCAGGAAAGGTAAGAAAGGCGATGCAAGGGAAGAAAGGCGACGCAGTGGTAGAAAGGCGACGCGAGGGAAAGCAGGAATGGTAAGAAAGGCGATGCAAGGGTATGAAATGCGACGCAAGGGAAAGCAGGAATGGGAAGCAAGGCGACGCAAGGGAAGAAAGGCGATGCAAGGGAAGAAAGGCGACGCAAGGGAAGAAAGGCGACGCAAGGGAAGAAAGGCAATGCAAGGGAAAGCAGAAATGGGAAATAAGGCTTCGGAAGGGAAAGCAGGAACGAGAAGAAAGGCGAAGCAAGGGTAAGCAGGAATGGTAAGAAAGGCGACGCAAGGGTAGAGAGGCGATGCAAGGGTAGGCAGGAATGGGAAGAAAGGCGACGCATGGAAAGAATGGCGACGCTAGAGAAAGCAGAAACGGGAAGTAAGGCGTCGGAAGGGAAAGCAGGAACGAGTAGAAAGGCGAAGCAAGGGTAAGCAGGAATGTGAACAAAGGCGGCGCACGGAAAGAAAGTCGAAGCAAGGGATCGCAGGAACGAGAAGAAAGGTGACGCTAGGAATGAAAGGCGATGCAAGGGAAAGTAGGAACGGGAAGAAAGGAGATGCATGGGAAGAAAGCTGACGCAAGGGAAAGCAGGAACAGGAGGAAAGGCGACGCAAGGGAAAGCAGGAACGAGAAGAAAGGTGACGCAAGGGAAAGCAGGAGCGGTAAAAAAGGCGACGCAAGGGAAGAAAGGCGACGCAAGGGAAGAAAGGCGACGCAAGGGAAAGCAGGAGCGGTAAGAAAGGCGACGCAAGGGAAGAAAGGCAATGCAAGGGAAAGCAGGAAAGGGAAGAAAGGCGAAGCAAGGGAAGCAAGGCGACGCAAGGGAAAGCAAGAACAGGAAGAAAGGCGACGCACGGGAAAGCAGGAACGAGAAGAAAGGCGACGCAAGGTAAAGCAGGAATGGAAAGAAAAGCGACGCAAGGGAAGAAAGGCGACGCAGGGGAAGAAAGGCGACGCGAGGGAAAGCAGGAGCGGTAAGAAAGGCGACGCAAGGGAAGAAAGGCAACGCAAGGGAAAGCAGGAAAGGGAAGAAAGGCGACGCAATGGAAGCAAGGCGACGCAAGGGAAAGCAAGAACAGGAAGAAAGGCGACGCACGGGAAAGCAGGAACGAGAAGAAAGGCGACGCAAGGTAAAGCAGGAACGGAAAGAAAAGCGACGCAAGGGAAGAAAGGCGACGCAGGGGAAGAAAGGCGACGCGAGGGAAAGCAAGAATGGTAAGAAAGGCGACGCGAGGGAAAGCAGGAATGGCAAGAAAGGCGACGCAAGGGAAAGCAGGAAAGGGAAGAAAGGCAACGGAAGGGAAAGCAGAAACGAGAAGAAAGGCGACGCGCGGAAAGAAAGTCGACGCAAGGCAAAGTAGGAACGGGAAGAAAAGCGATGCAAGGGAAGATGGGCGACGCAAGCGAAATCAGGAATGGTAAGAAAGGCGACGGAAGGGTAGAAAGGCGACGCAAGGGAAAGCAGGAATGTTAAGAAAGGCGACGCAAGGGAAGAAAGGCGATGCAAGGGAAGAAAGGCGACACAAGGGAGGCCAGGCGACGCAAGGGAAAGCAGGAACAGAAAGAAAGGCGACGCACGGGAAAGCAGGATCGAGAAGAATGGCGGTGCAAGGGAATGCAGGAACGGTAAGAAAGGCGACGCAAGGGAAGAAAGGCGACGCAGGGGAAGAAAGGCGATGCGAGGGAAAGCAGGAACAGGAAGAAAGGCGACGCACGGGAAAGCAGGAACAGGAAGAAAGGCGACGCTCTGGAAAGCAGGAACGAGAAGAAAGGCGACGCAAGGGAATGCAGGAACGGTAAGAAAGGCGACGCAAGGGAAGAAAGGCGACGCAGGGGAAGAAAGGCGATGCGAGGGAAAGCAGGAATGGTAAGAAAGGCGATGCAAGGGAATGAAATGCGACGCAAGGGAAAGCAGGAATGGGAAGAAAGGCTACGCAAGGGACGAAAGGCGATGCAAGGGAAGAAAGGCGATGCAAGGGAAAGCAGAAATGGTAAGAAAGGCGGCGCAAGGGAAGAAAGGCAACGCAAGAGAAGAAAGGCGACGGAAGGGAACGCACGAACGGGAAGAAAGGCGACGGAAGGGAAGAAAGGCGACGCGAGGGAAAGGAGGAACGGGAAGAAATGCGATGCAAGGGAAGAAAGGCGACGCAAGGGAAGAATGGCGACACAGGGGAAAGCAGGAACAGGAAGAAAGGCGTGGCAAGGGAAAGCAGGGCGACGCAAGAGAATGCAGAAACGGGAAGTAAGGCGTCGGAAGGGAAAGCAGGAACGAGAAGAAAGGCGAAGCAAGGTTAAGCAGGAACGGGAAGAAAGGCGATGCAAGGGAAAGGAGGAACGGTAAGAAAGGCGACGCAAGGAAAGAAAGGCGACGCAAGGGAAAGCAGGAACGAGAAGAAAGGCGACGCAAGGGAAGAAAGGCGACGCAAGGGAAGATACGCAACGCAAGGTAAAGCAGGAATGGTAAGAAAGGCGACGGAAGGGTAGAAAGGCGACACACGGAAAGCAGGAATGGGAAGTAAGGCGACGCAAGGAAAGAAAGGCGATGCAAGGGAAAGTAGGAAAGGGAAGAAAGGAGATGAATAGGAAGAAAGCTGACGCAAGGGAAAGCAGGAACGGGAGGAAAGGTGACGGAAGGGAAAGCAGAAACGGTAAGAAAGGCTACGCAGGGAAAGAAAGGCGACGCAAGGGAAGAAAGGCGACGCACGGAAAGCAGGAAAGGGAAGAAAGGCAACGCAAGGGAAAGCAGGAACGAGAAGAAAGGCGACGCAAGGGAAGATAGGCGACGCAAGGGAAAGCAGGAATGGTAAGAAAGGCGACGGAAGGGTAAGAAATGCGACACAAGGGAAAGCAGGAATGGTAAGAAAGGCGACGCTAGGGAAGAAAGGCGATGCAAGGGAAGAAAGGCGACACAAGGGAGGCCAGGCGACGCAAGGGAAAGCAGGAACAGGAAGAAAGGCGACGCACGGGAAAGCAGGAACGAGAAGAAATGCGAATCAAGGGAATGCAGGAACGGTAAGAAAGGCGATGCAATGGAAGAAAGGCGACGCAGTGGTAGAAAGGCGACGCGAGGGAAAGCAGGAATGGTAAGAAAGGCGATGCAAGGGTATGAAATGCGACGCAAGGGAAAGCAGGAATGGGAAGCAAGGCGACGCAAGGGAAGAAAGGCGATGCAAGGGAAGAAAGGCGACGCAAGGGAAGAAAGGCGATGCAAGGGAAGCAAGGCGACGCAAGGGTAATCAGGAAGGGGAAGAAAGGCGACGCAAGGGAAGAAAGGCGATGCAAGGGAAAGCAGAAATGGGAAATAAGGCTTCGGAAGGGGAAGCAGGAACGAGAAGAAAGCCGAAGCAAGGGTAAGCAGGAATGGTAAGAAAGGCGACGCAAGGGTAGAGAGGCGAGGCAAGGGTAGGCAGGAATGGGAAGAAAGGCGACGCATGGAAAGAATGGCGACGCTAGAGAAAGCAGAAACGGGAAGTAAGGCGTCGGAAGGGAAAGCAGGAACGAGTAGAAAGGCGAAGCAAGGGTAAGCAGGAACGTGAACAAAGGCGGCGCACGGAAAGAAAGTCGAAGCAAGGGAAAGTAGGAACGGAAAGAAAGGCGATGCAAGGGAAGATAGGCGACGCAAGCGAAATCAGGAATGGTAAGAAAGGCGACGGAAGGGTAGAAAGGCGGCGCAAGGGAAAGCAGGAACGGGAAGAAAGGAGATGCATGGGAAGAAAGCTGACGCAAGGGAAAGCAGGAACGGGAGGAAAGGCGACGCAAGGGAAAGCAGGAACAAGAAGAAAGGTGACGCAAAGGAAAGCAGTAGCGGTATCAAAGGCGACGCAAGGGAAGAAAGGCGACGCAAGGGAAGAAAGGCGACGCAAGGGAAAGCAGGAGCGGTAAGAAAGGCGACGCAAGGGAAGAAAGGCGACGCAAGGGAAAGCAGGAAAGGGAAGAAAGGCGAAGCAAGGGGAGAAATGCGACGCAAGGGAAGAAAGGCGACGCAATGGAAGCAAGGCGACGCAAGGGAAAGCAAGAACAGGAAGAAAGACGACGCACGGGAAAGCAGGAACGAGAAGAAAGGCGACGCAAGGTAAAGCAGGAACGGAAAGAAAAGCGACGCTAGGGAAGAAAGGCGACGCAGGGGATGAAAGGCGACGCGAGGGAAAGCAAGAATGGTAAGAAAGGCGACGCGAGGTAAAGCAGGAATGGTAAGAAAGGCGACGCAAGGGAAAGCAGGAAAGGGAAGAAAGGCAACGCAAGGGAAAGCAGGAACGAGAAGAAAGGCGACGCGCGGAAAGAAAGTCGACGCAAGGCAAAGTAGGTACGGGAAGAAAGGCGATGCAAGGGAAGATAGGCGACGCAAGCGAAATCAGGAATGGTAAGAAAGGCGACGGAAGGGTAGAAATGCGACGCAAGGGAGAGCAGGAATGGTAAGAAAGGCGACGCAAGGGAAGAAAGGCGATGCAGGGGAAGAAAGGCGACACAAGGGAGGCCAGGCGACGCAAGGAAAAGCAGGAACAGGAAGAAAGGCGACGCACGGGAAAGCAGGATCGAGAAGAAAGGCGACGCAAGGGAATGCAGGAACGGTAAGAATGGCGACGCAAGGGAAGAAAGGCGACGCAAGGGAAGAAAGGCGACGCAAGGGAAAGCAGGAATGGTAAGAAAGGCGATGCAAGGGTATGAAATGCGACGCAAGGGAAAGCAGGAATGGGAAGAAAGGCGACGCAAGGGAAGAAAGGCGAAGCAAGGGACGAAAGGCGATGCAAGGGAAGCAAGGCGACGCAAGGGTAATCAGGAAGGGGAAGAAAGGCGACGCAAGGGAAGAAAGGCGACGCAAGGGATATCAGGAACGGGAGGAAAGGCGATGCTAGGGAAAGCAGGAATGGTAAGAAAGGCGACGGAAGGGTAGAAAGGCGTCGCAAGGGAAAGCAGGAATGGTAAGAAAGGCGACGCAAGGGAAGAAAGGCGATGCAAGGGAAGACAGGAGACGCAAGGAAGGCCAGGCGACGCAAGCGAAATCAGGAACAGGAAGAAAGGCCACGCAAGGGAAGAAAGGCGACGCAAGGGAACACACGAACAGGAAGAAAGGCGACGGAAAGGAAGAAAGGCGATGCAAGGGAAAGGAGGAACGGGAAGAAAGCGACGCAAGAGAAAGCAGGAACGGGAAGAAATGCGATGCAAGGGAAGAAAGGCGACGCAGGGGAAGAAAGGCGACGCACGGGAAAGCAGGAACGGGAAGAAAGGCGTGGCAAGGGAAAGCAGGAACGGGAAGAAAGGCAAAGCAAGAGAAGAAAGTCGAAGCAAGGGAAGGCAGGATCTGCAAGAAAGGTGACGCATGGAAAGAAAGGCGATGCAAGGGAAAGTAGGAAAGGGAAGAAAGGAGATGCACGGGAAGAAAGCTGAAGCAAGGGAAAGCTGGAACGGGAGGAAAGGTGACGCAAGGGAAAGCAGGAACGGTAAGAAAAGCGTCGCAAGGGATCGCAGGAATGAGAAGAAAGGCGACGCAAGGAATGAAAGGAGATGCAAGGGAAAGTAGGAAAGGGAAGAAAGGAGACACAAGGGAAGAAAGGCGGCGCAAGGGAAAGCAGGAACGGGAAGAAAGGAGATGCATGGGAAGAAAGCTGACGCAAGGGAAAGCAGGAACGGGAGGAAAGGCGACACAAGGGAAAGCAGGAACGAGAAGAAAGGTGACGCAAGGGAATGCAGGAACGGTAAGAAAGGCGATGCAAGGGAAGAAAGGCGACGCAAGGGAACAAAGGCGATGCAAGGTAAGCAAGGCGACGCAAGAGAAATCAGGATGGGGAAGAAAGGCAACGCAAGGGAAGAAAGGCGATGCAAGGGAAAGCAGAAATGGGAAATAAGGCTTCGGAAGGGAAAGCAGGAACGAGAAGAAAGGCGAAGCAAGGGTAAGCAGGAATGGTAAGAAAGGCGACGCAAGGGTAGAGAGGCGATGCAAGGGAATGCTGGAATGGGAAGAAAGGCGACGCAAGGGAAAGCAGGAACGGGAAGAAAGGAGATGCATGGGAAGAAAGCTGACGCTAGGGAAAGCAGGAACGGGAGGAAAGGCGACGCATGGGAAAGCAGGAACGAGAAGGAAGGTGACGCAAGGGAAAGCAGGATCGAGAAGAAAGGCGATGCAAGGGAATGCAGGAACGGTAAGAAAGGCGACGCAAGGGAAGAAAGGCGACGCAGGGGAAGAAAGGCGATGCGAGGGAAAGCAGGAACAGGAAGAAAGGCGACGCACGGGAAAGCAGGAACAGGAAGAAAGGCGACGCTCTTGAAAGCAGGAACGAGAAGAAAGGCGACGCGAGGGAATGCAGGAACGGTAAGAAAGGCGACGCAAGGGAAGAAAGGCGACGCAAGGGAAAGCAGGAATGGGACGAAAGGCGATGCAAGGGACGAAAGGCGATGCAAGGGAAGAAAGGCGCTGCAAGGGAATGCTGGAATGGTAAGAAAGGCTACGCAAGGGAAGAAAGGCGACGCAAGGGAAAGCAGAAATGGTAAGAAAGGCGGCGCAAGGGAAGAAAGGCAACGCAAGAGAAGAAAGGCGACGGAAGGGAATGGCACGAAAGGGAAGAAAGGCGACGGAAGGGAAGAAAGGCGATGCAAGGGAAAGGAGAAACGGGAAGAAATGCGACGCAAGGAAGAATGGCGACACACGGGAAAGCAGGAACAGGAAGAAAGGCGTGGCAAGGGAAAGCAGGAACGGGAAGAAAGGCGATGCAAGGGAAAGGAGGAACGGTAAGAAAGGTGATGCAAGGAAAGAAAGGCTACGCAAGCGAAGAAAGGCGACGCAAGGGAAAGCAGGAACTGGAAGAAAGGCGAAGCAAGGGAAGGAAGTTGAAGCAAGGGAAAGTAGGAACGGGAAGAAAGACGACGCAAGGGATGGCAGGAAGGAGAAGAAAGGCGACGCAAGGAAAGAAAGGCGACGCAAGGGAAAGCAGGAACGAGAAGAAAGGCGACGCAAGAGAGGAAAGGCGACGCAAGGGAAGATACGCAATGCAAGGTAAAGCAGGAATGGTAAGAAAGGTGACGGAAGGGTAGAAAGGCGACGCACGGAAAGCAGGAATGGGAAGAAAGGCGACGCAAGGGAAAGAGAGGCGATGCAAGGGAAAGTAGGAAAGGGAAGAAAGGAGATGAATGGGAAGAAAGCTGACGCAAGGGAAAGCAGGAACGAGAAGAAAGGCGGCGCGCGGAAAGAAAGTCGACGCAAGGGAAAGTAGGAATGGGAAGAAAGGCGACCGAAGGGAAGATAGGCGACGCAAGGGAAAGCAGGAATGGTAAGAAAGGCGACGGAAGGGTAAGAAATGCGACACAAGGGAAAGCAGGAATGGTAAGAAAGGCGACGCAAGGGAAGAAAGGCGATGCAAGGGAAGAAATGCGACGCAAGGGAGGCCAGGCGACGCAAGGGAAAGCAGGAACAGGAAGACAGGCGACGCACGGGAAAGCAGGAACGAGAAGAAATGCGACGCAAGGGAATGCAGGAAAGGTAAGAAAGGCGACGCAAGGGAAGAAAGGCGACGCAAGGGAAGAAAGGCGACGCGAGGGAAAGCAGGAATGGTAAGAAAGGCGATGCAAGGGTATGAAATGCGACGCAAGGGAAAGCAGGAATGGTAAGAAAGGCGACGCAAGGGAAGAAAGGCGAAGCAAGGGAAGAAAGGCGATGCAAGGGAAGCAAGGCGACGCAAGGGTAATCAGGAAGGGGAAGAAAGGCGACGCAAGGGAAGAAAGGCGACGCAAGGGAAAGCAGAAATGGTAAGAAAGGCGACGGAAGGGTAGAAAGGCGACGCAAGGGAAAGCAGGAATGGTAAGAAAGGCGACGCAAGGGAAGAAAGGCGATGCACGGGAAGACAGGAGACGCAAGGAAGGCCAGGCGACGCAAGCGAAATCAGGAACAGGAAGAAAGGCGACGCAAGGGAAGAAAGGCGACGCAAGGGAACGCACGAACAGGAAGAAAGGCGACGGAAGGGAAGAAAGGCGATGCAAGGGAAAGGAGGAACGGGAAGACAGGCGACGCAAGAGAAAGCAGGAACGGGAAGAAATGCGATGCAAGGGAAGAAAGGCGACGCAGGGGAAGAAAGGCGACGCAAGGGAAAGCAGGAACGGGAAGAAAGGCGTGGCAAGGGAAAGCAGGAACGGGAAGAAAGGCAAAGCAAGGGAAGAAAGTCGAAGCAAGGGAAGGCAGGATCTGCAAGAAAGGTGACGCATGGAAAGAAAGGCGATGCAAGGGAAAGTAGGAAAGGGAAGAATGGAGATGCACGGGAAGAAAGCTGACGCAAGGGAAAGCTGGAACGGTAAGAAAAGCGTCGCAAGGGATCGCAGGAACGAGAAGAAAGGCGACGCAAGGAATGAAAGGAGATGCAAGGCAAAGTAGGAAAGGGAAGAAAGGACACGCTAGGGAAGAAAGGCGGTGCAAGGGAAAGCAGAAACGGGAAGAATGGAGATGCATGGGAAGAAAGCTGACGCAAGGGAAAGCAGGAACGGGAGGAAAGGCGACACAAGGGAAGAAAGGCGACGCAAGGGAACAAAGGCGATGCAAGGTAAGCAAGGCGACGCAAGGGAAATCAGGAAGGGGAAGAAAGGCGACGCAAGGGAAGAAAGGCGATGCAAGGGAAAGCAGAAATGGGAAATAAGGCTTCGGAAGGGAAAGCAGGAACGTGAAGAAAGGCGAAGCAAGGGTAAGCAGGAATGGTAAGAAAGGCGACGCAAGGGTAGAGAGGCGATGCAAGGGAATGCTGGAATGGGAAGAAAGGCGACGCAAGGGAAAGCAGGAACGGGAAGAAAGGAGATGCATGGGAAGAAAGATGACGCTAGGTAAAGCAGGAACGGGAGGAAAGGCGACGCATGGGAAAGCAGGAACGAGAAGAAAGGTGACGCAAGGGAATGCAGGAACGGTAAGAAAGGCGACGCAAGGGAAGAAAGGCGACGCAAGGGAAGAAAGGCGACGCAGGGGAAGGAAGGCGATGCGAGGGAAAGCAAGAATGGTAAGAAAGGCGACGCGAGGGAAAGCAGGAATGGTAAGAAAGGCGACGCAAGGGAAAGCAGGAAAGGGAAGAAAGGCAACGGAAGGGAAAGCAGGAACGAGAAGAAAGGCGACGCGCGGAAAGAAAGTCGACGCAAGGCAAAGTAGGAACGGGAAGAAAGGCGATGCAAGGGAAGATAGGCGACGCAAGCGAAATCAGGAATGGTAAGAAAGGCGACGGAAGGGTAGAAAGGCGACGCAAGGGAAAGCAGGAATGGTAAGAAAGGCGACGCAAGGGAAGAAAGGCGACGCAAGGGAAGAAAGGCGACACAAGGGAGGCCAGGCGACGCAAGGGAAAGCAGGAACAGGAGGAAAGGCGACGCACGGGAAAGCAGGATCGAGAAGAAAGGCGATGCAAGGGAATGCAGGAACGGTAAGAAAGGCGACGCAAGGGTAGAAAGGCGACGCAGGGGAAGAAAGGCGATGCGAGGGAAAGCAGGAACAGGAAGAAAGGCGACGCACGGGAAAGCAGGAACAGGAAGAAAGGCGACGCTCTGGAAAGCAGGAACGAGAAGAAAGGCGACGCAAGGGAATGCAGGAACGGTAAGAAAGGCGACGCAAGGGAAGAAAGGCGACGCAGGGGAAGAAAGGCGACGCGAGGGAAAGCAGGAATGGTAAGAAAGGCGACGGAAGGGAATGAAACGCGACGCAAGGGAAAGCAGGAATGGGAAGAAAGGCGATGCAAGGGACGAAAGGCGATGCAAGGGAAGAAAGGCGATGCAAGGGAATGCTGGAATGGTAAGAAAAGCGACGCAAGGGAAGAAAGGCGACGCAAGGGAAAGCAGAAATGGTAAGAAAGGCGGCGCAAGGGAAGAAAGGCAACGCAAGAGAAGAAAGGCGACGGAAGGGAATGGCACGAACGGGAAGAAAGGCGACGGAAGGGAAGAAAGGCGATGCAAGGGAAAGGAGGAACGGGAAGAAATGCGATGCAAGGGAAGAAAGGCGACGCAAGGGAAGAATGGCGACACACGGGAAAGCAGGAACGGGAAGAAAGGCGTGGCAAGGGAAAGCAGGGCGACGCAAGAGAATGCATAAACGGGAAGTAAGGCGTCGGAAGGGAAAGCAGGAACGAGAAGAAAGGCGAAGCAAGGTTAAGCAGGAACGGGAAGAAAGGCGATGCAAGGGAAAGGAGGAACGGTAAGAAAGGCGATGCAAGGAAAGAAAGGCTTCGCAAGCGAAGAAAGGCGACGCAAGGAAAAGCAGGAACTGGAAGAAAGGCGAAGCATGGGAAGGAAGTTGAAGCAAGGGAAAGTAGGAACGGGAAGAAAGACGACGCAAGGGATGGCAGGAAGGAGAAGAAAGGCGACGCAAGGAAAGAAAGGCGACGCAAGGGAAGAAAGGCGACGCAAGGGAAGATACGCAATGCAAGGTAAAGCAGGAATGGTAAGAAAGGTGACGGAAGGGTAGAAAGGCGACGCACGGAAAGCAGGAATGGGAAGAAAGGCGACGCAAGGAAAGAAAGGCGATGCAAGGGAAAGTAGGAAAGGGAAGAAAGGAGATGCACGGGAAGAAAGCTGAAGCAAGGGAAAGCTGGAACGGGAGGAAAGGTGACGCAAGGGAAAGCAGGAACGGTAAGAAAAGCGTCGCAAGGGATCGCAGGAATGAGAAGAAAGGCGACGCAAGGAATGAAAGGAGATGCAAGGGAAAGTAGGAAAGGGAAGAAAGGAGACACAAGGGAAGAAAGGCGGCGCAAGGGAAAGCAGGAACGGGAAGAAAGGAGATGCATGGGAAGAAAGCTGACGCAAGGGAAAGCAGGAACGGGAGGAAAGGCGACACAAGGGAAAGCAGGAACGAGAAGAAAGGTGACGCAAGGGAATGCAGGAACGGTAAGAAAGGCGATGCAAGGGAAGAAAGGCGACGCAAGGGAACAAAGGCGATGCAAGGTAAGCAAGGCGACGCAAGAGAAATCAGGATGGGGAAGAAAGGCAACGCAAGGGAAGAAAGGCGATGCAAGGGAAAGCAGAAATGGGAAATAAGGCTTCGGAAGGGAAAGCAGGAACGAGAAGAAAGGCGAAGCAAGGGTAAGCAGGAATGGTAAGAAAGGCGACGCAAGGGTAGAGAGGCGATGCAAGGGAATGCTGGAATGGGAAGAAAGGCGACGCAAGGGAAAGCAGGAACGGGAAGAAAGGAGATGCATGGGAAGAAAGCTGACGCTAGGGAAAGCAGGAACGGGAGGAAAGGCGACGCATGGGAAAGCAGGAACGAGAAGGAAGGTGACGCAAGGGAAAGCAGGATCGAGAAGAAAGGCGATGCAAGGGAATGCAGGAACGGTAAGAAAGGCGACGCAAGGGAAGAAAGGCGACGCAGGGGAAGAAAGGCGATGCGAGGGAAAGCAGGAACAGGAAGAAAGGCGACGCACGGGAAAGCAGGAACAGGAAGAAAGGCGACGCTCTTGAAAGCAGGAACGAGAAGAAAGGCGACGCGAGGGAATGCAGGAACGGTAAGAAAGGCGACGCAAGGGAAGAAAGGCGACGCAAGGGAAAGCAGGAATGGGACGAAAGGCGATGCAAGGGACGAAAGGCGATGCAAGGGAAGAAAGGCGCTGCAAGGGAATGCTGGAATGGTAAGAAAGGCTACGCAAGGGAAGAAAGGCGACGCAAGGGAAAGCAGAAATGGTAAGAAAGGCGGCGCAAGGGAAGAAAGGCAACGCAAGAGAAGAAAGGCGACGGAAGGGAATGGCACGAAAGGGAAGAAAGGCGACGGAAGGGAAGAAAGGCGATGCAAGGGAAAGGAGAAACGGGAAGAAATGCGACGCAAGGAAGAATGGCGACACACGGGAAAGCAGGAACAGGAAGAAAGGCGTGGCAAGGGAAAGCAGGAACGGGAAGAAAGGCGATGCAAGGGAAAGGAGGAACGGTAAGAAAGGTGATGCAAGGAAAGAAAGGCTACGCAAGCGAAGAAAGGCGACGCAAGGGAAAGCAGGAACTGGAAGAAAGGCGAAGCAAGGGAAGGAAGTTGAAGCAAGGGAAAGTAGGAACG
This sequence comes from Lophura swinhoii, assembly GCA_030408155.1. Lineage (NCBI taxonomy): Eukaryota > Metazoa > Chordata > Aves > Galliformes > Phasianidae > Lophura > Lophura swinhoii. The sequence goes on along the minus strand of JASCYN010000150.1, from coordinate 9,854,494 downwards.
GGAAGAAAGACGACGCAAGGGATGGCAGGAAGGAGAAGAAAGGCGACGCAAGGAAAGAAAGGCGACGCAAGGGAAAGCAGGAACGAGAAGAAAGGCGACGCAAGAGAGGAAAGGCGACGCAAGGGAAGATACGCAATGCAAGGTAAAGCAGGAATGGTAAGAAAGGTGACGGAAGGGTAGAAAGGCGACGCACGGAAAGCAGGAATGGGAAGAAAGGCGACGCAAGGGAAAGAGAGGCGATGCAAGGGAAAGTAGGAAAGGGAAGAAAGGAGATGAATGGGAAGAAAGCTGACGCAAGGGAAAGCAGGAACGAGAAGAAAGGCGGCGCGCGGAAAGAAAGTCGACGCAAGGGAAAGTAGGAATGGGAAGAAAGGCGACCGAAGGGAAGATAGGCGACGCAAGGGAAAGCAGGAATGGTAAGAAAGGCGACGGAAGGGTAAGAAATGCGACACAAGGGAAAGCAGGAATGGTAAGAAAGGCGACGCAAGGGAAGAAAGGCGATGCAAGGGAAGAAATGCGACGCAAGGGAGGCCAGGCGACGCAAGGGAAAGCAGGAACAGGAAGACAGGCGACGCACGGGAAAGCAGGAACGAGAAGAAATGCGACGCAAGGGAATGCAGGAAAGGTAAGAAAGGCGACGCAAGGGAAGAAAGGCGACGCAAGGGAAGAAAGGCGACGCGAGGGAAAGCAGGAATGGTAAGAAAGGCGATGCAAGGGTATGAAATGCGACGCAAGGGAAAGCAGGAATGGTAAGAAAGGCGACGCAAGGGAAGAAAGGCGAAGCAAGGGAAGAAAGGCGATGCAAGGGAAGCAAGGCGACGCAAGGGTAATCAGGAAGGGGAAGAAAGGCGACGCAAGGGAAGAAAGGCGACGCAAGGGAAAGCAGAAATGGTAAGAAAGGCGACGGAAGGGTAGAAAGGCGACGCAAGGGAAAGCAGGAATGGTAAGAAAGGCGACGCAAGGGAAGAAAGGCGATGCACGGGAAGACAGGAGACGCAAGGAAGGCCAGGCGACGCAAGCAAAATCAGGAACAGGAAGAAAGGCGACGCAAGGGAAGAAAGGCGACGCAAGGGAACGCACGAACAGGAAGAAAGGCGACGGAAGGGAAGAAAGGCGATGCAAGGGAAAGGAGGAACGGGAAGACAGGCGACGCAAGAGAAAGCAGGAACGGGAAGAAATGCGATGCAAGGGAAGAAAGGCGACGCAGGGGAAGAAAGGCGACGCAAGGGAAAGCAGGAACGGGAAGAAAGGCGTGGCAAGGGAAAGCAGGAACGGGAAGAAAGGCAAAGCAAGGGAAGAAAGTCGAAGCAAGGGAAGGCAGGATCTGCAAGAAAGGTGACGCATGGAAAGAAAGGCGATGCAAGGGAAAGTAGGAAAGGGAAGAATGGAGATGCACGGGAAGAAAGCTGACGCAAGGGAAAGCTGGAACGGTAAGAAAAGCGTCGCAAGGGATCGCAGGAACGAGAAGAAAGGCGACGCAAGGAATGAAAGGAGATGCAAGGCAAAGTAGGAAAGGGAAGAAAGGACACGCTAGGGAAGAAAGGCGGTGCAAGGGAAAGCAGAAACGGGAAGAATGGAGATGCATGGGAAGAAAGCTGACGCAAGGGAAAGCAGGAACGGGAGGAAAGGCGACACAAGGGAAGAAAGGCGACGCAAGGGAACAAAGGCGATGCAAGGTAAGCAAGGCGACGCAAGGGAAATCAGGAAGGGGAAGAAAGGCGACGCAAGGGAAGAAAGGCGATGCAAGGGAAAGCAGAAATGGGAAATAAGGCTTCGGAAGGGAAAGCAGGAACGTGAAGAAAGGCGAAGCAAGGGTAAGCAGGAATGGTAAGAAAGGCGACGCAAGGGTAGAGAGGCGATGCAAGGGAATGCTGGAATGGGAAGAAAGGCGACGCAAGGGAAAGCAGGAACGGGAAGAAAGGAGATGCATGGGAAGAAAGATGACGCTAGGTAAAGCAGGAACGGGAGGAAAGGCGACGCATGGGAAAGCAGGAACGAGAAGAAAGGTGACGCAAGGGAAAGCAGGAACGGTAAGAAAGGCGACGCAAGGGAAGAAAGGCGACGCAAGGGAAGAAAGGCGACGCAGGGGAAGGAAGGCGATGCGAGGGAAAGCAAGAATGGTAAGAAAGGCGACGCGAGGGAAAGCAGGAATGGTAAGAAAGGCGACGCAAGGGAAAGCAGGAAAGGGAAGAAAGGCAACGGAAGGGAAAGCAGGAACGAGAAGAAAGGCGACGCGCGGAAAGAAAGTCGACGCAAGGCAAAGTAGGAACGGGAAGAAAGGCGATGCAAGGGAAGATAGGCGACGCAAGCGAAATCAGGAATGGTAAGAAAGGCGACGGAAGGGTAGAAAGGCGACGCAAGGGAAAGCAGGAATGGTAAGAAAGGCGACGCAAGGGAAGAAAGGCGACGCAAGGGAAGAAAGGCGACACAAGGGAGGCCAGGCGACGCAAGGGAAAGCAGGAACAGGAGGAAAGGCGACGCACGGGAAAGCAGGATCGAGAAGAAAGGCGATGCAAGGGAATGCAGGAACGGTAAGAAAGGCGACGCAAGGGTAGAAAGGCGACGCAGGGGAAGAAAGGCGATGCGAGGGAAAGCAGGAACAGGAAGAAAGGCGACGCACGGGAAAGCAGGAACAGGAAGAAAGGCGACGCTCTGGAAAGCAGGAACGAGAAGAAAGGCGACGCAAGGGAATGCAGGAACGGTAAGAAAGGCGACGCAAGGGAAGAAAGGCGACGCAGGGGAAGAAAGGCGACGCGAGGGAAAGCAGGAATGGTAAGAAAGGCGACGGAAGGGAATGAAATGCGACGCAAGGGAAAGCAGGAATGGGAAGAAAGGCGATGCAAGGGACGAAAGGCGATGCAAGGGAAGAAAGGCGATGCAAGGGAATGCTGGAATGGTAAGAAAAGCGACGCAAGGGAAGAAAGGCGACGCAAGGGAAAGCAGAAATGGTAAGAAAGGCGGCGCAAGGGAAGAAAGGCAACGCAAGAGAAGAAAGGCGACGGAAGGGAATGGCACGAACGGGAAGAAAGGCGACGGAAGGGAAGAAAGGCGATGCAAGGGAAAGGAGGAACGGGAAGAAATGCGATGCAAGGGAAGAAAGGCGAAGCAAGGGAAGAATGGCGACACACGGGAAAGCAGGAACGGGAAGAAAGGCGTGGCAAGGGAAAGCAGGGCGACGCAAGAGAATGCATAAACGGGAAGTAAGGCGTCGGAAGGGAAAGCAGGAACGAGAAGAAAGGCGAAGCAAGGTTAAGCAGGAACGGGAAGAAAGGCGATGCAAGGGAAAGGAGGAACGGTAAGAAAGGCGATGCAAGGAAAGAAAGGCTTCGCAAGCGAAGAAAGGCGACGCAAGGAAAAGCAGGAACTGGAAGAAAGGCGAAGCATGGGAAGGAAGTTGAAGCAAGGGAAAGTAGGAACGGGAAGAAAGACGACGCAAGGGATGGCAGGAAGGAGAAGAAAGGCGACGCAAGGAAAGAAAGGCGACGCAAGGGAAGAAAGGCGACGCAAGGGAAGATACGCAATGCAAGGTAAAGCAGGAATGGTAAGAAAGGTGACGGAAGGGTAGAAAGGCGACGCACGGAAAGCAGGAATGGGAAGAAAGGCGACGCAAGGAAAGAAAGGCGATGCAAGGGAAAGTAGGAAAGGGAAGAAAGGAGATGAATGGGAAGAAAGCTGACGCAAGGGAAAGCAGGAACGAGAAGAAAGGCGACGCGCGGAAAGAAAGTCGATGCAAGGGAAAGTAGGAATGGGAAGAAAGGCGACCGAAGGGAAGATAGGCGACACAAGGGAAAGCAGGAATGGTAAGAAAGGCGACGGAAGGGTAAGAAATGCGACACAAGGGAAAGCAGGAATGGTAAGAAAGGCGACGCAAGGGAAGAAAGGCGACGCAAGGGAAGAAAGGCGACGCAAGGGAACGCACGGACAGGAAGAAAGGCGACGGAAGGGAAGAAAGGCGATGCAAGGGAAAGGAGGAACGGGAAGACAGGCGACGCAAGAGAAAGCAGGAACGGGAAGAAATGCGATGCAAGGGAAGAAAGGCGACGCAGGGGAAGAAAGGCGACGCAAGGGAAAGCAGGAACGGGAAGAAAGGCGTGGCACGGGAAAGCAGGAACGGGAAGAAAGGCAACGCAAGGGAAGAAAGTCGAAGCAAGGGAAGGCAGGATCTGCAAGAAAGGTGACGCATGGAAAGAAAGGCGATGCAAGGGAAAGTAGGAAAGGGAAGAATGGAGATGCACGGGAAGAAAGCTGACGCAAGGGAAAGCTGGAACGGTAAGAAAAGCGTCGCAAGGGATCGCAGGAACGAGAAGAAAGGCGACGCAAGGAATGAAAGGAGATGCAAGGGAAAGTAGGAAAGGGAAGAAAGGAGACGCAAGGGAAGAAAGGCGGCGCAAGGGAAAGCAGAAACGGGAAGAATGGAGGTGCATGGGAAGAAAGCTGACGCAAGGGAAAGCAGGAACGGGAGGAAAGGCGACGCAAGGGAAAGCAGGAACGAGAAGAAAGGTGACGCAAGGGAATGCAGGAACGGTAAGAAAGGCGATGCAAGGGAAGAAAGGCGACGCAAGGGAACAAAGGCGATGCAAGGTAAGCAAGGCGACGCAAGGGAAATCAGGAAGGGGAAGAAAGGCAACGCAAGGGAAGAAAGGCGATGCAAGGGAAAGCAGAAATGGGAAATAAGGCTTCGGAAGGGAAAGCAGGAACGAGAAGAAAGGCGAAGCAAGGGTAAGCAGGAATGGTAAGAAAGGCGACGCAAGGGTAGAGAGGCGATGCAAGGGAATGCTGGAATGGGAAGAAAGGCGACGCAAGGGAAAGCAGGAACGGGAAGAAAGGAGATGCATGGGAAGAAAGCTGACGCTAGGGAAAGCAGGAACGGGAGGAAAGGCGACGCATGGGAAAGCAGGAACGAGAAGAAAGGTGACGCAAGGGAAAGCAGGAACGGTAAGAAAGGCGACGCAAGGGAAGGAAGGCGATGCAAGGGAAGAAAGGCGACACACGGGAAAGCAGGAACGGGAAGAAAGGCGTGGCAAGGGAAAGCAGGGCGACGCAAGAGAAAGCAGAAACGGGAAGTAAGGCGTCGGAAGGGAAAGCAGGAACGAGAAGAAAGGCGAAGCAAGGGTAAGCAGGAACGGGAAGAAAGGCGATGCAAGGGAAAGGAGGAACGGTAAGAAAGGCGTTGCAAGGGAAGAAAGGCTACGCAAGCGAAGAAAGGCGACGCAAGGGAAAGCAGGAACTGGAAGAAAGGCGACGCAAGGGAAGGAAGTTGAAGGAAGGGAAAGTAGGAACGGGAAGAAAGGCGACGCAAGGGATGGCAGGAAGGAGAAGAAAGGCGACGCAAGGAAAGAAAGGCGACGCAAGGGAAGAAAGGCGACGCACGGGAATGCTGGAAGGGGAAAAAAGGCGATGCAAGGGAAGAAAGGCGACGCAGGGGTAGAAAGGCGACGCAAGGGAAAGCAGGAACGGGAAGAAAGGCGTGGCAAGGGAAAGCAGGAACGGGAAGAAAGGCAACGCAAGGGAAGAAAGTCGAAGCAAGGGAAGGCAGGATCTGCAAGAAAGGTGACGCATGGAAAGAAAGGCGATGCAAGGGAAAGTAGGAAAGGGAAGAAAGGAGATGCACGGGAAGAAAGCTGATGCAAGGGAAAGCTGGAACGGGAGGAAAGGTGACGCAAGGGAAAGCAGGAACGGTAAGAAAGGCGATGCAAGGGAAGAAAGGCGACGCAAGGGAACAAAGACGATGCAAGGTAAGCATGGCGACGCAAGGGAAATCAGGAAGGGGAAGAAAGGCGACGCATGGGAAGAAAGGCGATGCAAGGGAAAGCAGAAATGGGAAATAAGGCTTCGGAAGGGGAAGCAGGAACGAGAAGAAAGGCGAAGCAAGGGTAAGCAGGAATGGGAAGAAAGGCGACGCAAGGGAAAGCAGGAACGGGAAGAAAGGAGATGCATGGGAGAAAGCTGACGCTAGGGAAAGCAGGAACGGGAGGAAAGGCGACGCATGGGAAAGCAGGAACGAGAAGAAAGGTGACGCAAGGGAAAGCAGGAACGGTAAGAAAGGCGACGCAAGGGAAGAAAGGCGACGCAAGGAAAGAAAGGCGATGCAAGGGAAAGTAGGAAAGGGAAGAAAGTAGACGCAAGGGAAGAAAGGCGATGCAAGGGAAAGCAGGAACGGGAGGAAAGGTGATGCAAGGGAAAGCAGGAACGGTAAGAAAGGCAACGCAAGGGAAGAAAGTCGAAGCAAGGGAAGGCAGGATCTGCAAGAAAGGTGACGCATGGAAAGAAAGGCGATGCAAGGGAAAGTAGGAAAGGGAAGAAAGGAGATGCACGGGAAGAAAGCTGACGCAAGGGAAAGCTGGAACGGGAGGAAAGGTGACGCAACGGAAAGCAGGAACAGGAAGAAAGGGGACGCAAGGGATCGCAGGAACGAGAAGAAAGGCGACGCAAGGAATGAAAGGCGATGCAAGGGAAGAAAGACGATGCAAGGGAAGAAAGGCGACGCAAGGGAAAGTAGGAAAGGGAAGAAAGGAGACGCAAGGGAAGAAAGGCGATGCAAGGGAAAGCAGGAACGGGAGGAAAGGCGTGGCACGGGAAAGCAGGAACGGGAAGAAAGGCAACGCAAGGGAAGAAAGTCGAAGCAAGGGAAGGCAGGATCTGCAAGAAAGGTGACGCATGGAAAGAAAGGCGATGCAAGGGAAAGTAGGAAAGGGAAGAATGGAGATGCACGGGAAGAAAGCTGACGCAAGGGAAAGCTGGAACGGTAAGAAAAGCGTCGCAAGGGATCGCAGGAACGAGAAGAAAGGCGACGCAAGGAATGAAAGGAGATGCAAGGGAAAGTAGGAAAGGGAAGAAAGGAGACGCAAGGGAAGAAAGGCGGCGCAAGGGAAAGCAGAAACGGGAAGAATGGAGATGCATGGGAAGAAAGCTGACGCAAGGGAAAGCAGGAACGGGAGGAAAGGCGACGCAAGGGAAAGCAGGAACGAGAAGAAAGGTGACGCAAGGGAATGCAGGAACGGTAAGAAAGGCGATGCAAGGGAAGAAAGGCGACGCAAGGGAACAAAGGCGATGCAAGGTAAGCAAGGCGACGCAAGGGAAATCAGGAAGGGGAAGAAAGGCAACGCAAGGGAAGAAAGGCGATGCAAGGGAAAGCAGAAATGGGAAATAAGGCTTCGGAAGGGAAAGCAGGAACGAGAAGAAAGGCGAAGCAAGGGTAAGCAGGAATGGTAAGAAAGGCGACGCAAGGGTAGAGAGGCGATGCAAGGGAATGCTGGAATGGGAAGAAAGGCGACGCAAGGGAAAGCAGGAACGGGAAGAAAGGCGATGCAAGGGAAAGGAGGAACGGTAAGAAAGGCGATGCAAGGGAAGAAAGGCTACGCAAGTGAAGAAAGGCGACGCAAGGGATCGCAGGAAGAAGAAGAAAGGCGATGCAAGGAAAGAAAGGCGACGCAAGGGAAGAAAGGCGACGCACGGAAATGCTGGAAGGGGAAAAAAGGCGATGCAAGGGAAGAAAGGAGACGCAGCAGAAGAAAGGCGTCGGAAGGGAAAGCAGGAACGGGAAGAAAGGCGTAGCAAGGGAAAGCAGGAAAGGGAAGAAAGGCGTGGCAAGGGAAAGCAGGGCGACGCATGAGAAAGCAGAAATGGGAAGTAAGGCGTCGGAGGGGAAAGCAGGAACGAGTAGAAAGGCGAAGCAAGGGTAAGCAGGAACGTGAACAAAGGCGGCGCACAGAAAGAAAGTCGAAGCAAGGGAAAGTAGGAACGGAAAGAAAGGCGACGCAAGGGATCGCAGGAACGAGAAGAAAGGCGACGCAAGGAATGAAAGGCGATGCAAGGGAAAGTAGGAAAGGGAAGAAAGGAGACACAAGGGAAGAAAGGCGGCGCAAGGGAAAGCAGAAACGGGAAGAAAGGAGATGCATAGGAAGAAAGCTGACGCAAGGGAAAGCAGGAACGGGAGGAAAGGCGACGCAAGAGAAGAAAGGAGACGCAAGGGAACGCACGAACGGGAAGAAAGGCGACGGAAGGGAAGAAAGGCGATGCAAGGGAAGAAAGACGATGCAAGGGAAGAAAGGCGACGCAAGGAAGGCCAGGCGACGCAAGGGAAAGCAGGAACAGGAAGAAAGGCGACGCAAGGGAAGAAAGGCGATGCAAGGGAAGAAAGGCGACGCAAGGGAAGAAAGGCGATGCATGGGAAGAAAGGCGATGCAAGGGAAGCAAGGCGACGCAAGGGAATTCAGGAACGAGAAGAAAGACGACGTAAGGGAAGAAAGACAACGCAAGAGAAGAAAGGCGACGCAAGGGAACGCATGAACGGGAAGAAAGGCGACGCAAGGGATGGCAGGAAGGAGAAGAAAGGCGACGCAAGGAAAGAAAGGCGACGCAAGGGAAGAAAGGCGACGCACGGGAATGCTGGAAGGGGAAAAAAGGCGATGCAAGGGAAGAAAGGCGACGCAGGGGAAGAAAGGTGACGCAAGGGAAAGCAGGAACGGGAAGAAAGGCGTGGCAAGGGAAAGCAGGAACGGGAAGAAAGGCAACGCAAGAAAAGAAAGTCGAAGCAAGGGAAGGCAGGATCTGCAAGAAAGGTGACGCATGGAAAGAAAGGCGATGCAAGGGAAAGTAGGAAAGGGAAGAAAGGAGATGCACGGGAAGAAAGCTGACGAAAAGGAAAAGCTGGAACGGGAGGAAAGGTGACGCAAGGGAAAGCAGGAACGGTAAGAAAGGCGATGCAAGGGAAGAAAGGCGACGCAAGGGAACAAAGACGATGCAAGGTATGCAAGGCGACGCAAGGGAAATCAGGAAGGGGAAGAAAGGCGACGCAAGGGAAGAAATGCGATGCAAGGGAAAGCAGAAATGGGAAATAAGGCTTCGGAAGGGAAAGCAGGAACGAGAAGAAAGGCGAAGCAAGGGTAAGCAGGAATGGTAAGAAAGGCGACGCAAGGGTAGAGAGGCGACGCAAGGGAATGCTGGAATGGGAAGAAAGGCGACGCAAGGGAAAGCAGGAACGGGAAGAAAGGAGATGCATGGGAAGAAAGCTGACGCTAGGGAAAGCAGGAACGGGAGGAAAGGCGACGCATGGGAAAGCAGGAACGAGAAGAAAGGTGACGCAAGGGAAAGCAGGAACGGTAAGAAAGGCGACGGAAGGGAAGAAAGGCGACGCAAGGAAAGAAAGGCGATGCAAGGGAAAGTAGGAAAGGGAAGAAAGTAGACGCAAGGGAAGAAAGGCGATGCAAGGGAAAGCAGGAACGGGAGGAAAGGTGATGCAAGGGAAAGGAGAAACGGTAAGAAAGGCTACGCAAGGGAAGAAAGGCGACGCAAGGGAAGAAAGGCGACGCACGGAAAGCAGGAAAGGGAAGAAAGGCAACGCAAGGGAAAGCAGGAAAGAAAAGAAAGGCGACGCGCGGAAAGAAAGTCGACGCAAGGGAAAGTAGGAACGGGAAGAAAGGCGACGCAAGAGAAGATAGGCGACGCAAGGGAAAGCAGGAATGGGAAGAAAGGCAACGGAAGGGTAAGAAATGCGACACAAGGGAAAGCAGGAATGGTTAGAAAGGCGACGCAAGGGAAGAAAGGCGAAGCAAGGGAAGAAAGGCGACGCAAGGGAAGGAAGGCGATGCAAGGGAAGAAAGGCGATACAAGGGAAGAAAGGCGATGCAAGGGAAAGCAGGAACGGGAAGAAAGGCGTGGCAAGGGAAAGCAGGAAAGGGAAGAAAGGCGGCGCAAGGGAAAGCAGAAACGGGAAGAAAGGAGATGCATGGGAAGAAAGCTGACGCAAGGGAAAGCAGGAACGGGAGGAAAGGCGACGCAAGAGAAGAAAGGCGACGCAAGGGAACGCACGAACGGGAAGAAAGGCGATGCAAGGGAAGAAAGGCGATGCAATGGAAGAACGGCGACGCAGGGAAAGAAAGGCGACGCACGGGAAAGCAGGAAGGGTAAAAAAGGCGATGCAAGGGCAGAAAGGCGACGCAGGGGAAGAAAGGCGACGCAAGGGAAAGCAGGAACGGGAAGAAAGGCGTGGCAAGGGAAAGCAGGAACGGTAAGAAAGGCAACGCAAGGGAAGAAAGTCGAAGCAAGGGAAGGCAAGATCTGCAAGAAAGGTGACGCATGGAATGAAAGGCGATGCAAGGGAAAGTAGGAAAGGGAAGAAAGGAGATGCACGGGAAGTAAGCTGACGCAAGGGAAAGCTGGAACGGGAGGAAAGGTGACACAAGGGAAAGCAGGAACAGGAAGAAAGGCGACGCAAGGGATCGCAGGAACGAGAAGAAAGGCGACGCAAGGAATGAAAGGCGATGCAAGGGAAGAAAGACGATGCAAGGCAAGAAAGGCGACGCAAGGAAGGCCAGGCGACGCAAGGGAAAGCAGGAACAGGAAGAAAGGCGACGCAAGAGAAGAAATGCGACGCAGGGGAAGAAAGGCGACGCGAGGGAAAGCGGGAATGGTAAGAAAGGCGATGCAAGGGTATAAAATGCGACGCAAGGGAAAGCAGGAACGGTAAGAAAGGCGACGCAAGGGGAGAAAGGCGACGCAAGGAAAGAAAGGCGATGCAAGGGAAAGTAGGAAAGGGAAGAAAGTAGACGCAAGGGAAGAAAGGCGATGCAAGGGAAAGCAGGAACGGGAGGAAAGGTGATGCAAGGGAAAGCAGAAACGGTAAGAAAGGCTACGCAAGGGAAGAAAGGCGACGCAAGGGAAGAAAGGCGACGCACGGAAAGCAGGAAAGGGAAGAAAGGCAACGCAAGGGAAAGCAGGAAAGAAAAGAAAGGCGACGCGCGGAAAGAAAGTCGACGCAAGGGAAAGTAGGAACGGGAAGAAAGGCGACGCAAGAGAAGATAGGCGACGCAAGGGAAAGCAGGAATGGTAAGAAAGGCAACGGAAGGGTAAGAAATGCGACACAAGGGAAAGCAGGAATGGTTAGAAAGGCGACGCAAGGGAAGAAAGGCGAAGCAAGGGAAGAAAGGCGACGCAAGGGAAGGAAGGCGATGCAAGGGAAGAAAGGCGACGCAAGGGAAGGAAGGCGATGCAAGGGAAGAAAGGCGATACAAGGGAAGAAAGGCGATGCAAGGGAAAGCAGGAACGGGAAGAAAGGCGTGGCAAGGGAAAGCAGGAAAGGGAAGAAAGGCGTGGCAAGGGAAAGCAGGAAAGGGAAGAAAGGCGTGGCAAGGGAAAGCAGGAACGGTAAGAAAGGCAACGCAAGGGAAAAAAGTCGAAGCAAGGGAAGGCAGGATCTGCAAGAAAGGTGACGCATGGAATGAAAGGCGATGCAAGGGAAAGTAGGAAAGGGAAGAAAGGAGATGCACGGGAAGTAAGCTGACGCAAGGGAAAGCTGGAACGGGAGGAAAGGTGACACAAGGGAAAGCAGGAACAGGAAGAAAGGCGACGCAAGGGATCGCAGGAACGAGAAGAAAGGCGACGCAAGGAATGAAAGGCGATGCAAGGGAAGAAAGACGATGCAAGGCAAGAAAGGCGACGCAAGGAAGGCCAGGCGACGCAAGGGAAAGCAGGAACAGGAAGAGAGGCGACGCAAGAGAAGAAATGCGACGCAGGGGAAGAAAGGCGACGCGAGGGAAAGCGGGAATGGTAAGAAAGGCGATGCAAGGGTATAAAATGCGACGCAAGGGAAAGCAGGAATGGGAAGAAAGGCGACGCAAGGAAAGAAAGGCGATGCAAGGGAAGAAAGGTGACGCTAGGGAAGAAAGGCGATGCATGGGAAGAAAGGCGATGCATGCGAAGAAAGGCGATGCAAGGGAAGCAAGGCGACGCAAGGGAAATCAGGAACGGGAAGAAAGGCGACGCAAGGGAAGAAAGGCGACGCAAGGGAAAGCAGGAATGGGAAGAAAGGCGACGGAAGGGAAAGCAGAAATGGGAAATAAGGCTTCGGAAGGGAAAGCAGGAACGAGAAGAAAGGCGAAGCAAGGGTAAGCAGGAATGGTAAGAAAGGCGACGCAAGGGTAGAGAGGCGATGCAAGGGAATGCTGGAATGGGAAGAAAGGCGACGCAAGGGAAAGCAGGAACGGGAAGAAAGGGGATGCAAGGAATGAAAGGCGATGCAAGGGAAAGTAGGAAAGGGAAGAAAGGAGACACAAGGGAAGAAAGGCGGCGCAAGGGAAAGCAGGAACGGGAAGAAAGGAGATGCATGGGAAGAAAGCTGATGCAAGGGAAAGCAGGAACGGGAGGAAAGGCGATGCAAGGGAAAGCAAGAACGAGAAGAAAGGTGACGCAAGGTAAAGCAGGAACGGTAAGAAAGGCGACGCAAGGGAAGAAAGGCGATGCAAGGGAAGAAAGGCGATGCAAGGGAAGAAAGGCGATGCAAGGGAAGCAAGGCGACGCAAGGTGAATCAGGAAGGGGAAGAAAGGCGACGCAAGGGAAGAAAGGCGATGCAAGGGAAAGCAGAAATGGGAAATAAGGCTTAGGAATGGAAAGCAGGAAAGAGAAGAAAGGCGAAGCAAGGGTAAGCAGGAATGGTAAGAAAGGCGACGCAAGGGTAGAGAGGCGATGCAAGGGAATGCTTGAATGGGTAGAAAGGAGATGCATGGGAAGAAAGCTGACGCAAGGGAAAGCAGGAACGGGAGGAAAGGCGACGCAAGGGAAAGCAGGAACGAGAAGAAAGGTGACGTAAGGAAAGCAGGAACGGTAAGAAAGGCGACGCAAGGGAAGAAAGGTGACGCAAGGGAAGAAAGGCGACGCAAGGGAAAGCAGGAATGGTAAGAAAGGCGACGCAAGGGTAGAAAGACGAGGCAAGGGAAAGCAGGAAAGGGAATAAAGGCGACGCAAGGGAAGAAAGGAGATGCAAGGGAAGAAAGGCGACGCAAGGGAAGCAAGGCGACGCAAGGGAAAGCAGGAACGAGAAGAAAGGCGACGCAAGGGAAAGCAGGAACGGAAAGAAAAGCGACGCAAGGGAAGATAGGCGACGCAAGCGAAAGAAGGAATGGTAAGAAAGGCGACGGAAGGGTAGAAAGGCGACGCAAGGGAAAGTAGGAACGGGTAGAAAGGCGATGCAAGGGAAGATAGGCGACGCAAGCGAAAGCAGGAATGGTAAGAAAGGCGACGGAAGGGTAGAAAGGCGACGCAAGGGAAAGCAGGAACAGGAAGAAAGGCGACGCACGGGAAAGCAGGAACGAGAAGTAAGGCGACGCAAGGGAAAGCAGGAACGGTAAGAAAGGCGACGCAAGGGAAGAAAGGCGAGGCTGGGGAAGAAAGGCGGCGCGAGGGAAGCAAGGCGACGCACGGGAAATCAGGAACGAGAAGTAAGGCGACGCAAGGGAAAGCAGGAACGGTAAGAAAGGCGACGCAAGGGAAGAAAGGCGAGGCAAGGGAAGAAAGGCGGCGCGAGGGAAGCAAGGCGACGCAAGGGAAATCAGGAACGGGTAGAAAGGCGATGCAAGGGAAAGCAGGAATGGTAAGAAAGGCGACGCAAGGGTAGAAAGGCGATGCAAGGGAAAGCAGGAAAGGGAAGAACGGCGAAGCAAGGGAAGAAAGGCGACGCAAGGGAAGAAAGGCGACGCAATCGAAGCCAGGCGACGCAAGGGAAAGCAGGAACAGGAAGAAAGGCGACGCACGGGAAAGCAGGAACGATAAGAAAGGCGACGCAAGGTAAAGCAGGAACCGATAGAAAAGCGACGCAAGGGAAGAAAGGCGACGCAGGGGACGAAAGGCGACGCGAGGGAAAGCAAGAATGGTAAGAAAGGCGGCGCGAGGGAAAGCCGGAATAGTAAGAAAGGCGACGCAAGGGAAAGCAGGAAAGGGAAGAAAGGAGATGCTTGGGAAGAAAGGTGACGCTAGGGAAAGCAGGAACGGGAGGAAAGGCGACGCTAGGGAAAGCAGGAACGAGAAGAAAGGTGACGCAAGGGAAAGCAGGAACGGTTAGAAAGGCGACGCAAGGGAAGAAAGGCGACGCAAGGGAAAGTAGGAATGGTAAGAAAGGCGATGCAAGGGTAGAAAAGCGAGGCAAGGGAAAGCAGGAAAGGGAAGAAAGGCGACGCAAGGGAAGAACAGAGATGCAAGGGAAGAAAAGCGACGCAAGGGAAGCAAGGCGACGCAAGGGAAAGCAGGAACAGGAAGAAAGGCGACGCACGGGAAAGCAGGAACGAGAAGAAAGGCGACGCAAGGGAACGCAGGAACGGTAAGAAAGGCGACGCAAGGGAAGAAAGGCGACGCAGCGGTAGGAAGGCGACGCAAGGGAAAGCAAGAATGGTAAGAAAGGCGACGCGAGGGAAAGCAGGAATGGTAAGAAAGGCGACGCAAGCAAAAACAGGAAAGGGAAGAAAGGCAACGCAAGGGAAAACAGGAACGGGTAGAAAGGCGATGCAAGGGAAGATAGGCGACGCAAGCGAAATCAGGAATGGTAAGAAAGGCGACGGAAGGGTAGAAAGGCGACGCAAGGGAAAGCAAGAATGGTAAGAAAGGCGACGCAAGGGAAGAAAGGCGATGCAAGGGAAGAAAGGCGACGCAAGGAAGGCCAGGCGACGCAAGGGAAGGCAGGAACAGGAAGAAAGGCGACGCACGAGAAAGCAGGAACGAAAAGAAAGGCGACGCAATGGAATGCAGGAACGGTAAGAAAGGCGACGCAAGGGAAGAAAGGCGACGCAGGGGAAGAAAGGCGACGCAGGGGAAGCAAGGCGACGCAAGGGAAAGCAGGAATGGTAAGAAAGGCGACGGAAGTGTTGAAAGGCGACGCAAGGGAAAGCAGGAATGGTAAGAAAGGCGACGCAAGGGTAGAAAGGCGACGCAAGGGAAAGCAGGAAAGGGAAGAAAGGCGAAGCAAGGGAAGAAAGGCGACGCAAGGGAAGAAAGGCGATGCAAGGGATAGCAGAAATGGGAAATAAGGCTTCGGAAGGGAAAGCAGGAACGAGAAGAAAGGCGAAGCAAGGGTAAGCAGGAATGGTAAGAAAGGCGACGCAAGGGAAGAAAGGCGATGCAAGGAAAGAAAGGCGATGCAAGGGAAGCAAGGGGACGCAAGGGAAATCAGGAACGGGAAGAAAGGCGACGCTAGGGAAGAAAGGGCACGCAAGAGAAGAAAGGCGATGCAAGGGAACGCACGAACGGGAAGAAAGGCGACGGAAGGGAAGAAAGGCGATGCAAGGGAAAGGAGGAACGGGAAGACAGGCTACGCAAGAGGAAGCAGGAACGGGAAGAAATGCGATGCAAGGGAAGAAAGGCGACGCAAGGGAAGAAAGGCCACGCATGGGAAAGCAGGAAGGGGAAAAAAGGCGATGCAAGGGAAGAAAGGCGACGCAGGGGAAGAAAGGTGACGCAAGGGAAAGCAGGAACGGGAAGAAAGGCGGCGCAAGGGAAAGCAGGAACGGGAAGAAAGGAGATGCATGGGAAGAAAGCAGACGCAAGGGAAAGCAGGAACGGGAGGAAAGGTGACGCAAGGGAAAGCAGGAACGGTAAGAAAAGCGACGCAAGGGATCGCAGGAACGAGAAGAAAGGCGACGCAAGGAATGAAAGGCGATGCAAGGAAAAGTAGGAAAGGGAAGAAAGGAGACACAAGGGAAGAAAGGCGGCGCAAGGGAAAGCAGGAATGGTAAGAAAGACGATGGAAGGGTAGAAAGGCGACGCAAGGGAAAGCAGGAATGGTAAGAACGGCGACGCAAGGGAAGAAAAGCGACGCAAGGGAGGCCAGGCGACGCAAGGGAAAGCAGGAACAGGTAGAAAGGCGACGCAAGGGAAAGCAGGAACTAGAAGAAAGGCGAAGCAAGGGAATGCAGGAACGGTAAGAAAGGCGACGCAAGGGAAGAAAGGCGAAGCAAGGGAAGAAAGGCGACGCGAGGGAAAGCAGGACTGGTAAGAAAGGCGATGCAAGGGTATGAAATGCGACGCAAGGGAAAGCAGGAATGGGAAGAAAGGCGACGCAAGGGTAGAAAGGCGATGCAAGGGGAGAAAGGCGATGCAAGGGAAGCAAGGCGACGCAAGGGAAAGCAGGAACAGGAAGAAAGGCGACGCACGGGAATGGAGGAACAGGAAGAAAGGCGACGCAAGGGAAGAAAGGCGACGCAGGGGAAGAAAGGCGACGCGAGGGAAAGCAGGAATGGTAAGAAAGGCGATGCAAGGGTATGAAATGCGACGCAAGGTAAAGCAGGAATGGGAAGAAAGGAGATGCAAGGTAAGCAAGGCAATGCAAGGGAAAGCAGAAATGGGAAATAAGGATTCGGAAGGGAATGCAGGAACGAGAAGAAAGGCGAAGCAAGGGTAAGCAGGAATGGTAAGAAAGGCGACGCAAGGGTAGAGAGGCGACGCAAGGGAATGCTGGAATGGGAAGAAAGGCGACGCATGGAAAGAATGGCGACGCTAGAGAAAGCAGAAACGGGAAGTAAGGCGTCGGAAGGGATCGCAGGAACGAGAAGAAAGGCGACGCAAGGAATGAAAGGCGATGCAAGGGAAAGCAGGAACGGGAAGAAAGGAGATGCATGGGAAGAAAGCTGACGCAAGGGAAAGCAGGAACGGGAGGAAAGGCGACGCTAGGGAAAGCAGGAACGAGAAGAAAGGTGACGCAAGGGAAAGCAGGAAAGGGAAGAAAGGAGATGCTTGGGAAGAAAGGTGACGCTAGGGAAAGCAGGAACGGGAGGAAAGGCGACGCTAGGGAAAGCAGGAACGAGAAGAAAGGTGACGCAAGGGAAAGCAGGAACGGTTAGAAAGGCGACGCAAGGGAAGAAAGGCGACGCAAGGGAAAGTAGGAATGGTAAGAAAGGCGATGCAAGGGTAGAAAAGCGAGGCAAGGGAAAGCAGGAAAGGGAAGAAAGGCGACGCAAGGGAAGAACAGAGATGCAAGGGAAGAAAAGCGACGCAAGGGAAGCAAGGCGACGCAAGGGAAAGCAGGAACAGGAAGAAAGGCGACGCACGGGAAAGCAGGAACGAGAAGAAAGGCGACGCAAGGGAAAGCAGGAACGGAAAGAAAAGCGACGCAAGGGAAGAAAGGCGACGCAGCGGTAGGAAGGCGACGCAAGGGAAAGCAAGAATGGTAAGAAAGGCGACGCGAGGGAAAGCAGGAATGGTAAGAAAGGCGACGCAAGCAAAAACAGGAAAGGGAAGAAAGGCAACGCAAGGGAAAACAGGAACGGGTAGAAAGGCGATGCAAGGGAAGATAGGCGACGCAAGCGAAATCAGGAATGGTAAGAAAGGCGACGGAAGGGTAGAAAGGCGACGCAAGGGAAAGCAAGAATGGTAAGAAAGGCGACGCAAGGGAAGAAAGGCGATGCAAGGGAAGAAAGGCGACGCAAGGAAGGCCAGGCGACGCAAGGGAAGGCAGGAACAGGAAGAAAGGCGACGCACGAGAAAGCAGGAACGAAAAGAAAGGCGACGCAATGGAATGCAGGAACGGTAAGAAAGGCGACGCAAGGGAAGAAAGGCGACGCAGGGGAAGAAAGGCGACGCAGGGGAAGCAAGGCGACGCAAGGGAAAGCAGGAATGGTAAGAAAGGCGACGGAAGTGTTGAAAGGCGACGCAAGGGAAAGCAGGAATGGTAAGAAAGGCGACGCAAGGGTAGAAAGGCGACGCAAGGGAAAGCAGGAAAGGGAAGAAAGGCGAAGCAAGGGAAGAAAGGCGACGCAAGGGAAGAAAGGCGATGCAAGGGATAGCAGAAATGGGAAATAAGGCTTCGGAAGGGAAAGCAGGAACGAGAAGAAAGGCGAAGCAAGGGTAAGCAGGAATGGTAAGAAAGGCGACGCAAGGGAAGAAAGGCGATGCAAGGAAAGAAAGGCGATGCAAGGGAAGCAAGGGGACGCAAGGGAAATCAGGAACGGGAAGAAAGGCGACGCTAGGGAAGAAAGGGAACGCAAGAGAAGAAAGGCGATGCAAGGGAACGCACGAACGGGAAGAAAGGCGACGGAAGGGAAGAAAGGCGATGCAAGGGAAAGGAGGAACGGGAAGACAGGCTACGCAAGAGGAAGCAGGAACGGGAAGAAATGCGATGCAAGGGAAGAAAGGCGACGCAAGGGAAGAAAGGCCACGCATGGGAAAGCAGGAAGGGGAAAAAAGGCGATGCAAGGGAAGAAAGGCGACGCAGGGGAAGAAAGGTGACGCAAGGGAAAGCAGGAACGGGAAGAAAGGCGGCGCAAGGGAAAGCAGGAACGGGAAGAAAGGAGATGCATGGGAAGAAAGCAGACGCAAGGGAAAGCAGGAACGGGAGGAAAGGTGACGCAAGGGAAAGCAGGAACGGTAAGAAAAGCGACGCAAGGGATCGCAGGAACGAGAAGAAAGGCGACGCAAGGAATGAAAGGCGATGCAAGGAAAAGTAGGAAAGGGAAGAAAGGAGACACAAGGGAAGAAAGGCGGCGCAAGGGAAAGCAGGAATGGTAAGAAAGACGATGGAAGGGTAGAAAGGCGACGCAAGGGAAAGCAGGAATGGAAAGAACGGCGACGCAAGGGAAGAAAAGCGACGCAAGGGAGGCCAGGCGACGCAAGGGAAAGCAGGAACTAGAAGAAAGGCGAAGCAAGGGAATGCAGGAACGGTAAGAAAGGCGACGCAAGGGAAGAAAGGCGAAGCAAGGGAAGAAAGGCGACGCGAGGGAAAGCAGGACTGGTAAGAAAGGCGATGCAAGGGTATGAAATGCGACGCAAGGGAAAGCAGGAATGGGAAGAAAGGCGACGCAAGGGTAGAAAGGCGATGCAAGGGGAGAAAGGCGATGCAAGGGAAGCAAGGCGACGCAAGGGAAAGCAGGAACAGGAAGAAAGGCGACGCACGGGAATGGAGGAACAGGAAGAAAGGCGACGCAAGGGAAGAAAGGCGACGCAGGGGAAGAAAGGCGACGCGAGGGAAAGCAGGAATGGTAAGAAAGGCGATGCAAGGGTATGAAATGCGACGCAAGGTAAAGCAGGAATGGGAAGAAAGGAGATGCAAGGTAAGCAAGGCAATGCAAGGGAAAGCAGAAATGGGAAATAAGGATTCGGAAGGGAATGCAGGAACGAGAAGAAAGGCGAAGCAAGGGTAAGCAGGAATGGTAAGAAAGGCGACGCAAGGGTAGAGAGGCGACGCAAGGGAATGCTGGAATGGGAAGAAAGGCGACGCATGGAAAGAATGGCGACGCTAGAGAAAGCAGAAACGGGAAGTAAGGCGTCGGAAGGGATCGCAGGAACGAGAAGAAAGGCGACGCAAGGAATGAAAGGCGATGCAAGGGAAAGCAGGAACGGGAAGAAAGGAGATGCATGGGAAGAAAGCTGACGCAAGGGAAAGCAGGAACGGGAGGAAAGGCGACGCAAGGGAAAGCAGGAACGAGAAGAAAGGTGACGCAAGGGAAAGGAGGTACGGTAAGAAAGGCGACGCAAGGGAAGAAAGGCGATGCAAGGGAAGCAAGGCGACGGAAGGGAAATCAGGAAGGGGAGGAAAGGCGACGCAAGGGAAGAAAGGCGATGCAAGGGAAAGCAGAAATGGGAAATAAGGCTTCGGAAGGGAAAGCAGGAACGAGAAGAAAGGCGAAGCAAGGGTAAGCAGGAATGGTAAGAAAGGCGACGCAAGGGAAGAAAGGCGATGCAAGGGAAGAAATGCGATGCAAGGGAAGCAAGGCGACGCAAGGGAAATCAGGAAGGGGAGGAAAGGCGATGCAAGGGAAGAAAGGCGATGCAAGGGAAGCAAGGCGACGCAAGGGAAATCAGGAACGGGAAGAAAGGCGACGCAAGGGAAGAAAGGCAACGCAAGAGAAGAAAGGCGATGCAAGGGAACGCACGAACGGGAAGAAAGGCGACGGAAGGGAAAAAAAGGCGATGCAAGGGAAAGGAGGAACGGGAAGACAGGCTACGCAAGAGAAAGCAGGAACATGAAGAAATGCGATGCAAGGGAAGAAAGGCGACGCAAGGGATGCAAGGCGACGCAAGGGAAAGCAGGAACAGGAAGAAAGGCGTCGCACGGGAAGAAAGGCGACGCAGGGGAAGAAAGTCGACGCAAGGGAAGGCAGGAGCTGCAAGAAAGGCGACGCATGGAAGCAAAGGCGATGCAAGGGAAGGCAGGAACTGCAAGAAAGGCGATGCATGGAAAGAAAGGCGATGCAAGAGATAGTAGGAAAGGGAAGAAAGGCGACGCATGGAAAGAATGGCGACGCTAGAGAAAGCAGAAACGGGAAGTAGGGCGTCGGAAGAGAAAGCAGGAACGAGAAGAAAGGCGGCGCACGGAAAGAAAGTCGAAGCAAGGGAATGTAGGAACGGAAAGAAAGATGACGCAAGGGATCGCAGGAACGAGAAGAAAGGCGACGCAAGGAATGAAAGGCGAGGCAAGGGAAAGTAGGAAAGGAAAGAAAGGAGACACAAGGGAAGAAAGGCGGCGCAAGGGAAAGCAGGAACGGGAAGAAAGGAGATGCATGGGAAGAAAGCTGACGCAAGGGAAAGCAGGAACGGGAGGAAAGGCGACGCAAGGGAAAGCAGGAACGAGAAGAAAGGCAACGGAAGGGTAGAAAGGCTATGCAAGGACAAGCAGGAATTGTTAGAAAGGCGACGCAAGGGAAGAAAGGCGATGCAAGGGTAGAAAGACGATGCAAGGGAAGAAAGGCGATGCAAGGGAAGAAATGCGACGCACAGAAAGCAGGAAAGGGAAGAAAGGCGACGCAAGGGAAGAAAGGCAACGCAAGAGAAGAAAGGCGATGCAAGGGAACGCACGAACGGGAAGAAAGGCGACGGAAGGGAAGAAAGGCGATGCAAGGGAAAGGAGGAACGGGAAGACAGGCTACGCAAGAGAAAGCAGGAACGGGAAGAAATGCGATGCAAGGGAAGAAAGGCGACGCAGGGGAAGAAAGGTGACGCATGGGAAAGCAGGAACGGGAAGAAAGGCGTGGCAAGGGAAAGCAGGAACAGGAAGAAAGGCAATGCAAAAGAAGAAAGTCGTCGCAAGGGAAGGCAGGAACTGCAAGAAAGGCGACGCATGGAAAGAAAGGCGATGCAAGAGAAAGTAGGAAAGGGAAGAAAGGCGACGCAAGGGAAGAAAGGCGACGCAAGGGAAAGCAGGAACGGGAAGAAAGGAGATGCATGGGAAGAAAGCTGACGCAAGGGAAAGCAGGAACGGGAGGAAAGGTGACGCAAGGGAAAGCAGGAACGGTAAGAAAAGCGACGCAAGGGATCGCAGGAACGAGAAGAAAGGCGACGCAAGGAATGAAAGGCGATGCAAGGAAAAGTAGGAAAGGGAAGAAAGGAGACACAAGGGAAGAAAGGCGGCGCAAGGGAAAGCAGGAATGGTAAGAAAGACGACGGAAGGGTAGAAAGGCGACGCAAGGGAAAGCAGGAATGGTAAGAACGGCGACGCAAGGGAAGAAAGGCGATGCAAGGGAAGAAAGGCGACGCAAGGGAGGCCAGGCGACGCAAGGGAAAGCAGGAACAGGAAGAAAGGCGACGCAAGGGAAGAAAGGCGAAGCAAGGGAAGAAAGGCGACGCGAGGGAAAGCAGGAATGGTAAGAAAGGCGATGCAAGGGTATGAAATGCGACGCAAGGAAAAGCAGGAATGGGAAGAAAGGCGATGCAAGGGTAGAAAGGCGATGCAAGGGGAGAAAGGCGATGCAAGGGAGGCCTGGCGACGCAAGGGAAAGCAGGAACAGGAAGAAAGGCGACGCACGGGAATGGAGGGACGAGAAGAAAGGCAACGCAAGGGAAGAAAGGCGACGCAGGGGAAGAAAGGCGACACGAGGGAAAGCAGGAATGGTAAGAAAGGCGATGCAAGGGTATGAAATGCGACGCAAGGGAAAGCAGGAATGGGAAGAAAGGCGACGCAAGGGAAGAAAGGCGATGCAAGGGAAGAAAGGCGATGCAAGGGAAGAAAGGCGATGCAAGGGAAAGCAGAAATGGGAAATAAGGCTTCGGAAGGGAAAGCAGGAACGAGAAGAAAGGCGAAGCAAGGGTAAGCAGGAATGGTAAGAAAGGCGACGCAAGGGTAGAGAGGCGATGCAAGGGAATGCTGGAATGGGAAGAAAGGCGACGCATGGAAAGAATGGCGACACTAGAGAAAGCAGAAACGGGAAGTAAGGCGTCGGAAGGGAAAGCAGGAACGAGAAGAAAGGCGGCGCACGGAAAGAAAGTCGAAGCAAGGGAAAGTAGGAACGGAAAGAAAGATGACGCAAGGGATCGCAGGAACGAGAAGAAAGGCGACGCAAGGAATGAAAGGCGATGCAAGGGAAAGTAGGAAAGGGAAGAAAGGAGACACAAGGGAAGAAAGGCGGCGCAAGGGAAAGCAGGAACGGGAAGAAAGGAGATGCATGGGAAGAAAGCTGACGCAAGGGAAAGCAGGAACGGGAGGAAAGGCGACGCAAGGGAAAGCAGGAACGAGAAGAAAGGTGACGCAAGGGAAAGGAGGTACGGTATGAAAGGCGACGCAAGGGAAGAAAGGCGATGCAAGGGAAGAAAGGCGATGCAAGGGAAGCAAGGCGACGGAAGGGAAATCAGGAAGGGGAGGAAAGGCGACCCAAGGGAAGAAAGGCGATGCAAGGGAAAGCAGAAATGGGAAATATGGCTCCGGAAGGGAAAGCAGGAACGAGAAGAAAGGTAAAGCAAGGGTAAGCAGGAATGGTAAGAAAGGCGACGCAAGGGAAGAAAGGCGATGCAAGGGAAGCAAGGCGACGCAAGGGAAATCAGGAACGGGAAGAAAGGCGACGCAAGGGAAGAAAGGCAACGCAAGAGAAGAAAGGCGATGCAAGGGAACGCACGAACGGGAAGAAAGGCGACGGAAGGGAAGAAAGGCGATGCAAGGGAAAGGGGGAACGGGAAGACAGGCTACGCAAGAGAAAGCAGGAACTGGAAGAAATGCGATGCAAGGGAAGAAAGGCGACGCAAGGGAAGAAAGGCCACGCACGGGAAAGCAGGAAGGGGAAAAAAGGCGATGCAAGGGAAGAAAGGCGACGCAGGGGAAGAAAGGTGACACAAGGGAAAGCAGGAACGGGAAGAAAGGCGTGGCAAGGGAAAGCAGGAACGGGAAGAAAGGCAACGCAAGGGAAGAAAGTCGACGCAAGGGAAGGCAGGAACTGCAAGAAAGGCGACGCATGGAAAGAAAGGCGATGCAAGAGAAAGTAGGAAAGGGAAGAAAGGCGACGCAAGGGAAGAAAGGCGGCGCAAGGGAAAGCAGGAACGGGAAGAAAGGTGATGCATGGGAAGAAAGCTGACGCAAGGGAAAGCAGGAACGGGAGGAAAGGTGACGCAAGGGAAAGCAGGAACGGTAAGAAAAGCGACGCAAGGGATCGCTGGAACGAGTAGAAAGGCGACGCAAGGAATGAAAGGCGATGCAAGGAAAAGTAGGAAAGGGAAGAAAGGAGACACAAGGGAAGAAAGGCGGCGCAAGGGAAAGCAGGAATGGTAAGAAAGACGACGGAAGGGTAGAAAGGCGACGCAAGGGAAAGCAGGAATGGTAAGAACGGCGACGCAAGGGAAGAAAGGCGACGCAAGGGAGGCCAGGCGACGCAAGGGAAAGAAGGAACAGGAAGAAAGGCGACGCAAGGGAAGAAAGGCGAAGCAAGGGAAGAAAGGCGACGCGAGGGAAAGCAGGAATGGTAAGAAAGGCGATGCAAGGGTATGAAATGCGACGCAAGGAAAAGCAGGAATGGGAAGAAAGGCGATGCAAGGGTAGAAAGGCGATGCAAGGGAGGCCTGGCGACGCAAGGGAAAGCAGGAACAGGAAGAAAGGCGACGCACGGGAATGGAGGGACGAGAAGAAAGGCGACGCAAGGGAAGAAAGGCGACGCAGGGGAAGAAAGGCGACACGAGGGAAAGCAGGAATGGTAAGAAAGGCGATGCAAGGGTCTGAAATGCGACGCAAGGGAAAGCAGGAATGGGAAGAAAGGCGACGCAAGGGAAGAAAGGCGATGCAAGGGAAGAAAGGCGATGCAAGGGAAGGAAGGCGATGCAAGGGAAAGCAGAAATGGGAAAGAAGGCTTCGGAAGGGAAAGCAGGAACGAGAAGAAAGGCGAAGCAAGGGTAAGCAGGAATGGTAAGAAAGGCGACGCAAGGGTAGAGAGGCGATGCAAGGGAATGCTGGAATGGGAAGAAAGGCGACGCATGGAAAGAATGGCGACACTAGAGAAAGCAGAAACGGGAAGTAAGGCGTCGGAAGGGAAAGCAGGAACGAGAAGAAAGGCGGCGCACGGAAAGAAAGTCGAAGCAAGGGAATGTAGGAACGGAAAGAAAGATGACGCAAGGGATCGCAGGAACGAGAAGAAAGGCGACGCAAGGAATGAAAGGCGAGGCAAGGGAAAGTAGGAAAGGGAAGAAAGGAGACACAAGGGAAGAAAGGCGGCGCAAGGGAAAGCAGGAACAGGAAGAAAGGAGATGCATGGGAAGAAAGCTGACGCAAGGGAAAGCAGGAACGGGAGGAAAGGCGACGCAAGGGAAAGCAGGAACGAGAAGAAAGGTGACGCAAGGGAAAGGAGGTACGGTATGAAAGGCGACGCAAGGGAAGAAAGGCGATGCAAGGGAAGCAAGGCGACGGAAGGGAAATCAGGAAGGGGAGGAAAGGCGACGCAAGGGAAGAAAGGCGATGCAAGGGAAAGCAGAAATGGGAAATATGGCTCCGGAAGGGAAAGCAGGAACGAGAAGAAAGGCAAAGCAAGGGTAAGCAGGAATGGTAAGAAAGGCGACGCAAGGGAAGAATGGCGATGCAAGGGAAGAAAGGCGATGCAAGGGAAGCAAGGCGACGCAAGGGAAATCAGGAACGGGAAGAAAGGCGACGCAAGGGAAGAAAGGCAACGCAAGAGAAGAAAGGCGATGCAAGGGAACGCACGAACGGGAAGAAAGGCGACGGAAGGGAAGAAAGGCGATGCAAGGGAAAGGGGGAACGGGAAGACAGGCTACGCAAGAGAAAGCAGGAACTGGAAGAAATGCGATGCAAGGGAAGAAAGGCGACGCAAGGGAAGAAAGGCCACGCACGGGAAAGCAGGAAGGGGAAAAAAGGCGATGCAAGGGAAGAAAGGCGACGCAGGGGAAGAAAGGTGACGCAAGGGAAAGCAGGAACGGGAAGAAAGGCGTGGCAAGGGAAAGCAGGAACGGGAAGAAAGGCAACGCAAGGGAATAAAGTCGACGCAAGGGAAGGCAGGAACTGCAAGAAAGGCGACGCATGGAAAGAAAGGCGATGCAAGAGAAAGTAGGAAAGGGAAGAAAGGCGACACAAGGGAAGAAAAGCGGCGCAAGGGAAAGCAGGAACGGGAAGAAAGGAGATGCATGGGAAGAAAGCTGACGCAAGGGAAAGCAGGAACGGGAGGAAAGGCGACGCAAGGGAAAGCAGGAGCGAGAAGAAAGGTGACGCAAGGGAAAGCAGGAATGGTAAGAAAGGCGACGCAAGGGAAAGCAGGAACGGTAAGAAAGGCGATGCAAGGGAAGAAAGGCGACGCAAGGGAAGAAACGCAACGCAAGGTTAAGCAGGAATGGTAAGAAAGGCGACGGAAGGGTAGAAAGGCGATGCAAGGGAAAGTAGGAAAGGGAAGAAAGGAGATGAATAGGAAGAAAGCTGACGCAAGGGAAAGCAGGAACGGGAGGAAAGGTGACGCAAGGGAAAGCAGAAACGGTAAGAAAGGCTACGCAGGGAAAGAAAGGCGACGCAAGGGAAGAAAGGCGTCGCACGGAAAGCAGGAAAGGGAAGAAAGGCAACGCAAGGGAAAGCAGGAACGAGAAGAAAGGCGACACGCGGAAAGAAAGTCGACGCAAGGCAAAGTAGGAACGGGAAGAAAGGCGACGCAAGGGAAGATAGGCGACGCAAGCGAAATCAGGAATGGTAAGAAAGGCGACGGAAGGGTACGAAATGCGACACAAGGGAAAGCAGGAATGGTAAGAAAGGCGACGCTAGGGAAGAAAGGCGATGCAAGGGAAGAAAGGCGACGCAAGGGAGGCCAGGCGACGCAAGGGAAAGCAGGAACAGGAAGAAAGGCGACGCACGGGAAAGCAGGAACGAGAAGAAAGGCGACGCAAGGGAATGCAGGAACGGTAAGAAAGGCGAAGCAAGGGAAGAAAGGCGACGCAGTGGTAGAAAGGCGACGCGAGGGAAAGCAGGAATGGTAAGAAAGGCGATGCAAGGGTATGAAATGCGACGCAAGGGAAAGCAGGAATGGGAAGCAAGGCGACGCAAGGGAAGAAAGGCGACGCAAGGGAAGAAAGGCGACGCAAGGGAAACAAGGCGACGCAAGGGAAGCAAGGCGACGCAAGGGTAATCAGGAAGGGGAAGAAAGGCGACTCAAGGGAAGAAAGGCAATGCAAGGGAAAGCAGAAATGGGAAATAAGGCTTCGGAAGGGAAAGCAGGAACGAGAAGAAAGGCGAAGCAAGGGTAAGCAGGAATGGTAAGAAAGGCGACGCAAGGGTAGAGAGGCGATGCAAGGGTAGGCAGGAATGGGAAGAAAGGCGACGCGTGGAAAGAATGGCGACGCTAGAGAAAGCAGAAACGGGAAGTAAGGCGTCGGAAGGGAAAGAAGGAACGAGTAGAAAGGCGAAGCAAGGGTAAGCAGGAACGTGAACAAAGGCGGCGCACGGAAAGAAAGTCGAAGCAAGGGAAAGCAGGAACGGGAGGAAAGGCGACGCAAGGGATTGCAGGAACGAGAAGAAAGGTGACGCTAGGCATGAAAGGCGATGCAAGGGAAAGTAGGAAAGGGAAGAAAGGAGACACAAGGGAAGAAAGACGGTGCAAGGGAAAGCAGGAACGGGAAGAAAGGCGATGCATGGGAAGAAAGCTGACGCAAGGGAAAGCAGGAAAAGGAGGAAAGGCGACGCAAGGGAAAGCAGGAACGAGAAGAAAGGTGACGCAAGGGAAAGCAGGAGCGGTAACAAAGGCGACGCAAGGGAAGAAAGGCGACGCAAGGGAAAGCAGGAAAGGGAAGAAAGGCGAAGCAAGGGAAGAAAGGCGACGCAAGGGAAGAAAGGCGACGCAAGGGAAAGCAGGAAAGGGAAGAAAGGCGAAGCAAGGGAAGAAAGGCGACGCAAGGGAAGAAAGGCGACGCAATGGAAGCAAGGCGACGCAAGGGAAAGCAAGAACAGGAAGAAAGGCGACGCACGGGAAAGCAGGAACGAGAAGAAAGGCGACGCAAGGTAAAGCAGGAACGGAAAGAAAAGCGACGCAAGGGAAGAAAGGCGACGCAGGGGAAGAAAGGCGACGCGAGGGAAAGCAAGAATGGTAAGAAAGGCGACGCGAGGGAAAGCAGGAATGGTAAGAAAGGCGACGCAAGGGAAAGCAGGAAAGGGAAGAAAGGCAACGGAAGGGAAAGCAGAAACGAGAAGAAAGGCGACGCGCGGAAAGAAAGTCGACGCAAGGCAAAGTAGGAACGGGAAGAAAGGTGATGCAAGGGAAGATAGGCGACGCAAGCGAAATCAGGAATGGTAAGAAAGGCGACGGAAGGGTAGAAAGGCAACGCAAGGGAAAGCAGGAATGGTAAGAAAGGCGACGCAAGGGAAGAAAGGCGATGCAAGGGAAGAAAGGCGATGCAAGGGAGGCCAGGCGACGCAAGGGAAAGCAGGAACAGGAAGAAAGGCGACGCACGGGAAAGCAGGATCGAGAAGAATGGCGGTGCAAGGGAATGCAGGAACGGTAAGAAAGGCGACGCAAGGGAAGAAAGGCAACGCAGGGGAAGAAAGACGATGCGAGGCAAAGCAGGAACAGGAAGAAAGGCGACGCACGGGAAAGCAGGAACAGGAAGAAAGGCGACGCTCTGGAAAGCAGGAACGAGAAGAAAGGCGACGCTCTGGAAAGCAGGAACGAGAAGAAAGGCGACGCAAGGGAATGCAGGAACGGTAAGAAAGGCGACGCAAGGGAATGAAATGCGACGCAAGGGAAAGCAGGAATGGGAAGAAAGGCTACGCAAGGGACGAAAGGCGATGGAAGGGAAGAAAGGCGATGCAAGGGAATGCTGGAATGGGAAGAAAGGCGACGCAAGGGAAGAAAGGCGACGCAAGGGAAAGCAGAAATGGTAAGAAAGGCGGCGCAAGGGAAGAAAGGCAACGCAAGAGAAGAAAGGCGACGGAAGGGAACGCACGAACGGGAAGAAAGGCGACGGAAGGGAAGAAAGGCGATGCAAGGGAAAGGAGGAACGGGAAGAAATGCGATGCAAGGGAAGAAAGGCGACGCAAGGGAAGAATGGCGACACACGGGAAAGCAGGAACAGGAAGAAAGGCGTGGCAAGGGAAAGCAGGGCGACGCAAGAGAATGCAGAAACGGGAAGTAAGGCGTCGGAAGGGAAAGCAGGAACGAGAAGAAAGGCGATGCAAGGGAAAGGAGGAATGGTAAGAAAGGCGACGCAAGGAATGAAAGGCGACGCACGGGAAAGCAGGAACGAGAAGAAATGCGACGCAAGGGAATGCAGGAACGGTAAGAAAGGCGATGCAAGGGAAGAAAGGCGACGCAGGGGAAGAAAGGCGACGCGAGGGAAAGCAGGAATGGTAAGAAAGGCGATGCAAGGGTATGAAATGCGACGCAAGGGAAAGCAGGAATGGGAAGCAAGGCGACGCAAGGGAAGAAAGGCGATGCAAGGGAAGAAAGGCGACGCAAGGGAAGAAAGGCGATGCAAGGGAAGCAAGGCGACGCAAGGGTAATCAGGAAGGGGAAGAAAGGCGACTCAAGGGAAGAAAGGCAATGCAAGGGAAAGCAGAAATGGGAAATAAGGCTTCGGAAGGGAAAGCAGGAACGAGAAGAAAGGCGAAGCAAGGGTAAGCAGGAATGGTAAGAAAGGCGACGCAAGGGTAGAGAGGCGGTGCAAGGGTAGGCAGGAATGGGAAGAAAGGCGACGCATGGAAAGAATGGCAACGCTAGAGAAAGCAGAAACGGGAAGTAAGGCGTCGGAAGGGAAAGCAGGAACGAGTAGAAAGGCGAAGCAAGGGTAAGCAGGAACGTGAACAAAGGCGGCGCACGGAAAGAAAGTCGAAGCAAGGGAAAGTAGGAACGGAAAGAAAGGCGATGCAAGGGAAGATAGGCGACGCAAGCGAAATCATGAATGGTAAGAAAGGCGACGGAAGGGTAGAAAGGCGACGCCAGGGAAAGCAGGAATGGTAAGAAAGGCGACGCAAAGGAAGAAAGGCGATGCAGGGGAAGAAAGGCGACACAAGGGAGGCCAGGCGACGCAAGGGAAAGCAGGAACAGGAAGAAAGGCGACGCACGGGAAAGCAGGAACGAGATGAAAGGCGATGCAAAGGAATGCAGGAACGGTAAGAAAGGCGACGCAAGGGAAGAAAGGCGACGCAGGGGAAGAAAGGCGATGCGAGGGAAAGCAGGAACAGGAAGAAAGGCGACGCACGGGAAAGCAGGAACAGGAAGAAAGGCGACGCTCTGGAAAGCAGGAACGAGAAGAAAGGTGACGCAAGGGTAGAGAGGCGATGCAAGGGTAGGCAGGAATGGGAAGAAAGGCGACGCGTGGAAAGAATGGCGACGCTAGAGAAAGCAGAAACGGGAAGTAAGGCGTCGGAAGGGAAAGCAGGAACGAGAAGAAAGGCGGCGCACGGAAAGAAAGTCGAAGCAAGGGAATGTAGGAACGGAAAGAAAGATGACGCAAGGGATCGCAGGAACGAGAAGAAAGGCGACGCAAGGAATGAAAGGCGAGGCAAGGGAAAGTAGGAAAGGGAAGAAAGGAGACACAAGGGAAGAAAGGCGGCGCAAGGGAAAGCAGGAACGGGAAGAAAGGAGATGCATGGGAAGAAAGCTGACGCAAGGGAAAGCAGGAACGGGAGGAAAGGCGACGCAAGGGAAAGCAGGAACGAGAAGAAAGGTGACGCAAGGGAAAGGAGGTACGGTATGAAAGGCGACGCAAGGGAAGAAAGGCGATGCAAGGGAAGAAAGGCGATGCAAGGGAAGCAAGGCGACGGAAGGGAAATCAGGAAGGGGAGGAAAGGCGACGCAAGGGAAGAAAGGCGATGCAAGGGAAAGCAGAAATGGGAAATATGGCTCCGGAAGGGAAAGCAGGAACGAGAAGAAAGGCAAAGCAAGGGTAAGCAGGAATGGTAAGAAAGGCGACGCAAGGGAAGAAAGGCGATGCAAGGGAAGAAAGGCGATGCAAGAGAAGAAAGGCGATGCAAGGGAACGCACGAACGGGAAGAAAGGCGACGGAAGGGAAGAAAGGCGATGCAAGGGAAAGGGGGAACGGGAAGACAGGCTACGCAAGAGAAAGCAGGAACTGGAAGAAATGCGATGCAAGGGAAGAAAGGCGACGCAAGGGAAGAAAGGCCACGCACGGGAAAGCAGGAAGGGGAAAAAAGGCGATGCAAGGGAAGAAAGGCGACGCAGGGGAAGAAAGGTGACGCAAGGGAAAGCAGGAACGGGAAGAAAGGCGTGGCAAGGGAAAGCAGGAACGGGAAGAAAGGCAACGCAAGGGAATAAAGTCGACGCAAGGGAAGGCAGGAACTGCAAGAAAGGCGACGCATGGAAAGAAAGGCGATGCAAGAGAAAGTAGGAAAGGGAAGAAAGGCGACACAAGGGAAGAAAAGCGGCGCAAGGGAAAGCAGGAACGGGAAGAAAGGAGATGCATGGGAAGAAAGCTGACGCAAGGGAAAGCAGGAACGGGAGGAAAGGCGACGCAAGGGAAAGCAGGAGCGAGAAGAAAGGTGACGCAAGGGAAAGCAGGAATGGTAAGAAAGGCGACGCAAGGGAAAGCAGGAATGGTAAGAAAGGCGATGCAAGGGAAGAAAGGCGACGCAAGGGAAGAAACGCAACGCAAGGTAAAGCAGGAATGGTAAGAAAGGCGACGGAAGGGTAGAAAGGCGATGCAAGGGAAAGTAGGAAAGGGAAGAAAGGAGATGAATAGGAAGAAAGCTGACGCAAGGGAAAGCAGGAACGGGAGGAAAGGTGACGCAAGGGAAAGCAGAAACGGTAAGAAAGGCTACGCAGGGATAGAAAGGCAACGCAAGGGAAGAAAGGCGTCGCACGGAAAGCAGGAAAGGGAAGAAAGGCAACGCAAGGGAAAGCAGGAACGAGAAGAAAGGCGACACGCGGAAAGAAAGTCGACGCAAGGCAAAGTAGGAACGGGAAGAAAGGCGACGCAAGGGAAGATAGGCGACGCAAGCGAAATCAGGAATGGTAAGAAAGGCGACGGAAGGGTAAGAAATGCGACACAAGGGAAAGCAGGAATGGTAAGAAAGGAGACGCTAGGGAAGAAAGGCGATGCAAGGGAAGAAAGGCGACGCAAGGGAGGCCAGGCGACGCAAGGGAAAGCAGGAACAGGAAGAAAGGCGACGCACGGGAAAGCAGGAACGGTAAGAAAGGCGAAGCAAGGGAAGAAAGGCGACGCAGTGGTAGAAAGGCGACGCGAGGGAAAGCAGGAATGGTAAGAAAGGCGATGCAAGGGTATGAAATGCGACGCAAGGGAAAGCAGGAATGGGAAGCATGGCGACGCAAGGGAAGAAAGGCGACGCAAGGGAAGAATGGCGACGCAAGGGAAGCAAGGCGACGCAAGGGAAGCAAGGCGACGCAAGGGTAATCAGGAAGGGGAAGAAAGGCGACTCAAGGGAAGAAAGGCAATGCAAGGGAAAGCAGAAATGGGAAATAAGGCTTCGGAAGGGAAAGCAGGAACGAGAAGAAAGGCGAAGCAAGGGTAAGCAGGAATGGTAAGAAAGGCGACGCAAGGGTAGAGAGGCGATGCAAGGGTAGGCAGGAATGGGAAGAAAGGCGACGCGTGGAAAGAATGGCGACGCTAGAGAAAGCAGAAACGGGAAGTAAGGCGTCGGAAGGGAAAGAAGGAACGAGTAGAAAGGCGAAGCAAGGGTAAGCAGGAACGTGAACAAAGGCGGCGCACGGAAAGAAAGTCGAAGCAAGGGAAAGCAGGAACGGGAGGAAAGGCGACGCAAGGGATTGCAGGAACGAGAAGAAAGGTGACGCTAGGCATGAAAGGCGATGCAAGGGAAAGTAGGAAAGGGAAGAAAGGAGACACAAGGGAAGAAAGACGGTGCAAGGGAAAGCAGGAACGGGAAGAAAGGAGATGCATGGGAAGAAAGCTGACGCAAGGGAAAGCAGAAACAGGAGGAAAGGCGACGCAAGGGAAAGCAGGAACGAGAAGAAAGGTGACGCAATGGAAAGCAGGAGCGGTAACAAAGGCGACGCAAGGGAAGTAGGGCGACGCAAGGGAAAGCAGGAAAGGGAAGAAAGGCGAAGCAAGGGAAGAAAGGCGACGCAAGGGAAGAAAGGCGACGCAATGGAATCAAGGCGACGCAAGGGAAAGCAAGAACAGGAAGAAAGGCGACGCACGGGAAAGCAGGAACGAGAAGAAAGGCGACGCAAGGTAAAGCAGGAACGGAAAGAAAAGCGACGCAAGGGAAGAAAGGCGACGCAGGGGAAGAAAGGCGACGCGAGGGAAAGCAAGAATGGTAAGAAAGGCGACGCGAGGGAAAGCAGGAATGGTAAGAAAGGCGACGCAAGGGAAAGCAGGAAAGGGAAGAAAGGCAACGGAAGGGAAAGCAGAAACGAGAAGAAAGGCGACGCGCGGAAAGAAAGTCGACGCAAGGCAAAGTAGGAACGGGAAGAAAGGTGATGCAAGGGAAGATAGGCGACGCAAGCGAAATCAGGAATGGTAAGAAAGGCGACGGAAGGGTAGAAAGGCAACGCAAGGGAAAGCAGGAATGGTAAGAAAGGCGACGCAAGGGAAGAAAGGCGATGCAAGGGAAGAAAGGCGACGCAAGGGAGGCCAGGCGACGCAAGGGAAAGCAGGAACAGGAAGAAAGGCGACGCACGGGAAAGCAGGATCGAGAAGAATGGCGGTGCAAGGGAATGCAGGAACGGTAAGAAAGGCGACGCAAGGGAAGAAAGGCGACGCAGGGGAAGAAAGGCGATGCGAGGCAAAGCAGGAACAGGAAGAAAGGCGACGCACGGGAAAGCAGGAACAGGAAGAAAGGCGACGCTCTGGAAAGCAGGAACGAGAAGAAAGGCGACGCTCTGAAAAGCAGGAACGAGAAGAAAGGCGACGCAAGGGAATGCAGGAACGGTAAGAAAGGCGACGCAAGGGAATGAAATGCGACGCAAGGGAAAGCAGGAATGGGAAGAAAGGCTACGCAAGGGACGAAAGGCGATGGAAGGGAAGAAAGGCGATGCAAGGGAATGCTGGAATGGGAAGAAAGGCGACGCAAGGGAAGAAAGGCGACGCAAGGGAAAGCAGAAATGGTAAGAAAGGCGGCGCAAGGGAAGAAAGGCAACGCAAGAGAAGAAAGGCGACGGAAGGGAACGCACGAACGGGAAGAAAGGCGATGGAAGGGAAGAAAGGCGATGCAAGGGAAAGGAGGAACGGGAAGAAATGCGATGCAAGGGAAGAAAGGCGACGCAAGGGAAGAATGGCGACACACGGGAAAGCAGGAACAGGAAGAAAGGCGTGGCAAGGGAAAGCAGGGCGACGCAAGAGAATGCAGAAACGGGAAGTAAGGCGTCGGAAGGGAAAGCAGGAACGAGAAGAAAGGCGATGCAAGGGAAAGGAGGAATGGTAAGAAAGGCGACGCAAGGAATGAAAGGCGACGCACGGGAAAGCAGGAACGAGAAGAAATGCGACGCAAGGGAATGCAGGAACGGTAAGAAAGGCAATGCAAGGGAAGAAAGGCGACGCAGGGGAAGAAAGGCGACGCGAGAGAAAGCAGGAATGGTAAGAAAGGCGATGCAAGGGTATGAAATGCGACGCAAGGGAAAGCAGGAATGGGAAGCAAGGCGACGCAAGGGAAGAAAGGCGATGCAAGGGAAGAAAGGCGACGCAAGGGAAGAAAGGCGATGCAAGGGAAGCAAGGCGACGCAAGGGTAATCAGGAAGGGGAAGAAAGGCGACTCAAGGGAAGAAAGGCAATGCTAGGGAAAGCAGAAATGGGAAATAAGGCTTCGGAAGGGAAAGCAGGAACGAGAAGAAAGGCGAAGCAAGGGTAAGCAGGAATGGTAAGAAAGGCGACGCAAGGGTAGAGAGGCGGTGCAAGGGTAGGCAGGAATGGGAAGAAAGGCGACGCATGGAAAGAATGGCGACGCTAGAGAAAGCAGAAACGGGAAGTAAGGCGTCGGAAGGGAAAGCAGGAACGAGTAGAAAGGCGAAGCAAGGGTAAGCAGGAACGTGAACAAAGGCGGCGCACGGAAAGAAAGTCGAAGCAAGGGAAAGTAGGAACGGAAAGAAAGGCGATGCAAGGGAAGATAGGCGTCGCAAGCGAAATCATGAATGGTAAGAAAGGCGACGGAAGGGTAGAAAGGCGACGCCAGGGAAAGCAGGAATGGTAAGAAAGGCGACGCAAAGGAAGAAAGGCGATGCAGGGGAAGAAAGGCGACACAAGGGAGGCCAGGCGACGCAAGGGAAAGCAGGAACAGGAAGAAAGGCGACGCACGGGAAAGCAGGAACGAGAAGAAAGGCGATGCAAGGGAATGCAGGAACGGTAAGAAAGGCGACGCAAGGGAAGAAAGGCGACGCAGGGGAAGAAAGGCGATGCGAGGGAAAGCAGGAACAGGAAGAAAGGCGACGCACGGGAAAGCAGGAACAGGAAGAAAGGCGACGCTCTGGAAAGCAGGAACGAGAAGAAAGGTGACGCAAGGGAAAGCAGGAACGGTAAGAAAGGCGACGCAAGGGAAGAAAGGCGACGCAGGGGAAGAAAGGCGACGCGAGGGAAAGCAGGAATGGTAAGAAAGGCGATGCAAGGGAATGAAATGCGACGCAAGGGAAAGCAGGAATGGGAAGAAAGGCGACGCAAGGGACGAAAGGCGATGCAAGGGAAAGCAGAAATGGTAAGAAAGGCGGCGCAAGGGAAGAAAGGCAACGCAAGAGAAGAAAGGCGACGGAAGGGAATGGCACGAACGGGAAGAAAGGCGACGGAAGGGAAGAAAGGCGATGCAAGGGAAAGGAGGAATGGGAAGAAATGCGATGCAAGGGAAGAAAGGCGACGCAAGGGAAGAATGGCGACACACGGGAAAGCAGGAACGAGAAGAAAGGCGACGCAAGGGTAGAAAGGCGACGCAAGGGAAGATACGCAATGCAAGGTAAAGCAGGAATGGTAAGTAAGGCGACGGAAGGGTAGAAAGGCGATGCACGGAAAGCAGGAATGGGAAGAAAGGCGACGCAAGGGACGAAAGGCGATGCAAGGGAAGAAAGTCGATGCAAGGGAATGCTGGAATGGTAAGAAAGGCGACGCAAGGGAAGAAAGGCGACGCAAAGGAATGCAGAAATGGTAAGAAAGGCGGCGCAAGGGAAGAAAGGCAACGCAAGAGAAGAAAGGCGATGCAAGGGAAAGTAGGAAAGGGAAGAAAGGAGATGAATGGGAAGAAAGCTGACGCAAGGGAAAGCAGGAACGAGAAGAAAGGCGACGCGCGGAAAGAAAGTCGACGCAAGGGAAAGTAGGAATGGGAAGAAAGGCGACGCAAGGGAAGATAGGCGACGCAAGGGAAAGCAGGAATGGTAAGAAAGGCGACGGAAGGGTAAGAAATGCGACACAAGGGAAAGCAGGAATGGTAAGAAAGGCGACGCAAGGGAAGAAAGGCGATGCAAGGGAAGAAAGGCGACGCAAGGGAGGCCAGGCGACGCAAGGGAAAGCAGGAACAGGAAGAAAGGCAAAGCAAGGGAAGAAAGTCGAAGCAAGGGAAGGCAGGATCTGCAAGAAAGGTGACGCATGGAAAGAAAGGCGATGCAAGGGAAAGTAGGAAAGGGAAGAATGGAGATGCACGGGAAGAAAGCTGACGCAAGGGAAAGCTGGAACGGTAAGAAAAGCGATGCAAGGGATCGCAGGAACGAGAAGAAAGGCGACGCAAGGAATGAAAGGAGATGCAAGGGGAAGTAGGAAAGGGAAGAAAGGAGACGCAAGGGAAGAAAGGCGACGCAAGGGAAAGCAGAAACGGGAAGAATGGAGATGCATGGGAAGAAAGCTGACGCAAGGGAAAGCAGGAACGGGAGGAAAGGCGACGCAAGGGAAAGCAGGAACGAGAAGAAAGGTGACGCAAGGGAATGCAGGAACAGTAAGAAAGGCGATGCAAGGGAAGAAAGGCGACGCAAGGGAACAAAGGCGATGCAAGGTAAGCAAGGCGACGCAAGGGAAATCAGGAAGGGGAAGAAAGGCAACGCAAGGGAAGAAAGGCGATGCAAGGGAAAGCAGAAATGGGAAATAAGGCTTCGGAAGGGAAAGCAGGAACGAGAAGAAAGGCGAAGCAAGGGTAAGCAGGAATGGTAAGAAAGGCGACGCAAGGGTAGAGAGGCGATGCAAGGGAATGCTGGAATGGGAAGAAAGGCGACGCAAGGGAAAGCAGGAACGGGAAGAAAGGAGATGCATGGGAAGAAAGCTGACGCTAGGGAAAGCAGGAACGGGAGGAAAGGCGACGCATGGGAAAGCAGGAACGAGAAGAAAGGTGACGCAAGGGAAAGCAGGAACGGTAAGAAAGGCGACGCAAGGGAAGGAAGGCGACGCAAGGGAAGAAAGGCGACACAAGGGAAAGCAGGAATGGTAAGAAAGGCGACGCAAGGGAAGAAGGGCGACGCAGGGGAAGAAAGGCGATGCAAGGGAAGAAAGGCGACACACGGGAAAGCAGGATCGAGAAGGAAGGCGTGGCAAGGGAAAGCAGGGCGACGCAAAAGAAAGCAGAAACGGGAAGTAAGGCGTCGGAAGGGAAAGCAGGAACGAGAAGAAAGGCGAAGCAAGGGTAAGCAGGAACGGGAAGAAAGGCGATGCAAGGGAAAGGAGGAACGGTAAGAAAGGCGTTGCAAGGGAAGAAAGGCTACGCAAGCGAAGAAAGGCGACGCAAGGGAAAGCAGGAACTGGAAGAAAGGCGACGCAAGGGAAGGAAGTTGAAGCAAGGGAAAGTAGGAACGGGAAGAAAGGCGACGCAAGGGATGGCAGGAAGGAGAAGAAAGGCGACGCAAGGAAAGAAAGGCGACGCAAGGGAAGAAAGGCGACGCAAGGGAAGAAAGGCGACGCAAGGGAAAGCAGGAACGGGAAGAAAGGCGTGGCAAGGGAAAGCAGGAACGGTAAGAAAGGCAACGCAAGGGAAGAAAGTCGAAGCAAGGGAAGGCAGGATCTGCAAGAAAGGTGACGCATGGAATAAAAGGCGATGCAAGGGAAAGTAGGAAAGGGAAGAAAGGAGATGCACGGGAAGAAAGCTGACGCAAGGGAAAGCTGGAACGGGAGGAAAGGTGACGCAAGGGAAAGCAGGAACAGGAAGAAAGGCGACGCAAGGGATCGCAGGAACGAGAAGAAAGGCGACGCAAGGAATGAAAGGCGATGCAAGGGAAGAAAGGCGATGCAAGGGAAGAAAGACGATGCAAGGGAGGAAAGGCGACGCAAGGAAGGCCAGGCGACGCAAGGGAAAGCAGGAACAGGAAGAAAGGCGACGCAAGGGAAGAAATGCGACGCAAGGGAAGAAAGGCGACGCGAGGGAAAGCGGGAATGGTAAGAAAGGCGATGCAAGGGTATAAAATGCGACGCAAGGGAAAGCAGGAATGGGAAGAAAGGCGACGCAAGGAAAGAAAGGCGATGCAAGGGAAGAAAGGCGACGCAAGGGAAGAAAGGCGATGCATGGGAAGAAAGGCGATGCAAGGGAAGCAAGGCGACGCGAGGGAATTCAGGAACGAGAAGAAAGACGACGTAAGGGAAGAAAGACAACGCAAGAGAAGAAAGGCGACGCAAGGGAACGCATGAACGGGAAGAAAGGCGACGCAAGGGATGGCAGGAAGGAGAAGAAAGGCGACGCAAGGAAAGAAAGGCGACGCAAGGGAAGAAAGGCGACGCACGGGAATGCTGGAAGGGGAAAAGAGGCGATGCAAGGGAAGAAAGGCGACGCAGGGGAAGAAAGGCGACGCAAGGGAAAGCAGGAACGGGAAGAAAGGCGTGGCAAGGGAAAGCAGGAACGGGAAGAAAGGCAACGCAAGGGAAGAAAGTCGAAGCAAGGAAAGGCAGGATCTGCAAGAAAGGTGACGCATGGAAACAAAGGCGATGCAAGGGAAAGTAGGAAAGGGAAGAAAGGAGATGCACGGGAAGAAAGCTGACGCAAGGGAAAGCTGGAACGGGAGGAAAGGTGACGCAAGGGAAAGCAGGAACGGTAAGAAAGGCGATGCAAGGGAAGAAAGGCGACGCAAGGGAACAAAGGCGATGCAAGGGAAAGCAGGAACGAGAAGAAAGGCGACGCAAGGAATGAAAGGCGATGCAAGGGAAGAATGACGATGCAAGGGAAGAAAGGCGACGCAAGGAAGGCCAGGCGACGCAAGGGAAAGCAGGAACAGGAAGAAAGGCGACGCAAGGGAAGAAATGCGACGCAGGGGAAGAAAGGCGACGCGAGGGAAAGCGGGAATGGTAAGAAAGGCGATGCAAGGGTATAAAATGCGACGCAAGGGAAAGCAGGAATGGGAAGAAAGGCGACGCAAGGAAAGAAAGGCGATGCAAGGGAAGAAAGGCGATGCAAGGGAAGCAAGGCGACGCAAGGGAAATCAGGAACGGGAAGAAAGACGACGCAAGGGAAGAAAGGCGATGCAAGGGAAAGCAGAAATGGGAAATAAGGCTTCGGAAGGGAAAGCAGGAACGAGAAGAAAGGCGAAGCAAGGGTAAGCAGGAATGGTAAGAAAGGCGACGCAAGGGTAGAGAGGCGATGCAAGGGAATGCTGGAATGGGAAGAAAGGCGACGCAAGGGAAAGCAGGAACGGGAAAAAAGGAGATGCAAGGGAAGAAAGCTGACGCTAGGGAAAGCAGGAACGGGAGGAAAGGCGACGCATGGGAAAGCAGGAATGAGAAGAAAGGTGACGCAAGGGAAAGCAGGAACGGTAAGAAAGGCGACGCAAGGGAAGGAAGGCGACGCAAGGGAAGAAAGGCGACACAAGGGAAAGCAGGAATGGTAAGAAAGGCGACGCAAGGGAAGAAGGGCGACGCAGGGGAAGAAAGGCGATGCAAGGGAAGAAAGGCGACACACGGGAAAGCAGGAACGGGAAGAAAGGCGTGGCAAGGGAAAGCAGGGCGACGCAAGAGAAAGCAGAAACGGGAAGTAAGGCGTCGGAAGGGAAAGCAGGAACGAGAAGAAAGGCGAAGCAAGGGTAAGCAGGAACGGGAAGAAAGGCGATACAAGGGAAAGGAGGAACGGTAAGAAAGGCGTTGCAAGGGAAGAAAGGCCACGCAAGCGAAGAAAGGCGACGCAAGGGAAAGCAGGAACTGGAAGAAAGGCGACGCAAGGGAAGGAAGTTGAAGCAAGGGAATGTAGGAACGGGAAGAAAGGCGACGCAAGGGATGGCAGGAAGGAGAAGAAAGGCGACGCAAGGAAAGAAAGGCGACGCAAGGGAAGAAAGGCGACGCACGGGAATGCTGGAAGGGGAAAAAAGGCGATGCAAGGGAAGAAAGGCGACGCAGGAGAAGAAAGGCGACGCAAGGGAAAGCAGGAACGGGAAGAAAGGCGACGCAAGGGAAGAAGGGCGACGCAGGGGAAGAAAGGCGATGCAAGGGAAGAAAGGCGACACACGGGAAAGCAGGAACGGGAAGAAAGGCGTGGCAAGGGAAAGCATGGCAACGCAAGGGAAAGCAGAAACGGGAAGTAAGGCGTCGGAAGGGAAAGCAGGAACGAGAAGAATGGCGAAGCAAGGGTAAGCAGGAACGGGAAGAAAGGCGATGCAAGGGAAAGGAGGAACGGTAAGAAAGGCGTTGCAAGGGAAGAAAGGCCACGCAAGCGAAGAAAGGCGACGCAAGGGAAAGCAGGAACTGGAAGAAAGGCGACGCAAGGGAAGGAAGTTGAAGCAAGGGAATGTAGGAACGGGAAGAAAGGCGACGCAAGGGATGGCAGGAAGGAGAAGAAAGGCGACGCAAGGAAAGAAAGGCGACGCAAGGGAAGAAAGGCGACGCACGGGAATGCTGGAAGGGGAAAAAAGGCGATGCAAGGGAAGAAAGGCGACGCAGGGGAAGAAAGGCGACGCAAGGGAAAGCAGGAACGGGAAGAAAGGCGTGGCAAGGGAAAGCTGGAACGGGAAGAAAGGCAACGCAAGGGAAGAAAGTCGAAGCAAGGGAAGGCAGGATCTGCAAGAAAGGTGACGCATGGAATAAAAGGCGATGCAAGGGAAAGTAGGAAAGGGAAGAAAGGAGATGCATGGGAAGAAAGCTGACGCTAGGGAAAGCAGGAACGGGAGGAAAGGCGACGCATGGGAAAGCAGGAACGAGAAGAAAGGTGACGCAAGGGAAAGCAGGAACGGTAAGAAAGGCGACGCAAGGGAAGAAAGGCGACGCAAGGAAAGAAAGGCGATGCAAGGGAAAGTAGGAAAGGGAAGAAAGTAGACGCAAGGGAAGAAAGGCGATGCAAGGGAAAGCAGGAACGGGAGGAAAGGTGATGCAAGGGAAAGCAGGAACGGTAAGAAAGGCAACGCAAGGGAAGAAAGGCGACGCAAGGGAAGAAAGGCGACGCACGGAAAGCAGGAAAGGGAAGAAAGGCAACGCAAGGGAAAGCAGGAAAGAGAAGAAAGGCGACGCGCGGAAAGAAAGTCGACGCAAGGGAAAGTAGGAACGGGAAGAAAGGCGACGCAAGGGAAGATAGGCGACGCAAGGGAAAGCAGGAATGGTAAGAAAGGCAACAGAAGGGTAAGAAATGCGACACAAGGGAAAGCAGGAATGGTTAGAAAGGCGACGCAAGGGAAGAAAGGCGAAGCAAGGGAAGAAAGGCGACGCAAGGGAAGGAAGGCGATGCAAGGGAAGAAAGGCGATACAAGGGAAGAAAGGCGATGCAAGGGAAAGCAGAAATGGGAAGAAAGGCGTGGCAAGGGAAAGCAGTGCGACGCAAGAGAAAGCAGAAACGGGAAGTAAGGTGTCGGAGGGGAAAGCAGGAACGAGTAGAAAGGCGAAGCAAGGGTAAGCAGGAACGTGAACAAAAGCGGCGCACGGAAAGAAAGTCGAAGCAAGGGAAAGTAGGAACGGAAAGAAAGGCGACGCAAGGGATCGCAGGAACGAGAAGAAAGGCGACGCAAGGAATGAAAGGCGATGCAAGGGAAAGTAGGAAAGGGAAGAAAGGAGACACAAGGGAAGAAAGGCGGCGCAAGGTAAAGCAGAAACGGGAAGAAAGGAGATGCATGGGAAGAAAGCTGACGCAAGGGAAAGCAGGAACGGGAGGAAAGGCGACGCAAGAGAAGAAAGGCGACGCAAGGGAACGCACGAACGGGAAGAAAGGCGACGGAAGGGAAGAAAGGCGATGCAAGGGAAAGGAGGAATGGGAAGACAGGCGACGCAAGAGAAAGCAGGAACGGGAAGAAATGCGATGCAAGGAAAGAAAGGCGACGCAGGGGAAGAAAGGCGACGCACGGGAAAGCAGGAAGGGGAAAAAATACGATGCAAGGGAAGAAAGGCGACGCAGGGGAAGAAAGGCGACGCAAGGGAAAGCAGGAACGGGAAGTAAGGCGTGGCAAGGGAAAGCAGGAACGGTAAGAAAGGCAACGCAAGGGAAGAAAGTCGAAGCAAGGGAAGGCAGGATCTGCAAGAAAGGTGACGCATGGAAAGAAAGGCGATGCAAGGGAAAGTAGGAAAGGGAAGAAAGGAGATGCACGGGAAGAAAGCTGACGCAAGGGAAAGCTGGAACGGGAGGAAAGGCGATGCAAGGAATGAAAGGCGATGCAAGGGAAGAAAGACGATGCAAGGGAGGAAAGGCGACGCAAGGAAGGCCAGGCGACGCAAGGGAAAGCAGGAACAGGAAGAAAGGCGACGCAAGGGAAGAAATGCGACGCAGGGGAAGAAAGGCGACGCGAGGGAAAGCGGGAATGGTAAGAAAGGCGATGCAAGGGTATAAAATGCGACGCAAGGGAAAGCAGGAATGGGAAGAAAGGCGACGCAAGGAAAGAAAGGCGATGCAAGGGAAGAAAGGCGACGCAAGGGAAGAAAGGCGATGCATGGGAAGAAAGGCGATGCAAGGGAAGCAAGGCGACGCAAGGGAATTCAGGAACGAGAAGAAAGACGACGTAAGGGAAGAAAGACAACGCAAGAGAAGAAAGGCGACGCAAGGGAACGCATGAACGGGAAGAA
Source organism: Lophura swinhoii (assembly GCA_030408155.1). Classification (NCBI taxonomy): domain Eukaryota; kingdom Metazoa; phylum Chordata; class Aves; order Galliformes; family Phasianidae; genus Lophura; species Lophura swinhoii. Next base: position 9,812,718 of record JASCYN010000150.1, on the reverse strand, counting down.
AGGCGACGCAAGGGATGGCAGGAAGGAGAAGGAAGGCGACGCAAGGAAAGAAAGGCGACGCAAGGGAAGAAAGGCGACGCACGGGAATGCTGGAAGGGGAAAAAAGGCGATGCAAGGGAAGAAAGGCGACGCAGGGGATGAAAGGCGACGCAAGGGAAAGCAGGAACGGGAAGAAAGGCGTGGCAAGGGAAAGCAGGAACGGGAAGAAAGGCAACGCAAGGGAAGAAAGTCGAAGCAAGGAAAGGCAGGATCTGCAAGAAAGGTGACGCATGGAAAGAAAGGCGATGCAAGGGAAAGTAGGAAAGGGAAGAAAGGAGATGCACGGGAAGAAAGCTGACGCAAGGGAAAGCTGGAACGGGAGGAAAGGTGACGCAAGGGAAAGCAGGAACGGTAAGAAAGGCGATGCAAGGGAAGAAAGGCGACGCAAGGGAACAAAGGCGATGCAAGGTAAGCAAGGCGACGCAAGGGAAATCAGGAAGGGGAAGAAAGGCGACGCAAGGGAAGATAGGCGACGCATGGGAAAGCAGGAATGGTAAGAAAGGCAACGGAAGGGTAAGAAATGCGATGCAAGGGAAAGGAGGAATGGGAAGACAGGCGACGCAAGAGAAAGCAGGAACGGGAAGAAATGCGATGCAAGGGAAGAAAGGCGACGCAGGGGAAGAAAGGCGACGCGAGGGAAAGCGGGAATGGTAAGAAAGGCGATGCAAGGGTATAAAATGCGATGCAAGGGAAAGCAGGAATGGGAAGAAAGGCGACGCAAGGAAAGAAAGGCGATGCAAGGGAAGAAAGGTGACGCAAGGGAAGAAAGGCGATGCATGGGAAGAAAGGCGATGCAAGGGAAGCAAGGCGACGCAAGGGAAATCAGGAACGGGAAGAAAGACGACGCAAGGGAAGAAAGGCGATGCAAGGGAAAGCAGAAATGGGAAATAAGGCTTCGGAAGGGAAAGCAGGAACGAGAAGAAAGGCGAAGCAAGGGTAAGCAGGAATGGTAAGAAAGGCGACGCAAGGGTAGAGAGGCGATGCAAGGGAATGCTGGAATGGGAAGAAAGGCGACGCAAGGGAAAGCAGGAACGGGAAAAAAGGAGATGCAAGGGAAGAAAGCTGACGCTAGGGAAAGCAGGAACGGGAGGAAAGGCGACGCATGGGAAAGCAGGAATGAGAAGAAAGGTGACGCAAGGGAAAGCAGGAACGGTAAGAAAGGCGACGCAAGGGAAGGAAGGCGATGCAAGGGAAGAAAGGCGACACAAGGGAAAGCAGGAATGGTAAGAAAGGCGACGCAAGGGAAGAAGGGCGACGCAGGGGAAGAAAGGCGATGCATGGGAACAAAGGCGACACACGGGAAAGCAGGAACGGGAAGAAAGGCGTGGCAAGGGAAAGCAGGGCGACGCAAGAGAAAGCAGAAACGGGAAGTAAGGCGTCGGAAGGGAAAGCAGGAACGAGAAGAAAGGCGAAGCAAGGGTAAGCAGGAACGGAAGGAAGGTCGATACAAGGGAAAGGAGGAACGGTAAGAAAGGCGTTGCAAGGGAAGAAAGGCCACGCAAGCGAAGAAAGGCGTGGCAAGGGAAAGCTGGAACGGGAAGAAAGGCAACGCAAGGGAAGAAAGTCGAAGCAAGGGAAGGCAGGATCAGCAAGAAAGGTGACGCATGGAATAAAAGGCGATGCAAGGGAAAGTAGGAAAGGGAAGAAAGGAGATGCATGGGAAGAAAGCTGACGCTAGGGAAAGCAGGAACAGGAAGAAAGGCGACGCATGGGAAAGCAGGAACGAGAAGAAAGGTGACGCAAGGGAAAGCAGGAACGGTAAGAAAGGCGACGCAAGGGAAGAAAGGCGACGCAAGGAAAGAAAGGCGATGCAAGGGAAAGTAGGAAAGGGAAGAAAGTAGACGCAAGGGAAGAAAGGCGATGCAAGGGAAAGCAGGAACGGGAGGAAAGGTGATGCAAGGGAAAGCAGGAACGGTAAGAAAGGCAACGCAAGGGAAGAAAGTCGAAGCAAGGGAAGGCAGGATCTGCAAGAAAGGTGACGCATGGAAAGAAAGGCGATGCAAGGGAAAGTAGGAAAGGGAAAAAAGGAGATGCACGGGAAGAAAGCTGACGCAAGGGAAAGCTGGAACGGGAGGAAAGGTGACGCAACGGAAAGCAGGAACAGGAAGAAAGGGGACGCAAGGGATCGCAGGAACGAGAAGAAAGGCGACGCAAGGAATGAAAGGCGATGCAAGGGAAGAAAGACGATGCAAGGGAAGAAAGGCGACGCAAGGGAAAGTAGGAAAGGGAAGAAAGGAGACGCAAGGGAAGAAAGGCGGCGCAAGGGAAGAAAGGCGACGCACGGAAAGCAGGAAACGGAAGAAAGGCAACGCAAGGGAAAGCAGGAAAGAGAAGAAAGGCGACGTGCGGAAAGAAAGTCGACGCAAGGGAAAGTAGGAACGGGAAGAAAGGCGACGCAAGGGAAGATAGGCGACGCAAGGGAAAGCAGGAATGGTAAGAAAGGCAACGGAAGGGTAAGAAATGCGACACAAGGCAAAGCAGGAATGGTTAGAAAGGCGACGCAAGGGAAGAAAGGCGAAGCAAGGGAAGAAAGGCGACGCAAGGGAAGGAAGGCGATGCAAGGGAAGGAAGGCGATGCAAGGGAAGAAAGGCGATGCCAGGGAAAGCAGAAATGGGAAGAAAGGCGATGCAAGGGGAAGCAGGAATGGGAAGAAAGGCGTGGCAAGGGAAAGCAGGGCGACGCAAGAGAAAGCAGAAAGGGGAAGTAAGGCGTCGGAGGGGAAAGCAGGAACGAGTAGAAAGGCGAAGCAAGGGGAAGCTGGAACGTGAACAAAGGCGGCGCGCGGAAAGAAAGTCGAAGCAAGGGAAAGTAGGAACGGAAAGAAAGGCGACGCAAGGGATCGCAGGAACGAGAAGAAAGGCGACGCAAGGAATGAAAGGCGATGCAAGGGAAAGTAGGAAAGGGAAGAAAGGAGACACAAGGGAAGAAAGGCGGCGCAAGGGAAAGCAGGAACGGGAAGAAAGGAGATGCATGGGAAGAAAGCTGACGCAAGGGAAAGCAGGAACGGGAGGAAAGGCGACGCAAGAGAAGAAAGGCGACGCAAGGGAACGCACGAACGGGAAGAAAGGAGACGGAAGGGAAGAAAGGCGATGCAAGGGAAAGGAAGAATGGGAAGACAGGCGACGCAAGAGAAAGCAGGAACGGGAAGAAATGCGATGCAAGGGAAGAAAGGCGACGCAGGGGAAGAAAGGCGACGCACGGAAAAGCAGGAAGGGTAAAAAAGGCGATGCAAGGGAAGAAAGGCGACGCAGGGGAAGAAAGGTGACGCAAGGGAATGCAGGAACGGGAAGAAAGGCGTGGCAAGGGAAAGCAGGAACGGTAAGAAAGGCAACGCAAGGGAAGAAAGTCGAAGCAAGGGAAGGCAGGATCTGCAAGAAAGGTGACGCATGGAAAGAAAGGTGATGCAAGGGAAAGTAGGAAAGGGAAGAAAGGAGTTGCACGGGTAGAAAGCTGACGCAAGGGAAAGCTGGAACGGGAGGAAAGGTGACGCAAGGGAAAGCAGGAACGGTAAGAAAGGCGATGCAAGGGAAGAAAGGCGACGCAAGGGAAGAAAGGCGATGCATGGGAAGAAAGGCGATGCAAGGGAAGCAAGGCGACGCAAGGGAAATCAGGAACGGGAAGAAAGGCGACGTAAGGGAAGAAAGACAACGCAAGAGAAGAAAGGCGACGCAAGGGAACGCATGAACGGGAAGGAAGGCGACGCAAGGGATGGCAGGAAGGAGAAAAAAGGCGACGCAAGGAAAGAAAGGCGACGCAAGGGAAGAAAGGCGACGCACGGGAATGCTGGAAGGGGAAAAAAGGCGATGCAAGGGCAGAAAGGCGACGGAGGGGAAGAAAGGCGACGCAAGGGAAAGCAGGAACGGGAAGAAAGGCGTGGCAAGGGAAAGCAGGAACGGGAAGAAAGGCAACGCAAGGGAAGAAAGTCGAAGCAAGGGAAGGCAGGATCTGCAAGAAAGGTGACGCATGGAAAGAAAGGCGATGCAAGGGAAAGTAGGAAAGGGAAGAAAGGAGATGCACGGGAAGAAAGCTGACGCAAGGGAAAGCTGGAACGGGAGGAAAGGTGACGCAAGGGAAAGCAGGAACGGTAAGAAAGGCGATGCAAGGGAAGAAAGGCGACGCAAGGGAACAAAGGCGATGCAAGGTATGCAAGGCGACGCAAGGGAAATCAGGAAGGGGAAGAAAGGCGACGCAAGGGAAGAAATGCGATGCAAGGGAAAGCAGAAATGGGAAATAAGGCTTCGGAAGGGAAAGCAGGAACGAGAAGAAAGGCGAAGCAAGGGAAAGCAGGAATGGTAAGAAAGGCGACGCAAGGGTAGAGAGGCGATGCAAGGGAATGCTGGAATGGGAAGAAAGGCGATGCAAGGGAAAGCAGGAACGGGAAGAAAGGAGATGCATGGGAAGAAAGCTGACGCTAGGGAAAGCAGGAACGGGAGGAAATGCGACGCATGGGAAAGCAGGAACGAGAAGAAAGGTGACGCAAGGGAAAGCAGGAACGGTAAGAAAGGCGACGCAAGGGAAGAAAGGCGACGCAAGAGAAGAAAGGCGACGCAAGGGAACGCATGAACGGGAAGAAAGGCGACGGAAGGGAAGAAAGGCTATGCAAGGGACAGGAGGAACGGGTAGACAGGCTACGCAGGAGAAAGCAGGAACGGGAAGAAATGAGATGCAAGGGAAGAAAGGCGACGCACGGGAAAGCAGGAAGGGGAAAAAAGGCGATGCAAGGGCAGAAAGGCGACGCAGGGGAAGAAAGGTGACGCAAGGGAAAGCAGGAGCGGGAAGAAAGGCGTGGCAAGGGAAAACAGGAACGGGAAGAAAGGCAACGCAAGGGAAGAAAGTCGACGCAAGGGAAGGCAGGAACTGCAAGAAAGGCGACGCCTGGAAAGAAAGGCGATGCAAGGGAAAATAGGAAAGGGAAGAAAGAAGACGCAAGGGAAGAAAGGCGGCGCAAGGGAAAGCAGGAACGGGAAGAAAGGAGATGCATGGGAAGAAAGCTGACGCAAGGGAAAGCAGGAACGGGAGGAAAGTCGACGCAAGGGAAGGCAGGAACTGCAAGAAAGGCGACGCCAGGAAAGAAAGGCGATGCTAGGGAAAGTAGGAAAGGGAAGAAAGGAGACGCAAGGGAAGAAAGGCGACGCAAGGGAGGCCAGGCGATGCAAGGGAAAGCAGGAACAGGAAGAAAGGCGATGCAAGGGAATGCAGGAAAGGTAAGAAAGGCGACGCAAGGGAAGAAAGGCGACGCAGGGGTAAAAAGGCGACGCGAGGGAAAGCAGGAATGGTAAGAAAGGCGATGCAAGGGTATGAAATGCGACGCAAGGGAAAGCAGGAATGGGAAGAAAGGCGACGCAAGGGAAGAAATGCGATGCAAGGGAAAAAAGGCGATGCAAGGCAAGAAAAGCGATGCAAGGGAAGCAAGGCGACGCAAGTGAAATCAGGAAGGGGAAGAAAAGCAACGCATGGGAAAGCAGGAACGAGAAGAAATGCGACGCAAGGGAATGCAGGAACGGTAAAAAAGGCGACGCAAGGGAAGAAAGGCGACGCAGTGGTAGAAAGGCGACGCGAGGGAAAGCAGGAATGCTAAGAAAGGCGACGCAAGGGTATGAAATGCGACGCAAGGGAAAGCAGGAATGGGAAGAAAGGCGACGCAAGGGAAGAAAGGCGATGCAAGGGAAGAAAGGCGAAGCAAGGGAAGAAAGGCGATGCAAGGGAAGCAAGGCGACGCAAGGGAATTCAGGAAGGGGAAGAAAGGCGACGCAAGGGAAGAAAGGCGATGCAAGGGAAAGCAGAAATGGGAAATAAGGCGTCGGAAGGGAAAGCAGGAACGAGTAGAAAGGCGAAGCAAGGGTACGCAGGAACGAGAAGAAAGGCGTCGCAAGGAATGAAAGGCGATGCAAGGGAAAGTAGGAAAGGGAAGAAAGGAGACACAAGGGAAGAAAGGCGGCGCAAGGGAAAGCAGGAACGGGAAGAAAGGAGATGCATGGGAAGAAAGCTGTCGCAAGGGAAAGCAGGAACGGGAGGAAAGGCGACGCAAGGGAAAGCAGGAACGAGAAGAAAGCTGACGCAAGGGAAAGCAGGAACGGTAAGAATGGCGACGCAAGGGAAGAAAGGCGATGCAAGGGAAGAAAGGCGATGCAAGGGAAGCAAGGCGACGCAAGGGAAATCAGGAAGGGGAAGAAAGGCGACGCAAGGGTAGAAAGGTGACGCAAGGGAAAGCAGGAATGGTAAGAAAGGCGATGCAAGGGAAGAAAGGCGGTGCAGGGGAAGAAAGGCGACACAAGGGAGGCCAGGCGACGCAAGGGAAAGCAGGAACAGGAAGAAATGCGACGCACGGGAATGCAGGAACGAGAAGAAAGGCGACTCAAGGGAAAGCAGGAACGGTAAGAAAGGCGACACAAGGGAAGAAAGGCGACGCAGGGGAAGAAAGGCGATGCGACGGAAAGCAGGAACAGGAAGAAAGGCGACGCACGGGAAAGCAGGAACAGGAAGAAAGGCGACGCTCTGCAAAGCAGGAACGAGAAGAAAGGCGACGCAAGGGAATGCAGGAACGAGAAGAAAGGCGACGCAAGGGAAGAAAGGCGACGCAGGGGAAGAAAGGCGACGCGAGGGAAAGCAGGAATGGTAAGAAAGGCGATGCAAGGGAATGAAATGCGACGCAAGGGAAAGCAGGAATGGGAAGAAAGGCGACGCAAGGGACGAAAGGAGATGCAAGGGAAGAAAGGCGATGCAAGGGAATGCTGGAATGGGAAGAAAGGCGACGCAAGGGAAGATAGGCGACGCAAGGGAATGCTGGAATGGGAAGAAAGGCGGCGCAAGGGAAGAAAGGCAACGCAACAGAAGAAAGGCGACGCAAGGGAAAGCACGAACTGGAAGAATGGTGACGGAAGGGAAGAAAGGCGATGCAAGGGAAAGGAGGAACGGGAAGAAATGCGATGCAAGGGAAGAAAGGCGACGCAAGGGAACAAAGGCGATGGAAGGTAAGCAAGGCGACGCAAGGGAAATCAGGAAGGGGAAGAAAGGCGACGCAAGGGAAGAAAGGCGATGGAAGGGAAAGCAGAAATGGGAAATAAGGCTTCGGAAGGGAAAGCAGGAACGAGAAGAAAGGCGAAGCAAGGGAAAGCAGGAATGAGAAGAAAGGCGACGCAAGGGTAGAGAGGCAATGCAAGGGAATGCTGGAATGGGAAGAAAGGCGACGCAAGGGAAAGCAGGAACGGGAAGAAAGGAGATGCATGGGAAGAAAGCTGACGCTAGGGAAAGCAGGAACGGGAGGGAAGGCGACGCAAGGGAAAGCAGGAACGAGAAGAAAGGCGACGCAAGGGGAAGCAGGAACGGAAAGAAAAGCGACGCAAGGGAAGAAAGGCGACGCAGGGGAAGAAAGGCGACGCAAGGGAAAGCAGGAATGGTAAGAAAGGCGACGCAAGGGTAGAAAGGCGAGGCAAGGGAAAGCAGGAAAGGGAAGAAAGGCAACGCAAGGGAAAGCAGGAACGAGAAGAAAGGCGACGTGCGGAAAGAAAGTCGACGCAAGGGAAAGTAGGAACGGGAAGAAAGGCGATGCAAGGGAAGATAGGCGACGCAAGCGAAATCAGGAATGGTAAGAAAGGCGACTGAAGGGTAGAAAGGCGACACAAGGGAAAGCAGGAATGGTAAGAAAGGCGACGCAAGGGAAGAAAGGCGATGCAGGGGAAGAAAGGCGACACAAGGGAGGCCAGGCGACGCAAGGGAAAGCAGGAACAGGAAGAAAGGCGACGCACGGGAAAGCAGGAACGAGAAGAAAGGCGACTCAAGGGAAAGCAGGAACGGTAAGAAAGGCGACGCAAGGGAAGAAAGGCGACGCAGGGGAAGAAAGGCGATGCAAGGGAAAGCAGAAATGGGAAATAAGGCTTCGGAAGGGAAAGACGGAACGAGAAGAAAGGCGAAGCAAGGGAAAGCAGGAACGAGAAGAAAGGCGACGCAAGGGTAGAGAGGCAATGCAAGGGAATGCTGGAATGGGAAGAAAGGCGACGCAAGGGAAAGCAGGAACGGGAAGAAAGGCGATGCAAGGGAAAGGAGGAACGAGAAGAAAGGCGACGCAAGGGAAGAAAGGCGACGCAGGGGAAGAAAGGCGACGCAGGGGAAGAAAGGCGACGCGAGGGAAAGCAGGAATGGTAAGAAAGGCGATGCAAGGGAATGAAATGCGACGCAAGGGAAAGCAGGAATGGGAAGAAAGGCGACGCAAGGGACGAAAGGAGATGCAAGGGAAGAAAGGCGATGCAAGGGAATGCTGGAATGGGAAGAAAGGCGACGCAAGGGAAGAAAGGCGACGCAAGGGAATGCTGGAATGGGAAGGCGGCGCAAGGGAAGAAAGGCAACGCAAAAGAAGAAAGCCGACGCAAGGGAAAGCACGAACTGGAAGAATGGTGACGGAAGGGAAGAAAGGCGATGCAAGGGAAAGGAGGAACGGGAAGAAATGCGATGCAAGGGAAGAAAGGCGACGCAAGGGAACAAAGACGATGGAAGGTAAGCAAGGCGACGCAAGGGAAATCAGGAAGGGGAAGAAAGGCGACGCAAGGAAAAGCAGCAACGGGAGGAAAGGCGACGTCAGGAAACAAAGGCGATGCAAGGGAAAGTATGAAAGGGAATAAAGGAGACGCAAGGGAAGAAAGGCGGCGCAAGGAAAAGCAGGAACGGGAAGAAAGGCGACGCATGGGAATAAAACTGACGCAAGGGAAAGCAGAAAAGGGAAGAAAGGCAACGCAAGGGAAAGCAGGAACGAGAAGAAAGGCGACGCGCGGAAAGAAAGTCGACGCAAGGCAAAGTAGGAACGAGAAGAAAGGCGACGCGCGGAAAGAAAGGCGACGCAAGGGAAAGCAGGAAAGGGAAGAAAGGCAACGCAAGGGAAAGCAGGAACGAGAAGAATGGCGACGCGCAGAAAGAAAGAAAGTCGATGCAAGGGAAAGCAGGAACGGGAAGAAAGGCGTGGAAAGGGAAAGCAGGAACGGGAAGAAAGGAGACACAAGGGAAGCAAGGCGACGCAAGGGAAGAAAGGCGATGCAAGGGAAGCAAGGCGACTCAAGGGAAATCAGGAACGGGAAGAAAGGAGAGGCAAGGGAAGAAAGGCGATGGAAGGGAAAGCAGGAACGCGAAGAAAGGCGACCCAAGGGAAAGCAGGAAAGAGAAGCAAGGCAACGCACGGAAAGAAAGTCGAAGCAAGGGAAAGTAGGAACGAGAAGAAAGATGACGCAAGGGATCGCAGGAACGAGAAGAAAAGCGACGCAAGGAAAGAAAGGCGATGTAAGGGAAAGTAGGAACGGGAAGAAAGGCGACGCAAGGGAAGAAAGGCGACGCAAGGGAAAGCAGGAACGGTAAGAAAGGCGAAGCAAGGGAAGAAAGGCGACGCAGGGGAAGAAAGGCGATGCAAGGGAAGATAGGCGACGCAAGAGAAGAAAGGCGACGCAAGGGAACGCATGAAAGGGAAGAAAGGCGACGGAAGGGAAGAAAGGCTATGCAAGGGAAGATAGGCCATGCAAGGGAAGCAAGGCGACGCAAGGGAAATCAGGAACGGGAAGAAAGGCGACGCACGGGAAAGCAGGAACGAGAAGAAAGGCGACGCAAGGTAAAGCAGGAACGGTAAGAAAGGCGACGCAAGGGAAGAAAGGCGACGCAGGGGAAGAAAGGCGACGCGAGGGAAAGCAAGAATGGTAAGAAAGGCGACGCGAGGGAAAGCAGGAATGGTAAGAAAGGCGACGCAAGGGAAAGCAGGAAAGGGAAGAAAGGCAACGCAAGGGAAAGCAGGAACGAGAAGAAAGGCGACGCGCGGAAAGAAAGTCGACGCAAGGGAAAGTAGGAACGGGAAGAAAGGCGATGCAAGGGAAGATAGGCGACGCAAGCGAAATCAGGAATGGTAAGAAAGGCGACGCAAGGGTAGAAAGGTGACGCAAGGGAAAGCAGGAATGGTAAGAAAGGCGATGCAAGGGAAGAAAGGCGATGCAGGGGAAGAAAGGCGACACAAGGGAGGCCAGGCGACGCAAGGGAAAGCAGGAACAGGAAGAAAGGCGACTCACGGGAAAGCAGGAACGAGAAGAAAGGCGACTCAAGGGAAAGCAGGAACGGTAAGAAAGGCGACGCAAGGGAAGAAAGGCGACGCAGGGGAAGAAAGGCGATGCGACGGAAAGCAGGAACAGGAAGAAAGGCGACGCACGGGAAAGCAGGAACAGGAAGAAAGGCGACGCTCTGCAAAGCAGGAACGAGAAGAAAGGCGACGCAAGGGAATGCAGGAACGAGAAGAAAGGCGACGCAAGGGAAGAAAGGCGACGCAGGGGAAGAAAGGCGACGCGAGGGAAAGCAGGAATGGTAAGAAAGGCGATGCAAGGGAATGAAATGCGACGCAAGGGAAAGCAGGAATGGGAAGAAAGGCGACGCAAGGGACGAAAGGAGATGCAAGGGAAGAAAGGCGATGCAAGGGAATGCTGGAATGGGAAGAAAGGCGACGCAAGGGAAGAAAGGCGACGCAAGGGAATGCTGGAATGGGAAGGCGGCGCAAGGGAAGAAAGGCAACGCAACAGAAGAAAGGCGACGCAAGGGAAAGCACGAACTGGAAGAATGGTGACGGAAGGGAAGAAAGGCGATGCAAGGGAAAGGAGGAACGGGAAGAAATGCGATGCAAGGGAAGAAAGGCGACGCAAGGGAACAAAGACGATGGAAGGTAAGCAAGGCGACGCAAGGGAAATCAGGAAGGGGAAGAAAGGCGACGCAAGGAAAAGCAGCAACGGGAGGAAAGGCGACGTCAGGAAACAAAGGCGATGCAAGGGAAAGTATGAAAGGGAAGAAAGGAGACGCAAGGGAAGAAAGGCGGCGCAAGGAAAAGCAGGAACGGGAAGAAAGGCGACGCATGGGAATAAAACTGACGCAAGGGAAAGCAGAAAAGGGAAGAAAGGCAACGCAAGGGAAAGCAGGAACGAGAAGAAAGGCGACGCGCGGAAAGAAAGTCGACGCAAGGCAAAGTAGGAACGAGAAGAAAGGCGACGCGCGGAAAGAAAGGCGACGCAAGGGAAAGCAGGAAAGGGAAGAAAGGCAACGCAAGGGAAAGCAGGAACGAGAAGAATGGCGATGCGCAGAAAGAAAGAAAGTCGATGCAAGGGAAAGCAGGAACGGGAAGAAAGGCGTGGAAAGGGAAAGCAGGAACGGGAAGAAAGGAGACACAAGGGAAGAAAGGTAATACAAGGGAAGCAAGGCGACGCAAGGGAAGAAAGGCGATGCAAGGGAAGCAAGGCGACTCAAGGGAAATCAGGAACGGGAAGAAAGGAGAGGCAAGGGAAGAAAGGCGATGGAAGGGAAAGCAGGAACGCGAAGAAAGGCGACCCAAGGGAAAGCAGGAAAGAGAAGCAAGGCAACGCACGGAAAGAAAGTCGAAGCAAGGGAAAGTAGGAACGAGAAGAAAGATGACGCAAGGGATCGCAGGAACGAGAAGAAAAGCGACGCAAGGAAAGAAAGGCGATGTAAGGGAAAGTAGGAACGGGAAGAAAGGCGACGCAAGGGAAGAAAGGCGGCGCAAGGGAAAGCAGGAACGGGAAGAAAGGAGATGCATGGGTAGAAAGGCGACGCAAGGGAAAGCAGAAACGAGAAGAAAGGCGAAGCAAGGGAAGAAAGGCGACGCAAGGGAAGTAAGGCGACGCAAGGGAAAGCAGGAACAAGAGGAAAGGCAACGCAAGGGAAAGCAGGAGCAGTAACAAAGGCGACGCAAGGGAAGAAAGGCGACGCAAGGGATGAAAGGTGACGCAAGGAAAAGCAGGAATGGTAAGAAAGGCGACGCAAGGGTAGAAAGGCGAGGCAAGGGAAAGCAGAAAAGGGAAGAAAGCCGAAGCAAGGGAGGAAAGGAGATGCAAGGGAAGAAAGGCGACGCAATGGAAGCAATGGGACGCAAGGGAAAGCAGGAACAGGAAGAAAGGCGACGCACGGGAAAGCAGGAACGAGAAGAAAGGCGACGCAAGGTAAAGCAGGAACGGTAAGAAAGGCGACGCAAGGGAAGAAAGGCGACGCAGGGGAAGAAAGCCGACGCGAGGGAAAGCAAGCATGGAAAGAAAGGCGACGCGAGGGAAAGCAGGAATGGTAAGAAAGGCGACGCAAGGGAAAGCAGGAAAGGGAAGAAAGGCAACGCAAGGGAAAGCAGGAACGAGAAGAAAGGCGACGCGCGGAAAGAAAGTCGACGCAAGGGAAAGTAGGAACGGGAAGAAAGGCGATGCAAGGGAAGATAGGCGACGCAAGCGAAATCAGGAATGGTAAGAAAGGCGACGGAAGGGTAGAAAGGCGACGCAAGGGAAAGCAGGAATGGTAAGAAAGGCGACGCAAGGGAAGAAAGGCGATGCAGGGGAAGAAAGGCGACACAAGGGAGGCCAGGCGACGCAAGGGAAAGCAGGAACAGGAAGAAAGGCAACGCATGGGAAAGCAGGAACGAGAAGAAAGGCGACTCAAGGGAAAGTAGGAACGGGAAGAAAGGAGACTCAAGGGAAGAAAGGCAATACAAGGGAAGCAAGGTGACGCAAGGGAAGAAAGGCGATGCAAGGGAAGCAAGGCGACTCAAGGGAAATCAGGAACGGGAAGAAAGGAGAGGCAAGGGAAGAAAGGCGATGGAAGGGAAAGCAGGAACGGGAAGAAAGGCGACGCAAGAGAAAGCAGGAACGGGAAGAAATGCGACGCAAGGGAAGATAGGCGACGCAAGGGAACGCAGGAACGGGAAGAAAGGCGATGGAAGGGAAAGCAGGAACGGGAAGAAAGGCGACGCGAGGGAAGAAAGGCGATATGCAAGGGAAGAAAGGCGATGCACGGGAAAGCAGGAAGGGGAAAAAAGGCGATGCGAGGGAAGAAAGGCGATGCAGGGGAAGAAAGGCGTGGCCAGGGAAATCAGGAACGGGAAGAAAGGCGTGGCAAGGGAAAGCAGGAACGGTAGGAAAGGCGACGCAAGGGAATAAAAAGGCAACGCAGGGGAAGAAAGGCGATGCGACTGAAAGCAGGAACAGGAAGAAAGGCAACACACGGAAAGAAAGTCGAAGCAAGGGAAAGTAGGAACGAGAAGAAAGATGACGCAAGGGATCGCAGGAACGAGAAGAAAAGCGACGCAAGTAAAGAAAGGCGATGCAAGGGAAAGTAGGAACGGGAAGAAAGGCGACGCAAGGGAAGAAAGGCGGTGCAAGGGAAAGCAGGAACGGGAAGAAAGGAGATGCATGCGTAGAAAGCTGACGCAAGGGAAAGCAGGAACGGGAGGAAAGGCGAAGCAAGGGAAGAAAGGCGACGCAAGGGAAGTAAGGCGACGCAAGGGAAAGCCGGAACGAGAGGAAAGGTTACGCAAGGGAAAGCAGGAGCAGTAACAAAGGCGACGCAAGGGAAGAAAGGCGACGCAAGGGATGAAAGGCGACGCAAGGAAAAGCAGGAATGGTAAGAAAGGCGACGCAAGGGTAGAAAGGCGAGGCAAGGGAAAGCAGAAAAGGGAAGAAAGCCGAAGCAAGGGAGGAAAGGAGATGCAAGGGAAGAAAGGCGATGCAATGGAAGCAATGCGACGCAAGGGAAAGCAGGAACGAGAAGAAAGGCGACGCAAGGTAAAGCAGGAACGGTAAGAAAGGCGACGCAAGGGAAGAAAGGCGACGCAGGGGAAGAAAGGCGACGCGAGGGAAAGCAGGAATGGTAAGAAAGGCGATGCAAGGGAATGAAATGCGACGCAAGGGAAAGCAGGAATGGGAAGAAAGGCGACGCAAGGGACGAAAGGAGATGCAAGGGAAGAAAGGCGATGCAAGGGAATGCTGGAATGGGAAGAAAGGCGACGCAAGGGAAGAAAGGCGACGCAAGGGAATGCTGGAATGGGAAGAAAGGCGGCGCAAGGGAAGAAAGGCAACGCAACAGAAGAAAGGCGACGCAAGGGAAAGCACGAACTGGAAGAATGGTGACGGAAGGGAAGAAAGGCGATGCAAGGGAAAGGAGGAACGGGAAGAAATGCGATGCAAGGGAAGAAAGGCGACGCAAGGGAACAAAGGCGATGGAAGGTAAGCAAGGCGACGCAAGGGAAATCAGGAAGGGGAAGAAAGGCGACGAAAGGAAAAGCAGCAACGGGAGGAAAGGCGACGTCAGGAAAGAAAGACGATGCAAGGGAAAGTATGAAAGGGAAGAAAGGAGACGCAAGGGAAGAAAGGCGAAGCAAGGGAAAGTAGGAACGGAAAGAAAGGCGGCGCAAGGGATCGCAGGAACGAGAATAAAGGCGACGCAAGGAAAGAAAGGCGATGCAAGGCTAAGTCGGAAAGGGAATAAAGGAGACGCAAGGGAAGAAAGGCGGCGCAAGGAAAAGCAGGAACGGGAAGAAAGGCGACGCCAGGAAAGAAAGGCGATGCAAGGGAAAGTAGGAAAGGGAGGAAAGGAGACGCAAGGGAAGAAAGGCGACGCAAGGAAAAGCAGGAACGGGAAGAAAGGCGACGCATGGGAATAAAACTGACGCAAGGGAAAGCAGAAAAGGGAAGAAAGGCAACGCAAGGGAAAGCAGGAACGAGAAGAAAGGCGACGCGCCGAAAGAAAGTCGACGCAAGGCAAAGTAGGAACGAGAAGAAAGGCGACGCGCGGAAAGAAAGGCGACGCAAGGGAAAGCAGGAAAGGGAAGAAAGGCAACGCAAGGGAAAGCAGGAACGAGAAGAATGGCGACGCGCAGAAAGGAAGAAAGTCGACGCAAGAGAAAGCAGGAACGGGAAGAAAGGCGTGGAAAGGGAAAGCAGGAACGGGAAGAAAGGAGACACAAGGGAAGAAAGGTAATACAAGGGAAGCAAGGCGACGCAAGGGAAGAAAGGCGATGCAAGGGAAGCAAGGCGACTCAAGGGAAATCAGGAACGGGAAGAAAGGAGAGGCAAGGGAAGAAAGGCGATGGAAGGGAAAGCAGGAACGCGAAGAAAGGCGACCCAAGGGAAAGCAGGAAAGAGAAGCAAGGCAACGCACGGAAAGAAAGTCGAAGCAAGGGAAAGTAGGAACGAGAAGAAAGATGACGCAAGGGATCGCAGGAACGAGAAGAAAAGCGACGCAAGGAAAGAAAGGCGATGAAAGGGAAAGTAGGAACGGGAAGAAAGGCGACGCAAGGGAAGAAAGGCGGCGCAAGGGAAAGCAGGAACGGGAAGAAAGGAGATGCATGGGTAGAAAGGCGATGCAAGGGAATGCTGGAATGGGAAGAAAGGCGATGCAAGGGAAAGCAGGAACGGGAAGAAAGGAGATGCATGGGAAGAAAGCTGACGCTAGGGAAAGCAGGAACGGGAGGAAATGCGACGCATGGGAAAGCAGGAACGAGAAGAAAGGTGACGCAAGGGAAAGCAGGAACGGTAAGAAAGGCGACGCAAGGGAAGAAAGGCGACGCAAGAGAAGAAAGGCGACGCAAGGGAACGCATGAACGGGAAGAAAGGCGACGGAAGGGAAGAAAGGCTATGCAAGGGACAGGAGGAACGGGAAGACAGGCTACGCAGGAGAAAGCAGGAACGGGAAGAAATGAGATGCAAGGAAGAAAGGCGACGCAAGGGAAGAAAGGCGACGCACGGGAAAGCAGGAAGGGGAAAAAAGGCGATGCAAGGGCAGAAAGGCGACGCAGGGGAAGAAAGGTGACGCAAGGGAAAGCAGGAGCGGGAAGAAAGGCGTGGCAAGGGAAAACAGGAACGGGAAGAAAGGCAACGCAAGGGAAGAAAGTCGACGCAAGGGAAGGCAGGAACTGCAAGAAAGGCGACGCCTGGAAAGAAAGGCGATGCTAGGGAAAGTAGGAAAGGGAAGAAAGGAGACGCAAGGGAAGAAAGGCGACGCAAGGGAGGCCAGGCGATGCAAGGGAAAGCAGGAACAGGAAGAAAGGCGATGCAAGGGAATGCAGGAAAGGTAAGAAAGGCGACGCAAGGGAAGAAAGGCGACGCAGGGGTAGAAAGGCGACGCGAGGGAAAGCAGGAATGGTAAGAAAGGCGATGCAAGGGTATGAAATGCGACGCAAGGGAAAGCAGGAATGGGAAGAAAGGCGACGCAAGGGAAGAAATGCGATGCAAGGGAAAAAAGGCGATGCAAGGCAAGAAAAGCGATGCAAGGGAAGCAAGGCGACGCAAGTGAAATCAGGAAGGGGAAGAAAAGCAACGCATGGGAAAGCAGGAACGAGAAGAAATGCGACGCAAGGGAATGCAGGAACGGTAAAAAAGGCGACGCAAGGGAAGAAAGGCGACGCAGTGGTAGAAAGGCGACGCGAGGGAAAGCAGGAATGCTAAGAAAGGCGACGCAAGGGTATGAAATGCGACGCAAGGGAAAGCAGGAATGGGAAGAAAGGCGACGCAAGGGAAGAAAGGCGATGCAAGGGAAGAAAGGCGAAGCAAGGGAAGAAAGGCGATGCAAGGGAAGCAAGGCGACGCAAGGGAATTCAGGAAGGGGAAGAAAGGCGACGCAAGGGAAGAAAGGCGATGCAAGGGAAAGCAGAAATGGGAAATAAGGCGTCGGAAGGGAAAGCAGGAACGAGTAGAAAGGCGAAGCAAGGGTACGCAGAAACGAGAAGAAAGGCGTCGCAAGGAATGAAAGGCGATGCAAGGGAAAGTAGGAAAGGGAAGAAAGGAGACACAAGGGAAGAAAGGCGGCGCAAGGGAAAGCAGGAACGGGAAGAAAGGAGATGCATGGGAAGAAAGCTGTCGCAAGGGAAAGCAGGAACGGGAGGAAAGGCGACGCAAGGGAAAGCAGGAACGAGAAGAAAGCTGACGCAAGGGAAAGCAGGAACGGTAAGAATGGCGACGCAAGGGAAGAAAGGCGATGCAAGGGAAGAAAGGCGATGCAAGGGAAGCAAGGCGACGCAAGGGAAATCAGGAAGGGGAAGAAAGGCGACGCAAGGGTAGAAAGGTGACGCAAGGGAAAGCAGGAATGGTAAGAAAGGCGATGCAAGGGAAGAAAGGCGGTGCAGGGGAAGAAAGGCGACACAAGGGAGGCCAGGCGACGCAAGGGAAAGCAGGAACAGGAAGAAATGCGACGCACGGGAATGCAGGAACGAGAAGAAAGGCGACTCAAGGGAAAGCAGGAACGGTAAGAAAGGCGACGCAAGGGAAGAAAGGCGACGCAGGGGAAGAAAGGCGATGCGACGGAAAGCAGGAACAGGAAGAAAGGCGACGCACGGGAAAGCAGGAACAGGAAGAAAGGCGACGCTCTGCAAAGCAGGAACGAGAAGAAAGGCGACGCAAGGGAATGCAGGAACGAGAAGAAAGGCGACGCAAGGGAAGAAAGGCGACGCAGGGGAAGAAAGGCGACGCGAGGGAAAGCAGGAATGGTAAGAAAGGCGATGCAAGGGAATGAAATGCGATGCAAGGGAAAGCAGGAATGGGAAGAAAGGCGACGCAAGGGAAGAGAGGCGACGCAAGGGAAGAAAGGCGATGCAAGGGAATGCTGGAATGGGAAGAAAGGCGACGCAAGGGAAGATAGGCGACGCAAGGGAACAAAGGCGATGGAAGGTAAGCAAGGCGACGCAAGGGAAATCAGGAAGGGGAAGAAAGGCGACGCAAGGGAAGAAAGGCGATGGAAGGGAAAGCAGAAATGGGAAATAAGGCTTCGGAAGGGAAAGCAGGAACGAGAAGAAAGGCGAAGCAAGGGAAAGCAGGAATGAGAAGAAAGGCGACGCAAGGGTAGAGAGGCAATGCAAGGGAATGCTGGAATGGGAAGAAAGGCGACGCAAGGGAAAGCAGGAACGGGAAGAAAGGAGATGCATGGGAAGAAAGCTGACGCTAGGGAAAGCAGGAACGGGAGGGAAGGCGACGCAAGGGAAAGCAGGAACGAGAAGAAAGGCGACGCAAGGGGAAGCAGGAACGGAAAGAAAAGCGACGCAAGGGAAGAAAGGCGACGCAGGGGAAGAAAGGCGACGCAAGGGAAAGCAGGAATGGTAAGAAAGGCGACGCAAGGGTAGAAAGGCGAGGCAAGGGAAAGCAGGAAAGGGAAGAAAGGCAACGCAAGGGAAAGCAGGAACGAGAAGAAAGGCGACGTGCGGAAAGAAAGTCGACGCAAGGGAAAGTAGGAACGGGAAGAAAGGCGATGCAAGGGAAGATAGGCGACGCAAGCGAAATCAGGAATGGTAATAAAGGTGACTGAAGGGTAGAAAGGCGACACAAGGGAAAGCAGGAATGGTAAGAAAGGCGACGCAAGGGAAGAAAGGCGATGCAGGGGAAGAAAGGCGACACAAGGGAGGCCAGGCGACGCAAGGGAAAGCAGGAACAGGAAGAAAGGCGACGCACGGGAAAGCAGGAACGAGAAGAAAGGCGACTCAAGGGAAAGCAGGAACGGTAAGAAAGGCGACGCAAGGGAAGAAAGGCGACGCAGGGGAAGAAAGGCGATGCAAGGGAAAGCAGAAATGGGAAATAAGGCTTCGGAAGGGAAAGCAGGAACGAGAAGAAAGGCGAAGCAAGGGAAAGCAGGAACGAGAAGAAAGGCGACGCAAGGGTAGAGAGGCAATGCAAGGGAATGCTGGAATGGGAAGAAAGGCGACGCAAGGGAAAGCAGGAACGGGAAGAAAGGAGATGCATGGGAAGAAAGCTGACGCTAGGGAAAGCAGGAACGGGAGGAAAGGCGACGCAAGGGAAAGCAGGAACGAGAAGAAAGGCGACGCAAGGGGAAGCAGGAACGGAAAGAAAAGCGACGCAAGGGAAGAAAGGCGACGCAGGGGAAGAAAGGCGACGCAAGGGAAATCAGGAATGGTAAGAAAGGCGACGCAAGGGAAGAACAGAGATGCAAGGGAAAGCAGGAAAGGGAAGCAAGGCGACGCAAGGGAAAGCAGGAACAGGAAGAAAGGCGATGCACGTGAAAGCTGGAACGAGAAGAAAGGCGACGCAAGGGAAAGCAGGAACGGAAAGAATAGCGATGCAAGGGAAGAAAGGCGACGCAAGGGAAGAATGGCGACACACGTGAAAGCAGGAACGGGAAGAAAGGCGTGGCAAGGGAAAGCAGGGCGACGCAAGAGAATGCAGAAACGGGAGGAAAGGCGACGCAAGGGAAAGCAGAAATGGGAAATAAGGCTTCGGAAGGGAAAGCAGGAACGAGAAGAAAGGCGAAGCAAGGGTAAGCAGGAATGGTAATAAAGGCGACGCAAGGGTAGAGAGGCGATGCAAGGGAATGCTGGAATGGGAAGAAAGGCGACGCATGGAAAGAATGGCGACGCTAGATAAAGCAGAACCGGGAAGTAAGGCGTCGGAAGGGAAAGCAGGAACGAGAAGAAAAGCGAAGCAAGGGTAAGCAGGAACGTGAACAAAGGCGGCGCACGGAAAGAAAGTCGAAGCAAGGGAAAGTAGGAACGGAAAGAAAGGCGACGCAAGGGATCGCAGGAACGAGAAGAAAGGCGATGCAAGGAATGAAAGGCGATGCAAGGGAAAGTAGGAAAGGGAAGAAAGGAGACACAAGGGAAGAAAGGCGACGCAAGGGAAAGCAGGAACGGGAAGAAAGGAGATGCATGGGAAGAAAGCTGTCGCAAGGGAAAGCAGGAACGGGAGGAAAGGCGATGCAAGGGAAAGCAGGAACGAGAAGAAAGGTGACGCAAGGGAAAGCAGGAGCGGGAAGAAAGGCGATGCAAGGGAAGAAAGGCGATGCAAGGGAAGCAAGGCGATGCAAGGGATCGCAGGAAGGAGAAGAAAGGCGATGCAAGGTAAGAAAGGCGATGCAAGGAAAAGTAGGAAAGGGAAGAAAGTAGACGCAAGGGAAGAAAGGCGGCGACAGGGAAAGCAGGAACGGGAAGAAAGGAGATGCATGGGAAGAAAGCTGACGCAAGCAAAAGCAGGAATGGTAAGAATGGCGACGGAAGGGTAGAAAGGCGAGGCAAGGGAAGAATGGCGACGCAAGGGAGGCCAGGCGACGCAAGGGGAAGCAGGAACAGGAAGAAAGGAGACGCACGGAAAAGCAGGAACGAGAAGAAAGGCGACGCAAGGGAATGCAGGAACGGTAAGAAAGGCGAAGCAAGGGAAGAAAGGCGACGCAGGGGAAGAAAGGCGATGCAAGGGAAGATAGGCGACGCAAGAGAAGAAAGGCGACGCAAGGGAACGCATGAAAGGGAAGAAAGGCGACGGAAGGGAAGAAAGGCTATGCAAGGGAAGATAGGCCATGCAAGGGAAGCAAGGCGACGCAAGGGAAATCAGGAACGGGAAGAAAGGCGACGCACGGGAAAGCAGGAACGAGAAGAAAGGCGACGCAAGGTAAAGCAGGAACGGTAAGAAAGGCGACGCAAGGGAAGAAAGGCGACGCAGGGGAAGAAAGGCGACGCGAGGGAAAGCAAGAATGGTAAGAAAGGCGACGCGAGGGAAAGCAGGAATGGTAAGAAAGGCGACGCAAGGGAAAGCAGGAAAGGGAAGAAAGGCAACGCAAGGGAAAGCAGGAACGAGAAGAAAGGCGACGCGCGGAAAGAAAGTCGACGCAAGGGAAAGTAGGAACGGGAAGAAAGGCGATGCAAGGGAAGATAGGCGACGCAAGCGAAATCAGGAATGGTAAGAAAGGCGACGCAAGGGTAGAAAGGTGACGCAAGGGAAAGCAGGAATGGTAAGAAAGGCGATGCAAGGGAAGAAAGGCGATGCAGGGGAAGAAAGGCGACACAAGGGAGGCCAGGCGACGCAAGGGAAAGCAGGAACAGGAAGAAAGGCGACGCACGGGAAAGCAGGAACGAGAAGAAAGGCGACTCAAGGGAAAGCAGGAACGGTAAGAAAGGCGACGCAAGGGAAGAAAGGCGACGCAGGGGAAGAAAGGCGATGCGACGGAAAGCAGGAACAGGAAGAAAGGCGACGCACGGGAAAGCAGGAACAGGAAGAAAGGCGACGCTCTGCAAAGCAGGAACGAGAAGAAAGGCGACGCAAGGGAATACAGGAAAGAGAAGAAAGGCGACGCAAGGGAAGAAAGGCGACGCAGGGGAAGAAAGGCGACGCGAGGGAAAGCAGGAATGGTAAGAAAGGCGATGCAAGGGAATGAAATGCGACGCAAGGGAAAGCAGGAATGGGAAGAAAGGCGACGCAAGGGACGAAAGGAGATGCAAGGGAAGAAAGGCGATGCAAGGGAATGCTGGAATGGGAAGAAAGGCGACGCAAGGGAAGAAAGGCGACGCAAGGGAATGCTGGAATGGGAAGGCGGCGCAAGGGAAGAAAGGCAACGCAAAAGAAGAAAGCCGACGCAAGGGAAAGCACGAACTGGAAGAATGGTGACGGAAGGGAAGAAAGGCGATGCAAGGGAAAGGAGGAACGGGAAGAAATGCGATGCAAGGGAAGAAAGGCGACGCAAGGGAACAAAGACGATGGAAGGTAAGCAAGGCGACGCAAGGGAAATCAGGAAGGGGAAGAAAGGCGACGCAAGGAAAAGCAGCAACGGGAGGAAAGGCGACGTCAGGAAACAAAGGCGATGCAAGGGAAAGTATGAAAGGGAATAAAGGAGACGCAAGGGAAGAAAGGCGGCGCAAGGAAAAGCAGGAACGGGAAGAAAGGCGACGCATGGGAATAAAACTGACGCAAGGGAAAGCAGAAAAGGGAAGAAAGGCAACGCAAGGGAAAGCAGGAACGAGAAGAAAGGCGACGCGCGGAAAGAAAGTCGACGCAAGGCAAAGTAGGAACGAGAAGAAAGGCGACGCGCGGAAAGAAAGGCGACGCAAGGGAAAGCAGGAAAGGGAAGAAAGGCAACGCAAGGGAAAGCAGGAACGAGAAGAATGGCGACGCGCAGAAAGAAAGAAAGTCGATGCAAGGGAAAGCAGGAACGGGAAGAAAGGCGTGGAAAGGGAAAGCAGGAACGGGAAGAAAGGAGACACAAGGGAAGCAAGGCGACGCAAGGGAAGAAAGGCGATGCAAGGGAAGCAAGGCGACTCAAGGGAAATCAGGAACGGGAAGAAAGGAGAGGCAAGGGAAGAAAGGCGATGGAAGGGAAAGCAGGAACGCGAAGAAAGGCGACCCAAGGGAAAGCAGGAAAGAGAAGCAAGGCAACGCACGGAAAGAAAGTCGAAGCAAGGGAAAGTAGGAACGAGAAGAAAGATGACGCAAGGGATCGCAGGAACGAGAAGAAAAGCGACGCAAGGAAAGAAAGGCGATGTAAGGGAAAGTAGGAACGGGAAGAAAGGCGACGCAAGGGAAGAAAGGCGACGCAAGGGAAAGCAGGAACGGTAAGAAAGGCGAAGCAAGGGAAGAAAGGCGACGCAGGGGAAGAAAGGCGATGCAAGGGAAGATAGGCGACGCAAGAGAAGAAAGGCGACGCAAGGGAACGCATGAAAGGGAAGAAAGGCGACGGAAGGGAAGAAAGGCTATGCAAGGGAAGATAGGCCATGCAAGGGAAGCAAGGCGACGCAAGGGAAATCAGGAACGGGAAGAAAGGCGACGCACGGGAAAGCAGGAACGAGAAGAAAGGCGACGCAAGGTAAAGCAGGAACGGTAAGAAAGGCGACGCAAGGGAAGAAAGGCGACGCAGGGGAAGAAAGGCGACGCGAGGGAAAGCAAGAATGGTAAGAAAGGCGACGCGAGGGAAAGCAGGAATGGTAAGAAAGGCGACGCAAGGGAAAGCAGGAAAGGGAAGAAAGGCAACGCAAGGGAAAGCAGGAACGAGAAGAAAGGCGACGCGCGGAAAGAAAGTCGACGCAAGGGAAAGTAGGAACGGGAAGAAAGGCGATGCAAGGGAAGATAGGCGACGCAAGCGAAATCAGGAATGGTAAGAAAGGCGACGCAAGGGTAGAAAGGTGACGCAAGGGAAAGCAGGAATGGTAAGAAAGGCGATGCAAGGGAAGAAAGGCGATGCAGGGGAAGAAAGGCGACACAAGGGAGGCCAGGCGACGCAAGGGAAAGCAGGAACAGGAAGAAAGGCGACTCACGGGAAAGCAGGAACGAGAAGAAAGGCGACTCAAGGGAAAGCAGGAACGGTAAGAAAGGCGACGCAAGGGAAGAAAGGCGACGCAGGGGAAGAAAGGCGATGCGACGGAAAGCAGGAACAGGAAGAAAGGCGACGCACGGGAAAGCAGGAACAGGAAGAAAGGCGACGCTCTGCAAAGCAGGAACGAGAAGAAAGGCGACGCAAGGGAATGCAGGAACGAGAAGAAAGGCGACGCAAGGGAAGAAAGGCGACGCAGGGGAAGAAAGGCGACGCGAGGGAAAACAGGAATGGTAAGAAAGGCGATGCAAGGGAATGAAATGCGACGCAAGGGAAAGCAGGAATGGGAAGAAAGGCGACGCAAGGGACGAAAGGAGATGCAAGGGAAGAAAGGCGATGCAAGGGAATGCTGGAATGGGAAGAAAGGCGACGCAAGGGAAGAAAGGCGACGCAAGGGAATGCTGGAATGGGAAGGCGGCGCAAGGGAAGAAAGGCAACGCAAAAGAAGAAAGCCGACGCAAGGGAAAGCACGAACTGGAAGAATGGTGACGGAAGGGAAGAAAGGCGATGCAAGGGAAAGGAGGAACGGGAAGAAATGCGATGCAAGGGAAGAAAGGCGACGCAAGGGAACAAAGACGATGGAAGGTAAGCAAGGCGACGCAAGGGAAATCAGGAAGGGGAAGAAAGGCGACGCAAGGAAAAGCAGCAACGGGAGGAAAGGCGACGTCAGGAAACAAAGGCGATGCAAGGGAAAGTATGAAAGGGAATAAAGGAGACGCAAGGGAAGAAAGGCGGCGCAAGGAAAAGCAGGAACGGGAAGAAAGGCGACGCATGGGAATAAAACTGACGCAAGGGAAAGCAGAAAAGGGAAGAAAGGCAACGCAAGGGAAAGCAGGAACGAGAAGAAAGGCGACGCGCGGAAAGAAAGTCGACGCAAGGCAAAGTAGGAACGAGAAAAAAGGCGACGCGCGGAAAGAAAGGCGACGCAAGGGAAAGCAGGAAAGGGAAGAAAGGCAACGCAAGGGAAAGCAGGAACGAGAAGAATGGCGACGCGCAGAAAGAAAGAAAGTCGATGCAAGGGAAAGCAGGAACGGGAAGAAAGGCGTGGAAAGGGAAAGCAGGAACGGGAAGAAAGGAGACACAAGGGAAGAAAGGTAATACAAGGGAAGCAAGGCGACGCAAGGGAAGAAAGGCGATGCAAGGGAAGCAAGGCGACTCAAGGGAAATCAGGAACGGGAAGAAAGGAGAGGCAAGGGAAGAAAGGCGATGGAAGGGAAAGCAGGAACGCGAAGAAAGGCGACCCAAGGGAAAGCAGGAAAGAGAAGCAAGGCAACGCACGGAAAGAAAGTCGAAGCAAGGGAAAGTAGGAACGAGAAGAAAGATGACGCAAGGGATCGCAGGAACGAGAAGAAAAGCGACGCAAGGAAAGAAAGGCGATGTAAGGGAAAGTAGGAACGGGAAGAAAGGCGACGCAAGGGAAGAAAGGCGGCGCAAGGGAAAGCAGGAACGGGAAGAAAGGAGATGCATGGGTAGAAAGGCGACGCAAGGGAAAGCAGAAACGAGAAGAAAGGCGAAGCAAGGGAAGAAAGGCGACGCAAGGGAAGTAAGGCGACGCAAGGGAAAGCAGGAACAAGAGGAAAGGCAACGCAAGGGAAAGCAGGAGCAGTAACAAAGGCGACGCAAGGGAAGAAAGGCGACGCAAGGGATGAAAGGTGACGCAAGGAAAAGCAGGAATGGTAAGAAAGGCGACGCAAGGGTAGAAAGGCGAGGCAAGGGAAAGCAGAAAAGGGAAGAAAGCCGAAGCAAGGGAGGAAAGGAGATGCAAGGGAAGAAAGGCGACGCAATGGAAGCAATGGGACGCAAGGGAAAGCAGGAACAGGAAGAAAGGCGACGCACGGGAAAGCAGGAACGAGAAGAAAGGCGACGCAAGGTAAAGCAGGAACGGTAAGAAAGGCGACGCAAGGGAAGAAAGGCGACGCAGGGGAAGAAAGCCGACGCGAGGGAAAGCAAGCATGGTAAGAAAGGCGACGCGAGGGAAAGCAGGAATGGTAAGAAAGGCGACGCAAGGGAAAGCAGGAAAGGGAAGAAAGGCAACGCAAGGGAAAGCAGGAACGAGAAGAAAGGCGACGCGCGGAAAGAAAGTCGACGCAAGGGAAAGTAGGAACGGGAAGAAAGGCGATGCAAGGGAAGATAGGCGACGCAAGCGAAATCAGGAATGGTAAGAAAGGCGACGGAAGGGTAGAAAGGCGACGCAAGGGAAAGCAGGAATGGTAAGAAAGGCGACGCAAGGGAAGAAAGGCGATGCAGGGGAAGAAAGGCGACACAAGGGAGGCCAGGCGACGCAAGGGAAAGCAGGAACAGGAAGAAAGGCAACGCACGGGAAAGCAGGAACGAGAAGAAAGGCGACTCAAGGGAAAGTAGGAACGGGAAGAAAGGAGACTCAAGGGAAGAAAGGCAATACAAGGGAAGCAAGGTGACGCAAGGGAAGAAAGGCGATGCAAGGGAAGCAAGGCGACTCAAGGGAAATCAGGAACGGGAAGAAAGGAGAGGCAAGGGAAGAAAGGCGATGGAAGGGAAAGCAGGAACGGGAAGAAAGGCGACGCAAGAGAAAGCAGGAACGGGAAGAAATGCGACGCAAGGGAAGATAGGCGACGCAAGGGAACGCAGGAACGGGAAGAAAGGCGATGGAAGGGAAAGCAGGAACGGGAAGAAAGGCGACGCGAGGGAAGAAAGGCGATATGCAAGGGAAGAAAGGCGATGCACGGGAAAGCAGGAAGGGGAAAAAAGGCGATGCGAGGGAAGAAAGGCGATGCAGGGGAAGAAAGGCGTGGCCAGGGAAATCAGGAACGGGAAGAAAGGCGTGGCAAGGGAAAGCAGGAACGGTAGGAAAGGCGACGCAAGGGAATAAAAAGGCAACGCAGGGGAAGAAAGGCGATGCGGCTGAAAGCAGGAACAGGAAGAAAGGCAACACACGGAAAGAAAGTCGAAGCAAGGGAAAGTAGGAACGAGAAGAAAGATGACGCAAGGGATCGCAGGAACGAGAAGAAAAGCGACGCAAGTAAAGAAAGGCGATGCAAGGGAAAGTAGGAACGGGAAGAAAGGCGACGCAAGGGAAGAAAGGCGGCGCAAGGGAAAGCAGGAACGGGAAGAAAGGAGATGCATGCGTAGAAAGCTGACGCAAGGGAAAGCAGGAACGGGAGGAAAGGCGACGCAAGGGAAAGCAGGAACGAGAAGAAAGGCGAAGCAAGG
Organism: Lophura swinhoii; assembly: GCA_030408155.1. Lineage (NCBI taxonomy): Eukaryota > Metazoa > Chordata > Aves > Galliformes > Phasianidae > Lophura > Lophura swinhoii. The sequence continues at coordinate 9,786,641 of JASCYN010000150.1, read as the reverse complement.
GAAGAAAGGCGACGCAAGGGAAGTAAGGCGACGCAAGGGAAAGCCGGAACGAGAGGAAAGGTTACGCAAGGGAAAGCAGGAGCAGTAACAAAGGCGACGCAAGGGAAGAAAGGCGACGCAAGGGATGAAAGGCGACGCAAGGAAAAGCAGGAATGGTAAGAAAGGCGACGCAAGGGTAGAAAGGCGAGGCAAGGGAAAGCAGAAAAGGGAAGAAAGCCGAAGCAAGGGAGGAAAGGAGATGCAAGGGAAGAAAGGCGATGCAATGGAAGCAATGCGACGCAAGGGAAAGCAGGAACAGGAAGAAAGGCGACGCACGGGAAAGCAGGAACGAGAAGAAAGGCGACGCAAGGTAAAGCAGGAACGGTAAGAAAGGCGACGCAAGGGAAGAAAGGCGACGCAGGGGAAGAAAGGCGACGCGAGGGAAAGCAGGAATGGTAAGAAAGGCGATGCAAGGGAATGAAATGCGACGCAAGGGAAAGCAGGAATGGGAAGAAAGGCGACGCAAGGGACGAAAGGAGATGCAAGGGAAGAAAGGCGATGCAAGGGAATGCTGGAATGGGAAGAAAGGCGACGCAAGGGAAGAAAGGCGACGCAAGGGAATGCTGGAATGGGAAGAAAGGCGGCGCAAGGGAAGAAAGGCAACGCAACAGAAGAAAGGCGACGCAAGGGAAAGCACGAACTGGAAGAATGGTGACGGAAGGGAAGAAAGGCGATGCAAGGGAAAGGAGGAACGGGAAGAAATGCGATGCAAGGGAAGAAAGGCGACGCAAGGGAACAAAGGCGATGGAAGGTAAGCAAGGCGACGCAAGGGAAATCAGGAAGGGGAAGAAAGGCGACGAAAGGAAAAGCAGCAACGGGAGGAAAGGCGACGTCAGGAAAGAAAGGCGATGCAAGGGAAAGTATGAAAGGGAAGAAAGGAGACGCAAGGGAAGTAAGGCGAAGCAAGGGAAAGTAGGAACGGAAAGAAAGGCGGCGCAAGGGATCGCAGGAACGAGAATAAAGGCGACGCAAGGAAAGAAAGGCGATGCAAGGCTAAGTCGGAAAGGGAATAAAGGAGACGCAAGGGAAGAAAGGCGGCGCAAGGAAAAGCAGGAACGGGAAGAAAGGCGACGCCAGGAAAGAAAGGCGATGCAAGGGAAAGTAGGAAAGGGAGGAAAGGAGACGCAAGGGAAGAAAGGCGACGCAAGGAAAAGCAGGAACGGGAAGAAAGGCGACGCATGGGAATAAAACTGACGCAAGGGAAAGCAGAAAAGGGAAGAAAGGCAACGCAAGGGAAAGCAGGAACGAGAAGAAAGGCGACGCGCGGAAAGAAAGTCGACGCAAGGCAAAGTAGGAACGAGAAGAAAGGCGACGCGCGGAAAGAAAGGCGACGCAAGGGAAAGCAGGAAAGGGAAGAAAGGCAACGCAAGGGAAAGCAGGAACGAGAAGAATGGCGACGCGCAGAAAGGAAGAAAGTCGACGCAAGAGAAAGCAGGAACGGGAAGAAAGGCGTGGAAAGGGAAAGCAGGAACGGGAAGAAAGGAGACACAAGGGAAGAAAGGTAATACAAGGGAAGCAAGGCGACGCAAGGGAAGAAAGGCGATGCAAGGGAAGCAAGGCGACTCAAGGGAAATCAGGAACGGGAAGAAAGGAGAGGCAAGCGAAGAAAGGCGATGGAAGGGAAAGCAGGAACGCGAAGAAAGGCGACCCAAGGGAAAGCAGGAAAGAGAAGCAAGGCAACGCACGGAAAGAAAGTCGAAGCAAGGGAAAGTAGGAACGAGAAGAAAGATGACGCAAGGGATCGCAGGAACGAGAAGAAAAGCGACGCAAGGAAAGAAAGGCGATGAAAGGGAAAGTAGGAACGGGAAGAAAGGCGACGCAAGGGAAGAAAGGCGGCGCAAGGGAAAGCAGGAACGGGAAGAAAGGAGATGCATGGGTAGAAAGGCGATGCAAGGGAATGCTGGAATGGGAAGAAAGGCGATGCAAGGGAAAGCAGGAACGGGAAGAAAGGAGATGCATGGGAAGAAAGCTGACGCTAGGGAAAGCAGGAACGGGAGGAAATGCGACGCATGGGAAAGCAGGAACGAGAAGAAAGGTGACGCAAGGGAAAGCAGGAACGGTAAGAAAGGCGACGCAAGGGAAGAAAGGCGACGCAAGAGAAGAAAGGCGACGCAAGGGAACGCATGAACGGGAAGAAAGGCGACGGAAGGGAAGAAAGGCTATGCAAGGGACAGGAGGAACGGGAAGACAGGCTACGCAGGAGAAAGCAGGAACGGGAAGAAATGAGATGCAAGGGAAGAAAGGCGACGCAAGGGAAGAAAGGCGACGCACGGGAAAGCAGGAAGGGGAAAAAAGGCGATGCAAGGGCAGAAAGGCGACGCAGGGGAAGAAAGGTGACGCAAGGGAAAGCAGGAGCGGGAAGAAAGGCGACGCAAGGGAAAGCAGGAACGAGAAGAAAGGCAACGCAAGGGAAGAAAGTCGACGCAAGGGAAGGCAGGAACTGCAAGAAAGGCGACGCCTGGAAAGAAAGGCGATGCAAGGGAAAATAGGAAAGGGAAGAAAGAAGACGCAAGGGAAGAAAGGCGGCGCAAGGGAAAGCAGGAACGGGAAGAAAGGAGATGCATGGGAAGAAAGCTGACGCAAGGGAAAGCAGGAACGGGAGGAAAGTCGACGCAAGGGAAGGCAGGAACTGCAAGAAAGGCGACGCCTGGAAAGAAAGGCGATGCTAGGGAAAGTAGGAAAGGGAAGAAAGGAGACGCAAGGGAAGAAAGGCGACGCAAGGGAGGCCAGGCGATGCAAGGGAAAGCAGGAACAGGAAGAAAGGCGATGCAAGGGAATGCAGGAAAGGTAAGAAAGGCGACGCAAGGGAAGAAAGGCGACGCAGGGGTAGAAAGGCGACGCGAGGGAAAGCAGGAATGGTAAGAAAGGCGATGCAAGGGTATGAAATGCGACGCAAGGGAAAGCAGGAATGGGAAGAAAGGCGACGCAAGGGAAGAAATGCGATGCAAGGGAAAAAAGGCGATGCAAGGCAAGAAAAGCGATGCAAGGGAAGCAAGGCGACGCAAGTGAAATCAGGAAGGGGAAGAAAAGCAACGCATGGGAAAGCAGGAACGAGAAGAAATGCGACGCAAGGGAATGCAGGAACGGAAAAAAAGGCGACGCAAGGGAAGAAAGGCGACGCAGTGGTAGAAAGGCGACGCGAGGGAAAGCAGGAATGCTAAGAAAGGCGACGCAAGGGTATGAAATGCGACGCAAGGGAAAGCAGGAATGGGAAGAAAGGCGACGCAAGGGAAGAAAGGCGATGCAAGGGAAGAAAGGCGAAGCAAGGGAAGAAAGGCGATGCAAGGGAAGCAAGGCGACGCAAGGGAATTCAGGAAGGGGAAGAAAGGCGACGCAAGGGAAGAAAGGCGATGCAAGGGAAAGCAGAAATGGGAAATAAGGCGTCGGAAGGGAAAGCAGGAACGAGTAGAAAGGCGAAGCAAGGGTACGCAGGAACGAGAAGAAAGGCGTCGCAAGGAATGAAAGGCGATGCAAGGGAAAGTAGGAAAGGGAAGAAAGGAGACACAAGGGAAGAAAGGCGGCGCAAGGGAAAGCAGGAACGGGAAGAAAGGAGATGCATGGGAAGAAAGCTGTCGCAAGGGAAAGCAGGAACGGGAGGAAAGGCGACGCAAGGGAAAGCAGGAACGAGAAGAAAGCTGACGCAAGGGAAAGCAGGAACGGTAAGAATGGCGACGCAAGGGAAGAAAGGCGATGCAAGGGAAGAAAGGCGATGCAAGGGAAGCAAGGCGACGCAAGGGAAATCAGGAAGGGGAAGAAAGGCGACGCAAGGGTAGAAAGGTGACGCAAGGGAAAGCAGGAATGGTAAGAAAGGCGATGCAAGGGAAGAAAGGCGGTGCAGGGGAAGAAAGGCGACACAAGGGAGGCCAGGCGACGCAAGGGAAAGCAGGAACAGGAAGAAATGCGACGCACGGGAATGCAGGAACGAGAAGAAAGGCGACTCAAGGGAAAGCAGGAACGGTAAGAAAGGCGACGCAAGGGAAGAAAGGCGACGCAGGGGAAGAAAGGCGATGCGACGGAAAGCAGGAACAGGAAGAAAGGCGACGCACGGGAAAGCAGGAACAGGAAGAAAGGCGACGCTCTGCAAAGCAGGAACGAGAAGAAAGGCGACGCAAGGGAATGCAGGAACGAGAAGAAAGGCGACGCAAGGGAAGAAAGGCGACGCAGGGGAAGAAAGGCGACGCGAGGGAAAGCAGGAATGGTAAGAAAGGCGATGCAAGGGAATGAAATGCGATGCAAGGGAAAGCAGGAATGGGAAGAAAGGCGACGCAAGGGACGAAAGGAGATGCAAGGGAAGAAAGGCGACGCAAGGGAAATCAGGAATGGTAAGAAAGGCGACGCAAGGGAAGAACAGAGATGCAAGGGAAAGCAGGAAAGGGAAGCAAGGCGACGCAAGGGAAAGCAGGAACAGGAAGAAAGGCGATGCACGTGAAAGCTGGAACGAGAAGAAAGGCGACGCAAGGGAAAGCAGGAACGGAAAGAATAGCGATGCAAGGGAAGAAAGGCGACGCAAGGGAAGAATGGCGACACACGTGAAAGCAGGAACGGGAAGAAAGGCGTGGCAAGGGAAAGCAGGGCGAAGCAAGAGAATGCAGAAACGGGAGGAAAGGCGACGCAAGGGAAAGCAGAAATGGGAAATAAGGCTTCGGAAGGGAAAGCAGGAACGAGAAGAAAGGCGAAGCAAGGGTAAGCAGGAATGGTAAGAAAGGCGACGCAAGGGTAGAGAGGCGATGCAAGGGAATGCTGGAATGGGAAGAAAGGCGACGCATGGAAAGAATGGCGACGCTAGATAAAGCAGAACCGGGAAGTAAGGCGTCGGAAGGGAAAGCAGGAACGAGAAGAAAAGCGAAGCAAGGGTAAGCAGGAACGTGAACAAAGGCGGCGCACGGAAAGAAAGTCGAAGCAAGGGAAAGTAGGAACGGAAAGAAAGGCGACGCAAGGGATCGCAGGAACGAGAAGAAAGGCGATGCAAGGAATGAAAGGCGATGCAAGGGAAAGTAGGAAAGGGAAGAAAGGAGACACAAGGGAAGAAAGGCGACGCAAGGGAAAGCAGGAACGGGAAGAAAGGAGATGCATGGGAAGAAAGCTGTCGCAAGGGAAAGCAGGAACGGGAGGAAAGGCGATGCAAGGGAAAGCAGGAACGAGAAGAAAGGTGACGCAAGGGAAAGCAGGAGCGGGAAGAAAGGCGATGCAAGGGAAGAAAGGCGATGCAAGGGAAGCAAGGCGATGCAAGGGATCGCAGGAAGGAGAAGAAAGGCGATGCAAGGTAAGAAAGGCGATGCAAGGAAAAGTAGGAAAGGGAAGAAAGTAGACGCAAGGGAAGAAAGGCGGCGACAGGGAAAGCAGGAACGGGAAGAAAGGAGATGCATGGGAAGAAAGCTGACGCAAGCAAAAGCAGGAATGGTAAGAATGGCGACGGAAGGGTAGAAAGGCGAGGCAAGGGAAGAATGGCGACGCAAGGGAGGCCAGGCGACGCAAGGGGAAGCAGGAACAGGAAGAAAGGAGACGCACGGAAAAGCAGGAACGAGAAGAAAGGCGACGCAAGGGAATGCAGGAACGGTAAGAAAGGCGAAGCAAGGGAAGAAAGGCGACGCAGGGGAAGAAAGGCGATGCAAGGGAAGATAGGCGACGCAAGAGAAGAAAGGCGACGCAAGGGAACGCATGAAAGGGAAGAAAGGCGACGGAAGGGAAGAAAGGCTATGCAAGGGAAGATAGGCCATGCAAGGGAAGCAAGGCGACGCAAGGGAAATCAGGAACGGGAAGAAAGGCGACGCACGGGAAAGCAGGAACGAGAAGAAAGGCGACGCAAGGTAAAGCAGGAACGGTAAGAAAGGCGACGCAAGGGAAGAAAGGCGACGCAGGGGAAGAAAGGCGACGCGAGGGAAAGCAAGAATGGTAAGAAAGGCGACGCGAGGGAAAGCAGGAATGGTAAGAAAGGCGACGCAAGGGAAAGCAGGAAAGGGATGAAAGGCAACGCAAGGGAAAGCAGGAACGAGAAGAAAGGCGACGCGCGGAAAGAAAGTCGACGCAAGGGAAAGTAGGAACGGGAAGAAAGGCGATGCAAGGGAAGATAGGCGACGCAAGCGAAATCAGGAATGGTAAGAAAGGCGACGCAAGGGTAGAAAGGTGACGCAAGGGAAAGCAGGAATGGTAAGAAAGGCGATGCAAGGGAAGAAAGGCGATGCAGGGGAAGAAAGGCGACACAAGGGAGGCCAGGCGACGCAAGGGAAAACAGGAACAGGAAGAAAGGCGACGCACGGGAAAGCAGGAACGAGAAGAAAGGCGACTCAAGGGAAAGCAGGAACGGTAAGAAAGGCGACGCAAGGGAAGAAAGGCGACGCAGGGGAAGAAAGGCGATGCGACGGAAAGCAGGAACAGGAAGAAAGGCGACGCACGGGAAAGCAGGAACAGGAAGAAAGGCGACGCTCTGCAAAGCAGGAACGAGAAGAAAGGCGACGCAAGGGAATGCAGGAACGAGAAGAAAGGCGACGCAAGGGAAGAAAGGCGACGCAGGGGAAGAAAGGCGACGCGAGGGAAAGCAGGAATGGTAAGAAAGGCGATGCAAGGGAATGAAATGCGACGCAAGGGAAAGCAGGAATGGGAAGAAAGGCGACGCAAGGGACGAAAGGAGATGCAAGGGAAGAAAGGCGATGCAAGGGAATGCTGGAATGGGAAGAAAGGCGACGCAAGGGAAGAAAGGCGACGCAAGGGAATGCTGGAATGGGAAGGCGGCGCAAGGGAAGAAAGGCAACGCAAAAGAAGAAAGCCGACGCAAGGGAAAGCACGAACTGGAAGAATGGTGACGGAAGGGAAGAAAGGCGATGCAAGGGAAAGGAGGAACGGGAAGAAATGCGATGCAAGGGAAGAAAGGCGACGCAAGGGAACAAAGACGATGGAAGGTAAGCAAGGCGACGCAAGGGAAATCAGGAAGGGGAAGAAAGGCGACGCAAGGAAAAGCAGCAACGGGAGGAAAGGCGACGTCAGGAAACAAAGGCGATGCAAGGGAAAGTATGAAAGGGAATAAAGGAGACGCAAGGGAAGAAAGGCGGCGCAAGGAAAAGCAGGAACGGGAAGAAAGGCGACGCATGGGAATAAAACTGACGCAAGGGAAAGCAGAAAAGGGAAGAAAGGCAACGCAAGGGAAAGCAGGAACGAGAAGAAAGGCGACGCGCGGAAAGAAAGTCGACGCAAGGCAAAGTAGGAACGAGAAGAAAGGCGACGCGCGGAAAGAAAGGCGACGCAAGGGAAAGCAGGAAAGGGAAGAAAGGCAACGCAAGGGAAAGCAGGAACGAGAAGAATGGCGACGCGCAGAAAGAAAGAAAGTCGATGCAAGGGAAAGCAGGAACGGGAAGAAAGGCGTGGAAAGGGAAAGCAGGAACGGGAAGAAAGGAGACACAAGGGAAGCAAGGCGACGCAAGGGAAGCAAGGCGACGCAAGGGAAGAAAGGCGACTCAAGGGAAATCAGGAACGGGAAGAAAGGAGAGGCAAGGGAAGAAAGGCGATGGAAGGGAAAGCAGGAACGCGAAGAAAGGCGACCCAAGGGAAAGCAGGAAAGAGAAGCAAGGCAACGCACGGAAAGAAAGTCGAAGCAAGGGAAAGTAGGAACGAGAAGAAAGATGACGCAAGGGATCGCAGGAACGAGAAGAAAAGCGACGCAAGGAAAGAAAGGCGATGTAAGGGAAAGTAGGAACGGGAAGAAAGGCGACGCAAGGGAAGAAAGGCGACGCAAGGGAAAGCAGGAACGGTAAGAAAGGCGAAGCAAGGGAAGAAAGGCGACGCAGGGGAAGAAAGGCGATGCAAGGGAAGATAGGCGACGCAAGAGAAGAAAGGCGACGCAAGGGAACGCATGAAAGGGAAGAAAGGCGACGGAAGGGAAGAAAGGCTATGCAAGGGAAGATAGGCCATGCAAGGGAAGCAAGGCGACGCAAGGGAAATCAGGAACGGGAAGAAAGGCGACGCACGGGAAAGCAGGAACGAGAAGAAAGGCGACGCAAGGTAAAGCAGGAACGGTAAGAAAGGCGACGCAAGGGAAGAAAGGCGACGCAGGGGAAGAAAGGCGACGCGAGGGAAAGCAAGAATGGTAAGAAAGGCGACGCGAGGGAAAGCAGGAATGGTAAGAAAGGCGACGCAAGGGAAAGCAGGAAAGGGAAGAAAGGCAACGCAAGGGAAAGCAGGAACGAGAAGAAAGGCGACGCGCGGAAAGAAAGTCGACGCAAGGGAAAGTAGGAACGGGAAGAAAGGCGATGCAAGGGAAGATAGGCGACGCAAGCGAAATCAGGAATGGTAAGAAAGGCGACGCAAGGGTAGAAAGGTGACGCAAGGGAAAGCAGGAATGGTAAGAAAGGCGATGCAAGGGAAGAAAGGCGATGCAGGGGAAGAAAGGCGACACAAGGGAGGCCAGGCGACGCAAGGGAAAGCAGGAACAGGAAGAAAGGCGACTCACGGGAAAGCAGGAACGAGAAGAAAGGCGACTCAAGGGAAAGCAGGAACGGTAAGAAAGGCGACGCAAGGGAAGAAAGGCGACGCAGGGGAAGAAAGGCGATGCGACGGAAAGCAGGAACAGGAAGAAAGGCGACGCACGGGAAAGCAGGAACAGGAAGAAAGGCGACGCTCTGCAAAGCAGGAACGAGAAGAAAGGCGACGCAAGGGAATGCAGGAACGAGAAGAAAGGCGACGCAAGGGAAGAAAGGCGACGCAGGGGAAGAAAGGCGACGCGAGGGAAAGCAGGAATGGTAAGAAAGGCGATGCAAGGGAATGAAATGCGACGCAAGGGAAAGCAGGAATGGGAAGAAAGGCGACGCAAGGGACGAAAGGAGATGCAAGGGAAGAAAGGCGATGCAAGGGAATGCTGGAATGGGAAGAAAGGCGACGCAAGGGAAGAAAGGCGACGCAAGGGAATGCTGGAATGGGAAGGCGGCGCAAGGGAAGAAAGGCAACGCAAAAGAAGAAAGCCGACGCAAGGGAAAGCACGAACTGGAAGAATGGTGACGGAAGGGAAGAAAGGCGATGCAAGGGAAAGGAGGAACGGGAAGAAATGCGATGCAAGGGAAGAAAGGCGACGCAAGGGAACAAAGACGATGGAAGGTAAGCAAGGCGACGCAAGGGAAATCAGGAAGGGGAAGAAAGGCGACGCAAGGAAAAGCAGCAACGGGAGGAAAGGCGACGTCAGGAAACAAAGGCGATGCAAGGGAAAGTATGAAAGGGAATAAAGGAGACGCAAGGGAAGAAAGGCGGCGCAAGGAAAAGCAGGAACGGGAAGAAAGGCGACGCATGGGAATAAAACTGACGCAAGGGAAAGCAGAAAAGGGAAGAAAGGCAACGCAAGGGAAAGCAGGAACGAGAAGAAAGGCGACGCGCGGAAAGAAAGTCGACGCAAGGCAAAGTAGGAACGAGAAGAAAGGCGACGCGCGGAAAGAAAGGCGACGCAAGGGAAAGCAGGAAAGGGAAGAAAGGCAACGCAAGGGAAAGCAGGAACGAGAAGAATGGCGACGCGCAGAAAGGAAGAAAGTCGACGCAAGAGAAAGCAGGAACGGGAAGAAAGGCGTGGAAAGGGAAAGCAGGAACGGGAAGAAAGGAGACACAAGGGAAGAAAGGTAATACAAGGGAAGCAAGGCGACGCAAGGGAAGAAAGGCGATGCAAGGGAAGCAAGGCGACTCAAGGGAAATCAGGAACGGGAAGAAAGGAGAGGCAAGGGAAGAAAGGCGATGGAAGGGAAAGCAGGAACGCGAAGAAAGGCGACCCAAGGGAAAGCAGGAAAGAGAAGCAAGGCAACGCACGGAAAGAAAGTCGAAGCAAGGGAAAGTAGGAACGAGAAGAAAGATGACGCAAGGGATCGCAGGAACGAGAAGAAAAGCGACGCAAGGAAAGAAAGGCGATGTAAGGGAAAGTAGGAACGGGAAGAAAGGCGACGCAAGGGAAGAAAGGCGGCGCAAGGGAAAGCAGGAACGGGAAGAAAGGAGATGCATGGGTAGAAAGGCGACGCAAGGGAAAGCAGAAACGAGAAGAAAGGCGAAGCAAGGGAAGAAAGGCGACGCAAGGGAAGTAAGGCGACGCAAGGGAAAGCAGGAACAAGAGGAAAGGCAACGCAAGGGAAAGCAGGAGCAGTAACAAAGGCGACGCAAGGGAAGAAAGGCGACGCAAGGGATGAAAGGTGACGCAAGGAAAAGCAGGAATGGTAAGAAAGGCGACGCAAGGGTAGAAAGGCGAGGCAAGGGAAAGCAGAAAAGGGAAGAAAGCCGAAGCAAGGGAGGAAAGGAGATGCAAGGGAAGAAAGGCGACGCAATGGAAGCAATGGGACGCAAGGGAAAGCAGGAACAGGAAGAAAGGCGACGCACGGGAAAGCAGGAACGAGAAGAAAGGCGACGCAAGGTAAAGCAGGAACGGTAAGAAAGGCGACGCAAGGGAAGAAAGGCGACGCAGGGGAAGAAAGCCGACGCGAGGGAAAGCAAGCATGGAAAGAAAGGCGACGCGAGGGAAAGCAGGAATGGTAAGAAAGGCGACGCAAGGGAAAGCAGGAAAGGGAAGAAAGGCAACGCAAGGGAAAGCAGGAACGAGAAGAAAGGCGACGCGCGGAAAGAAAGTCGACGCAAGGGAAAGTAGGAACGGGAAGAAAGGCGATGCAAGGGAAGATAGGCGACGCAAGCGAAATCAGGAATGGTAAGAAAGGCGACGGAAGGGTAGAAAGGCGACGCAAGGGAAAGCAGGAATGGTAAGAAAGGCGACGCAAGGGAAGAAAGGCGATGCAGGGGAAGAAAGGCGACACAAGGGAGGCCAGGCGACGCAAGGGAAAGCAGGAACAGGAAGAAAGGCAACGCACGGGAAAGCAGGAACGAGAAGAAAGGCGACTCAAGGGAAAGTAGGAACGGGAAGAAAGGAGACTCAAGGGAAGAAAGGCAATACAAGGGAAGCAAGGTGACGCAAGGGAAGAAAGGCGATGCAAGGGAAGCAAGGCGACTCAAGGGAAATCAGGAACGGGAAGAAAGGAGAGGCAAGGGAAGAAAGGCGATGGAAGGGAAAGCAGGAACGGGAAGAAAGGCGACGCAAGAGAAAGCAGGAACGGGAAGAAATGCGACGCAAGGGAAGATAGGCGACGCAAGGGAACGCAGGAACGGGAAGAAAGGTGATGGAAGGGAAAGCAGGAACGGGAAGAAAGGCGACGCGAGGGAAGAAAGGCGATATGCAAGGGAAGAAAGGCGATGCACGGGAAAGCAGGAAGGGGAAAAAAGGCGATGCGAGGGAAGAAAGGCGATGCAGGGGAAGAAAGGCGTGGCCAGGGAAATCAGGAACGGGAAGAAAGGCGTGGCAAGGGAAAGCAGGAACGGTAGGAAAGGCGACGCAAGGGAATAAAAAGGCAACGCAGGGGAAGAAAGGCGATGCGGCTGAAAGCAGGAACAGGAAGAAAGGCAACACACGGAAAGAAAGTCGAAGCAAGGGAAAGTAGGAACGAGAAGAAAGATGACGCAAGGGATCGCAGGAACGAGAAGAAAAGCGACGCAAGTAAAGAAAGGCGATGCAAGGGAAAGTAGGAACGGGAAGAAAGGCGACGCAAGGGAAGAAAGGCGGCGCAAGGGAAAGCAGGAACGGGAAGAAAGGCGAAGCAAGGGAAGAAAGGCGACGCAAGGGAAGTAAGGCGACGCAAGGGAAAGCCGGAACGAGAGGAAAGGTTACGCAAGGGAAAGCAGGAGCAGTAACAAAGGCGACGCAAGGGAAGAAAGGCGACGCAAGGGATGAAAGGCGACGCAAGGAAAAGCAGGAATGGTAAGAAAGGCGACGCAAGGGTAGAAAGGCGAGGCAAGGGAAAGCAGAAAAGGGAAGAAAGCCGAAGCAAGGGAGGAAAGGAGATGCAAGGGAAGAAAGGCGATGCAATGGAAGCAATGCGACGCAAGGGAAAGCAGGAACAGGAAGAAAGGCGACGCACGGGAAAGCAGGAACGAGAAGAAAGGCGACGCAAGGTAAAGCAGGAACGGTAAGAAAGGCGACGCAAGGGAAGAAAGGCGACGCAGGGGAAGAAAGGCGACGCGAGGGAAAGCAGGAATGGTAAGAAAGGCGATGCAAGGGAATGAAATGCGACGCAAGGGAAAGCAGGAATGGGAAGAAAGGCGACGCAAGGGACGAAAGGAGATGCAAGGGAAGAAAGGCGATGCAAGGGAATGCTGGAATGGGAAGAAAGGCGACGCAAGGGAAGAAAGGCGACGCAAGGGAATGCTGGAATGGGAAGAAAGGCGGCGCAAGGGAAGAAAGGCAACGCAACAGAAGAAAGGCGACGCAAGGGAAAGCACGAACTGGAAGAATGGTGACGGAAGGGAAGAAAGGCGATGCAAGGGAAAGGAGGAACGGGAAGAAATGCGATGCAAGGGAAGAAAGGCGACGCAAGGGAACAAAGGCGATGGAAGGTAAGCAAGGCGACGCAAGGGAAATCAGGAAGGGGAAGAAAGGCGACGAAAGGAAAAGCAGCAACGGGAGGAAAGGCGACGTCAGGAAAGAAAGGCGATGCAAGGGAAAGTATGAAAGGGAAGAAAGGAGACGCAAGGGAAGTAAGGCGAAGCAAGGGAAAGTAGGAACGGAAAGAAAGGCGGCGCAAGGGATCGCAGGAACGAGAATAAAGGCGACGCAAGGAAAGAAAGGCGATGCAAGGCTAAGTCGGAAAGGGAATAAAGGAGACGCAAGGGAAGAAAGGCGGCGCAAGGAAAAGCAGGAACGGGAAGAAAGGCGACGCCAGGAAAGAAAGGCGATGCAAGGGAAAGTAGGAAAGGGAGGAAAGGAGACGCAAGGGAAGAAAGGCGACGCAAGGAAAAGCAGGAACGGGAAGAAAGGCGACGCATGGGAATAAAACTGACGCAAGGGAAAGCAGAAAAGGGAAGAAAGGCAACGCAAGGGAAAGCAGGAACGAGAAGAAAGGCGACGCGCGGAAAGAAAGTCGACGCAAGGCAAAGTAGGAACGAGAAGAAAGGCGACGCGCGGAAAGAAAGGCGACGCAAGGGAAAGCAGGAAAGGGAAGAAAGGCAACGCAAGGGAAAGCAGGAACGAGAAGAATGGCGACGCGCAGAAAGGAAGAAAGTCGACGCAAGAGAAAGCAGGAACGGGAAGAAAGGCGTGGAAAGGGAAAGCAGGAACGGGAAGAAAGGAGACACAAGGGAAGAAAGGTAATACAAGGGAAGCAAGGCGACGCAAGGGAAGAAAGGCGATGCAAGGGAAGCAAGGCGACTCAAGGGAAATCAGGAACGGGAAGAAAGGAGAGGCAAGGGAAGAAAGGCGATGGAAGGGAAAGCAGGAACGCGAAGAAAGGCGACCCAAGGGAAAGCAGGAAAGAGAAGCAAGGCAACGCACGGAAAGAAAGTCGAAGCAAGGGAAAGTAGGAACGAGAAGAAAGATGACGCAAGGGATCGCAGGAACGAGAAGAAAAGCGACGCAAGGAAAGAAAGGCGATGAAAGGGAAAGTAGGAACGGGAAGAAAGGCGACGCAAGGGAAGAAAGGCGGCGCAAGGGAAAGCAGGAACGGGAAGAAAGGAGATGCATGGGTAGAAAGGCGATGCAAGGGAATGCTGGAATGGGAAGAAAGGCGATGCAAGGGAAAGCAGGAACGGGAAGAAAGGAGATGCATGGGAAGAAAGCTGACGCTAGGGAAAGCAGGAACGGGAGGAAATGCGACGCATGGGAAAGCAGGAACGAGAAGAAAGGTGACGCAAGGGAAAGCAGGAACGGTAAGAAAGGCGACGCAAGGGAAGAAAGGCGACGCAAGAGAAGAAAGGCGACGCAAGGGAACGCATGAATGGGAAGAAAGGCGACGGAAGGGAAGAAAGGCTATGCAAGGGACAGGAGGAACGGGAAGACAGGCTACGCAGGAGAAAGCAGGAACGGGAAGAAATGAGATGCAAGGGAAGAAAGGCGACGCAAGGGAAGAAAGGCGACGCACGGGAAAGCAGGAAGGGGAAAAAAGGCGATGCAAGGGCAGAAAGGCGACGCAGGGGAAGAAAGGTGACGCAAGGGAAAGCAGGAGCGGGAAGAAAGGCGTGGCAAGGGAAAACAGGAACGGGAAGAAAGGCAACGCAAGGGAAGAAAGTCGACGCAAGGGAAGGCAGGAACTGCAAGAAAGGCGACGCCTGGAAAGAAAGGCGATGCAAGGGAAAATAGGAAAGGGAAGAAAGAAGACGCAAGGGAAGAAAGGCGGCGCAAGGGAAAGCAGGAACGGGAAGAAAGGAGATGCATGGGAAGAAAGCTGACGCAAGGGAAAGCAGGAACGGGAGGAAAGTCGACGCAAGGGAAGGCAGGAACTGCAAGAAAGGCGACGCCTGGAAAGAAAGGCGATGCTAGGGAAAGTAGGAAAGGGAAGAAAGGAGACGCAAGGGAAGAAAGGCGACGCAAGGGAGGCCAGGCGATGCAAGGGAAAGCAGGAACAGGAAGAAAGGCGATGCAAGGGAATGCAGGAAAGGTAAGAAAGGCGACGCAAGGGAAGAAAGGCGACGCAGGGGTAGAAAGGCGACGCGAGGGAAAGCAGGAATGGTAAGAAAGGCGATGCAAGGGTATGAAATGCGACGCAAGGGAAAGCAGGAATGGGAAGAAAGGCGACGCAAGGGAAGAAATGCGATGCAAGGGAAAAAAGGCGATGCAAGGCAAGAAAAGCGATGCAAGGGAAGCAAGGCGACGCAAGTGAAATCAGGAAGGGGAAGAAAAGCAACGCATGGGAAAGCAGGAACGAGAAGAAATGCGACGCAAGGGAATGCAGGAACGGAAAAAAAGGCGACGCAAGGGAAGAAAGGCGACGCAGTGGTAGAAAGGCGACGCGAGGGAAAGCAGGAATGCTAAGAAAGGCGACGCAAGGGTATGAAAGGCGACGCAAGGGAAAGCAGGAATGGGAAGAAAGGCGACGCAAGGGAAGAAAGGCGATGCAAGGGAAGAAAGGCGAAGCAAGGGAAGAAAGGCGATGCAAGGGAAGCAAGGCGACGCAAGGGAATTCAGGAAGGGGAAGAAAGGCGACGCAAGGGAAGAAAGGCGATGCAAGGGAAAGCAGAAATGGGAAATAAGGCGTCGGAAGGGAAAGCAGGAACGAGTAGAAAGGCGAAGCAAGGGTACGCAGGAACGAGAAGAAAGGCGTCGCAAGGAATGAAAGGCGATGCAAGGGAAAGTAGGAAAGGGAAGAAAGGAGACACAAGGGAAGAAAGGCGGCGCAAGGGAAAGCAGGAACGGGAAGAAAGGAGATGCATGGGAAGAAAGCTGTCGCAAGGGAAAGCAGGAACGGGAGGAAAGGCGACGCAAGGGAAAGCAGGAACGAGAAGAAAGCTGACGCAAGGGAAAGCAGGAACGGTAAGAATGGCGACGCAAGGGAAGAAAGGCGATGCAAGGGAAGAAAGGCGATGCAAGGGAAGCAAGGCGACGCAAGGGAAATCAGGAAGGGGAAGAAAGGCGACGCAAGGGTAGAAAGGTGACGCAAGGGAAAGCAGGAATGGTAAGAAAGGCGATGCAAGGGAAGAAAGGCGGTGCAGGGGAAGAAAGGCGACACAAGGGAGGCCAGGCGACGCAAGGGAAAGCAGGAACAGGAAGAAATGCGACGCACGGGAATGCAGGAACGAGAAGAAAGGCGACTCAAGGGAAAGCAGGAACGGTAAGAAAGGCGACGCAAGGGAAGAAAGGCGACGCAGGGGAAGAAAGGCGATGCGACGGAAAGCAGGAACAGGAAGAAAGGCGACGCACGGGAAAGCAGGAACAGGAAGAAAGGCGACGCTCTGCAAAGCAGGAACGAGAAGAAAGGCGACGCAAGGGAATGCAGGAACGAGAAGAAAGGCGACGCAAGGGAAGAAAGGCGACGCAGGGGAAGAAAGGCGACGCGAGGGAAAGCAGGAATGGTAAGAAAGGCGATGCAAGGGAATGAAATGCGACGCAAGGGAAAGCAGGAATGGGAAGAAAGGCGACGCAAGGGACGAAAGGAGATGCAAGGGAAGAAAGGCGATGCAAGGGAATGCTGGAATGGGAAGAAAGGCGACGCAAGGGAAGAGAGGCGACGCAAGGGAATGCTGGAATGGGAAGAAAGGCGGCGCAAGGGAAGAAAGGCAACGCAACAGAAGAAAGGCGACGCAAGGGAAAGCACGAACTGGAAGAATGGTGACGGAAGGGAAGAAAGGCGATGCAAGGGAAAGGAGGAACGGGAAGAAATGCGATGCAAGGGAAGAAAGGCGACGCAAGGGAACAAAGGCGATGGAAGGTAAGCAAGGCGACGCAAGGGAAATCAGGAAG
This sequence comes from Lophura swinhoii, assembly GCA_030408155.1. Taxonomy (NCBI): domain Eukaryota; kingdom Metazoa; phylum Chordata; class Aves; order Galliformes; family Phasianidae; genus Lophura; species Lophura swinhoii. Next base: position 9,770,377 of record JASCYN010000150.1, on the reverse strand, counting down.
GGGAAGAAAGGCGACGCAAGGGAAGAAAGGCGATGGAAGGGAAAGCAGAAATGGGAAATAAGGCTTCGGAAGGGAAAGCAGGAACGAGAAGAAAGGCGAAGCAAGGGAAAGCAGGAATGAGAAGAAAGGCGACGCAAGGGTAGAGAGGCAATGCAAGGGAATGCTGGAATGGGAAGAAAGGCGACGCAAGGGAAAGCAGGAACGGGAAGAAAGGAGATGCATGGGAAGAAAGCTGACGCTAGGGAAAGCAGGAACGGGAGGGAAGGCGACGCAAGGGAAAGCAGGAACGAGAAGAAAGGCGACGCAAGGGGAAGCAGGAACGGAAAGAAAAGCGACGCAAGGGAAGAAAGGCGACGCAGGGGAAGAAAGGCGACGCAAGGGAAAGCAGGAATGGTAAGAAAGGCGACGCAAGGGTAGAAAGGCGAGGCAAGGGAAAGCAGGAAAGGGAAGAAAGGCAACGCAAGGGAAAGCAGGAACGAGAAGAAAGGCGACGTGCGGAAAGAAAGTCGACGCAAGGGAAAGTAGGAACGGGAAGAAAGGCGATGCAAGGGAAGATAGGCGACGCAAGCGAAATCAGGAATGGTAAGAAAGGCGACTGAAGGGTAGAAAGGCGACACAAGGGAAAGCAGGAATGGTAAGAAAGGCGACGCAAGGGAAGAAAGGCGATGCAGGGGAAGAAAGGCGACACAAGGGAGGCCAGGCGACGCAAGGGAAAGCAGGAACAGGAAGAAAGGCGACGCACGGGAAAGCAGGAACGAGAAGAAAGGCGACTCAAGGGAAAGCAGGAACGGTAAGAAAGGCGACGCAAGGGAAGAAAGGCGACGCAGGGGAAGAAAGGCGATGCAAGGGAAAGCAGAAATGGGAAATAAGGCTTCGGAAGGGAAAGCAGGAACGAGAAGAAAGGCGAAGCAAGGGAAAGCAGGAACGAGAAGAAAGGCGACGCAAGGGTAGAGAGGCAATGCAAGGGAATGCTGGAATGGGAAGAAAGGCGACGCAAGGGAAAGCAGGAACGGGAAGAAAGGAGATGCATGGGAAGAAAGCTGACGCTAGGGAAAGCAGGAACGGGAGGAAAGGCGACGCAAGGGAAAGCAGGAACGAGAAGAAAGGCGACGCAAGGGGAAGCAGGAACGGAAAGAAAAGCGACGCAAGGGAAGAAAGGCGACGCAGGGGAAGAAAGGCGACGCAAGGGAAATCAGGAATGGTAAGAAAGGCGACGCAAGGGAAGAACAGAGATGCAAGGGAAAGCAGGAAAGGGAAGCAAGGCGACGCAAGGGAAAGCAGGAACAGGAAGAAAGGCGATGCACGTGAAAGCTGGAACGAGAAGAAAGGCGACGCAAGGGAAAGCAGGAACGGAAAGAATAGCGATGCAAGGGAAGAAAGGCGACGCAAGGGAAGAATGGCGACACACGTGAAAGCAGGAACGGGAAGAAAGGCGTGGCAAGGGAAAGCAGGGCGACGCAAGAGAATGCAGAAACGGGAAGTAAGGCGTCGGAAGGGAAAGCAGGAACGAGAAGAAAGGCGATGCAAGGGAAAGGAGGAATGGTAAGAAAGGCGACGCAAGGAATGAAAGGCGACGCACGGGAAAGCAGGAACGAGAAGAAATGCGACGCAAGGGAATGCAGGAACGGTAAGAAAGGCGATGCAAGGGAAGAAAGGCGACGCAGGGGAAGAAAGGCGACGCGAGGGAAAGCAGGAATGGTAAGAAAGGCGATGCAAGGGTATGAAATGCGACGCAAGGGAAAGCAGGAATGGGAAGAAAGGCGACGCAAGGGAAGAAAGGCGATGCAAGGGAAGAAAGGCGACGCAAGGGAAGAAAGGCGATGCAAGGGAAGCAAGGCGACGCAAGGGTAATCAGGAAGGGGAAGAAAGGCGACTCAAGGGAAGAAAGGCAATGCAAGGGAAAGCAGAAATGGGAAATAAGGCTTCGGAAGGGAAAGCAGGAACGAGAAGAAAGGCGAAGCAAGGGTAAGCAGGAATGGTAAGAAAGGCGACGCAAGGGTAGAGAGGCGGTGCAAGGGTAGGCAGGAATGGGAAGACAGGCGACGCATGGAAAGAATGGCAACGCTAGAGAAAGCAGAAACGGGAAGTAAGGCGTCGGAAGGGAAAGCAGGAACGAGTAGAAAGGCGAAGCAAGGGTAAGCAGGAACGTGAACAAAGGCGGCGCACGGAAAGAAAGTCGAAGCAAGGGAAAGTAGGAACGGAAAGAAAGGCGATGCAAGGGAAGATAGGCGACGCAAGCGAAATCATGAATGGTAAGAAAGGCGACGGAAGGGTAGAAAGGCGACGCCAGGGAAAGCAGGAATGGTAAGAAAGGCGACGCAAAGGAAGAAAGGCGATGCAGGGGAAGAAAGGCGACACAAGGGAGGCCAGGCGACGCAAGGGAAAGCAGGAACAGGAAGAAAGGCGACGCACGGGAAAGCAGGAACGAGATGAAAGGCGATGCAAGGGAATGCAGGAACGGTAAGAAAGGCGACGCAAGGGAAGAAAGGCGACGCAGGGGAAGAAAGGCGATGCGAGGGAAAGCAGGAACAGGAAGAAAGGCGACGCACGGGAAAGCAGGAACAGGAAGAAAGGCGACGCTCTGGAAAGCAGGAACGAGAAGAAAGGTGACGCAAGGGTAGAGAGGCGATGCAAGGGTAGGCAGGAATGGGAAGAAAGGCGACGCGTGGAAAGAATGGCGACGCTAGAGAAAGCAGAAACGGGAAGTAAGGCGTCGGAAGGGAAAGCAGGAACGAGAAGAAAGGCGGCGCACGGAAAGAAAGTCGAAGCAAGGGAATGTAGGAACGGAAAGAAAGATGACGCAAGGGATCGCAGGAACGAGAAGAAAGGCGACGCAAGGAATGAAAGGCGAGGCAAGGGAAAGTAGGAAAGGGAAGAAAGGAGACACAAGGGAAGAAAGGCGGCGCAAGGGAAAGCAGGAACGGGAAGAAAGGAGATGCATGGGAAGAAAGCTGACGCAAGGGAAAGCAGGAACGGGAGGAAAGGCGACGCAAGGGAAAGCAGGAACGAGAAGAAAGGTGACGCAAGGGAAAGGAGGTACGGTATGAAAGGCGACGCAAGGGAAGAAAGGCGATGCAAGGGAAGAAAGGCGATGCAAGGGAAGCAAGGCGACGGAAGGGAAATCAGGAAGGGGAGGAAAGGCGACGCAAGGGAAGAAAGGCGATGCAAGGGAAAGCAGAAATGGGAAATATGGCTCCGGAAGGGAAAGCAGGAACGAGAAGAAAGGCAAAGCAAGGGTAAGCAGGAATGGTAAGAAAGGCGACGCAAGGGAAGAAAGGCGATGCAAGGGAAGAAAGGCGATGCAAGGGAAGCAAGGCGACGCAAGGGAAATCAGGAACGGGAAGAAAGGCGACGCAAGGGAAGAAAGGCAACGCAAGAGAAGAAAGGCGATGCAAGGGAACGCACGAACGGGAAGAAAGGCGACGGAAGGGAAGAAAGGCGATGCAAGGGAAAGGGGGAACGGGAAGACAGGCTACGCAAGAGAAAGCAGGAACTGGAAGAAATGCGATGCAAGGGAAGAAAGGCGACGCAAGGGAAGAAAGGCCACGCACGGGAAAGCAGGAAGGGGAAAAAAGGCGATGCAAGGGAAGAAAGGCGACGCAGGGGAAGAAAGGTGACGCAAGGGAAAGCAGGAACGGGAAGAAAGGCGTGGCAAGGGAAAGCAGGAACGGGAAGAAAGGCAACGCAAGGGAATAAAGTCGACGCAAGGGAAGGCAGGAACTGCAAGAAAGGCGACGCATGGAAAGAAAGGCGATGCAAGAGAAAGTAGGAAAGGGAAGAAAGGCGACACAAGGGAAGAAAAGCGGCGCAAGGGAAAGCAGGAACGGGAAGAAAGGAGATGCATGGGAAGAAAGCTGACGCAAGGGAAAGCAGGAACGGGAAGAAAGGCGACGCAAGGGAAAGCAGGAGCGAGAAGAAAGGTGACGCAAGGGAAAGCAGGAATGGTAAGAAAGGCGACGCAAGGGAAAGCAGGAATGGTAAGAAAGGCGATGCAAGGGAAGAAAGGCGACGCAAGGGAAGAAACGCAACGCAAGGTAAAGCAGGAATGGTAAGAAAGGCGACGGAAGGGTAGAAAGGCGATGCAAGGGAAAGTAGGAAAGGGAAGAAAGGAGATGAATAGGAAGAAAGCTGACGCAAGGGAAAGCAGGAACGGGAGGAAAGGTGACGCAAGGGAAAGCAGAAACGGTAAGAAAGGCTACGCAGGGATAGAAAGGCGACGCAAGGGAAGAAAGGCGTCGCACGGAAAGCAGGAAAGGGAAGAAAGGCAACGCAAGGGAAAGCAGGAACGAGAAGAAAGGCGACACGCGGAAAGAAAGTCGACGCAAGGCAAAGTAGGAACGGGAAGAAAGGCGACGCAAGGGAAGATAGGCGACGCAAGCGAAATCAGGAATGGTAAGAAAGGCGACGGAAGGGTAAGAAATGCGACACAAGGGAAAGCAGGAATGGTAAGAAAGGAGACGCTAGGGAAGAAAGGCGATGCAAGGGAAGAAAGGCGACGCAAGGGAGGCCAGGCGACGCAAGGGAAAGCAGGAACAGGAAGAAAGGCGACGCACGGGAAAGCAGGAACGGTAAGAAAGGCGAAGCAAGGGAAGAAAGGCGACGCAGTGGTAGAAAGGCGACGCGAGGGAAAGCAGGAATGGTAAGAAAGGCGATGCAAGGGTATGAAATGCGACGCAAGGGAAAGCAGGAATGGGAAGCATGGCGACGCAAGGGAAGAAAGGCGACGCAAGGGAAGAATGGCGACGCAAGGGAAGCAAGGCGACGCAAGGGAAGCAAGGCGACGCAAGGGTAATCAGGAAGGGGAAGAAAGGCGACTCAAGGGAAGAAAGGCAATGCAAGGGAAAGCAGAAATGGGAAATAAGGCTTCGGAAGGGAAAGCAGGAACGAGAAGAAAGGCGAAGCAAGGGTAAGCAGGAATGGTAAGAAAGGCGACGCAAGGGTAGAGAGGCGATGCAAGGGTAGGCAGGAATGGGAAGAAAGGCGACGCGTGGAAAGAATGGCGACGCTAGAGAAAGCAGAAACGGGAAGTAAGGCGTCGGAAGGGAAAGAAGGAACGAGTAGAAAGGCGAAGCAAGGGTAAGCAGGAACGTGAACAAAGGCGGCGCACGGAAAGAAAGTCGAAGCAAGGGAAAGCAGGAACGGGAGGAAAGGCGACGCAAGGGATTGCAGGAACGAGAAGAAAGGTGACGCTAGGCATGAAAGGCGATGCAAGGGAAAGTAGGAAAGGGAAGAAAGGAGACACAAGGGAAGAAAGACGGTGCAAGGGAAAGCAGGAACGGGAAGAAAGGAGATGCATGGGAAGAAAGCTGACGCAAGGGAAAGCAGAAACAGGAGGAAAGGCGACGCAAGGGAAAGCAGGAACGAGAAGAAAGGTGACGCAATGGAAAGCAGGAGCGGTAACAAAGGCGACGCAAGGGAAGTAGGGCGACGCAAGGGAAAGCAGGAAAGGGAAGAAAGGCGAAGCAAGGGAAGAAAGGCGACGCAAGGGAAGAAAGGCGACGCAATGGAATCAAGGCGACGCAAGGGAAAGCAAGAACAGGAAGAAAGGCGACGCACGGGAAAGCAGGAACGAGAAGAAAGGCGACGCAAGGTAAAGCAGGAACGGAAAGAAAAGCGACGCAAGGGAAGAAAGGCGACGCAGGGGAAGAAAGGCGACGCGAGGGAAAGCAAGAATGGTAAGAAAGGCGACGCGAGGGAAAGCAGGAATGGTAAGAAAGGCGACGCAAGGGAAAGCAGGAAAGGGAAGAAAGGCAACGGAAGGGAAAGCAGAAACGAGAAGAAAGGCGACGCGCGGAAAGAAAGTCGACGCAAGGCAAAGTAGGAACGGGAAGAAAGGTGATGCAAGGGAAGATAGGCGACGCAAGCGAAATCAGGAATGGTAAGAAAGGCGACGCAAGGGTAGAAAGGTGACGCAAGGGAAAGCAGGAATGGTAAGAAAGGCGACGCAAGGGAAGAAAGGCGATGCAAGGGAAGAAAGGCGACGCAAGGGAGGCCAGGCGACGCAAGGGAAAGCAGGAACAGGAAGAAAGGCGACGCACGGGAAAGCAGGATCGAGAAGAATGGCGGTGCAAGTGAATGCAGGAACGGTAAGAAAGGCGACGCAAGGGAAGAAAGGCGACGCAGGGGAAGAAAGGCGATGCGAGGCAAAGCAGGAACAGGAAGAAAGGCGACGCACGGGAAAGCAGGAACAGGAAGAAAGGCGACGCTCTGGAAAGCAGGAACGAGAAGAAAGGCGACGCTCTGAAAAGCAGGAACGAGAAGAAAGGCGACGCAAGGGAATGCAGGAACGGTAAGAAAGGCGACGCAAGGGAATGAAATGCGACGCAAGGGAAAGCAGGAATGGGAAGAAAGGCTACGCAAGGGACGAAAGGCGATGGAAGGGAAGAAAGGCGATGCAAGGGAATGCTGGAATGGGAAGAAAGGCGACGCAAGGGAAGAAAGGCGACGCAAGGGAAAGCAGAAATGGTAAGAAAGGCGGCGCAAGGGAAGAAAGGCAACGCAAGAGAAGAAAGGCGACGGAAGGGAACGCACGAACGGGAAGAAAGGCGACGGAAGGGAAGAAAGGCGATGCAAGGGAAAGGAGGAACGGGAAGAAATGCGATGCAAGGGAAGAAAGGCGACGCAAGGGAAGAATGGCGACACACGGGAAAGCAGGAACAGGAAGAAAGGCGTGGCAAGGGAAAGCAGGGCGACGCAAGAGAATGCAGAAACGGGAAGTAAGGCGTCGGAAGGGAAAGCAGGAACGAGAAGAAAGGCGATGCAAGGGAAAGGAGGAATGGTAAGAAAGGCGACGCAAGGAATGAAAGGCGACGCACGGGAAAGCAGGAACGAGAAGAAATGCGACGCAAGGGAATGCAGGAACGGTAAGAAAGGCAATGCAAGGGAAGAAAGGCGACGCAGGGGAAGAAAGGCGACGCGAGAGAAAGCAGGAATGGTAAGAAAGGCGATGCAAGGGTATGAAATGCGACGCAAGGGAAAGCAGGAGTGGGAAGCAAGGCGACGCAAGGGAAGAAAGGCGATGCAAGGGAAGAAAGGCGACGCAAGGGAAGAAAGGCGATGCAAGGGAAGCAAGGCGACGCAAGGGTAATCAGGAAGGGGAAGAAAGGCGACTCAAGGGAAGAAAGGCAATGCACGGGAAAGCAGAAATGGGAAATAAGGCTTCGGAAGGGAAAGCAGGAACGAGAAGAAAGGCGAAGCAAGGGTAAGCAGGAATGGTAAGAAAGGCGACGCAAGGGTAGAGAGGCGGTGCAAGGGTAGGCAGGAATGGGAAGAAAGGCGGCGCATGGAAAGAATGGCGACGCTAGAGAAAGCAGAAACGGGAAGTAAGGCGTCGGAAGGGAAAGCAGGAACGAGTAGAAAGGCGAAGCAAGGGTAAGCAGGAACGTGAACAAAGGCGGCGCACGGAAAGAAAGTCGAAGCAAGGGAAAGTAGGAACGGAAAGAAAGGCGATGCAAGGGAAGATAGGCGTCGCAAGCGAAATCATGAATGGTAAGAAAGGCGACGGAAGGGTAGAAAGGCGACGCCAGGGAAAGCAGGAATGGTAAGAAAGGCGACGCAAAGGAAGAAAGGCGATGCAGGGGAAGAAAGGCGACACAAGGGAGGCCAGGCGACACAAGGGAAAGCAGGAACAGGAAGAAAGGCGACGCACGGGAAAGCAGGAACGAGAAGAAAGGCGATGCAAGGGAATGCAGGAACGGTAAGAAAGGCGACGCAAGGGAAGAAAGGCGACGCAGGGGAAGAAAGGCGATGCGAGGGAAAGCAGGAACAGGAAGAAAGGCGACGCACGGGAAAGCAGGAACAGGAAGAAAGGCGACGCTCTGGAAAGCAGGAACGAGAAGAAAGGTGACGCAAGGGAAAGCAGGAACGGTAAGAAAGGCGACGCAAGGGAAGAAAGGCGACGCAGGGGAAGAAAGGCGACGCGAGGGAAAGCAGGAATGGTAAGAAAGGCGATGCAAGGGAATGAAATGCGACGCAAGGGAAAGCAGGAATGGGAAGAAAGGCGACGCAAGGGACGAAAGGCGATGCAAGGGAAAGCAGAAATGGTAAGAAAGGCGGCGCAAGGGAAGAAAGGCAACGCAAGAGAAGAAAGGCGACGGAAGGGAATGGCACGAACGGGAAGAAAGGCGACGGAAGGGAAGAAAGGCGATGCAAGGGAAAGGAGGAATGGGAAGAAATGCGATGCAAGGGAAGAAAGGCGACGCAAGGGAAGAATGGCGACACACGGGAAAGCAGGAACGAGAAGAAAGGCGACGCAAGGGTAGAAAGGCGACGCAAGGGAAGATACGCAATGCAAGGTAAAGCAGGAATGGTAAGTAAGGCGACGGAAGGGTAGAAAGGCGACGCACGGAAAGCAGGAATGGGAAGAAAGGCGACGCAAGGGACGAAAGGCGATGCAAGGGAAGAAAGTCGATGCAAGGGAATGCTGGAATGGTAAGAAAGGCGACGCAAGGGAAGAAAGGCGACGCAAAGGAATGCAGAAATGGTAAGAAAGGCGGCGCAAGGGAAGAAAGGCAACGCAAGAGAAGAAAGGCGATGCAAGGGAAAGTAGGAAAGGGAAGAAAGGAGATGAATGGGAAGAAAGCTGACGCAAGGGAAAGCAGGAACGAGAAGAAAGGCGACGCGCGGAAAGAAAGTCGACGCAAGGGAAAGTAGGAATGGGAAGAAAGGCGACGCAAGGGAAGATAGGCGACGCAAGGGAAAGCAGGAATGGTAAGAAAGGCGACGGAAGGGTAAGAAATGCGACACAAGGGAAAGCAGGAATGGTAAGAAAGGCGACGCAAGGGAAGAAAGGCGATGCAAGGGAAGAAAGGCGACGCAAGGGAGGCCAGGCGACGCAAGGGAAAGCAGGAACAGGAAGAAAGGCAAAGCAAGGGAAGAAAGTCGAAGCAAGGGAAGGCAGGATCTGCAAGAAAGGTGACGCATGGAAAGAAAGGCGATGCAAGGGAAAGTAGGAAAGGGAAGAATGGAGATGCACGGGAAGAAAGCTGACGCAAGGGAAAGCTGGAACGGTAAGAAAAGCGATGCAAGGGATCGCAGGAACGAGAAGAAAGGCGACGCAAGGAATGAAAGGAGATGCAAGGGGAAGTAGGAAAGGGAAGAAAGGAGACGCAAGGGAAGAAAGGCGACGCAAGGGAAAGCAGAAACGGGAAGAATGGAGATGCATGGGAAGAAAGCTGACGCAAGGGAAAGCAGGAACGGGAGGAAAGGCGACGCAAGGGAAAGCAGGAACGAGAAGAAAGGTGACGCAAGGGAATGCAGGAACAGTAAGAAAGGCGATGCAAGGGAAGAAAGGCGACGCAAGGGAACAAAGGCGATGCAAGGTAAGCAAGGCGACGCAAGGGAAATCAGGAAGGGGAAGAAAGGCAACGCAAGGGAAGAAAGGCGATGCAAGGGAAAGCAGAAATGGGAAATAAGGCTTCGGAAGGGAAAGCAGGAACGAGAAGAAAGGCGAAGCAAGGGTAAGCAGGAATGGTAAGAAAGGCGACGCAAGGGTAGAGAGGCGATGCAAGGGAATGCTGGAATGGGAAGAAAGGCGACGCAAGGGAAAGCAGGAACGGGAAGAAAGGAGATGCATGGGAAGAAAGCTGACGCTAGGGAAAGCAGGAACGGGAGGAAAGGCGACGCATGGGAAAGCAGGAACGAGAAGAAAGGTGACGCAAGGGAAAGCAGGAACGGTAAGAAAGGCGACGCAAGGGAAGGAAGGCGACGCAAGGGAAGAAAGGCGACACAAGGGAAAGCAGGAATGGTAAGAAAGGCGACGCAAGGGAAGAAGGGCGACGCAGGGGAAGAAAGGCGATGCAAGGGAAGAAAGGCGACACACGGGAAAGCAGGATCGAGAAGGAAGGCGTGGCAAGGGAAAGCAGGGCGACGCAAAAGAAAGCAGAAACGGGAAGTAAGGCGTCGGAAGGGAAAGCAGGAACGAGAAGAAAGGCGAAGCAAGGGTAAGCAGGAACGGGAAGAAAGGCGATGCAAGGGAAAGGAGGAACGGTAAGAAAGGCGTTGCAAGGGAAGAAAGGCTACGCAAGCGAAGAAAGGCGACGCAAGGGAAAGCAGGAACTGGAAGAAAGGCGACGCAAGGGAAGGAAGTTGAAGCAAGGGAAAGTAGGAACGGGAAGAAAGGCGACGCAAGGGATGGCAGGAAGGAGAAGAAAGGCGACGCAAGGAAAGAAAGGCGACGCAAGGGAAGAAAGGCGACGCAAGGGAAGAAAGGCGACGCAAGGGAAAGCAGGAACGGGAAGAAAGGCGTGGCAAGGGAAAGCAGGAACGGTAAGAAAGGCAACGCAAGGGAAGAAAGTCGAAGCAAGGGAAGGCAGGATCTGCAAGAAAGGTGACGCATGGAATAAAAGGCGATGCAAGGGAAAGTAGGAAAGGGAAGAAAGGAGATGCACGGGAAGAAAGCTGACGCAAGGGAAAGCTGGAACGGGAGGAAAGGTGACGCAAGGGAAAGCAGGAACAGGAAGAAAGGCGACGCAAGGGATCGCAGGAACGAGAAGAAAGGCGACGCAAGGAATGAAAGGCGATGCAAGGGAAGAAAGGCGATGCAAGGGAAGAAAGACGATGCAAGGGAGGAAAGGCGACGCAAGGAAGGCCAGGCGACGCAAGGGAAAGCAGGAACAGGAAGAAAGGCGACGCAAGGGAAGAAATGCGACGCAGGGGAAGAAAGGCGACGCGAGGGAAAGCGGGAATGGTAAGAAAGGCGATGCAAGTGTATAAAATGCGACGCAAGGGAAAGCAGGAATGGGAAGAAAGGCGACGCAAGGAAAGAAAGGCGATGCAAGGGAAGAAAGGCGACGCAAGGGAAGAAAGGCGATGCATGGGAAGAAAGGCGATGCAAGGGAAGCAAGGCGACGCGAGGGAATTCAGGAACGAGAAGAAAGACGACGTAAGGGAAGAAAGACAACGCAAGAGAAGAAAGGCGACGCAAGGGAACGCATGAACGGGAAGAAAGGCGACGCAAGGGATGGCAGGAAGGAGAAGAAAGGCGACGCAAGGAAAGAAAGGCGACGCAAGGGAAGAAAGGCGACGCACGGGAATGCTGGAAGGGGAAAAGAGGCGATGCAAGGGAAGAAAGGCGACGCAGGGGAAGAAAGGCGACGCAAGGGAAAGCAGGAACGGGAAGAAAGGCGTGGCAAGGGAAAGCAGGAACGGGAAGAAAGGCAACGCAAGGGAAGAAAGTCGAAGCAAGGAAAGGCAGGATCTGCAAGAAAGGTGACGCATGGAAAGAAAGGCGATGCAAGGGAAAGTAGGAAAGGGAAGAAAGGAGATGCACGGGAAGAAAGCTGACGCAAGGGAAAGCTGGAACGGGAGGAAAGGTGACGCAAGGGAAAGCAGGAACGGTAAGAAAGGCGATGCAAGGGAAGAAAGGCGACGCAAGGGAACAAAGGCGATGCAAGGGAAAGCAGGAACGAGAAGAAAGGCGACGCAAGGAATGAAAGGCGATGCAAGGGAAGAATGACGATGCAAGGGAAGAAAGGCGACGCAAGGAAGGCCAGGCGACGCAAGGGAAAGCAGGAACAGGAAGAAAGGCGACGCAAGGGAAGAAATGCGACGCAGGGGAAGAAAGGCGACGCGAGGGAAAGCGGGAATGGTAAGAAAGGCGATGCAAGGGTATAAAATGCGACGCAAGGGAAAGCAGGAACGAGAAGAAAGGTGACGCAAGGGAATGCAGGAACAGTAAGAAAGGCGATGCAAGGGAAGAAAGGCGACGCAAGGGAACAAAGGCGATGCAAGGTAAGCGAGGCGACGCAAGGGAAATCAGGAAGGGGAAGAAAGGCAACGCAAGGGAAGAAAGGCGATGCAAGGGAAAGCAGAAATGGGAAATAAGGCTTTGGAAGGGAAAGCAGGAACAAGAAGAAAGGCGAAGCAAGGGTAAGCAGGAATGGTAAGAAAGGCGACGCAAGGGTAGAGAGGCGATGCAAGGGAATGCTGGAATGGGAAGAAAGGCGACGCAAGGGAAAGCAGGAACGGGAAGAAAGGAGATGCATGGGAAGAAAGCTGACGCTAGGGAAAGCAGGAACGGGAGGAAAGGCGACGCATGGGAAAGCAGGAACGAGAAGAAAGGTGACGCAAGGGAAAGCAGGAACGGTAAGAAAGGCGACGCAAGGGAAGGAAGGCGACGCAAGGGAAGAAAGGCGACACAAGGGAAAGCAGGAATGGTAAGAAAGGCGACGCAAGGGAAGAAGGGCGACGCAGGGGAAGAAAGGCGATGCAAGGGAAGAAAGGCGACACACGGGAAAGCAGGATCGAGAAGGAAGGCGTGGCAAGGGAAAGCAGGGCGACGCAAAAGAAAGCAGAAACGGGAAGTAAGGCGTCGGAAGGGAAAGCAGGAACGAGAAGAAAGGCGAAGCAAGGGTAAGCAGGAACGGGAAGAAAGGCGATGCAAGGGAAAGGAGGAACGGTAAGAAAGGCGTTGCAAGGGAAGAAAGGCTACGCAAGCGAAGAAAGGCGATGCAAGGGAAAGCAGGAACTGGAAGAAAGGCGACACAAGGGAAGGAAGTTGAAGCAAGGGAAAGTAGGAACGGGAAGAAAGGCGACGCAAGGGATGGCAGGAAGGAGAAGAAAGGCGACGCAAGGAAAGAAAGGCGACGCAAGGGAAGAAAGGCGACGCAAGGGAAGAAAGGCGACGCAAGGGAAAGCAGGAACGGGAAGAAAGGCGTGGCAAGGGAAAGCAGGAACGGTAAGAAAGGCAACGCAAGGGAAGAAAGTCGAAGCAAGGGAAGGCAGGATCTGCAAGAAAGGTGACGCATGGAATAAAAGGCGATGCAAGGGAAAGTAGGAAAGGGAAGAAAGGAGATGCACGGGAAGAAAGCTGACGCAAGGGAAAGCTGGAACGGGAGGAAAGGTGACGCAAGGGAAAGCAGGAACAGGAAGAAAGGCGACGCAAGGGATCGCAGGAACGAGAAGAAAGGCGACGCAAGGAATGAAAGGCGATGCAAGGGAAGAAAGGCGATGCAAGGGAAGAAAGACGATGCAAGGGAGGAAAGGCGACGCAAGGAAGGCCAGGCGACGCAAGGGAAAGCAGGAACAGGAAGAAAGGCGACGCAAGGGAAGAAATGCGACGCAGGGGAAGAAAGGCGACGCGAGGGAAAGCGGGAATGGTAAGAAAGGCGATGCAAGGGTATAAAATGCGACGCAAGGGAAAGCAGGAATGGGAAGAAAGGCGACGCAAGGAAAGAAAGGCGATGCAAGGGAAGAAAGGCGACGCAAGGGAAGAAAGGCGATGCATGGGAAGAAAGGCGATGCAAGGGAAGCAAGGCGACGCGAGGGAATTCAGGAACGAGAAGAAAGACGACGTAAGGGAAGAAAGACAACGCAAGAGAAGAAAGGCGACGCAAGGGAACGCATGAACGGGAAGAAAGGCGACGCAAGGGATGGCAGGAAGGAGAAGAAAGGCGACGCAAGGAAAGAAAGGCGACGCAAGGGAAGAAAGGCGACGCACGGGAATGCTGGAAGGGGAAAAGAGGCGATGCAAGGGAAGAAAGGCGACGCAGGGGAAGAAAGGCGACGCAAGGGAAAGCAGGAACGGGAAGAAAGGCGTGGCAAGGGAAAGCAGGAACGGGAAGAAAGGCAACGCAAGGGAAGAAAGTCGAAGCAAGGAAAGGCAGGATCTGCAAGAAAGGTGACGCATGGAAAGAAAGGCGATGCAAGGGAAAGTAGGAAAGGGAAGAAAGGAGATGCACGGGAAGAAAGCTGACGCAAGGGAAAGCTGGAACGGGAGGAAAGGTGACGCAAGGGAAAGCAGGAACGGTAAGAAAGGCGATGCAAGGGAAGAAAGGCGACGCAAGGGAACAAAGGCGATGCAAGGGAAAGCAGGAACGAGAAGAAAGGCGACGCAAGGAATGAAAGGCGATGCAAGGGAAGAATGACGATGCAAGGGAAGAAAGGCGACGCAAGGAAGGCCAGGCGACGCAAGGGAAAGCAGGAACAGGAAGAAAGGCGACGCAAGGGAAGAAATGCGACGCAGGGGAAGAAAGGCGACGCGAGGGAAAGCGGGAATGGTAAGAAAGGCGATGCAAGGGTATAAAATGCGACGCAAGGGAAAGCAGGAATGGGAAGAAAGGCGACGCAAGGAAAGAAAGGCGATGCAAGGGAAGAAAGGCGATGCAAGGGAAGCAAGGCGACGCAAGGGAAATCAGGAACGGGAAGAAAGACGACGCAAGGGAAGAAAGGCGATGCAAGGGAAAGCAGAAATGGGAAATAAGGCTTCGGAAGGGAAAGCAGGAACGAGAAGAAAGGCGAAGCAAGGGTAAGCAGGAATGGTAAGAAAGGCGATGCAAGGGTAGAGAGGCGATGCAAGGGAATGCTGGAATGGGAAGAAAGGCGACGCAAGGGAAAGCAGGAACGGGAAAAAAGGAGATGCAAGGGAAGAAAGCTGACGCTAGGGAAAGCAGGAACGGGAGGAAAGGCGACGCATGGGAAAGCATGAATGAGAAGAAAGGTGACGCAAGGGAAAGCAGGAACGGTAAGAATGGCGACGCAAGGGAAGGAAGGCGACGCAAGGGAAGAAAGGCGACACAAGGGAAAGCAGGAATGGTAAGAAAGGCGACGCAAGGGAAGAAGGGCGACGCAGGGGAAGAAAGGCGATGCAAGGGAAGAAAGGCGACACACGGGAAAGCAGGAACGGGAAGAAAGGCGTGGCAAGGGAAAGCAGGGCGACGCAAGAGAAAGCAGAAACGGGAAGTAAGGCGTCGGAAGGGAAAGCAGGAACGAGAAGAAAGGCGAAGCAAGGGTAAGCAGGAACGGGAAGAAAGGCGATACAAGGGAAAGGAGGAACGGTAAGAAAGGCGTTGCAAGGGAAGAAAGGCCACGCAAGCGAAGAAAGGCGACGCAAGGGAAAGCAGGAACTGGAAGAAAGGCGACGCAAGGGAAGGAAGTTGAAGCAAGGGAATGTAGGAACGGGAAGAAAGGCGACGCAAGGGATGGCAGGAAGGAGAAGAAAGGCGACGCAAGGAAAGAAAGGCGACGCAAGGGAAGAAAGGCGACGCACGGGAATGCTGGAAGGGGAAAAAAGGCGATGCAAGGGAAGAAAGGCGACGCAGGAGAAGAAAGGCGACGCAAGGGAAAGCAGGAACGGGAAGAAAGGCGACGCAAGGGAAGAAGGGCGACGCAGGGGAAGAAAGGCGATGCAAGGGAAGAAAGGCGACACACGGGAAAGCAGGAACGGGAAGAAAGGCGTGGCAAGGGAAAGCATGGCGACGCAAGGGAAAGCAGAAACGGGAAGTAAGGCGTCGGAAGGGAAAGCAGGAACGAGAGGAATGGCGAAGCAAGGGTAAGCAGGAACGGGAAGAAAGGCGATGCAAGGGAAAGGAGGAACGGTAAGAAAGGCGTTGCAAGGGAAGAAAGGCCACGCAAGCGAAGAAAGGCGACGCAAGGGAAAGCAGGAACTGGAAGAAAGGCGACGCAAGGGAAGGAAGTTGAAGCAAGGGAATGTAGGAACGGGAAGAAAGGCGACGCAAGGGATGGCAGGAAGGAGAAGAAAGGCGACGCAAGGAAAGAAAGGCGACGCAAGGGAAGAAAGGCGACGCACGGGAATGCTGGAAGGGGAAAAAAGGCGATGCAAGGGAAGAAAGGCGACGCAGGGGAAGAAAGGCGACGCAAGGGAAAGCAGGAACGGGAAGAAAGGCGTGGCAAGGGAAAGCTGGAACGGGAAGAAAGGCAACGCAAGGGAAGAAAGTCGAAGCAAGGGAAGGCAGGATCTGCAAGAAAGGTGACGCATGGAATAAAAGGCGATGCAAGGGAAAGTAGGAAAGGGAAGAAAGGAGATGCATGGGAAGAAAGCTGACGCTAGGGAAAGCAGGAACGGGAGGAAAGGCGACGCATGGGAAAGCAGGAACGAGAAGAAAGGTGACGCAAGGGAAAGCAGGAACGGTAAGAAAGGCGACGCAAGGGAAGAAAGGCGACGCAAGGAAAGAAAGGCGATGCAAGGGAAAGTAGGAAAGGGAAGAAAGTAGACGCAAGGGAAGAAAGGCGATGCAAGGGAAAGCAGGAACGGGAGGAAAGGTGATGCAAGGGAAAGCAGGAACGGTAAGAAAGGCAACGCAAGGGAAGAAAGGCGACGCAAGGGAAGAAAGGCGACGCACGGAAAGCAGGAAAGGGAAGAAAGGCAACGCAAGGGAAAGCAGGAAAGAGAAGAAAGGCGACGCGCGGAAAGAAAGTCGACGCAAGGGAAAGTAGGAACGGGAAGAAAGGCGACGCAAGGGAAGATAGGCGACGCAAGGGAAAGCAGGAATGGTAAGAAAGGCAACAGAAGGGTAAGAAATGCGACACAAGGGAAAGCAGGAATGGTTAGAAAGGCGACGCAAGGGAAGAAAGGCGATGCAAGGGAAGAAAGGCGACGCAAGGGAACAAAGGCGATGCAAGGTAAGCAAGGCGACGCAAGGGAAATCAGGAAGGGGAAGAAAGGCAACGCAAGGGAAGAAAGGCGATGCAAGGGAAAGCAGAAATGGGAAATAAGGCTTCGGAAGGGAAAGCAGGAACGAGAAGAAAGGCGAAGCAAGGGTAAGCAGGAATGGTAAGAAAGGCGACGCAAGGGTAGAGAGGCGATGCAAGGGAATGCTGGAATGGGAAGAAAGGCGACGCAAGGGAAAGCAGGAACGGGAAGAAAGGAGATGCATGGGAAGAAAGCTGACGCTAGGGAAAGCAGGAACGGGAGGAAAGGCGACGCATGGGAAAGCAGGAACGAGAAGAAAGGTGACGCAAGGGAAAGCAGGAACGGTAAGAAAGGCGACGCAAGGGAAGGAAGGCGACGCAAGGGAAGAAAGGCGACACAAGGGAAAGCAGGAATGGTAAGAAAGGCGACGCAAGGGAAGAAGGGCGACGCAGGGGAAGAAAGGCGATGCAAGGGAAGAAAGGCGACACACGGGAAAGCAGGATCGAGAAGGAAGGCGTGGCAAGGGAAAGCAGGGCGACGCAAAAGAAAGCAGAAACGGGAAGTAAGGCGTCGGAAGGGAAAGCAGGAACGAGAAGAAAGGCGAAGCAAGGGTAAGCAGGAACGGGAAGAAAGGCGATGCAAGGGAAAGGAGGAACGGTAAGAAAGGCGTTGCAAGGGAAGAAAGGCTACGCAAGCGAAGAAAGGCGACGCAAGGGAAAGCAGGAACTGGAAGAAAGGCGACGCAAGGGAAGGAAGTTGAAGCAAGGGAAAGTAGGAACGGGAAGAAAGGCGACGCAAGGGATGGCAGGAAGGAGAAGAAAGGCGACGCAAGGGAAGAAAGGCGACGCAAGGGAAGAAAGGCGACGCAAGGGAAGAAAGGCGACGCAAGGGAAAGCAGGAACGGGAAGAAAGGCGTGGCAAGGGAAAGCAGGAACGGTAAGAAAGGCAACGCAAGGGAAGAAAGTCGAAGCAAGGGAAGGCAGGATCTGCAAGAAAGGTGACGCATGGAATAAAAGGCGATGCAAGGGAAAGTAGGAAAGGGAAGAAAGGAGATGCACGGGAAGAAAGCTGACGCAAGGGAAAGCTGGAACGGGAGGAAAGGTGACGCAAGGGAAAGCAGGAACAGGAAGAAAGGCGACGCAAGGGATCGCAGGAACGAGAAGAAAGGCGACGCAAGGAATGAAAGGCGATGCAAGGGAAGAAAGGCGATGCAAGGGAAGAAAGACAATGCAAGGGAGGAAAGGCGACGCAAGGAAGGCCAGGCGACGCAAGGGAAAGCAGGAACAGGAAGAAAGGCTACGCAAGGGAAGAAATGCGACGCAGGGGAAGAAAGGCGACGCGAGGGAAAGCGGGAATGGTAAGAAAGGCGATGCAAGGGTATAAAATGCGACGCAAGGGAAAGCAGGAATGGGAAGAAAGGCGACGCAAGGAAAGAAAGGCGATGCAAGGGAAGAAAGGCGACGCAAGGGAAGAAAGGCGATGCATGGGAAGAAAGGCGATGCAAGGGAAGCAAGGCGACGCGAGGGAATTCAGGAACGAGAAGAAAGACGACGTAAGGGAAGAAAGACAACGCAAGAGAAGAAAGGCGACGCAAGGGAACGCATGAACGGGAAGAAAGGCGACGCAAGGGATGGCAGGAAGGAGAAGAAAGGCGACGCAAGGAAAGAAAGGCGACGCAAGGGAAGAAAGGCGACGCACGGGAATGCTGGAAGGGGAAAAGAGGCGATGCAAGGGAAGAAAGGCGACGCAGGGGAAGAAAGGCGACGCAAGGGAAAGCAGGAACGGGAAGAAAGGCGTGGCAAGGGAAAGCAGGAACGGGAAGAAAGGCAACGCAAGGGAAGAAAGTCGAAGCAAGGAAAGGCAGGATCTGCAAGAAAGGTGACGCATGGAAAGAAAGGCGATGCAAGGGAAAGTAGGAAAGGGAAGAAAGGAGATGCACGGGAAGAAAGCTGACGCAAGGGAAAGCTGGAACGGGAGGAAAGGTGACGCAAGGGAAAGCAGGAACGGTAAGAAAGGCGATGCAAGGGAAGAAAGGCGACGCAAGGGAACAAAGGCGATGCAAGGGAAAGCAGGAACGAGAAGAAAGGCGACGCAAGGGAAGGAAGGCGACGCAAGGGAAGAAAGGCGACACAAGGGAAAGCAGGAATGGTAAGAAAGGCGACGCAAGGGAAGAAGGGCGACGCAGGGGAAGAAAGGCGATGCAAGGGAAGAAAGGCGACACACGGGAAAGCAGGAACGGGAAGAAAGGCGTGGCAAGGGAAAGCAGGGCGACGCAAGAGAAAGCAGAAACGGGAAGTAAGGCGTCGGAAGGGAAAGCAGGAACGAGAAGAAAGGCGAAGCAAGGGTAAGCAGGAACGGGAAGAAAGGCGATACAAGGGAAAGGAGGAACGGTAAGAAAGGCATTGCAAGGGAAGAAAGGCCACGCAAGCGAAGAAAGGCGACGCAAGGGAAAGCAGGAACTGGAAGAAAGGCGACGCAAGGGAAGGAAGTTGAAGCAAGGGAATGTAGGAACGGGAAGAAAGGCGACGCAAGGGATGGCAGGAAGGAGAAGAAAGGCGACGCAAGGAAAGAAAGGCGACGCAAGGGAAGAAAGGCGACGCACGGGAATGCTGGAAGGGGAAAAAAGGCGATGCAAGGGAAGAAAGGCGACGCAGGGGAAGAAAGGCGACGCAAGGGAAAGCAGGAACGGGAAGAAAGGCGACGCAAGGGAAGAAGGGCGACGCAGGGGAAGAAAGGCGATGCAAGGGAAGAAAGGCGACACACGGGAAAGCAGGAATGGGAAGAAAGGCGTGGCAAGGGAAAGCATGGCGACGCAAGGGAAAGCAGAAACGGGAAGTAAGGCGTCGGAAGGGAAAGCAGGAACGAGAAGAATGGCGAAGCAAGGGTAAGCAGGAACGGGAAGAAAGGCGATGCAAGGGAAAGGAGGAACGGTAAGAAAGGCGTTGCAAGGGAAGAAAGGCCACGCAAGCGAAGAAAGGCGACGCAAGGGAAAGCAGGAACTGGAAGAAAGGCGACGCAAGGGAAGGAAGTTGAAGCAAGGGAATGTAGGAACGGGAAGAAAGGCGACGCAAGGGATGGCAGGAAGGAGAAGAAAGGCGACGCAAGGAAAGAAAGGCGACGCAAGGGAAGAAAGGCGACGCACGGGAATGCTGGAAGGGGAAAAAAGGCGATGCAAGGGAAGAAAGGCGACGCAGGGGAAGAAAGGCGACGCAAGGGAAAGCAGGAACGGGAAGAAAGGCGTGGCAAGGGAAAGCTGGAACGGGAAGAAAGGCAACGCAAGGGAAGAAAGTCGAAGCAAGGGAAGGCAGGATCTGCAAGAAAGGTGACGCATGGAATAAAAGGCGATGCAAGGGAAAGTAGGAAAGGGAAGAAAGGAGATGCATGGGAAGAAAGCTGACGCTAGGGAAAGCAGGAACGGGAGGAAAGGCGACGCATGGGAAAGCAGGAACGAGAAGAAAGGTGACGCAAGGGAAAGCAGGAACGGTAAGAAAGGCGATGCAAGGGAAGAAAGGCGACGCAAGGAAAGAAAGGCGATGCAAGGGAAAGTAGGAAAGGGAAGAAAGTAGACGCAAGGGAAGAAAGGCGATGCAAGGGAAAGCAGGAACGGGAGGAAAGGTGATGCAAGGGAAAGCAGGAACGGTAAGAAAGGCAACGCAAGGGAAGAAAGGCGACGCAAGGGAAGAAAGGCGACGCACGGAAAGCAGGAAAGGGAAGAAAGGCAACGCAAGGGAAAGCAGGAAAGAGAAGAAAGGCGACGCGCGGAAAGAAAGTCGACGCAAGGGAAAGTAGGAACGGGAAGAAAGGCGACGCAAGGGAAGATAGGCGACGCAAGGGAAAGCAGGAATGGTAAGAAAGGCAACAGAAGGGTAAGAAATGCGACACAAGGGAAAGCAGGAATGGTTAGAAAGGCGACGCAAGGGAAGAAAGGCGAAGCAAGGGAAGAAAGGCGACGCAAGGGAAGGAAGGCGATGCAAGGGAAGAAAGGCGATACAAGGGAAGAAAGGCGATGCAAGGGAAAGCAGAAATGGGAAGAAAGGCGTGGCAAGGGAAAGCAGTGCGACGCAAGAGAAAGCAGAAACGGGAAGTAAGGCGTCGGAAGGGAAAGCAGGAACGAGTAGAAAGGCGAAGCAAGGGTAAGCAGGAACGTGAACAAAGGCGGCGCACGGAAAGAAAGTCGAAGCAAGGGAAAGTAGGAACGGAAAGAAAGGCGACGCAAGGGATCGCAGGAACGAGAAGAAAGGCGACGCAAGGAATGAAAGGCGATGCAAGGGAAAGTAGGAAAGGGAAGAAAGGAGACACAAGGGAAGAAAGGCGGCGCAAGGTAAAGCAGAAACGGGAAGAAAGGAGATGCATGGGAAGAAAGCTGACGCAAGGGAAAGCAGGAACGGGAGGAAAGGCGACGCAAGAGAAGAAAGGCGACGCAAGGGAACGCACGAACGGGAAGAAAGGCGACGGAAGGGAAGAAAGGCGATGCAAGGGAAAGGAGGAATGGGAAGACAGGCGACGCAAGAGAAAGCAGGAACGGGAAGAAATGCGATGCAAGGAAAGAAAGGCGACGCAGGGGAAGAAAGGCGACGCACGGGAAAGCAGGAAGGGGAAAAAATACGATGCAAGGGAAGAAAGGCGACGCAGGGGAAGAAAGGCGACGCAAGGGAAAGCAGGAACGGGAAGTAAGGCGTGGCAAGGGAAAGCAGGAACGGTAAGAAAGGCAACGCAAGGGAAGAAAGTCGAAGCAAGGGAAGGCAGGATCTGCAAGAAAGGTGACGCATGGAAAGAAAGGCGATGCAAGGGAAAGTAGGAAAGGGAAGAAAGGAGATGCACGGGAAGAAAGCTGACGCAAGGGAAAGCTGGAACGGGAGGAAAGGTGACGCAAGGGAAAGCAGGAACAGGAAGAAAGGCGACGCAAGGGATCGCAGGAACGAGAAGAAAGGCGATGCAAGGAATGAAAGGCGATGCAAGGGAAGAAAGACGATGCAAGGGAGGAAAGGCGACGCAAGGAAGGCCAGGCGACGCAAGGGAAAGCAGGAACAGGAAGAAAGGCGACGCAAGGGAAGAAATGCGACGCAGGGGAAGAAAGGCGACGCGAGGGAAAGCGGGAATGGTAAGAAAGGCGATGCAAGGGTATAAAATGCGACGCAAGGGAAAGCAGGAATGGGAAGAAAGGCGACGCAAGGAAAGAAAGGCGATGCAAGGGAAGAAAGGCGACGCAAGGGAAGAAAGGCGATGCATGGGAAGAAAGGCGATGCAAGGGAAGCAAGGCGACGCAAGGGAATTCAGGAACGAGAAGAAAGACGACGTAAGGGAAGAAAGACAACGCAAGAGAAGAAAGGCGACGCAAGGGAACGCATGAACGGGAAGAAAGGCGACGCAAGGGATGGCAGGAAGGAGAAGGAAGGCGACGCAAGGAAAGAAAGGCGACGCAAGGGAAGAAAGGCGACGCACGGGAATGCTGGAAGGGGAAAAAAGGCGATGCAAGGGAAGAAAGGCGACGCAGGGGATGAAAGGCGACGCAAGGGAAAGCAGGAACGGGAAGAAAGGCGTGGCAAGGGAAAGCAGGAACGGGAAGAAAGGCAACGCAAGGGAAGAAAGTCGAAGCAAGGAAAGGCAGGATCTGCAAGAAAGGTGACGCATGGAAAGAAAGGCGATGCAAGGGAAAGTAGGAAAGGGAAGAAAGGAGATGCACGGGAAGAAAGCTGACGCAAGGGAAAGCTGGAACGGGAGGAAAGGTGACGCAAGGGAAAGCAGGAACGGTAAGAAAGGCGATGCAAGGGAAGAAAGGCGACGCAAGGGAACAAAGGCGATGCAAGGTAAGCAAGGCGACGCAAGGGAAATCAGGAAGGGGAAGAAAGGCGACGCAAGGGAAGATAGGCGACGCAAGGGAAAGCAGGAATGGTAAGAAAGGCAACGGAAGGGTAAGAAATGCGATGCAAGGGAAAGGAGGAATGGGAAGACAGGCGACGCAAGAGAAAGCAGGAACGGGAAGAAATGCGATGCAAGGGAAGAAAGGCGACGCAGGGGAAGAAAGGCGACGCAAGTGAAAGCAGGAACGGGAAGAAAGGCGTGGCAAGCGAAAGCAGGAACGGTAAGAAAGGCAACGCAAGGGAAAAAAGTCGAAGCAAGGGAAGGCAGGATCTGCAAGAAAGGTGACGCATGGAAAGAAAGGCGATGCAAGGGAAAGTAGGAAAGGGAAGAAAGGAGATGCAAGGGAAGAAAGCTGATGCAAGGGAAAGCTGGAACGGGAGGAAAGGTGACGCAAGGGAAAGCAGGAACAGGAAGAAAGGCGACGCAAGGGATCGCAGGAACGAGAAGAAAGGCGACGCAAGGAATGAAAGGCGATGCAAGGGAAGAAAGACGATGCAAGGGAAGAAAGGCGACGCAAGGAAGGCCAGGCGACGCAAGGGAAAGCAGGAACAGGAAGAAAGGCGACGCAAGGGAAGAAATGCGACGCAGGGGAAGAAAGGCGACGCGAGGGAAAGCGGGAATGGTAAGAAAGGCGATGCAAGGGTATAAAATGCGACGCAAGGGAAAGCAGGAATGGGAAGAAAGGCGATGCAAGGAAAGAAAGGCGATGCAAGGGAAGAAAGGCGATGCATGGGAAGAAAGGCGATGCAAGGGAAGCAAGGCGACGCAAGGGAAGAAAGGCGATGCATGGGAAGAAAGGCGATGCAAGGGAAGCAAGGCGACGCAAGGGAATTCAGGAACGAGAAGAAAGACGACGTAAGGGAAGAAAGAGAACGCAAGAGAAGAAAGGCGACGCAAGGGAACGCATGAACGGGAAGAAAGGCGACGCAAGGGATGGCAGGAAGGAGAAGAAAGGCGACGCAAGGAAAGAAAGGCGACGCAAGGGAAGAAAGGCGACGCACGGGAATGCTGGAAGGGGAAAAAAGGCGATGCAAGGGAAGAAAGGCGACGCAGGGGAAGAAAGGCGACGCAAGGGAAAGCAGGAACGGGAAGAAAGGCGTGGCAAGGGAAAGCAGGAACGGGAAGAAAGGCAACGCAAGGGAAGAAAGTCGAAGCAAGGAAAGGCAGGATCTGCAAGAAAGGTGACGCATGGAAAGAAAGGCGATGCAAGGGAAAGTAGGAAAGGGAAGAAAGGAGATGCACGGGAAGAAAGCTGACGCAAGGGAAAGCTGGAACGGGAGGAAAGGTGACGCAAGGGAAAGCAGGAACGGTAAGAAAGGCGATGCAAGGGAAGAAAGGCGACGCAAGGGAACAAAGGCGATGCAAGGTAAGCAAGGCGACGCAAGGGAAATCAGGAAGGGGAAGAAAGGCGACGCAAGGGAAGATAGGCGACGCAAGGGAAAGCAGGAATGGTAAGAAAGGCAACGGAAGGGTAAGAAATGCGATGCAAGGGAAAGGAGGAATGGGAAGACAGGCGACGCAAGAGAAAGCAGGAACGGGAAGAAATGCGATGCAAGGGAAGAAAGGCGACGCAGGGGAAGAAAGGCGACGCGAGGGAAAGCCGGAATGGTAAGAAAGGCGATGCAAGGGTATAAAATGCGATGCAAGGGAAAGCAGGAATGGGAAGAAAGGCGACGCAAGGAAAGAAAGGCGATGCAAGGGAAGAAAGGTGACGCAAGGGAAGAAAGGCGATGCATGGGAAGAAAGGCGATGCAAGGGAAGCAAGGCGACGCAAGGGAAATCAGGAACGGGAAGAAAGACGACGCAAGGGAAGAAAGGCGATGCAAGGGAAAGCAGAAATGGGAAATAAGGCTTCGGAAGGGAAAGCAGGAACGAGAAGAAAGGCGAAGCAAGGGTAAGCAGGAATGGTAAGAAAGGCGACGCAAGGGTAGAGAGGCGATGCAAGGGAATGCTGGAATGGGAAGAAAGGCGACGCAAGGGAAAGCAGGAACGGGAAAAAAGGAGATGCAAGGGAAGAAAGCTGACGCTAGGGAAAGCAGGAACGGGAGGAAAGGCGACGCATGGGAAAGCAGGAATGAGAAGAAAGGTGACGCAAGGGAAAGCAGGAACGGTAAGAAAGGCGACGCAAGGGAAGGAAGGCGATGCAAGGGAAGAAAGGCGACACAAGGGAAAGCAGGAATGGTAAGAAAGGCGACGCAAGGGAAGAAGGGCGACGCAGGGGAAGAAAGGCGATGCATGGGAACAAAGGCGACACACGGGAAAGCAGGAACGGGAAGAAAGGCGTGGCAAGGGAAAGCAGGGCGACGCAAGAGAAAGCAGAAACGGGAAGTAAGGCGTCGGAAGGGAAAGCAGGAACGAGAAGAAAGGCGAAGCAAGGGTAAGCAGGAACGGAAGGAAGGTCGATACAAGGGAAAGAAGGAACGGTAAGAAAGGCGTTGCAAGGGAAGAAAGGCCACGCAAGCGAAGAAAGGCGTGGCAAGGGAAAGCTGGAACGGGAAGAAAGGCAACGCAAGGGAAGAAAGTCGAAGCAAGGGAAGGCAGGATCAGCAAGAAAGGTGACGCATGGAATAAAAGGCGATGCAAGGGAAAGTAGGAAAGGGAAGAAAGGAGATGCATGGGAAGAAAGCTGACGCTAGGGAAAGCAGGAACAGGAAGAAAGGCGACGCATGGGAAAGCAGGAACGAGAAGAAAGGTGACGCAAGGGAAAGCAGGAACGGTAAGAAAGGCGACGCAAGGGAAGAAAGGCGACGCAAGGAAAGAAAGGCGATGCAAGGGAAAGTAGGAAAGGGAAGAAAGTAGACGCAAGGGAAGAAAGGCGATGCAAGGGAAAGCAGGAACGGGAGGAAAGGTGATGCAAGGGAAAGCAGGAACGGTAAGAAAGGCAACGCAAGGGAAGAAAGTCGAAGCAAGGGAAGGCAGGATCTGCAAGAAAGGTGACGCATGGAAAGAAAGGCGATGCAAGGGAAAGTAGGAAAGGGAAAAAAGGAGATGCACGGGAAGAAAGCTGACGCAAGGGAAAGCTGGAACGGGAGGAAAGGTGACGCAACGGAAAGCAGGAACAGGAAGAAAGGGGACGCAAGGGATCGCAGGAACGAGAAGAAAGGCGACGCAAGGAATGAAAGGCGATGCAAGGGAAGAAAGACGATGCAAGGGAAGAAAGGCGACGCACGGAAAGCAGGAAACGGAAGAAAGGCAACGCAAGGGAAAGCAGGAAAGAGAAGAAAGGCGACGTGCGGAAAGAAAGTCGACGCAAGGGAAAGTAGGAACGGGAAGAAAGGCGACGCAAGGGAAGATAGGCGACGCAAGGGAAAGCAGGAATGGTAAGAAAGGCAACGGAAGGGTAAGAAATGCGACACAAGGCAAAGCAGGAATGGTTAGAAAGGCGACGCAAGGGAAGAAAGGCGAAGCAAGGGAAGAAAGGCGACGCAAGGGAAGGAAGGCGATGCAAGGGAAGGAAGGCGATGCAAGGGAAGAAAGGCGATGCCAGGGAAAGCAGAAATGGGAAGAAAGGCGATGCAAGGGGAAGCAGGAATGGGAAGAAAGGCGTGGAAAGGGAAAGCAGGGCGACGCAAGAGAAAGCAGAAAGGGGAAGTAAGGCGTCGGAGGGGAAAGCAGGAACGAGTAGAAAGGCGAAGCAAGGGGAAGCTGGAACGTGAACAAAGGCGGCGCGCGGAAAGAAAGTCGAAGCAAGGGAAAGTAGGAACGGAAAGAAAGGCGACGCAAGGGATCGCAGGAACGAGAAGAAAGGCGACGCAAGGAATGAAAGGCGATGCAAGGGAAAGTAGGAAAGGGAAGAAAGGAGACACAAGGGAAGAAAGGCGGCGCAAGGGAAAGCAGGAACGGGAAGAAAGGAGATGCATGGGAAGAAAGCTGACGCAAGGGAAAGCAGGAACGGGAGGAAAGGCGACGCAAGAGAAGAAAGGCGACGCAAGGGAACGCACGAACGGGAAGAAAGGAGACGGAAGGGAAGAAAGGCGATGCAAGGGAAAGGAAGAATGGGAAGACAGGCGACGCAAGAGAAAGCAGGAACGGGAAGAAATGCGATGCAAGGGAAGAAAGGCGACGCAGGGGAAGAAAGGCGACGCACGGAAAAGCAGGAAGGGTAAAAAAGGCGATGCAAGGGAAGAAAGGCGACGCAGGGGAAGAAAGGTGACGCAAGGGAATGCAGGAACGGGAAGAAAGGCGTGGCAAGGGAAAGCAGGAACGGTAAGAAAGGCAACGCAAGGGAAGAAAGTCGAAGCAAGGGAAGGCAGGATCTGCAAGAAAGGTGACGCATGGAAAGAAAGGTGATGCAAGGGAAAGTAGGAAAGGGAAGAAAGGAGTTGCACGGGTAGAAAGCTGACGCAAGGGAAAGCTGGAACGGGAGGAAAGGTGACGCAAGGGAAAGCAGGAACGGTAAGAAAGGCGATGCAAGGGAAGAAAGGCGACGCAAGGGAAGAAAGGCGATGCATGGGAAGAAAGGCGATGCAAGGGAAGCAAGGCGACGCAAGGGAAATCAGGAACGGGAAGAAAGGCGACGTAAGGGAAGAAAGACAACGCAAGAGAAGAAAGGCGACGCAAGGGAACGCATGAACGGGAAGGAAGGCGACGCAAGGGATGGCAGGAAGGAGAAAAAAGGCGACGCAAGGAAAGAAAGGCGACGCAAGGGAAGAAAGGCGACGCACGGGAATGCTGGAAGGGGAAAAAAGGCGATGCAAGGGCAGAAAGGCGACGGAGGGGAAGAAAGGCGACGCAAGGGAAAGCAGGAACGGGAAGAAAGGCGTGGCAAGGGAAAGCAGGAACGGGAAGAAAGGCAACGCAAGGGAAGAAAGTCGAAGCAAGGGAAGGCAGGATCTGCAAGAAAGGTGACGCATGGAAAGAAAGGCGATGCAAGGGAAAGTAGGAAAGGGAAGAAAGGAGATGCACGGGAAGAAAGCTGACGCAAGGGAAAGCTGGAACGGGAGGAAAGGTGACGCAAGGGAAAGCAGGAACGGTAAGAAAGGCGATGCAAGGGAAGAAAGGCGACGCAAGGGAACAAAGGCGATGCAAGGTATGCAAGGCGACGCAAGGGAAATCAGGAAGGGGAAGAAAGGCGACGCAAGGGAAGAAATGCGATGCAAGGGAAAGCAGAAATGGGAAATAAGGCTTCGGAAGGGAAAGCAGGAACGAGAAGAAAGGCGAAGCAAGGGAAAGCAGGAATGGTAAGAAAGGCGACGCAAGGGTAGAGAGGCGATGCAAGGGAATGCTGGAATGGGAAGAAAGGCGATGCAAGGGAAAGCAGGAACGGGAAGAAAGGAGATGCATGGGAAGAAAGCTGACGCTAGGGAAAGCAGGAACGGGAGGAAATGCGACGCATGGGAAAGCAGGAACGAGAAGAAAGGTGACGCAAGGGAAAGCAGGAACGGTAAGAAAGGCGACGCAAGGGAAGAAAGGCGACGCAAGAGAAGAAAGGCGACGCAAGGGAACGCATGAACGGGAAGAAAGGCGACGGAAGGGAAGAAAGGCTATGCAAGGGACAGGAGGAACGGGTAGACAGGCTACGCAGGAGAAAGCAGGAACGGGAAGAAATGAGATGCAAGGGAAGAAAGGCG
This sequence comes from Lophura swinhoii, assembly GCA_030408155.1. NCBI lineage: Eukaryota > Metazoa > Chordata > Aves > Galliformes > Phasianidae > Lophura > Lophura swinhoii. The sequence continues at coordinate 9,742,576 of JASCYN010000150.1, read as the reverse complement.
ACGCAAGGGAAGAAAGGCGACGCACGGGAAAGCAGGAAGGGGAAAAAAGGCGATGCAAGGGCAGAAAGGCGACGCAGGGGAAGAAAGGTGACGCAAGGGAAAGCAGGAGCGGGAAGAAAGGCGTGGCAAGGGAAAACAGGAACGGGAAGAAAGGCAACGCAAGGGAAGAAAGTCGACGCAAGGGAAGGCAGGAACTGCAAGAAAGGCGACGCCTGGAAAGAAAGGCGATGCAAGGGAAAATAGGAAAGGGAAGAAAGAAGACGCAAGGGAAGAAAGGCGGCGCAAGGGAAAGCAGGAACGGGAAGAAAGGAGATGCATGGGAAGAAAGCTGACGCAAGGGAAAGCAGGAACGGGAGGAAAGTCGACGCAAGGGAAGGCAGGAACTGCAAGAAAGGCGACGCCTGGAAAGAAAGGCGATGCTAGGGAAAGTAGGAAAGGGAAGAAAGGAGACGCAAGGGAAGAAAGGCGACGCAAGGGAGGCCAGGCGATGCAAGGGAAAGCAGGAACAGGAAGAAAGGCGATGCAAGGGAATGCAGGAAAGGTAAGAAAGGCGACGCAAGGGAAGAAAGGCGACGCAGGGGTAGAAAGGCGACGCGAGGGAAAGCAGGAATGGTAAGAAAGGCGATGCAAGGGTATGAAATGCGACGCAAGGGAAAGCAGGAATGGGAAGAAAGGCGACGCAAGGGAAGAAATGCGATGCAAGGGAAAAAAGGCGATGCAAGGCAAGAAAAGCGATGCAAGGGAAGCAAGGCGACGCAAGTGAAATCAGGAAGGGGAAGAAAAGCAACGCATGGGAAAGCAGGAACGAGAAGAAATGCGACGCAAGGGAATGCAGGAACGGTAAAAAAGGCGACGCAAGGGAAGAAAGGCGACGCAGTGGTAGAAAGGCGACGCGAGGGAAAGCAGGAATGCTAAGAAAGGCGACGCAAGGGTATGAAATGCGACGCAAGGGAAAGCAGGAATGGGAAGAAAGGCGACGCAAGGGAAGAAAGGCGAAGCAAGGGAAGAAAGGCGATGCAAGGGAAGCAAGGCGACGCAAGGGAATTCAGGAAGGGGAAGAAAGGCGACGCAAGGGAAGAAAGGCGATGCAAGGGAAAGCAGAAATGGGAAATAAGGCGTCGGAAGGGAAAGCAGGAACGAGTAGAAAGGCGAAGCAAGGGTACGCAGGAACGAGAAGAAAGGCGTCGCAAGGAATGAAAGGCGATGCAAGGGAAAGTAGGAAAGGGAAGAAAGGAGACACAAGGGAAGAAAGGCGGCGCAAGGGAAAGCAGGAACGGGAAGAAAGGAGATGCATGGGAAGAAAGCTGTCGCAAGGGAAAGCAGGAACGGGAGGAAAGGCGACGCAAGGGAAAGCAGGAACGAGAAGAAAGCTGACGCAAGGGAAAGCAGGAACGGTAAGAATGGCGACGCAAGGGAAGAAAGGCGATGCAAGGGAAGAAAGGCGATGCAAGGGAAGCAAGGCGACGCAAGGGAAATCAGGAAGGGGAAGAAAGGCGACGCAAGGGTAGAAAGGTGACGCAAGGGAAAGCAGGAATGGTAAGAAAGGCGATGCAAGGGAAGAAAGGCGGTGCAGGGGAAGAAAGGCGACACAAGGGAGGCCAGGCGACGCAAGGGAAAGCAGGAACAGGAAGAAATGAGACGCACGGGAATGCAGGAACGAGAAGAAAGGCGACTCAAGGGAAAGCAGGAACGGTAAGAAAGGCGACACAAGGGAAGAAAGGCGACGCAGGGGAAGAAAGGCGATGCGACGGAAAGCAGGAACAGGAAGAAAGGCGACGCTCTGCAAAGCAGGAACGAGAAGAAAGGCGACGCAAGGGAATGCAGGAACGAGAAGAAAGGCGACGCAAGGGAAGAAAGGCGACGCAGGGGAAGAAAGGCGACGCGAGGGAAAGCAGGAATGGTAAGAAAGGCGATGCAAGGGAATGAAATGCGACGCAAGGGAAAGCAGGAATGGGAAGAAAGGCGACGCAAGGGACGAAAGGAGATGCAAGGGAAGAAAGGCGATGCAAGGGAATGCTGGAATGGGAAGAAAGGCGACGCAAGGGAAGATAGGCGACGCAAGGGAATGCTGGAATGGGAAGAAAGGCGGCGCAAGGGAAGAAAGGCAACGCAACAGAAGAAAGGCGACGCAAGGGAAAGCACGAACTGGAAGAATGGTGACGGAAGGGAAGAAAGGCGATGCAAGGGAAAGGAGGAACGGGAAGAAATGCGATGCAAGGGAAGAAAGGCGACGCAAGGGAACAAAGGCGATGGAAGGTAAGCAAGGCGACGCAAGGGAAATCAGGAAGGGGAAGAAAGGCGACGCAAGGGAAGAAAGGCGATGGAAGGGAAAGCAGAAATGGGAAATAAGGCTTCGGAAGGGAAAGCAGGAACGAGAAGAAAGGCGACGCAAGGGAAAGCAGGAATGAGAAGAAAGGCGACGCAAGGGTAGAGAGGCAATGCAAGGGAATGCTGGAATGGGAAGAAAGGCGACGCAAGGGAAAGCAGGAACGGGAAGAAAGGAGATGCATGGGAAGAAAGCTGACGCTAGGGAAAGCAGGAACGGGAGGGAAGGCGACGCAAGGGAAAGCAGGAACGAGAAGAAAGGCGACGCAAGGGGAAGCAGGAACGGAAAGAAAAGCGACGCAAGGGAAGAAAGGCGACGCAGGGGAAGAAAGGCGACGCAAGGGAAAGCAGGAATGGTAAGAAAGGCGACGCAAGGGTAGAAAGGCGAGGCAAGGGAAAGCAGGAAAGGGAAGAAAGGCAACGCAAGGGAAAGCAGGAACGAGAAGAAAGGCGACGTGCGGAAAGAAAGTCGACGCAAGGGAAAGTAGGAACGGGAAGAAAGGCGATGCAAGGGAAGATAGGCGACGCAAGCGAAATCAGGAATGGTAAGAAAGGCGACTGAAGGGTAGAAAGGCGACACAAGGGAAAGCAGGAATGGTAAGAAAGGCGACGCAAGGGAAGAAAGGCGATGCAGGGGAAGAAAGGCGACACAAGGGAGGCCAGGCGACGCAAGGGAAAGCAGGAACAGGAAGAAAGGCGACGCACGGGAAAGCAGGAACGAGAAGAAAGGCGACTCAAGGGAAAGCAGGAACGGTAAGAAAGGCGACGCAAGGGAAGAAAGGCGACGCAGGGGAAGAAAGGCGATGCAAGGGAAAGCAGAAATGGGAAATAAGGCTTCGGAAGGGAAAGCAGGAACGAGAAGAAAGGCGAAGCAAGGGAAAGCAGGAACGAGAAGAAAGGCGACGCAAGGGTAGAGAGGCAATGCAAGGGAATGCTGGAATGGGAAGAAAGGCGACGCAAGGGAAAGCAGGAACGGGAAGAAAGGAGATGCATGGGAAGAAAGCTGACGCTAGGGAAAGCAGGAACGGGAGGAAAGGCGACGCAAGGGAAAGCAGGAACGAGAAGAAAGGCGACGCAAGGGGAAGCAGGAACGGAAAGAAAAGCGACGCAAGGGAAGAAAGGCGATGCAGGGGAAGAAAGGCGACGCAAGGGAAATCAGGAATGGTAAGAAAGGCGACGCAAGGGAAGAACAGAGATGCAAGGGAAAGCAGGAAAGGGAAGCAAGGCGACGCAAGGGAAAGCAGGAACAGGAAGAAAGGCGATGCACGTGAAAGCTGGAACGAGAAGAAAGGCGACGCAAGGGAAAGCAGGAACGGAAAGAATAGCGATGCAAGGGAAGAAAGGCGACGCAAGGGAAGAATGGCGACACACGTGAAAGCAGGAACGGGAAGAAAGGCGTGGCAAGGGAAAGCAGGGCGACGCAAGAGAATGCAGAAACGGGAGGAAAGGCGACGCAAGGGAAAGCAGAAATGGGAAATAAGGCTTCGGAAGGGAAAGCAGGAACGAGAAGAAAGGCGAAGCAAGGGTAAGCAGGAATGGTAATAAAGGCGACGCAAGGGTAGAGAGGCGATGCAAGGGAATGCTGGAATGGGAAGAAAGGCGACGCATGGAAAGAATGGCGACGCTAGATAAAGCAGAACCGGGAAGTAAGGCGTCGGAAGGGAAAGCAGGAACGAGAAGAAAAGCGAAGCAAGGGTAAGCAGGAACGTGAACAAAGGCGGCGCACGGAAAGAAAGTCGAAGCAAGGGAAAGTAGGAACGGAAAGAAAGGCGACGCAAGGGATCGCAGGAACGAGAAGAAAGGCGACGCAAGGAATGAAAGGCGATGCAAGGGAAAGTAGGAAAGGGAAGAAAGGAGACACAAGGGAAGAAAGGCGGCGCAAGGGAAAGCAGGAACGGGAAGAAAGGAGATGCATGGGAAGAAAGCTGACGCAAGGGAAAGCAGGAACGGGAGGAAAGGCGATGCAAGGGAAAGCAGGAACGAGAAGAAAGGTGACGCAAGGGAAAGCAGGAGCGGGAAGAAAGGCGATGCAAGGGAAGAAAGGCGATGCAAGGGAAGCAAGGCGATGCAAGGGATCGCAGGAAGGAGAAGAAAGGCGATGCAAGGTAAGAAAGGCGATGCAAGGAAAAGTAGGAAAGGGAAGAAAGTAGACGCAAGGGAAGAAAGGCGGCGACAGGGAAAGCAGGAACGGGAAGAAAGGAGATGCATGGGAAGAAAGCTGACGCAAGCAAAAGCAGGAATGGTAAGAATGGCGACGGAAGGGTAGAAAGGCGAGGCAAGGGAAGAAAGGCGACGCAAGGGAGGCCAGGCGACGCAAGGGGAAGCAGGAACAGGAAGAAAGGAGACGCACGGAAAAGCAGGAACGAGAAGAAAGGCGACGCAAGGGAATGCAGGAACGGTAAGAAAGGCGAAGCAAGGGAAGAAAGGCGACGCAGGGGAAGAAAGGCGATGCAAGGGAAGATAGGCGACGCAAGAGAAGAAAGGCGACGCAAGGGAACGCATGAAAGGGAAGAAAGGCGACGGAAGGGAAGAAAGGCTATGCAAGGGAAGATAGGCCATGCAAGGGAAGCAAGGCGACGCAAGGGAAATCAGGAACGGGAAGAAAGGCGACGCACGGGAAAGCAGGAACGAGAAGAAAGGCGACGCAAGGTAAAGCAGGAACGGTAAGAAAGGCGACGCAAGGGAAGAAAGGCGACGCAGGGGAAGAAAGGCGACGCGAGGGAAAGCAAGAATGGTAAGAAAGGCGACGCGAGGGAAAGCAGGAATGGTAAGAAAGGCGACGCAAGGGAAAGCAGGAAAGGGAAGAAAGGCAACGCAAGGGAAAGCAGGAACGAGAAGAAAGGCGACGCGCGGAAAGAAAGTCGACGCAAGGGAAAGTAGGAACGGGAAGAAAGGCGATGCAAGGGAAGATAGGCGACGCAAGCGAAATCAGGAATGGTAAGAAAGGCGACGCAAGGGTAGAAAGGTGACGCAAGGGAAAGCAGGAATGGTAAGAAAGGCGATGCAAGGGAAGAAAGGCGATGCAGGGGAAGAAAGGCGACACAAGGGAGGCCAGGCGACGCAAGGGAAAGCAGGAACAGGAAGAAAGGCGACGCACGGGAAAGCAGGAACGAGAAGAAAGGCGACTCAAGGGAAAGCAGGAACGGTAAGAAAGGCGACGCAAGGGAAGAAAGGCGACGCAGGGGAAGAAAGGCGATGCGACGGAAAGCAGGAACAGGAAGAAAGGCGACGCACGGGAAAGCAGGAACAGGAAGAAAGGCGACGCTCTGCAAAGCAGGAACGAGAAGAAAGGCGACGCAAGGGAATGCAGGAACGAGAAGAAAGGCGACGCAAGGGAAGAAAGGCGACGCAGGGGAAGAAAGGCGACGCGAGGGAAAGCAGGAATGGTAAGAAAGGCGATGCAAGGGAATGAAATGCGACGCAAGGGAAAGCAGGAATGGGAAGAAAGGCGACGCAAGGGACGAAAGGAGATGCAAGGGAAGAAAGGCGATGCAAGGGAATGCTGGAATGGGAAGAAAGGCGACGCAAGGGAAGAAAGGCGACGCAAGGGAATGCTGGAATGGGAAGGCGGCGCAAGGGAAGAAAGGCAACGCAAAAGAAGAAAGCCGACGCAAGGGAAAGCACGAACTGGAAGAATGGTGACGGAAGGGAAGAAAGGCGATGCAAGGGAAAGGAGGAACGGGAAGAAATGCGATGCAAGGGAAGAAAGGCGACGCAAGGGAACAAAGACGATGGAAGGTAAGCAAGGCGACGCAAGGGAAATCAGGAAGGGGAAGAAAGGCGACGCAAGGAAAAGCAGCAACGGGAGGAAAGGCGACGTCAGGAAACAAAGGCGATGCAAGGGAAAGTATGAAAGGGAATAAAGGAGACGCAAGGGAAGAAAGGCGGCGCAAGGAAAAGCAGGAACGGGAAGAAAGGCGACGCATGGGAATAAAACTGACGCAAGGGAAAGCAGAAAAGGGAAGAAAGGCAACGCAAGGGAAAGCAGGAACGAGAAGAAAGGCGACGCGCGGAAAGAAAGTCGACGCAAGGCAAAGTAGGAACGAGAAGAAAGGCGACGCGCGGAAAGAAAGGCGACGCAAGGGAAAGCAGGAAAGGGAAGAAAGGCAACGCAAGGGAAAGCAGGAACGAGAAGAATGGCGACGCGCAGAAAGAAAGAAAGTCGATGCAAGGGAAAGCAGGAACGGGAAGAAAGGCGTGGAAAGGGAAAGCAGGAACGGGAAGAAAGGAGACACAAGGGAAGCAAGGCGACGCAAGGGAAGAAAGGCGATGCAAGGGAAGCAAGGCGACTCAAGGGAAATCAGGAACGGGAAGAAAGGAGAGGCAAGGGAAGAAAGGCGATGGAAGGGAAAGCAGGAACGCGAAGAAAGGCGACCCAAGGGAAAGCAGGAAAGAGAAGCAAGGCAACGCACGGAAAGAAAGTCGAAGCAAGGGAAAGTAGGAACGAGAAGAAAGATGACGCAAGGGATCGCAGGAACGAGAAGAAAAGCGACGCAAGGAAAGAAAGGCGATGTAAGGGAAAGTAGGAACGGGAAGAAAGGCGACGCAAGGGAAGAAAGGCGACGCAAGGGAAAGCAGGAACGGTAAGAAAGGCGAAGCAAGGGAAGAAAGGCGACGCAGGGGAAGAAAGGCGATGCAAGGGAAGATAGGCGACGCAAGAGAAGAAAGGCGACGCAAGGGAACGCATGAAAGGGAAGAAAGGCGACGGAAGGGAAGAAAGGCTATGCAAGGGAAGATAGGCCATGCAAGGGAAGCAAGGCGACGCAAGGGAAATCAGGAACGGGAAGAAAGGCGACGCACGGGAAAGCAGGAACGAGAAGAAAGGCGACGCAAGGTAAAGCAGGAACGGTAAGAAAGGCGACGCAAGGGAAGAAAGGCGACGCAGGGGAAGAAAGGCGACGCGAGGGAAAGCAAGAATGGTAAGAAAGGCGACGCGAGGGAAAGCAGGAATGGTAAGAAAGGCGACGCAAGGGAAAGCAGGAAAGGGAAGAAAGGCAACGCAAGGGAAAGCAGGAACGAGAAGAAAGGCGACGCGCGGAAAGAAAGTCGACGCAAGGGAAAGTAGGAACGGGAAGAAAGGCGATGCAAGGGAAGATAGGCGACGCAAGCGAAATCAGGAATGGTAAGAAAGGCGACGCAAGGGTAGAAAGGTGACGCAAGGGAAAGCAGGAATGGTAAGAAAGGCGATGCAAGGGAAGAAAGGCGATGCAGGGGAAGAAAGGCGACACAAGGGAGGCCAGGCGACGCAAGGGAAAGCAGGAACAGGAAGAAAGGCGACGCACGGGAAAGCAGGAACGAGAAGAAAGGCGACTCAAGGGAAAGCAGGAACGGTAAGAAAGGCGACGCAAGGGAAGAAAGGCGACGCAGGGGAAGAAAGGCGATGCGACGGAAAGCAGGAACAGGAAGAAAGGCGACGCACGGGAAAGCAGGAACAGGAAGAAAGGCGACGCTCTGCAAAGCAGGAACGAGAAGAAAGGCGACGCAAGGGAATGCAGGAACGAGAAGAAAGGCGACGCAAGGGAAGAAAGGCGACGCAGGGGAAGAAAGGCGACGCGAGGGAAAGCAGGAATGGTAAGAAAGGCGATGCAAGGGAATGAAATGCGACGCAAGGGAAAGCAGGAATGGGAAGAAAGGCGACGCAAGGGACGAAAGGAGATGCAAGGGAAGAAAGGCGATGCAAGGGAATGCTGGAATGGGAAGAAAGGCGACGCAAGGGAAGAAAGGCGACGCAAGGGAATGCTGGAATGGGAAGGCGGCGCAAGGGAAGAAAGGCAACGCAACAGAAGAAAGCCGACGCAAGGGAAAGCACGAACTGGAAGAATGGTGACGGAAGGGAAGAAAGGCGATGCAAGGGAAAGGAGGAACGGGAAGAAATGCGATGCAAGGGAAGAAAGGCGACGCAAGGGAACAAAGACGATGGAAGGTAAGCAAGGCGACGCAAGGGAAATCAGGAAGGGGAAGAAAGGCGACGCAAGGAAAAGCAGCAACGGGAGGAAAGGCGACGTCAGGAAACAAAGGCGATGCAAGGGAAAGTATGAAAGGGAATAAAGGAGACGCAAGGGAAGAAAGGCGGCGCAAGGAAAAGCAGGAACGGGAAGAAAGGCGACGCATGGGAATAAAACTGACGCAAGGGAAAGCAGAAAAGGGAAGAAAGGCAACGCAAGGGAAAGCAGGAACGAGAAGAAAGGCGACGCGCGGAAAGAAAGTCGACGCAAGGCAAAGTAGGAACGAGAAGAAAGGCGACGCGCGGAAAGAAAGGCGACGCAAGGGAAAGCAGGAAAGGGAAGAAAGGCAACGCAAGGGAAAGCAGGAACGAGAAGAATGGCGACGCGCAGAAAGAAAGAAAGTCGATGCAAGGGAAAGCAGGAACGGGAAGAAAGGCGTGGAAAGGGAAAGCAGGAACGGGAAGAAAGGAGACACAAGGGAAGAAAGGTAATACAAGGGAAGCAAGGCGACGCAAGGGAAGAAAGGCGATGCAAGGGAAGCAAGGCGACTCAAGGGAAATCAGGAACGGGAAGAAAGGAGAGGCAAGGGAAGAAAGGCGATGGAAGGGAAAGCAGGAACGCGAAGAAAGGCGACCCAAGGGAAAGCAGGAAAGAGAAGCAAGGCAATGCACGGAAAGAAAGTCGAAGCAAGGGAAAGTAGGAACGAGAAGAAAGATGACGCAAGGGATCGCAGGAACGAGAAGAAAAGCGACGCAAGGAAAGAAAGGCGATGTAAGGGAAAGTAGGAACGGGAAGAAAGGCGACGCAAGGGAAGAAAGGCGGCGCAAGGGAAAGCAGGAACGGGAAGAAAGGAGATGCATGGGTAGAAAGGCGACGCAAGGGAAAGCAGAAACGAGAAGAAAGGCGAAGCAAGGGAAGAAAGGCGACGCAAGGGAAGTAAGGCGACGCAAGGGAAAGCAGGAACAAGAGGAAAGGCAACGCAAGGGAAAGCAGGAGCAGTAACAAAGGCGACGCAAGGGAAGAAAGGCGACGCAAGGGATGAAAGGTGACGCAAGGAAAAGCAGGAATGGTAAGAAAGGCGACGCAAGGGTAGAAAGGCGAGGCAAGGGAAAGCAGAAAAGGGAAGAAAGCCGAAGCAAGGGAGGAAAGGAGATGCAAGGGAAGAAAGGCGACGCAATGGAAGCAATGGGACGCAAGGGAAAGCAGGAACAGGAAGAAAGGCGACGCACGGGAAAGCAGGAACGAGAAGAAAGGCGACGCAAGGTAAAGCAGGAACGGTAAGAAAGGCGACGCAAGGGAAGAAAGGCGACGCAGGGGAAGAAAGCCGACGCGAGGGAAAGCAAGCATGGTAAGAAAGGCGACGCGAGGGAAAGCAGGAATGGTAAGAAAGGCGACGCAAGGGAAAGCAGGAAAGGGAAGAAAGGCAACGCAAGGGAAAGCAGGAACGAGAAGAAAGGCGACGCGCGGAAAGAAAGTCGACGCAAGGGAAAGTAGGAACGGGAAGAAAGGCGATGCAAGGGAAGATAGGCGACGCAAGCGAAATCAGGAATGGTAAGAAAGGCGACGGAAGGGTAGAAAGGCGACGCAAGGGAAAGCAGGAATGGTAAGAAAGGCGACGCAAGGGAAGAAAGGCGATGCAGGGGAAGAAAGGCGACACAAGGGAGGCCAGGCGACGCAAGGGAAAGCAGGAACAGGAAGAAAGGCAACGCACGGGAAAGCAGGAACGAGAAGAAAGGCGACTCAAGGGAAAGTAGGAACGGGAAGAAAGGAGACTCAAGGGAAGAAAGGCAATACAAGGGAAGCAAGGTGACGCAAGGGAAGAAAGGCGATGCAAGGGAAGCAAGGCGACTCAAGGGAAATCAGGAACGGGAAGAAAGGAGAGGCAAGGGAAGAAAGGCGATGGAAGGGAAAGCAGGAACGGGAAGAAAGGCGACGCAAGAGAAAGCAGGAACGGGAAGAAATGCGACACAAGGGAAGATAGGCGACGCAAGGGAACGCAGGAACGGGAAGAAAGGCGATGGAAGGGAAAGCAGGAACGGGAAGAAAGGCGACGCGAGGGAAGAAAGGCGATATGCAAGGGAAGAAAGGCGATGCACGGGAAAGCAGGAAGGGGAAAAAAGGCGATGCGAGGGAAGAAAGGCGATGCAGGGGAAGAAAGGCGTGGCCAGGGAAATCAGGAACGGGAAGAAAGGCGTGGCAAGGGAAAGCAGGAACGGTAGGAAAGGCGACGCAAGGGAATAAAAAGGCAACGCAGGGGAAGAAAGGCGATGCGACTGAAAGCAGGAACAGGAAGAAAGGCAACACACGGAAAGAAAGTCGAAGCAAGGGAAAGTAGGAACGAGAAGAAAGATGACGCAAGGGATCGCAGGAACGAGAAGAAAAGCGACGCAAGTAAAGAAAGGCGATGCAAGGGAAAGTAGGAACGGGAAGAAAGGCGACGCAAGGGAAGAAAGGCGGCGCAAGGGAAAGCAGGAACGGGAAGAAAGGAGATGCATGCGTAGAAAGCTGACGCAAGGGAAAGCAGGAACGGGAGGAAAGGCGAAGCAAGGGAAGAAAGGCGACGCAAGGGAAGTAAGGCGACGCAAGGGAAAGCCGGAACGAGAGGAAAGGTTACGCAAGGGAAAGCAGGAGCAGTAACAAAGGCGACGCAAGGGAAGAAAGGCGACGCAAGGGATGAAAGGCGACGCAAGGAAAAGCAGGAATGGTAAGAAAGGCGACGCAAGGGTAGAAAGGCGAGGCAAGGGAAAGCAGAAAAGGGAAGAAAGCCGAAGCAAGGGAGGAAAGGAGATGCAAGGGAAGAAAGGCGATGCAATGGAAGCAATGCGACGCAAGGGAAAGCAGGAACAGGAAGAAAGGCGACGCACGGGAAAGCAGGAACGAGAAGAAAGGCGACGCAAGGTAAAGCAGGAACGGTAAGAAAGGCGACGCAAGGGAAGAAAGGCGACGCAGGGGAAGAAAGGCGACGCGAGGGAAAGCAGGAATGGTAAGAAAGGCGATGCAAGGGAATGAAATGCGACGCAAGGGAAAGCAGGAATGGGAAGAAAGGCGACGCAAGGGACGAAAGGAGATGCAAGGGAAGAAAGGCGATGCAAGGGAATGCTGGAATGGGAAGAAAGGCGACGCAAGGGAAGAAAGGCGACGCAAGGGAATGCTGGAATGGGAAGAAAGGCGGCGCAAGGGAAGAAAGGCAACGCAACAGAAGAAAGGCGACGCAAGGGAAAGCACGAACTGGAAGAATGGTGACGGAAGGGAAGAAAGGCGATGCAAGGGAAAGGAGGAACGGGAAGAAATGCGATGCAAGGGAAGAAAGGCGACGCAAGGGAACAAAGGCGATGGAAGGTAAGCAAGGCGACGCAAGGGAAATCAGGAAGGGGAAGAAAGGCGACGAAAGGAAAAGCAGCAACGGGAGGAAAGGCGACGTCAGGAAAGAAAGGCGATGCAAGGGAAAGTATGAAAGGGAAGAAAGGAGACGCAAGGGAAGTAAGGCGAAGCAAGGGAAAGTAGGAACGGAAAGAAAGGCGGCGCAAGGGATCGCAGGAACGAGAATAAAGGCGACGCAAGGAAAGAAAGGCGATGCAAGGCTAAGTCGGAAAGGGAATAAAGGAGACGCAAGGGAAGAAAGGCGGCGCAAGGAAAAGCAGGAACGGGAAGAAAGGCGACGCCAGGAAAGAAAGGCGATGCAAGGGAAAGTAGGAAAGGGAGGAAAGGAGACGCAAGGGAAGAAAGGCGACGCAAGGAAAAGCAGGAACGGGAAGAAAGGCGACGCATGGGAATAAAACTGACGCAAGGGAAAGCAGAAAAGGGAAGAAAGGCAACGCAAGGGAAAGCAGGAACGAGAAGAAAGGCGACGCGCGGAAAGAAAGTCGACGCAAGGCAAAGTAGGAACGAGAAGAAAGGCGACGCGCGGAAAGAAAGGCGACGCAAGGGAAAGCAGGAAAGGGAAGAAAGGCAACGCAAGGGAAAGCAGGAACGAGAAGAATGGCGACGCGCAGAAAGGAAGAAAGTCGACGCAAGAGAAAGCAGGAACGGGAAGAAAGGCGTGGAAAGGGAAAGCAGGAACGGGAAGAAAGGAGACACAAGGGAAGAAAGGTAATACAAGGGAAGCAAGGCGACGCAAGGGAAGAAAGGCGATGCAAGGGAAGCAAGGCGACTCAAGGGAAATCAGGAACGGGAAGAAAGGAGAGGCAAGGGAAGAAAGGCGATGGAAGGGAAAGCAGGAACGCGAAGAAAGGCGACCCAAGGGAAAGCAGGAAAGAGAAGCAAGGCAACGCACGGAAAGAAAGTCGAAGCAAGGGAAAGTAGGAACGAGAAGAAAGATGACGCAAGGGATCGCAGGAACGAGAAGAAAAGCGACGCAAGGAAAGAAAGGCGATGAAAGGGAAAGTAGGAACGGGAAGAAAGGCGACGCAAGGGAAGAAAGGCGGCGCAAGGGAAAGCAGGAACGGGAAGAAAGGAGATGCATGGGTAGAAAGGCGATGCAAGGGAATGCTGGAATGGGAAGAAAGGCGATGCAAGGGAAAGCAGGAACGGGAAGAAAGGAGATGCATGGGAAGAAAGCTGACGCTAGGGAAAGCAGGAACGGGAGGAAATGCGACGCATGGGAAAGCAGGAACGAGAAGAAAGGTGACGCAAGGGAAAGCAGGAACGGTAAGAAAGGCGACGCAAGGGAAGAAAGGCGACGCAAGAGAAGAAAGGCGACGCAAGGGAACGCATGAACGGGAAGAAAGGCGACGGAAGGGAAGAAAGGCTATGCAAGGGACAGGAGGAACGGGAAGACAGGCTACGCAGGAGAAAGCAGGAACGGGAAGAAATGAGATGCAAGGGAAGAAAGGCGACGCAAGGGAAGAAAGGCGACGCACGGGAAAGCAGGAAGGGGAAAAAAGGCGATGCAAGGGCAGAAAGGCGACGCAGGGGAAGAAAGGTGACGCAAGGGAAAGCAGGAGCGGGAAGAAAGGCGTGGCAAGGGAAAACAGGAACGGGAAGAAAGGCAACGCAAGGGAAGAAAGTCGACGCAAGGGAAGGCAGGAACTGCAAGAAAGGCGACGCCTGGAAAGAAAGGCGATGCAAGGGAAAATAGGAAAGGGAAGAAAGGAGACGCAAGGGAAGAAAGGCGACGCAAGGGAGGCCAGGCGATGCAAGGGAAAGCAGGAACAGGAAGAAAGGCGATGCAAGGGAATGCAGGAAAGGTAAGAAAGGCGACGCAAGGGAAGAAAGGCGACGCAGGGGTAGAAAGGCGACGCGAGGGAAAGCAGGAATGGTAAGAAAGGCGATGCAAGGGTATGAAATGCGACGCAAGGGAAAGCAGGAATGGGAAGAAAGGCGACGCAAGGGAAGAAATGCGATGCAAGGGAAAAAAGGCGATGCAAGGCAAGAAAAGCGATGCAAGGGAAGCAAGGCGACGCAAGTGAAATCAGGAAGGGGAAGAAAAGCAACGCATGGGAAAGCAGGAACGAGAAGAAATGCGACGCAAGGGAATGCAGGAACGGTAAAAAAGGCGACGCAAGGGAAGAAAGGCGACGCAGTGGTAGAAAGGCGACGCGAGGGAAAGCAGGAATGCTAAGAAAGGCGACGCAAGGGTATGAAATGCGACGCAAGGGAAAGCAGGAATGGGAAGAAAGGCGACGCAAGGGAAGAAAGGCGATGCAAGGGAAGAAAGGCGAAGCAAGGGAAGAAAGGCGATGCAAGGGAAGCAAGGCGACGCAAGGGAATTCAGGAAGGGGAAGAAAGGCGACGCAAGGGAAGAAAGGCGATGCAAGGGAAAGCAGAAATGGGAAATAAGGCGTCGGAAGGGAAAGCAGGAACGAGTAGAAAGGCGAAGCAAGGGTACGCAGAAACGAGAAGAAAGGCGTCGCAAGGAATGAAAGGCGATGCAAGGGAAAGTAGGAAAGGGAAGAAAGGAGACACAAGGGAAGAAAGGCGGCGCAAGGGAAAGCAGGAACGGGAAGAAAGGAGATGCATGGGAAGAAAGCTGTCGCAAGGGAAAGCAGGAACGGGAGGAAAGGCGACGCAAGGGAAAGCAGGAACGAGAAGAAAGCTGACGCAAGGGAAAGCAGGAACGGTAAGAATGGCGACGCAAGGGAAGAAAGGCGATGCAAGGGAAGAAAGGCGATGCAAGGGAAGCAAGGCGACGCAAGGGAAATCAGGAAGGGGAAGAAAGGCGACGCAAGGGTAGAAAGGTGACGCAAGGGAAAGCAGGAATGGTAAGAAAGGCGATGCAAGGGAAGAAAGGCGGTGCAGGGGAAGAAAGGCGACACAAGGGAGGCCAGGCGACGCAAGGGAAAGCAGGAACAGGAAGAAATGCGACGCACGGGAATGCAGGAACGAGAAGAAAGGCGACTCAAGGGAAAGCAGGAACGGTAAGAAAGGCGACGCAAGGGAAGAAAGGCGACGCAGGGGAAGAAAGGCGATGCGACGGAAAGCAGGAACAGGAAGAAAGGCGACGCACGGGAAAGCAGGAACAGGAAGAAAGGCGACGCTCTGCAAAGCAGGAACGAGAAGAAAGGCGACGCAAGGGAATGCAGGAATGAGAAGAAAGGCGACGCAAGGGAAGAAAGGCGACGCAGGGGAAGAAAGGCGACGCGAGGGAAAGCAGGAATGGTAAGAAAGGCGATGCAAGGGAATGAAATGCGACGCAAGGGAAAGCAGGAATGGGAAGAAAGGCGACGCAAGGGACGAAAGGAGATGCAAGGGAAGAAAGGCGATGCAAGGGAATGCTGGAATGGGAAGAAAGGCGACGCAAGGGAAGATAGGCGACGCAAGGGAACAAAGGCGATGGAAGGTAAGCAAGGCGACGCAAGGGAAATCAGGAAGGGGAAGAAAGGCGACGCAAGGGAAGAAAGGCGATGGAAGGGAAAGCAGAAATGGGAAATAAGGCTTCGGAAGGGAAAGCAGGAACGAGAAGAAAGGCGAAGCAAGGGAAAGCAGGAATGAGAAGAAAGGCGACGCAAGGGTAGAGAGGCAATGCAAGGGAATGCTGGAATGGGAAGAAAGGCGACGCAAGGGAAAGCAGGAACGGGAAGAAAGGAGATGCATGGGAAGAAAGCTGACGCTAGGGAAAGCAGGAACGGGAGGGAAGGCGACGCAAGGGAAAGCAGGAACGAGAAGAAAGGCGACGCAAGGGGAAGCAGGAACGGAAAGAAAAGCGACGCAAGGGAAGAAAGGCGACGCAGGGGAAGAAAGGCGACGCAAGGGAAAGCAGGAATGGTAAGAAAGGCGACGCAAGGGTAGAAAGGCGAGGCAAGGGAAAGCAGGAAAGGGAAGAAAGGCAACGCAAGGGAAAGCAGGAACGAGAAGAAAGGCGACGTGCGGAAAGAAAGTCGACGCAAGGGAAAGTAGGAACGGGAAGAAAGGCGATGCAAGGGAAGATAGGCGACGCAAGCGAAATCAGGAATGGTAAGAAAGGCGACTGAAGGGTAGAAAGGCGACACAAGGGAAAGCAGGAATGGTAAGAAAGGCGACGCAAGGGAAGAAAGGCGATGCAGGGGAAGAAAGGCGACACAAGGGAGGCCAGGCGACGCAAGGGAAAGCAGGAACAGGAAGAAAGGCGACGCACGGGAAAGCAGGAACGAGAAGAAAGGCGACTCAAGGGAAAGCAGGAACGGTAAGAAAGGCGACGCAAGGGAAGAAAGGCGACGCAGGGGAAGAAAGGCGATGCAAGGGAAAGCAGAAATGGGAAATAAGGCTTCGGAAGGGAAAGCAGGAACGAGAAGAAAGGCGAAGCAAGGGAAAGCAGGAACGAGAAGAAAGGCGACGCAAGGGTAGAGAGGCAATGCAAGGGAATGCTGGAATGGGAAGAAAGGCGACGCAAGGGAAAGCAGGAACGGGAAGAAAGGAGATGCATGGGAAGAAAGCTGACGCTAGGGAAAGCAGGAACGGGAGGAAAGGCGACGCAAGGGAAAGCAGGAACGAGAAGAAAGGCGACGCAAGGGGAAGCAGGAACGGAAAGAAAAGCGACGCAAGGGAAGAAAGGCGACGCAGGGGAAGAAAGGCGACGCAAGGGAAATCAGGAATGGTAAGAAAGGCGACGCAAGGGAAGAACAGAGATGCAAGGGAAAGCAGGAAAGGGAAGCAAGGCGACGCAAGGGAAAGCAGGAACAGGAAGAAAGGCGACGCACGTGAAAGCTGGAACGAGAAGAAAGGCGACGCAAGGGAAAGCAGGAACGGAAAGAATAGCGATGCAAGGGAAGAAAGGCGACGCAAGGGAAGAATGGCGACACACGTGAAAGCAGGAACGGGAAGAAAGGCGTGGCAAGGGAAAGCAGGGCGACGCAAGAGAATGCAGAAACGGGAGGAAAGGCGACGCAAGGGAAAGCAGAAATGGGAAATAAGGCTTCGGAAGGGAAAGCAGGAACGAGAAGAAAGGCGAAGCAAGGGTAAGCAGGAATGGTAATAAAGGCGACGCAAGGGTAGAGAGGCGATGCAAGGGAATGCTGGAATGGGAAGAAAGGCGACGCATGGAAAGAATGGCGACGCTAGATAAAGCAGAACCGGGAAGTAAGGCGTCGGAAGGGAAAGCAGGAACGAGAAGAAAAGTGAAGCAAGGGTAAGCAGGAACGTGAACAAAGGCGGCGCACGGAAAGAAAGTCGAAGCAAGGGAAAGTAGGAACGGAAAGAAAGGCGACGCAAGGGATCGCAGGAACGAGAAGAAAGGCGATGCAAGGAATGAAAGGCGATGCAAGGGAAAGTAGGAAAGGGAAGAAAGGAGACACAAGGGAAGAAAGGCGACGCAAGGGAAAGCAGGAACGGGAAGAAAGGAGATGCATGGGAAGAAAGCTGACGCAAGGGAAAGCAGGAACGGGAGGAAAGGCGATGCAAGGGAAAGCAGGAACGAGAAGAAAGGTGACGCAAGGGAAAGCAGGAGCGGGAAGAAAGGCGATGCAAGGGAAGAAAGGCGATGCAAGGGAAGCAAGGCGATGCAAGGGATCGCAGGAAGGAGAAGAAAGGCGATGCAAGGTAAGAAAGGCGATGCAAGGAAAAGTAGGAAAGGGAAGAAAGTAGACGCAAGGGAAGAAAGGCGGCGACAGGGAAAGCAGGAACGGGAAGAAAGGAGATGCATGGGAAGAAAGCTGACGCAAGCAAAAGCAGGAATGGTAAGAATGGCGACGGAAGGGTAGAAAGGCGAGGCAAGGGAAGAATGGCGACGCAAGGGAGGCCAGGCGACGCAAGGGGAAGCAGGAACAGGAAGAAAGGAGACGCACGGAAAAGCAGGAACGAGAAGAAAGGCGACGCAAGGGAATGCAGGAACGGTAAGAAAGGCGAAGCAAGGGAA
Organism: Lophura swinhoii; assembly: GCA_030408155.1. Classification (NCBI taxonomy): domain Eukaryota; kingdom Metazoa; phylum Chordata; class Aves; order Galliformes; family Phasianidae; genus Lophura; species Lophura swinhoii. Next base: position 9,725,038 of record JASCYN010000150.1, on the reverse strand, counting down.
GAAAGGCGACGCAGGGGAAGAAAGGCGATGCAAGGGAAGATAGGCGACGCAAGAGAAGAAAGGCGACGCAAGGGAACGCATGAAAGGGAAGAAAGGCGACGGAAGGGAAGAAAGGCTATGCAAGGGAAGATAGGCCATGCAAGGGAAGCAAGGCGACGCAAGGGAAATCAGGAACGGGAAGAAAGGCGACGCACGGGAAAGCAGGAACGAGAAGAAAGGCGACGCAAGGTAAAGCAGGAACGGTAAGAAAGGCGACGCAAGGGAAGAAAGGCGACGCAGGGGAAGAAAGGTGACGCGAGGGAAAGCAAGAATGGTAAGAAAGGCGACGCGAGGGAAAGCAGGAATGGTAAGAAAGGCGACGCAAGGGAAAGCAGGAAAGGGAAGAAAGGCAACGCAAGGGAAAGCAGGAACGAGAAGAAAGGCGACGCGCGGAAAGAAAGTCGACGCAAGGGAAAGTAGGAACGGGAAGAAAGGCGATGCAAGGGAAGATAGGCGACGCAAGCGAAATCAGGAATGGTAAGAAAGGCGACGCAAGGGTAGAAAGGTGACGCAAGGGAAAGCAGGAATGGTAAGAAAGGCGATGCAAGGGAAGAAAGGCGATGCAGGGGAAGAAAGGCGACACAAGGGAGGCCAGGCGACGCAAGGGAAAGCAGGAACAGGAAGAAAGGCGACGCACGGGAAAGCAGGAACGAGAAGAAAGGCGACTCAAGGGAAAGCAGGAACGGTAAGAAAGGCGACGCAAGGGAAGAAAGGCGACGCAGGGGAAGAAAGGCGATGCGACGGAAAGCAGGAACAGGAAGAAAGGCGACGCACGGGAAAGCAGGAACAGGAAGAAAGGCGACGCTCTGCAAAGCAGGAACGAGAAGAAAGGCGACGCAAGGGAATGCAGGAACGAGAAGAAAGGCGACGCAAGGGAAGAAAGGCGACGCAGGGGAAGAAAGGCGACGCGAGGGAAAGCAGGAATGGTAAGAAAGGCGATGCAAGGGAATGAAATGCGACGCAAGGGAAAGCAGGAATGGGAAGAAAGGCGACGCAAGGGACGAAAGGAGATGCAAGGGAAGAAAGGCGATGCAAGGGAATGCTGGAATGGGAAGAAAGGCGACGCAAGGGAAGAAAGGCGACGCAAGGGAATGCTGGAATGGGAAGGCGGCGCAAGGGAAGAAAGGCAACGCAAAAGAAGAAAGCCGACGCAAGGGAAAGCACGAACTGGAAGAATGGTGACGGAAGGGAAGAAAGGCGATGCAAGGGAAAGGAGGAACGGGAAGAAATGCGATGCAAGGGAAGAAAGGCGACGCAAGGGAACAAAGACGATGGAAGGTAAGCAAGGCGACGCAAGGGAAATCAGGAAGGGGAAGAAAGGCGACGCAAGGAAAAGCAGCAACGGGAGGAAAGGCGACGTCAGGAAACAAAGGCGATGCAAGGGAAAGTATGAAAGGGAATAAAGGAGACGCAAGGGAAGAAAGGCGGCGCAAGGAAAAGCAGGAACGGGAAGAAAGGCGACGCATGGGAATAAAACTGACGCAAGGGAAAGCAGAAAAGGGAAGAAAGGCAACGCAAGGGAAAGCAGGAACGAGAAGAAAGGCGACGCGCGGAAAGAAAGTCGACGCAAGGCAAAGTAGGAACGAGAAGAAAGGCGACGCGCGGAAAGAAAGGCGACGCAAGGGAAAGCAGGAAAGGGAAGAAAGGCAACGCAAGGGAAAGCAGGAACGAGAAGAATGGCGACGCGCAGAAAGAAAGAAAGTCGATGCAAGGGAAAGCAGGAACGGGAAGAAAGGCGTGGAAAGGGAAAGCAGGAACGGGAAGAAAGGAGACACAAGGGAAGCAAGGCGACGCAAGGGAAGAAAGGCGATGCAAGGGAAGCAAGGCGACTCAAGGGAAATCAGGAACGGGAAGAAAGGAGAGGCAAGGGAAGAAAGGCGATGGAAGGGAAAGCAGGAACGCGAAGAAAGGCGACCCAAGGGAAAGCAGGAAAGAGAAGCAAGGCAACGCACGGAAAGAAAGTCGAAGCAAGGGAAAGTAGGAACGAGAAGAAAGATGACGCAAGGGATCGCAGGAACGAGAAGAAAAGCGACGCAAGGAAAGAAAGGCGATGTAAGGGAAAGTAGGAACGGGAAGAAAGGCGACGCAAGGGAAGAAAGGCGACGCAAGGGAAAGCAGGAACGGTAAGAAAGGCGAAGCAAGGGAAGAAAGGCGACGCAGGGGAAGAAAGGCGATGCAAGGGAAGATAGGCGACGCAAGAGAAGAAAGGCGACGCAAGGGAACGCATGAAAGGGAAGAAAGGCGACGGAAGGGAAGAAAGGCTATGCAAGGGAAGATAGGCCATGCAAGGGAAGCAAGGCGACGCAAGGGAAATCAGGAACGGGAAGAAAGGCGACGCACGGGAAAGCAGGAACGAGAAGAAAGGCGACGCAAGGTAAAGCAGGAACGGTAAGAAAGGCGACGCAAGGGAAGAAAGGCGACGCAGGGGAAGAAAGGCGACGCGAGGGAAAGCAAGAATGGTAAGAAAGGCGACGCGAGGGAAAGCAGGAATGGTAAGAAAGGCGACGCAAGGGAAAGCAGGAAAGGGAAGAAAGGCAACGCAAGGGAAAGCAGGAACGAGAAGAAAGGCGACGCGCGGAAAGAAAGTCGACGCAAGGGAAAGTAGGAACGGGAAGAAAGGCGATGCAAGGGAAGATAGGCGACGCAAGCGAAATCAGGAATGGTAAGAAAGGCGACGCAAGGGTAGAAAGGTGACGCAAGGGAAAGCAGGAATGGTAAGAAAGGCGATGCAAGGGAAGAAAGGCGATGCAGGGGAAGAAAGGCGACACAAGGGAGGCCAGGCGACGCAAGGGAAAGCAGGAACAGGAAGAAAGGCGACTCACGGGAAAGCAGGAACGAGAAGAAAGGCGACTCAAGGGAAAGCAGGAACGGTAAGAAAGGCGACGCAAGGGAAGAAAGGCGACTCAGGGGAAGAAAGGCGATGCGACGGAAAGCAGGAACAGGAAGAAAGGCGACGCACGGGAAAGCAGGAACAGGAAGAAAGGCGACGCTCTGCAAAGCAGGAACGAGAAGAAAGGCGACGCAAGGGAATGCAGGAACGAGAAGAAAGGCGACGCAAGGGAAGAAAGGCGACGCAGGGGAAGAAAGGCGACGCGAGGGAAAGCAGGAATGGTAAGAAAGGCGATGCAAGGGAATGAAATGCGACGCAAGGGAAAGCAGGAATGGGAAGAAAGGCGACGCAAGGGACGAAAGGAGATGCAAGGGAAGAAAGGCGATGCAAGGGAATGCTGGAATGGGAAGAAAGGCGACGCAAGGGAAGAAAGGCGACGCAAGGGAATGCTGGAATGGGAAGGCGGCGCAAGGGAAGAAAGGCAACGCAAAAGAAGAAAGCCGACGCAAGGGAAAGCACGAACTGGAAGAATGGTGACGGAAGGGAAGAAAGGCGATGCAAGGGAAAGGAGGAACGGGAAGAAATGCGATGCAAGGGAAGAAAGGCGACGCAAGGGAACAAAGACGATGGAAGGTAAGCAAGGCGACGCAAGGGAAATCAGGAAGGGGAAGAAAGGCGACGCAAGGAAAAACAGCAACGGGAGGAAAGGCGACGTCAGGAAACAAAGGCGATGCAAGGGAAAGTATGAAAGGGAATAAAGGAGACGCAAGGGAAGAAAGGCGGCGCAAGGAAAAGCAGGAACGGGAAGAAAGGCGACGCATGGGAATAAAACTGACGCAAGGGAAAGCAGAAAAGGGAAGAAAGGCAACGCAAGGGAAAGCAGGAACGAGAAGAAAGGCGACGCGCGGAAAGAAAGTCGACGCAAGGCAAAGTAGGAACGAGAAGAAAGGCGACGCGCGGAAAGAAAGGCGACGCAAGGGAAAGCAGGAAAGGGAAGAAAGGCAACGCAAGGGAAAGCAGGAACGAGAAGAATGGCGACGCGCAGAAAGAAAGAAAGTCGATGCAAGGGAAAGCAGGAACGGGAAGAAAGGCGTGGAAAGGGAAAGCAGGAACGGGAAGAAAGGAGACACAAGGGAAGAAAGGTAATACAAGGGAAGCAAGGCGACGCAAGGGAAGAAAGGCGATGCAAGGGAAGCAAGGCGACTCAAGGGAAATCAGGAACGGGAAGAAAGGAGAGGCAAGGGAAGAAAGGCGATGGAAGGGAAAGCAGGAACGCGAAGAAAGGCGACCCAAGGGAAAGCAGGAAAGAGAAGCAAGGCAACGCACGGAAAGAAAGTCGAAGCAAGGGAAAGTAGGAACGAGAAGAAAGATGACGCAAGGGATCGCAGGAACGAGAAGAAAAGCGACGCAAGGAAAGAAAGGCGATGTAAGGGAAAGTAGGAACGGGAAGAAAGGCGACGCAAGGGAAGAAAGGCGGCGCAAGGGAAAGCAGGAACGGGAAGAAAGGAGATGCATGGGTAGAAAGGCGACGCAAGGGAAAGCAGAAACGAGAAGAAAGGCGAAGCAAGGGAAGAAAGGCGACGCAAGGGAAGTAAGGCGACGCAAGGGAAAGCAGGAACAAGAGGAAAGGCAACGCAAGGGAAAGCAGGAGCAGTAACAAAGGCGACGCAAGGGAAGAAAGGCGACGCAAGGGATGAAAGGTGACGCAAGGAAAAGCAGGAATGGTAAGAAAGGCGACGCAAGGGAAAGCAGAAAAGGGAAGAAAGCCGAAGCAAGGGAGGAAAGGAGATGCAAGGGAAGAAAGGCGACGCAATGGAAGCAATGGGACGCAAGGGAAAGCAGGAACAGGAAGAAAGGCGACGCACGGGAAAGCAGGAACGAGAAGAAAGGCGACGCAAGGTAAAGCAGGAACGGTAAGAAAGGCGACGCAAGGGAAGAAAGGCGACGCAGGGGAAGAAAGCCGACGCGAGGGAAAGCAAGCATGGTAAGAAAGGCGACGCGAGGGAAAGCAGGAATGGTAAGAAAGGCGACGCAAGGGAAAGCAGGAAAGGGAAGAAAGGCAACGCAAGGGAAAGCAGGAACGAGAAGAAAGGCGACGCGCGGAAAGAAAGTCTACGCAAGGGAAAGTAGGAACGGGAAGAAAGGCGATGCAAGGGAAGATAGGCGACGCAAGCGAAATCAGGAATGGTAAGAAAGGCGACGGAAGGGTAGAAAGGCGACGCAAGGGAAAGCAGGAATGGTAAGAAAGGCGACGCAAGGGAAGAAAGGCGATGCAGGGGAAGAAAGGCGACACAAGGGAGGCCAGGCGACGCAAGGGAAAGCAGGAACAGGAAGAAAGGCAACGCACGGGAAAGCAGGAACGAGAAGAAAGGCGACTCAAGGGAAAGTAGGAACGGGAAGAAAGGAGACTCAAGGGAAGAAAGGCAATACAAGGGAAGCAAGGTGACGCAAGGGAAGAAAGGCGATGCAAGGGAAGCAAGGCGACTCAAGGGAAATCAGGAACGGGAAGAAAGGAGAGGCAAGGGAAGAAAGGCGATGGAAGGGAAAGCAGGAACGGGAAGAAAGGCGACGCAAGAGAAAGCAGGAACGGGAAGAAATGCGACGCAAGGGAAGATAGGCGACGCAAGGGAACGCAGGAACGGGAAGAAAGGCGATGGAAGGGAAAGCAGGAACGGGAAGAAAGGCGACACGAGGGAAGAAAGGCGATATGCAAGGGAAGAAAGGCGATGCACGGGAAAGCAGGAAGGGGAAAAAAGGCGATGCGAGGGAAGAAAGGCGATGCAGGGGAAGAAAGGCGTGGCCAGGGAAATCAGGAACGGGAAGAAAGGCGTGGCAAGGGAAAGCAGGAACGGTAGGAAAGGCGACGCAAGGGAATAAAAAGGCAACGCAGGGGAAGAAAGGCGATGCGGCTGAAAGCAGGAACAGGAAGAAAGGCAACACACGGAAAGAAAGTCGAAGCAAGGGAAAGTAGGAACGAGAAGAAAGATGACGCAAGGGATCGCAGGAACGAGAAGAAAAGCGACGCAAGTAAAGAAAGGCGATGCAAGGGAAAGTAGGAACGGGAAGAAAGGCGACGCAAGGGAAGAAAGGCGGCGCAAGGGAAAGCAGGAACGGGAAGAAAGGAGATGCATGCGTAGAAAGCTGACGCAAGGGAAAGCAGGAACGGGAGGAAAGGCGACGCAAGGGAAAGCAGGAACGAGAAGAAAGGCGAAGCAAGGGAAGAAAGGCGACGCAAGGGAAGTAAGGCGACGCAAGGGAAAGCCGGAACGAGAGGAAAGGTTACGCAAGGGAAAGCAGGAGCAGTAACAAAGGCGACGCAAGGGAAGAAAGGCGACGCAAGGGATGAAAGGCGACGCAAGGAAAAGCAGGAATGGTAAGAAAGGCGACGCAAGGGTAGAAAGGCGAGGCAAGGGAAAGCAGAAAAGGGAAGAAAGCCGAAGCAAGGGAGGAAAGGAGATGCAAGGGAAGAAAGGCGATGCAATGGAAGCAATGCGACGCAAGGGAAAGCAGGAACAGGAAGAAAGGCGACGCACGGGAAAGCAGGAACGAGAAGAAAGGCGACGCAAGGTAAAGCAGGAACGGTAAGAAAGGCGACGCAAGGGAAGAAAGGCGACGCAGGGGAAGAAAGGCGACGCGAGGGAAAGCAGGAATGGTAAGAAAGGCGATGCAAGGGAATGAAATGCGACGCAAGGGAAAGCAGGAATGGGAAGAAAGGCGACGCAAGGGACGAAAGGAGATGCAAGGGAAGAAAGGCGATGCAAGGGAATGCTGGAATGGGAAGAAAGGCGACGCAAGGGAAGAAAGGCGACGCAAGGGAATGCTGGAATGGGAAGAAAGGCGGCGCAAGGGAAGAAAGGCAACGCAACAGAAGAAAGGCGACGCAAGGGAAAGCACGAACTGGAAGAATGGTGACGGAAGGGAAGAAAGGCGATGCAAGGGAAAGGAGGAACGGGAAGAAATGCGATGCAAGGGAAGAAAGGCGACGCAAGGGAACAAAGGCGATGGAAGGTAAGCAAGGCGACGCAAGGGAAATCAGGAAGGGGAAGAAAGGCGACGAAAGGAAAAGCAGCAACGGGAGGAAAGGCGACGTCAGGAAAGAAAGGCGATGCAAGGGAAAGTATGAAAGGGAAGAAAGGAGACGCAAGGGAAGTAAGGCGAAGCAAGGGAAAGTAGGAACGGAAAGAAAGGCGGCGCAAGGGATCGCAGGAACGAGAATAAAGGCGACGCAAGGAAAGAAAGGCGATGCAAGGCTAAGTCGGAAAGGGAATAAAGGAGACGCAAGGGAAGAAAGGCGGCGCAAGGAAAAGCAGGAACGGGAAGAAAGGCGACGCCAGGAAAGAAAGGCGATGCAAGGGAAAGTAGGAAAGGGAGGAAAGGAGACGCAAGGGAAGAAAGGCGACGCAAGGAAAAGCAGGAACGGGAAGAAAGGCGACGCATGGGAATAAAACTGACGCAAGGGAAAGCAGAAAAGGGAAGAAAGGCAACGCAAGGGAAAGCAGGAACGAGAAGAAAGGCGACGCGCGGAAAGAAAGTCGACGCAAGGCAAAGTAGGAACGAGAAGAAAGGCGACGCGCGGAAAGAAAGGCGACGCAAGGGAAAGCAGGAAAGGGAAGAAAGGCAACGCAAGGGAAAGCAGGAACGAGAAGAATGGCGACGCGCAGAAAGGAAGAAAGTCGACGCAAGAGAAAGCAGGAACGGGAAGAAAGGCGTGGAAAGGGAAAGCAGGAACGGGAAGAAAGGAGACACAAGGGAAGAAAGGTAATACAAGGGAAGCAAGGCGACGCAAGGGAAGAAAGGCGATGCAAGGGAAGCAAGGCGACTCAAGGGAAATCAGGAACGGGAAGAAAGGAGAGGCAAGGGAAGAAAGGCGATGGAAGGGAAAGCAGGAACGCGAAGAAAGGCGACCCAAGGGAAAGCAGGAAAGAGAAGCAAGGCAACGCACGGAAAGAAAGTCGAAGCAAGGGAAAGTAGGAACGAGAAGAAAGATGATGCAAGGGATCGCAGGAACGAGAAGAAAAGCGACGCAAGGAAAGAAAGGCGATGAAAGGGAAAGTAGGAACGGGAAGAAAGGCGACGCAAGGGAAGAAAGGCGGCGCAAGGGAAAGCAGGAACGGGAAGAAAGGAGATGCATGGGTAGAAAGGCGATGCAAGGGAATGCTGGAATGGGAAGAAAGGCGATGCAAGGGAAAGCAGGAACGGGAAGAAAGGAGATGCATGGGAAGAAAGCTGACGCTAGGGAAAGCAGGAACGGGAGGAAATGCGACGCATGGGAAAGCAGGAACGAGAAGAAAGGTGACGCAAGGGAAAGCAGGAACGGTAAGAAAGGCGACGCAAGGGAAGAAAGGCGACGCAAGAGAAGAAAGGCGACGCAAGGGAACGCATGAACGGGAAGAAAGGCGACGGAAGGGAAGAAAGGCTATGCAAGGGACAGGAGGAACGGGAAGACAGGCTACGCAGGAGAAAGCAGGAACGGGAAGAAATGAGATGCAAGGGAAGAAAGGCGACGCAAGGGAAGAAAGGCGACGCACGGGAAAGCAGGAAGGGGAAAAAAGGCGATGCAAGGGCAGAAAGGCGACGCAGGGGAAGAAAGGTGACGCAAGGGAAAGCAGGAGCGGGAAGAAAGGCGTGGCAAGGGAAAACAGGAACGGGAAGAAAGGCAACGCAAGGGAAGAAAGTCGACGCAAGGGAAGGCAGGAACTGCAAGAAAGGCGACGCCTGGAAAGAAAGGCGATGCAAGGGAAAATAGGAAAGGGAAGAAAGAAGACGCAAGGGAAGAAAGGCGGCGCAAGGGAAAGCAGGAACGGGAAGAAAGGAGATGCATGGGAAGAAAGCTGACGCAAGGGAAAGCAGGAACGGGAGGAAAGTCGACGCAAGGGAAGGCAGGAACTGCAAGAAAGGCGACGCCTGGAAAGAAAGGCGATGCTAGGGAAAGTAGGAAAGGGAAGAAAGGAGACGCAAGGGAAGAAAGGCGACGCAAGGGAGGCCAGGCGATGCAAGGGAAAGCAGGAACAGGAAGAAAGGCGATGCAAGGGAATGCAGGAAAGGTAAGAAAGGCGACGCAAGGGAAGAAAGGCGACGCAGGGGTAGAAAGGCGACGCGAGGGAAAGCAGGAATGGTAAGAAAGGCGATGCAAGGGTATGAAATGCGACGCAAGGGAAAGCAGGAATGGGAAGAAAGGCGACGCAAGGGAAGAAATGCGATGCAAGGGAAAAAAGGCGATGCAAGGCAAGAAAAGCGATGCAAGGGAAGCAAGGCGACGCAAGTGAAATCAGGAAGGGGAAGAAAAGCAACGCATGGGAAAGCAGGAACGAGAAGAAATGCGACGCAAGGGAATGCAGGAACGGTAAAAAAGGCGACGCAAGGGAAGAAAGGCGACGCAGTGGTAGAAAGGCGACGCGAGGGAAAGCAGGAATGCTAAGAAAGGCGACGCAAGGGTATGAAATGCGACGCAAGGGAAAGCAGGAATGGGAAGAAAGGCGACGCAAGGGAAGAAAGGCGATGCAAGGGAAGAAAGGCGAAGCAAGGGAAGAAAGGCGATGCAAGGGAAGCAAGGCGACGCAAGGGAATTCAGGAAGGGGAAGAAAGGCGACGCAAGGGAAGAAAGGCGATGCAAGGGAAAGCAGAAATGGGAAATAAGGCGTCGGAAGGGAAAGCAGGAACGAGTAGAAAGGCTAAGCATGGGTACGCAGGAACGAGAAGAAAGGCATCGCAAGGAATGAAAGGCGATGGAAGGGAAAGTAGGAAAGGGAAGAAAGGAGACACAAGGGAAGAAAGGCGGCGCAAGGGAAAGCAGGAACGGGAAGAAAGGAGATGCATGGGAAGAAAGCTGTCACAAGGGAAAGCAGGAACGGGAGGAAAGGCGACGCAAGGGAAAGCAGGAACGAGAAGAAAGCTGACGCAAGGGAAAGCAGGAACGGTAAGAATGGCGACGCAAGGGAAGAAAGGCGATGCAAGGGAAGAAAGGCGATGCAAGGGAAGCAAGGCGACGCAAGGGAAATCAGGAAGGGGAAGAAAGGCGACGCAAGGGTAGAAAGGTGACGCAAGGGAAAGCAGGAATGGTAAGAAAGGCGATGCAAGGGAAGAAAGGCGGTGCAGGGGAAGAAAGGCGACACAAGGGAGGCCAGGCGACGCAAGGGAAAGCAGGAACAGGAAGAAATGCGACGCACGGGAATGCAGGAACGAGAAGAAAGGCGACTCAAGGGAAAGCAGGAACGGTAAGAAAGGCGACGCAAGGGAAGAAAGGCGACGCAGGGGAAGAAAGGCGATGCGACGGAAAGCAGGAACAGGAAGAAAGGCGACGCACGGGAAAGCAGGAACAGGAAGAAAGGCGACGCTCTGCAAAGCAGGAACGAGAAGAAAGGCGACGCAAGGGAATGCAGGAACGAGAAGAAAGGCGACGCAAGGGAAGAAAGGCGACGCAGGGGAAGAAAGGCGACGCGAGGGAAAGCAGGAATGGTAAGAAAGGCGATGCAAGGGAATGAAATGCGACTCAAGGGAAAGCAGGAATGGGAAGAAAGGCGACGCAAGGGACGAAAGGAGATGCAAGGGAAGAAAGGCGATGCAAGGGAATGCTGGAATGGGAAGAAAGGCGACGCAAGGGAAGAGAGGCGACGCAAGGGAATGCTGGAATGGGAAGAAAGGCGGCGCAAGGGAAGAAAGGCAACGCAACAGAAGAAAGGCGACGCAAGGGAAAGCACGAACTGGAAGAATGGTGACGGAAGGGAAGAAAGGCGATGCAAGGGAAAGGAGGAACGGGAAGAAATGCGATGCAAGGGAAGAAAGGCGACGCAAGGGAACAAAGGCGATGGAAGGTAAGCAAGGCGACGCAAGGGAAATCAGGAAGGGGAAGAAAGGCGACGCAAGGGAAGAAAGGCGATGGAAGGGAAAGCAGAAATGGGAAATAAGGCTTCGGAAGGGAAAGCAGGAACGAGAAGAAAGGCGAAGCAAGGGAAAGCACGAACTGGAAGAATGGTGACGGAAGGGAAGAAAGGCGATGCAAGGGAAAGGAGGAACGGGAAGAAATGCGATGCAAGGGAAGAAAGGCGACGCAAGGGAACAAAGACGATGGAAGGTAAGCAAGGCGACGCAAGGGAAATCAGGAAGGGGAAGAAAGGCGACGCAAGGAAAAGCAGCAACGGGAGGAAAGGCGACGTCAGGAAACAAAGGCGATGCAAGGGAAAGTATGAAAGGGAATAAAGGAGACGCAAGGGAAGAAAGGCGGCGCAAGGAAAAGCAGGAACGGGAAGAAAGGCGACGCATGGGAATAAAACTGACGCAAGGGAAAGCAGAAAAGGGAAGAAAGGCAACGCAAGGGAAAGCAGGAACGAGAAGAAAGGCGACGCGCGGAAAGAAAGTCGACGCAAGGCAAAGTAGGAACGAGAAGAAAGGCGACGCGCGGAAAGAAAGGCGACGCAAGGGAAAGCAGGAAAGGGAAGAAAGGCAACGCAAGGGAAAGCAGGAACGAGAAGAATGGCGACGCGCAGAAAGAAAGAAAGTCGATGCAAGGGAAAGCAGGAACGGGAAGAAAGGCGTGGAAAGGGAAAGCAGGAACGGGAAGAAAGGAGACACAAGGGAAGCAAGGCGACGCAAGGGAAGAAAGGCGATGCAAGGGAAGCAAGGCGACTCAAGGGAAATCAGGAACGGGAAGAAAGGAGAGGCAAGGGAAGAAAGGCGATGGAAGGGAAAGCAGGAACGCGAAGAAAGGCGACCCAAGGGAAAGCAGGAAAGAGAAGCAAGGCAACGCACGGAAAGAAAGTCGAAGCAAGGGAAAGTAGGAACGAGAAGAAAGATGACGCAAGGGATCGCAGGAACGAGAAGAAAAGCGACGCAAGGAAAGAAAGGCGATGTAAGGGAAAGTAGGAACGGGAAGAAAGGCGACGCAAGGGAAGAAAGGCGGCGCAAGGGAAAGCAGGAACGGGAAGAAAGGAGATGCATGGGTAGAAAGGCGACGCAAGGGAAAGCAGAAACGAGAAGAAAGGCGAAGCAAGGGAAGAAAGGCGACGCAAGGGAAGTAAGGCGACGCAAGGGAAAGCAGGAACAAGAGGAAAGGCAACGCAAGGGAAAGCAGGAGCAGTAACAAAGGCGACGCAAGGGAAGAAAGGCGACGCAAGGGATGAAAGGTGACGCAAGGAAAAGCAGGAATGGTAAGAAAGGCGACGCAAGGGAAAGCAGAAAAGGGAAGAAAGCCGAAGCAAGGGAGGAAAGGAGATGCAAGGGAAGAAAGGCGACGCAATGGAAGCAATGGGACGCAAGGGAAAGCAGGAACAGGAAGAAAGGCGACGCACGGGAAAGCAGGAACGAGAAGAAAGGCGACGCAAGGTAAAGCAGGAACGGTAAGAAAGGCGACGCAAGGGAAGAAAGGCGACGCAGGGGAAGAAAGCCGACGCGAGGGAAAGCAAGCATGGTAAGAAAGGCGACGCGAGGGAAAGCAGGAATGGTAAGAAAGGCGACGCAAGGGAAAGCAGGAAAGGGAAGAAAGGCAACGCAAGGGAAAGCAGGAACGAGAAGAAAGGCGACGCGCGGAAAGAAAGTCTACGCAAGGGAAAGTAGGAACGGGAAGAAAGGCGATGCAAGGGAAGATAGGCGACGCAAGCGAAATCAGGAATGGTAAGAAAGGCGACGGAAGGGTAGAAAGGCGACGCAAGGGAAAGCAGGAATGGTAAGAAAGGCGACGCAAGGGAAGAAAGGCGATGCAGGGGAAGAAAGGCGACACAAGGGAGGCCAGGCGACGCAAGGGAAAGCAGGAACAGGAAGAAAGGCAACGCACGGGAAAGCAGGAACGAGAAGAAAGGCGACTCAAGGGAAAGTAGGAACGGGAAGAAAGGAGACTCAAGGGAAGAAAGGCAATACAAGGGAAGCAAGGTGACGCAAGGGAAGAAAGGCGATGCAAGGGAAGCAAGGCGACTCAAGGGAAATCAGGAACGGGAAGAAAGGAGAGGCAAGGGAAGAAAGGCGATGGAAGGGAAAGCAGGAACGGGAAGAAAGGCGACGCAAGAGAAAGCAGGAACGGGAAGAAATGCGACGCAAGGGAAGATAGGCGACGCAAGGGAACGCAGGAACGGGAAGAAAGGCGATGGAAGGGAAAGCAGGAACGGGAAGAAAGGCGACACGAGGGAAGAAAGGCGATATGCAAGGGAAGAAAGGCGATGCACGGGAAAGCAGGAAGGGGAAAAAAGGCGATGCGAGGGAAGAAAGGCGATGCAGGGGAAGAAAGGCGTGGCCAGGGAAATCAGGAACGGGAAGAAAGGCGTGGCAAGGGAAAGCAGGAACGGGAAGAAAGGAGATGCATGCGTAGAAAGCTGACGCAAGGGAAAGCAGGAACGGGAGGAAAGGCGACGCAAGGGAAAGCAGGAACGAGAAGAAAGGCGAAGCAAGGGAAGAAAGGCGACGCAAGGGAAGTAAGGCGACGCAAGGGAAAGCCGGAACGAGAGGAAAGGTTACGCAAGGGAAAGCAGGAGCAGTAACAAAGGCGACGCAAGGGAAGAAAGGCGACGCAAGGGATGAAAGGCGACGCAAGGAAAAGCAGGAATGGTAAGAAAGGCGACGCAAGGGTAGAAAGGCGAGGCAAGGGAAAGCAGAAAAGGGAAGAAAGCCGAAGCAAGGGAGGAAAGGAGATGCAAGGGAAGAAAGGCGATGCAATGGAAGCAATGCGACGCAAGGGAAAGCAGGAACAGGAAGAAAGGCGACGCACGGGAAAGCAGGAACGAGAAGAAAGGCGACGCAAGGTAAAGCAGGAACGGTAAGAAAGGCGACGCAAGGGAAGAAAGGCGACGCAGGGGAAGAAAGGCGACGCGAGGGAAAGCAGGAATGGTAAGAAAGGCGATGCAAGGGAATGAAATGCGACGCAAGGGAAAGCAGGAATGGGAAGAAAGGCGACGCAAGGGACGAAAGGAGATGCAAGGGAAGAAAGGCGATGCAAGGGAATGCTGGAATGGGAAGAAAGGCGACGCAAGGGAAGAAAGGCGACGCAAGGGAATGCTGGAATGGGAAGAAAGGCGGCGCAAGGGAAGAAAGGCAACGCAACAGAAGAAAGGCGACGCAAGGGAAAGCACGAACTGGAAGAATGGTGACGGAAGGGAAGAAAGGCGATGCAAGGGAAAGGAGGAACGGGAAGAAATGCGATGCAAGGGAAGAAAGGCGACGCAAGGGAACAAAGGCGATGGAAGGTAAGCAAGGCGACGCAAGGGAAATCAGGAAGGGGAAGAAAGGCGACGAAAGGAAAAGCAGCAACGGGAGGAAAGGCGACGTCAGGAAAGAAAGGCGATGCAAGGGAAAGTATGAAAGGGAAGAAAGGAGACGCAAGGGAAGTAAGGCGAAGCAAGGGAAAGTAGGAACGGAAAGAAAGGCGGCGCAAGGGATCGCAGGAACGAGAATAAAGGCGACGCAAGGAAAGAAAGGCGATGCAAGGCTAAGTCGGAAAGGGAATAAAGGAGACGCAAGGGAAGAAAGGCGGCGCAAGGAAAAGCAGGAACGGGAAGAAAGGCGACGCCAGGAAAGAAAGGCGATGCAAGGGAAAGTAGGAAAGGGAGGAAAGGAGACGCAAGGGAAGAAAGGCGACGCAAGGAAAAGCAGGAACGGGAAGAAAGGCGACGCATGGGAATAAAACTGACGCAAGGGAAAGCAGAAAAGGGAAGAAAGGCAACGCAAGGGAAAGCAGGAACGAGAAGAAAGGCGACGCGCGGAAAGAAAGTCGACGCAAGGCAAAGTAGGAACGAGAAGAAAGGCGACGCGCGGAAAGAAAGGCGACGCAAGGGAAAGCAGGAAAGGGAAGAAAGGCAACGCAAGGGAAAGCAGGAACGAGAAGAATGGCGACGCGCAGAAAGGAAGAAAGTCGACGCAAGAGAAAGCAGGAACGGGAAGAAAGGCGTGGAAAGGGAAAGCAGGAACGGGAAGAAAGGAGACACAAGGGAAGAAAGGTAATACAAGGGAAGCAAGGCGACGCAAGGGAAGAAAGGCGATGCAAGGGAAGCAAGGCGACTCAAGGGAAATCAGGAACGGGAAGAAAGGAGAGGCAAGGGAAGAAAGGCGATGGAAGGGAAAGCAGGAACGCGAAGAAAGGCGACCCAAGGGAAAGCAGGAAAGAGAAGCAAGGCAACGCACGGAAAGAAAGTCGAAGCAAGGGAAAGTAGGAACGAGAAGAAAGATGATGCAAGGGATCGCAGGAACGAGAAGAAAAGCGACGCAAGGAAAGAAAGGCGATGAAAGGGAAAGTAGGAACGGGAAGAAAGGCGACGCAAGGGAAGAAAGGCGGCGCAAGGGAAAGCAGGAACGGGAAGAAAGGAGATGCATGGGTAGAAAGGCGATGCAAGGGAATGCTGGAATGGGAAGAAAGGCGATGCAAGGGAAAGCAGGAACGGGAAGAAAGGAGATGCATGGGAAGAAAGCTGACGCTAGGGAAAGCAGGAACGGGAGGAAATGCGACGCATGGGAAAGCAGGAACGAGAAGAAAGGTGACGCAAGGGAAAGCAGGAACGGTAAGAAAGGCGACGCAAGGGAAGAAAGGCGACGCAAGAGAAGAAAGGCGACGCAAGGGAACGCATGAACGGGAAGAAAGGCGACGGAAGGGAAGAAAGGCTATGCAAGGGACAGGAGGAACGGGAAGACAGGCTACGCAGGAGAAAGCAGGAACGGGAAGAAATGAGATGCAAGGGAAGAAAGGCGACGCAAGGGAAGAAAGGCGACGCACGGGAAAGCAGGAAGGGGAAAAAAGGCGATGCAAGGGCAGAAAGGCGACGCAGGGGAAGAAAGGTGACGCAAGGGAAAGCAGGAGCGGGAAGAAAGGCGTGGCAAGGGAAAACAGGAACGGGAAGAAAGGCAACGCAAGGGAAGAAAGTCGACGCAAGGGAAGGCAGGAACTGCAAGAAAGGCGACGCCTGGAAAGAAAGGCGATGCAAGGGAAAATAGGAAAGGGAAGAAAGAAGACGCAAGGGAAGAAAGGCGGCGCAAGGGAAAGCAGGAACGGGAAGAAAGGAGATGCATGGGAAGAAAGCTGACGCAAGGGAAAGCAGGAACGGGAGGAAAGTCGACGCAAGGGAAGGCAGGAACTGCAAGAAAGGCGACGCCTGGAAAGAAAGGCGATGCTAGGGAAAGTAGGAAAGGGAAGAAAGGAGACGCAAGGGAAGAAAGGCGACGCAAGGGAGGCCAGGCGATGCAAGGGAAAGCAGGAACAGGAAGAAAGGCGATGCAAGGGAATGCAGGAAAGGTAAGAAAGGCGACGCAAGGGAAGAAAGGCGACGCAGGGGTAGAAAGGCGACGCGAGGGAAAGCAGGAATGGTAAGAAAGGCGATGCAAGGGTATGAAATGCGACGCAAGGGAAAGCAGGAATGGGAAGAAAGGCGACGCAAGGGAAGAAATGCGATGCAAGGGAAAAAAGGCGATGCAAGGCAAGAAAAGCGATGCAAGGGAAGCAAGGCGACGCAAGTGAAATCAGGAAGGGGAAGAAAAGCAACGCATGGGAAAGCAGGAACGAGAAGAAATGCGACGCAAGGGAATGCAGGAACGGTAAAAAAGGCGACGCAAGGGAAGAAAGGCGACGCAGTGGTAGAAAGGCGACGCGAGGGAAAGCAGGAATGCTAAGAAAGGCGACGCAAGGGTATGAAATGCGACGCAAGGGAAAGCAGGAATGGGAAGAAAGGCGACGCAAGGGAAGAAAGGCGATGCAAGGGAAGAAAGGCGAAGCAAGGGAAGAAAGGCGATGCAAGGGAAGCAAGGCGACGCAAGGGAATTCAGGAAGGGGAAGAAAGGCGACGCAAGGGAAGAAAGGCGATGCAAGGGAAAGCAGAAATGGGAAATAAGGCGTCGGAAGGGAAAGCAGGAACGAGTAGAAAGGCTAAGCATGGGTACGCAGGAACGAGAAGAAAGGCATCGCAAGGAATGAAAGGCGATGGAAGGGAAAGTAGGAAAGGGAAGAAAGGAGACACAAGGGAAGAAAGGCGGCGCAAGGGAAAGCAGGAACGGGAAGAAAGGAGATGCATGGGAAGAAAGCTGTCACAAGGGAAAGCAGGAACGGGAGGAAAGGCGACGCAAGGGAAAGCAGGAACGAGAAGAAAGCTGACGCAAGGGAAAGCAGGAACGGTAAGAATGGCGACGCAAGGGAAGAAAGGCGATGCAAGGGAAGAAAGGCGATGCAAGGGAAGCAAGGCGACGCAAGGGAAATCAGGAAGGGGAAGAAAGGCGACGCAAGGGTAGAAAGGTGACGCAAGGGAAAGCAGGAATGGTAAGAAAGGCGATGCAAGGGAAGAAAGGCGGTGCAGGGGAAGAAAGGCGACACAAGGGAGGCCAGGCGACGCAAGGGAAAGCAGGAACAGGAAGAAATGCGACGCACGGGAATGCAGGAACGAGAAGAAAGGCGACTCAAGGGAAAGCAGGAACGGTAAGAAAGGCGACGCAAGGGAAGAAAGGCGACGCAGGGGAAGAAAGGCGATGCGACGGAAAGCAGGAACAGGAAGAAAGGCGACGCACGGGAAAGCAGGAACAGGAAGAAAGGCGACGCTCTGCAAAGCAGGAACGAGAAGAAAGGCGACGCAAGGGAATGCAGGAACGAGAAGAAAGGCGACGCAAGGGAAGAAAGGCGACGCAGGGGAAGAAAGGCGACGCGAGGGAAAGCAGGAATGGTAAGAAAGGCGATGCAAGGGAATGAAATGCGACTCAAGGGAAAGCAGGAATGGGAAGAAAGGCGACGCAAGGGACGAAAGGAGATGCAAGGGAAGAAAGGCGATGCAAGGGAATGCTGGAATGGGAAGAAAGGCGACGCAAGGGAAGAGAGGCGACGCAAGGGAATGCTGGAATGGGAAGAAAGGCGGCGCAAGGGAAGAAAGGCAACGCAACAGAAGAAAGGCGACGCAAGGGAAAGCACGAACTGGAAGAATGGTGACGGAAGGGAAGAAAGGCGATGCAAGGGAAAGGAGGAACGGGAAGAAATGCGATGCAAGGGAAGAAAGGCGACGCAAGGGAACAAAGGCGATGGAAGGTAAGCAAGGCGACGCAAGGGAAATCAGGAAGGGGAAGAAAGGCGACGCAAGGGAAGAAAGGCGATGGAAGGGAAAGCAGAAATGGGAAATAAGGCTTCGGAAGGGAAAGCAGGAACGAGAAGAAAGGCGAAGCAAGGGAAAGCACGAACTGGAAGAATGGTGACGGAAGGGAAGAAAGGCGATGCAAGGGAAAGGAGGAACGGGAAGAAATGCGATGCAAGGGAAGAAAGGCGACGCAAGGGAACAAAGACGATGGAAGGTAAGCAAGGCGACGCAAGGGAAATCAGGAAGGGGAAGAAAGGCGACGCAAGGAAAAGCAGCAACGGGAGGAAAGGCGACGTCAGGAAACAAAGGCGATGCAAGGGAAAGTATGAAAGGGAATAAAGGAGACGCAAGGGAAGAAAGGCGGCGCAAGGAAAAGCAGGAACGGGAAGAAAGGCGACGCATGGGAATAAAACTGACGCAAGGGAAAGCAGAAAAGGGAAGAAAGGCAACGCAAGGGAAAGCAGGAACGAGAAGAAAGGCGACGCGCGGAAAGAAAGTCGACGCAAGGCAAAGTAGGAACGAGAAGAAAGGCGACGCGCGGAAAGAAAGGCGACGCAAGGGAAAGCAGGAAAGGGAAGAAAGGCAACGCAAGGGAAAGCAGGAACGAGAAGAATGGCGACGCGCAGAAAGAAAGAAAGTCGATGCAAGGGAAAGCAGGAACGGGAAGAAAGGCGTGGAAAGGGAAAGCAGGAACGGGAAGAAAGGAGACACAAGGGAAGCAAGGCGACGCAAGGGAAGAAAGGCGATGCAAGGGAAGCAAGGCGACTCAAGGGAAATCAGGAACGGGAAGAAAGGAGAGGCAAGGGAAGAAAGGCGATGGAAGGGAAAGCAGGAACGCGAAGAAAGGCGACCCAAGGGAAAGCAGGAAAGAGAAGCAAGGCAACGCACGGAAAGAAAGTCGAAGCAAGGGAAAGTAGGAACGAGAAGAAAGATGACGCAAGGGATCGCAGGAACGAGAAGAAAAGCGACGCAAGGAAAGAAAGGCGATGTAAGGGAAAGTAGGAACGGGAAGAAAAGCGACGCAGGGGAAGAAAGGCGATGCAAGGGAAGATAGGCGACGCAAGAGAAGAAAGGCGACGCAAGGGAACGCATGAAAGGGAAGAAAGGCGACGGAAGGGAAGAAAGGCTATGCAAGGGAAGATAGGCCATGCAAGGGAAGCAAGGCGACGCAAGGGAAATCAGGAACGGGAAGAAAGGCGACGCACGGGAAAGCAGGAACGAGAAGAAAGGCGACGCAAGGTAAAGCAGGAACGGTAAGAAAGGCGACGCAAGGGAAGAAAGGCGACGCAGGGGAAGAAAGGCGACGCGAGGGAAAGCAAGAATGGTAAGAAAGGCGACGCGAGGGAAAGCAGGAATGGTAAGAAAGGCGACGCAAGGGAAAGCAGGAAAGGGAAGAAAGGCAACGCAAGGGAAAGCAGGAACGAGAAGAAAGGCGACGCGCGGAAAGAAAGTCGACGCAAGGGAAAGTAGGAACGGGAAGAAAGGCGATGCAAGGGAAGATAGGCGACGCAAGCGAAATCAGGAATGGTAAGAAAGGCGACGCAAGGGTAGAAAGGTGACGCAAGGGAAAGCAGGAATGGTAAGAAAGGCGATGCAAGGGAAGAAAGGCGATGCAGGGGAAGAAAGGCGACACAAGGGAGGCCAGGCGACGCAAGGGAAAGCAGGAACAGGAAGAAAGGCGACTCACGGGAAAGCAGGAACGAGAAGAAAGGCGACTCAAGGGAAAGCAGGAACGGTAAGAAAGGCGACGCAAGGGAAGAAAGGCGACGCAGGGGAAGAAAGGCGATGCGACGGAAAGCAGGAACAGGAAGAAAGGCGACGCACGGGAAAGCAGGAACAGGAAGAAAGGCGACGCTCTGCAAAGCAGGAACGAGAAGAAAGGCGACGCAAGGGAATGCAGGAACGAGAAGAAAGGCGACGCAAGGGAAGAAAGGCGACGCAGGGGAAGAAAGGCGACGCGAGGGAAAGCAGGAATGGTAAGAAAGGCGATGCAAGGGAATGAAATGCGACGCAAGGGAAAGCAGGAATGGGAAGAAAGGCGACGCAAGGGACGAAAGGAGATGCAAGGGAAGAAAGGCGATGCAAGGGAATGCTGGAATGGGAAGAAAGGCGACGCAAGGGAAGAAAGGCGACGCAAGGGAATGCTGGAATGGGAAGGCGGCGCAAGGGAAGAAAGGCAACGCAACAGAAGAAAGGCGACGCAAGGGAAAGCACGAACTGGAAGAATGGTGACGGAAGGGAAGAAAGGCGATGCAAGGGAAAGGAGGAACGGGAAGAAATGCGATGCAAGGGAAGAAAGGCGACGCAAGGGAACAAAGACGATGGAAGGTAAGCAAGGCGACGCAAGGGAAATCAGGAAGGGGAAGAAAGGCGACGCAAGGAAAAGCAGCAACGGGAGGAAAGGCGACGTCAGGAAACAAAGGCGATGCAAGGGAAAGTATGAAAGGGAATAAAGGAGACGCAAGGGAAGAAAGGCGGCGCAAGGAAAAGCAGGAACGGGAAGAAAGGCGACGCATGGGAATAAAACTGACGCAAGGGAAAGCAGAAAAGGGAAGAAAGGCAACGCAAGGGAAAGCAGGAATGAGAAGAAAGGCGACGCGCGGAAAGAAAGTCGACGCAAGGCAAAGTAGGAACGAGAAGAAAGGCGACGCGCGGAAAGAAAGGCGACGCAAGGGAAAGCAGGAAAGGGAAGAAAGGCAACGCAAGGGAAAGCAGGAACGAGAAGAATGGCGACGCGCAGAAAGAAAGAAAGTCGATGCAAGGGAAAGCAGGAACGGGAAGAAAGGCGTGGAAAGGGAAAGCAGGAACGGGAAGAAAGGAGACACAAGGGAAGAAAGGTAATACAAGGGAAGCAAGGCGACGCAAGGGAAGAAAGGCGATGCAAGGGAAGCAAGGCGACTCAAGGGAAATCAGGAACGGGAAGAAAGGAGAGGCAAGGGAAGAAAGGCGATGGAAGGGAAAGCAGGAACGCGAAGAAAGGCGACCCAAGGGAAAGCAGGAAAGAGAAGCAAGGCAACGCACGGAAAGAAAGTCGAAGCAAGGGAAAGTAGGAACGAGAAGAAAGATGACGCAAGGGATCGCAGGAACGAGAAGAAAAGCGACGCAAGGAAAGAAAGGCGATGTAAGGGAAAGTAGGAACGGGAAGAAAGGCGACGCAAGGGAAGAAAGGCGGCGCAAGGGAAAGCAGGAACGGGAAGAAAGGAGATGCATGGGTAGAAAGGCGACGCAAGGGAAAGCAGAAACGAGAAGAAAGGCGAAGCAAGGGAAGAAAGGCGACGCAAGGGAAGTAAGGCGACGTAAGGGAAAGCAGGAACAAGAGGAAAGGCAACGCAAGGGAAAGCAGGAGCAGTAACAAAGGCGACGCAAGGGAAGAAAGGCGACGCAAGGGATGAAAGGTGACGCAAGGAAAAGCAGGAATGGTAAGAAAGGCGACGCAAGGGTAGAAAGGCGAGGCAAGGGAAAGCAGAAAAGGGAAGAAAGCCGAAGCAAGGGAGGAAAGGAGATGCAAGGGAAGAAAGGCGACGCAATGGAAGCAATGGGACGCAAGGGAAAGCAGGAACAGGAAGAAAGGCGACGCACGGGAAAGCAGGAACGAGAAGAAAGGCGACGCAAGGTAAAGCAGGAACGGTAAGAAAGGCGACGCAAGGGAAGAAAGGCGACGCAGGGGAAGAAAGCCGACGCGAGGGAAAGCAAGCATGGTAAGAAAGGCGACGCGAGGGAAAGCAGGAATGGTAAGAAAGGCGACGCAAGGGAAAGCAGGAAAGGGAAGAAAGGCAACGCAAGGGAAAGCAGGAACGAGAAGAAAGGCGACGCGCGGAAAGAAAGTCGACGCAAGGGAAAGTAGGAACGGGAAGAAAGGCGATGCAAGGGAAGATAGGCGACGCAAGCGAAATCAGGAATGGTAAGAAAGGCGACGGAAGGGTAGAAAGGCGACGCAAGGGAAAGCAGGAATGGTAAGAAAGGCGACGCAAGGGAAGAAAGGCGATGCAGGGGAAGAAAGGCGACACAAGGGAGGCCAGGCGACGCAAGGGAAAGCAGGAACAGGAAGAAAGGCAACGCACGGGAAAGCAGGAACGAGAAGAAAGGCGACTCAAGGGAAAGTAGGAACGGGAAGAAAGGAGACTCAAGGGAAGAAAGGCAATACAAGGGAAGCAAGGTGACGCAAGGGAAGAAAGGCGATGCAAGGGAAGCAAGGCGACTCAAGGGAAATCAGGAACGGGAAGAAAGGAGAGGCAAGGGAAGAAAGGCGATGGAAGGGAAAGCAGGAACGGGAAGAAAGGCGACGCAAGAGAAAGCAGGAACGGGAAGAAATGCGACGCAAGGGAAGATAGGCGACGCAAGGGAACGCAGGAACGGGAAGAAAGGCGATGGAAGGGAAAGCAGGAACGGGAAGAAAGGCGACGCGAGGGAAGAAAGGCGATATGCAAGGGAAGAAAGGCGATGCACGGGAAAGCAGGAAGGGGAAAAAAGGCGATGCGAGGGAAGAAAGGCGATGCAGGGGAAGAAAGGCGTGGCCAGGGAAATCAGGAACGGGAAGAAAGGCGTGGCAAGGGAAAGCAGGAACGGTAGGAAAGGCGACGCAAGGGAATAAAAAGGCAACGCAGGGGAAGAAAGGCGATGCGACTGAAAGCAGGAACAGGAAGAAAGGCAACACACGGAAAGAAAGTCGAAGCAAGGGAAAGTAGGAACGAGAAGAAAGATGACGCAAGGGATCGCAGGAACGAGAAGAAAAGCGACGCAAGTAAAGAAAGGCGATGCAAGGGAAAGTAGGAACGGGAAGAAAGGCGACGCAAGGGAAGAAAGGCGGCGCAAGGGAAAGCAGGAACGGGAAGAAAGGAGATGCATGCGTAGAAAGCTGACGCAAGGGAAAGCAGGAACGGGAGGAAAGGCGACGCAAGGGAAAGCAGGAACGAGAAGAAAGGCGAAGCAAGGGAAGAAAGGCGACGCAAGGGAAGTAAGGCGACGCAAGGGAAAGCCGGAACGAGAGGAAAGGTTACGCAAGGGAAAGCAGGAGCAGTAACAAAGGCGACGCAAGGGAAGAAAGGCGACGCAAGGGATGAAAGGCGACGCAAGGAAAAGCAGGAATGGTAAGAAAGGCGACGCAAGGGTAGAAAGGCGAGGCAAGGGAAAGCAGAAAAGGGAAGAAAGCCGAAGCAAGGGAGGAAAGGAGATGCAAGGGAAGAAAGGCGATGCAATGGAAGCAATGCGACGCAAGGGAAAGCAGGAACAGGAAGAAAGGCGACGCACGGGAAAGCAGGAACGAGAAGAAAGGCGACGCAAGGTAAAGCAGGAACGGTAAGAAAGGCGACGCAAGGGAAGAAAGGCGACGCAGGGGAAGAAAGGCGACGCGAGGGAAAGCAGGAATGGTAAGAAAGGCGATGCAAGGGAATGAAATGCGACGCAAGGGAAAGCAGGAATGGGAAGAAAGGCGACGCAAGGGACGAAAGGAGATGCAAGGGAAGAAAGGCGATGCAAGGGAATGCTGGAATGGGAAGAAAGGCGACGCAAGGGAAGAAAGGCGACGCAAGGGAATGCTGGAATGGGAAGAAAGGCGGCGCAAGGGAAGAAAGGCAACGCAACAGAAGAAAGGTGACGCAAGGGAAAGCACGAACTGGAAGAATGGTGACGGAAGGGAAGAAAGGCGATGCAAGGGAAAGGAGGAACGGGAAGAAATGCGATGCAAGGGAAGAAAGGCGACGCAAGGGAACAAAGGCGATGGAAGGTAAGCAAGGCGACGCAAGGGAAATCAGGAAGGGGAAGAAAGGCGACGAAAGGAAAAGCAGCAACGGGAGGAAAGGCGACGTCTGGAAAGAAAGGCGATGCAAGGGAAAGTATGAAAGGGAAGAAAGGAGACGCAAGGGAAGTAAGGCGAAGCAAGGGAAAGTAGGAACGGAAAGAAAGGCGGCGCAAGGGATCGCAGGAACGAGAATAAAGGCGACGCAAGGAAAGAAAGGCGATGCAAGGCTAAGTCGGAAAGGGAATAAAGGAGACGCAAGGGAAGAAAGGCGGCGCAAGGAAAAGCAGGAACGGGAAGAAAGGCGACGCCAGGAAAGAAAGGCGATGCAAGGGAAAGTAGGAAAGGGAGGAAAGGAGACGCAAGGGAAGAAAGGCGACGCAAGGAAAAGCAGGAACGGGAAGAAAGGCGACGCATGGGAATAAAACTGACGCAAGGGAAAGCAGAAAAGGGAAGAAAGGCAACGCAAGGGAAAGCAGGAACGAGAAGAAAGGCGACGCGCGGAAAGAAAGTCGACGCAAGGCAAAGTAGGAACGAGAAGAAAGGCGACGCGCGGAAAGAAAGGCGACGCAAGGGAAAGCAGGAAAGGGAAGAAAGGCAACGCAAGGGAAAGCAGGAACGAGAAGAATGGCGACGCGCAGAAAGGAAGAAAGTCGACGCAAGAGAAAGCAGGAACGGGAAGAAAGGCGTGGAAAGGGAAAGCAGGAACGGGAAGAAAGGAGACACAAGGGAAGAAAGGTAATACAAGGGAAGCAAGGCGACGCAAGGGAAGAAAGGCGATGCAAGGGAAGCAAGGCGACTCAAGGGAAATCAGGAACGGGAAGAAAGGAGAGGCAAGGGAAGAAAGGCGATGGAAGGGAAAGCAGGAACGCGAAGAAAGGCGACCCAAGGGAAAGCAGGAAAGAGAAGCAAGGCAACGCACGGAAAGAAAGTCGAAGCAAGGGAAAGTAGGAACGAGAAGAAAGATGACGCAAGGGATCGCAGGAACGAGAAGAAAAGCGACGCAAGGAAAGAAAGGCGATGAAAGGGAAAGTAGGAACGGGAAGAAAGGCGACGCAAGGGAAGAAAGGCGGCGCAAGGGAAAGCAGGAACGGGAAGAAAGGAGATGCATGGGTAGAAAGGCGATGCAAGGGAATGCTGGAATGGGAAGAAAGGCGATGCAAGGGAAAGCAGGAACGGGAAGAAAGGAGATGCATGGGAAGAAAGCTGACGCTAGGGAAAGCAGGAACGGGAGGAAATGCGACGCATGGGAAAGCAGGAACGAGAAGAAAGGTGACGCAAGGGAAAGCAGGAACGGTAAGAAAGGCGACGCAAGGGAAGAAAGGCGACGCAAGAGAAGAAAGGCGACGCAAGGGAACGCATGAACGGGAAGAAAGGCGACGGAAGGGAAGAAAGGCTATGCAAGGGACAGGAGGAACGGGAAGACAGGCTACGCAGGAGAAAGCAGGAACGGGAAGAAATGAGATGCAAGGGAAGAAAGGCGACGCAAGGGAAGAAAGGCGACGCACGGGAAAGCAGGAAGGGGAAAAAAGGCGATGCAAGGGCAGAAAGGCGACGCAGGGGAAGAAAGGTGACGCAAGGGAAAGCAGGAGCGGGAAGAAAGGCGTGGCAAGGGAAAACAGGAACGGGAAGAAAGGCAACGCAAGGGAAGAAAGTCGACGCAAGGGAAGGCAGGAACTGCAAGAAAGGCGACGCCTGGAAAGAAAGGCGATGCAAGGGAAAATAGGAAAGGGAAGAAAGAAGACGCAAGGGAAGAAAGGCGGCGCAAGGGAAAGCAGGAACGGGAAGAAAGGAGATGCATGGGAAGAAAGCTGACGCAAGGGAAAGCAGGAACGGGAGGAAAGTCGACGCAAGGGAAGGCAGGAACTGCAAGAAAGGCGACGCCTGGAAAGAAAGGCGATGCTAGGGAAAGTAGGAAAGGGAAGAAAGGAGACGCAAGGGAAGAAAGGCGACGCAAGGGAGGCCAGGCGATGCAAGGGAAAGCAGGAACAGGAAGAAAGGCGATGCAAGGGAATGCAGGAAAGGTAAGAAAGGCGACGCAAGGGAAGAAAGGCGACGCAGGGGTAGAAAGGCGACGCGAGGGAAAGCAGGAATGGTAAGAAAGGCGATGCAAGGGTATGAAATGCGACGCAAGGGAAAGCAGGAATGGGAAGAAAGGCGACGCAAGGGAAGAAATGCGATGCAAGGGAAAAAAGGCGATGCAAGGCAAGAAAAGCGATGCAAGGGAAGCAAGGCGACGCAAGTGAAATCAGGAAGGGGAAGAAAAGCAACGCATGGGAAAGCAGGAACGAGAAGAAATGCGACGCAAGGGAATGCAGGAACGGTAAAAAAGGCGACGCAAGGGAAGAAAGGCGACGCAGTGGTAGAAAGGCGACGCGAGGGAAAGCAGGAATGCTAAGAAAGGCGACGCAAGGGTATGAAATGCGACGCAAGGGAAAGCAGGAATGGGAAGAAAGGCGACGCAAGGGAAGAAAGGCGATGCAAGGGAAGAAAGGCGAAGCAAGGGAAGAAAGGCGATGCAAGGGAAGCAAGGCGACGCAAGGGAATTCAGGAAGGGGAAGAAAGGCGACGCAAGGGAAGAAAGGCGATGCAAGGGAAAGCAGAAATGGGAAATAAGGCGTCGGAAGGGAAAGCAGGAACGAGTAGAAAGGCGAAGCAAGGGTACGCAGGAACGAGAAGAAAGGCGTCGCAAGGAATGAAAGGCGATGCAAGGGAAAGTAGGAAAGGGAAGAAAGGAGACACAAGGGAAGAAAGGCGGCGCAAGGGAAAGCAGGAACGGGAAGAAAGGAGATGCATGGGAAGAAAGCTGTCGCAAGGGAAAGCAGGAACGGGAGGAAAGGCGACGCAAGGGAAAGCAGGAACGAGAAGAAAGCTGACGCAAGGGAAAGCAGGAACGGTAAGAATGGCGACGCAAGGGAAGAAAGGCGATGCAAGGGAAGAAAGGCGATGCAAGGGAAGCAAGGCGACGCAAGGGAAATCAGGAAGGGGAAGAAAGGCGACGCAAGGGTAGAAAGGTGACGCAAGGGAAAGCAGGAATGGTAAGAAAGGCGATGCAAGGGAAGAAAGGCGGTGCAGGGGAAGAAAGGCGACACAAGGGAGGCCAGGCGACGCAAGGGAAAGCAGGAACAGGAAGAAATGCGACGCACGGGAATGCAGGAACGAGAAGAAAGGCGACTCAAGGGAAAGCAGGAACGGTAAGAAAGGCGACGCAAGGGAAGAAAGGCGACGCAGGGGAAGAAAGGCGATGCGACGGAAAGCAGGAACAGGAAGAAAGGCGACGCACGGGAAAGCAGGAACAGGAAGAAAGGCGACGCTCTGCAAAGCAGGAACGAGAAGAAAGGCGACGCAAGGGAATGCAGGAACGAGAAGAAAGGCGACGCAAGGGAAGAAAGGCGACGCAGGGGAAGAAAGGCGACGCGAGGGAAAGCAGGAATGGTAAGAAAGGCGATGCAAGGGAATGAAATGCGACGCAAGGGAAAGCAGGAATGGGAAGAAAGGCGACGCAAGGGACGAAAGGAGATGCAAGGGAAGAAAGGCGATGCAAGGGAATGCTGGAATGGGAAGAAAGGCGACGCAAGGGAAGAGAGGCGACGCAAGGGAATGCTGGAATGGGAAGAAAGGCGGCGCAAGGGAAGAAAGGCAACGCAACAGAAGAAAGGCGACGCAAGGGAAAGCACGAACTGGAAGAATGGTGACGGAAGGGAAGAAAGGCGATGCAAGGGAAAGGAGGAACGGGAAGAAATGCGATGCAAGGGAAGAAAGGCGACGCAAGGGAACAAAGGCGATGGAAGGTAAGCAAGGCGACGCAAGGGAAATCAGGAAGGGGAAGAAAGGCGACGCAAGGGAAGAAAGGCGATGGAAGGGAAAGCAGAAATGGGAAATAAGGCTTCGGAAGGGAAAGCAGGAACGAGAAGAAAGGCGAAGCAAGGGAAAGCAGGAATGAGAAGAAAGGCGACGCAAGGGTAGAGAGGCAATGCAAGGGAATGCTGGAATGGGAAGAAAGGCGACGCAAGGGAAAGCAGGAACGGGAAGAAAGGAGATGCATGGGAAGAAAGCTGACGCTAGGGAAAGCAGGAACGGGAGGGAAGGCGACGCAAGGGAAAGCAGGAACGAGAAGAAAGGCGACGCAAGGGGAAGCAGGAACGGAAAGAAAAGCGACGCAAGGGAAGAAAGGCGACGCAGGGGAAGAAAGGCGACGCAAGGGAAAGCAGGAATGGTAAGAAAGGCGACGCAAGGGTAGAAAGGCGAGGCAAGGGAAAGCAGGAAAGGGAAGAAAGGCAACGCAAGGGAAAGCAGGAACGAGAAGAAAGGCGACGTGCGGAAAGAAAGTCGACGCAAGGGAAAGTAGGAACGGGAAGAAAGGCGATGCAAGGGAAGATAGGCGACGCAAGCGAAATCAGGAATGGTAAGAAAGGCGACTGAAGGGTAGAAAGGCGACACAAGGGAAAGCAGGAATGGTAAGAAAGGCGACGCAAGGGAAGAAAGGCGATGCAGGGGAAGAAAGGCGACACAAGGGAGGCCAGGCGACGCAAGGGAAAGCAGGAACAGGAAGAAAGGCGACGCACGGGAAAGCAGGAACGAGAAGAAAGGCGACTCAAGGGAAAGCAGGAACGGTAAGAAAGGCGACGCAAGGGAAGAAAGGCGACGCAGGGGAAGAAAGGCGATGCAAGGGAAAGCAGAAATGGGAAATAAGGCTTCGGAAGGGAAAGCAGGAACGAGAAGAAAGGCGAAGCAAGGGAAAGCAGGAACGAGAAGAAAGGCGACGCAAGGGTAGAGAGGCAATGCAAGGGAATGCTGGAATGGGAAGAAAGGCGACGCAAGGGAAAGCAGGAACGGGAAGAAAGGAGATGCATGGGAAGAAAGCTGACGCTAGGGAAAGCAGGAACGGGAGGAAAGGCGACGCAAGGGAAAGCAGGAACGAGAAGAAAGGCGACGCAAGGGGAAGCAGGAACGGAAAGAAAAGCGACGCAAGGGAAGAAAGGCGACGCAGGGGAAGAAAGGCGACGCAAGGGAAATCAGGAATGGTAAGAAAGGCGACGCAAGGGAAGAACAGAGATGCAAGGGAAAGCAGGAAAGGGAAGCAAGGCGACGCAAGGGAAAGCAGGAACAGGAAGAAAGGCGATGCACGTGAAAGCTGGAACGAGAAGAAAGGCGACGCAAGGGAAAGCAGGAACGGAAAGAATAGCGATGCAAGGGAAGAAAGGCGACGCAAGGGAAGAATGGCGACACACGTGAAAGCAGGAACGGGAAGAAAGGCGTGGCAAGGGAAAGCAGGGCGACGCAAGAGAATGCAGAAACGGGAGGAAAGGCGACGCAAGGGAAAGCAGAAATGGGAAATAAGGCTTCGGAAGGGAAAGCAGGAACGAGAAGAAAGGCGAAGCAAGGGTAAGCAGGAATGGTAATAAAGGCGACGCAAGGGTAGAGAGGCGATGCAAGGGAATGCTGGAATGGGAAGAAAGGCGACGCATGGAAAGAATGGCGACGCTAGATAAAGCATAACCGGGAAGTAAGGCGTCGGAAGGGAAAGCAGGAACGAGAAGAAAAGCGAAGCAAGGGTAAGCAGGAACGTGAACAAAGGCGGCGCACGGAAAGAAAGTCGAAGCAAGGGAAAGTAGGAACGGAAAGAAAGGCGACGCAAGGGATCGCAGGAACGAGAAGAAAGGCGATGCAAGGAATGAAAGGCGATGCAAGGGAAAGTAGGAAAGGGAAGAAAGGAGACACAAGGGAAGAAAGGCGACGCAAGGGAAAGCAGGAACGGGAAGAAAGGAGATGCATGGGAAGAAAGCTGACGCAAGGGAAAGCAGGAACGGGAGGAAAGGCGATGCAAGGGAAAGCAGGAACGAGAAGAAAGGTGACGCAAGGGAAAGCAGGAGCGGGAAGAAAGGCGATGCAAGGGAAGAAAGGCGATGCAAGGGAAGCAAGGTGATGCAAGGGATCGCAGGAAGGAGAAGAAAGGCGATGCAAGGTAAGAAAGGCGATGCAAGGAAAAGTAGGAAAGGGAAGAAAGTAGACGCAAAGGAAGAAAGGCGGCGACAGGGAAAGCAGGAACGGGAAGAAAGGAGATGCATGGGAAGAAAGCTGACGCAAGCAAAAGCAGGAATGGTAAGAATGGCGACGGAAGGGTAGAAAGGCGAGGCAAGGGAAGAAAGGCGACGCAAGGGAGGCCAGGCGACGCAAGGGGAAGCAGGAACAGGAAGAAAGGAGACGCACGGAAAAGCAGGAACGAGAAGAAAGGCGACGCAAGGGAATGCAGGAACGGTAAGAAAGGCGAAGCAAGGGAAGAAAGGCGACGCAGGGGAAGAAAGGCGATGCAAGGGAAGATAGGCGACGCAAGAGAAGAAAGGCGACACAAGGGAACGCATGAAAGGGAAGAAAGGCGACGGAAGGGAAGAAAGGCTATGCAAGGGAAGATAGGCCATGCAAGGGAAGCAAGGCGACGCAAGGGAAATCAGGAACGGGAAGAAAGGCGACGCACGGGAAAGCAGGAACGAGAAGAAAGGCGACGCAAGGTAAAGCAGGAACGGTAAGAAAGGCGACGCAAGGGAAGAAAGGCGACGCAGGGGAAGAAAGGCGACGCGAGGGAAAGCAAGAATGGTAAGAAAGGCGACGCGAGGGAAAGCAGGAATGGTAAGAAAGGCGACGCAAGGGAAAGCAGGAAAGGGAAGAAAGGCAACGCAAGGGAAAGCAGGAACGAGAAGAAAGGCGACGCGCGGAAAGAAAGTCGACGCAAGGGAAAGTAGGAACGGGAAGAAAGGCGATGCAAGGGAAGATAGGCGACGCAAGCGAAATCAGGAATGGTAAGAAAGGCGACGCAAGGGTAGAAAGGTGACGCAAGGGAAAGCAGGAATGGTAAGAAAGGCGATGCAAGGGAAGAAAGGCGATGCAGGGGAAGAAAGGCGACACAAGGGAGGCCAGGCGACGCAAGGGAAAGCAGGAACAGGAAGAAAGGCGACGCACGGGAAAGCAGGAACGAGAAGAAAGGCGACTCAAGGGAAAGCAGGAACGGTAAGAAAGGCGACGCAAGGGAAGAAAGGCGACGCAGGGGAAGAAAGGCGATGCGACGGAAAGCAGGAACAGGAAGAAAGGCGACGCACGGGAAAGCAGGAACAGGAAGAAAGGCGACGCTCTGCAAAGCAGGAACGAGAAGAAAGGCGACGCAAGGGAATGCAGGAACGAGAAGAAAGGCGACGCAAGGGAAGAAAGGCGACGCAGGGGAAGAAAGGCGACGCGAGGGAAAGCAGGAATGGTAAGAAAGGCGATGCAAGGGAATGAAATGCGACGCAAGGGAAAGCAGGAATGGGAAGAAAGGCGACGCAAGGGACGAAAGGAGATGCAAGGGAAGAAAGGCGATGCAAGGGAATGCTGGAATGGGAAGAAAGGCGACGCAAGGGAAGAAAGGCGACGCAAGGGAATGCTGGAATGGGAAGGCGGCGCAAGGGAAGAAAGGCAACGCAAAAGAAGAAAGCCGACGCAAGGGAAAGCACGAACTGGAAGAATGGTGACGGAAGGGAAGAAAGGCGATGCAAGGGAAAGGAGGAACGGGAAGAAATGCGATGCAAGGGAAGAAAGGCGACGCAAGGGAACAAAGACGATGGAAGGTAAGCAAGGCGACGCAAGGGAAATCAGGAAGGGGAAGAAAGGCGACGCAAGGAAAAGCAGCAACGGGAGGAAAGGCGACGTCAGGAAACAAAGGCGATGCAAGGGAAAGTATGAAAGGGAATAAAGGAGACGCAAGGGAAGAAAGGCGGCGCAAGGAAAAGCAGGAACGGGAAGAAAGGCGACGCATGGGAATAAAACTGACGCAAGGGAAAGCAGAAAAGGGAAGAAAGGCAACGCAAGGGAAAGCAGGAACGAGAAGAAAGGCGACGCGCGGAAAGAAAGTCGACGCAAGGCAAAGTAGGAACGAGAAGAAAGGCGACGCGCGGAAAGAAAGGCGACGCAAGGGAAAGCAGGAAAGGGAAGAAAGGCAACGCAAGGGAAAGCAGGAACGAGAAGAATGGCGACGCGCAGAAAGAAAGAAAGTCGATGCAAGGGAAAGCAGGAACGGGAAGAAAGGCGTGGAAAGGGAAAGCAGGAACGGGAAGAAAGGAGACACAAGGGAAGAAAGGTAATACAAGGGAAGCAAGGCGACGCAAGGGAAGAAAGGCGACTCAAGGGAAATCAGGAACGGGAAGAAAGGAGAGGCAAGGGAAGAAAGGCGATGGAAGGGAAAGCAGGAACGCGAAGAAAGGCGACCCAAGGGAAAGCAGGAAAGAGAAGCAAGGCAACGCACGGAAAGAAAGTCGAAGCAAGGGAAAGTAGGAACGAGAAGAAAGATGACGCAAGGGATCGCAGGAACGAGAAGAAAAGCGACGCAAGGAAAGAAAGGCGATGTAAGGGAAAGTAGGAACGGGAAGAAAGGCGACGCAAGGGAAGAAAGGTGACGCAAGGGTAAGCAGGAACGGTAAGAAAGGCGAAGCAAGGGAAGAAAGGCGACGCAGGGGAAGAAAGGCGATGCAAGGGAAGATAGGCGACGCAAGAGAAGAAAGGCGACGCAAGGGAACGCATGAAAGGGAAGAAAGGCGACGGAAGGGAAGAAAGGCTATGCAAGGGAAGATAGGCCATGCAAGGGAAGCAAGGCGACGCAAGGGAAATCAGGAACGGGAAGAAAGGCGACGCACGGGAAAGCAGGAACGAGAAGAAAGGCGACGCAAGGTAAAGCAGGAACGGTAAGAAAGGCGACGCAAGGGAAGAAAGGCGACGCAGGGGAAGAAAGGCGACGCGAGGGAAAGCAAGAATGGTAAGAAAGGCGACGCGAGGGAAAGCA
This sequence comes from Lophura swinhoii, assembly GCA_030408155.1. Taxonomy (NCBI): domain Eukaryota; kingdom Metazoa; phylum Chordata; class Aves; order Galliformes; family Phasianidae; genus Lophura; species Lophura swinhoii. The sequence goes on along the minus strand of JASCYN010000150.1, from coordinate 9,692,615 downwards.
GGAATGGTAAGAAAGGCGACGCAAGGGAAAGCAGGAAAGGGAAGAAAGGCAACGCAAGGGAAAGCAGGAACGAGAAGAAAGGCGACGCGCGGAAAGAAAGTCGACGCAAGGGAAAGTAGGAACGGGAAGAAAGGCGATGCAAGGGAAGATAGGCGACGCAAGCGAAATCAGGAATGGTAAGAAAGGCGACGCAAGGGTAGAAAGGTGACGCAAGGGAAAGCAGGAATGGTAAGAAAGGCGATGCAAGGGAAGAAAGGCGATGCAGGGGAAGAAAGGCGACACAAGGGAGGCCAGGCGACGCAAGGGAAAGCAGGAACAGGAAGAAAGGCGACTCACGGGAAAGCAGGAACGAGAAGAAAGGCGACTCAAGGGAAAGCAGGAACGGTAAGAAAGGCGACGCAAGGGAAGAAAGGCGACGCAGGGGAAGAAAGGCGATGCGACGGAAAGCAGGAACAGGAAGAAAGGCGACGCACGGGAAAGCAGGAACAGGAAGAAAGGCGACGCTCTGCAAAGCAGGAACGAGAAGAAAGGCGACGCAAGGGAATGCAGGAACGAGAAGAAAGGCGACGCAAGGGAAGAAAGGCGACGCAGGGGAAGAAAGGCGACGCGAGGGAAAGCAGGAATGGTAAGAAAGGCGATGCAAGGGAATGAAATGCGACGCAAGGGAAAGCAGGAATGGGAAGAAAGGCGACGCAAGGGACGAAAGGAGATGCAAGGGAAGAAAGGCGATGCAAGGGAATGCTGGAATGGGAAGAAAGGCGACGCAAGGGAAGAAAGGCGACGCAAGGGAATGCTGGAATGGGAAGGCGGCGCAAGGGAAGAAAGGCAACGCAACAGAAGAAAGGCGACGCAAGGGAAAGCACGAACTGGAAGAATGGTGACGGAAGGGAAGAAAGGCGATGCAAGGGAAAGGAGGAACGGGAAGAAATGCGATGCAAGGGAAGAAAGGCGACGCAAGGGAACAAAGACGATGGAAGGTAAGCAAGGCGACGCAAGGGAAATCAGGAAGGGGAAGAAAGGCGACGCAAGGAAAAGCAGCAACGGGAGGAAAGGCGACGTCAGGAAACAAAGGCGATGCAAGGGAAAGTATGAAAGGGAATAAAGGAGACGCAAGGGAAGAAAGGCGGCGCAAGGAAAAGCAGGAACGGGAAGAAAGGCGACGCATGGGAATAAAACTGACGCAAGGGAAAGCAGAAAAGTGAAGAAAGGCAACGCAAGGGAAAGCAGGAACGAGAAGAAAGGCGACGCGCGGAAAGAAAGTCGACGCAAGGCAAAGTAGGAACGAGAAGAAAGGCGACGCGCGGAAAGAAAGGCGACGCAAGGGAAAGCAGGAAAGGGAAGAAAGGCAACGCAAGGGAAAGCAGGAACGAGAAGAATGGCGACGCGCAGAAAGAAAGAAAGTCGATGCAAGGGAAAGCAGGAACGGGAAGAAAGGCGTGGAAAGGGAAAGCAGGAACGGGAAGAAAGGAGACACAAGGGAAGCAAGGCGACGCAAGGGAAGAAAGGCGATGCAAGGGAAGCAAGGCGACTCAAGGGAAATCAGGAACGGGAAGAAAGGAGAGGCAAGGGAAGAAAGGCGATGGAAGGGAAAGCAGGAACGCGAAGAAAGGCGACCCAAGGGAAAGCAGGAAAGAGAAGCAAGGCAACGCACGGAAAGAAAGTCGAAGCAAGGGAAAGTAGGAACGAGAAGAAAGATGACGCAAGGGATCGCAGGAACGAGAAGAAAAGCGACGCAAGGAAAGAAAGGCGATGTAAGGGAAAGTAGGAACGGGAAGAAAGGCGACGCAGGGGAAGAAAGGCGATGCAAGGGAAGATAGGCGACGCAAGAGAAGAAAGGCGACGCAAGGGAACGCATGAAAGGGAAGAAAGGCGACGGAAGGGAAGAAAGGCTATGCAAGGGAAGATAGGCCATGCAAGGGAAGCAAGGCGACGCAAGGGAAATCAGGAACGGGAAGAAAGGCGACGCACGGGAAAGCAGGAACGAGAAGAAAGGCGACGCAAGGTAAAGCAGGAACGGTAAGAAAGGCGACGCAAGGGAAGAAAGGCGACGCAGGGGAAGAAAGGCGACGCGAGGGAAAGCAAGAATGGTAAGAAAGGCGACGCGAGGGAAAGCAGGAATGGTAAGAAAGGCGACGCAAGGGAAAGCAGGAAAGGGAAGAAAGGCAACGCAAGGGAAAGCAGGAACGAGAAGAAAGGCGACGCGCGGAAAGAAAGTCGACGCAAGGGAAAGTAGGAACGGGAAGAAAGGCGATGCAAGGGAAGATAGGCGACGCAAGCGAAATCAGGAATGGTAAGAAAGGCGACGCAAGGGTAGAAAGGTGACGCAAGGGAAAGCAGGAATGGTAAGAAAGGCGATGCAAGGGAAGAAAGGCGATGCAGGGGAAGAAAGGCGACACAAGGGAGGCCAGGCGACGCAAGGGAAAGCAGGAACAGGAAGAAAGGCGACTCACGGGAAAGCAGGAACGAGAAGAAAGGCGACTCAAGGGAAAGCAGGAACGGTAAGAAAGGCGACGCAAGGGAAGAAAGGCGACGCAGGGGAAGAAAGGCGATGCGACGGAAAGCAGGAACAGGAAGAAAGGCGACGCACGGGAAAGCAGGAACAGGAAGAAAGGCGACGCTCTGCAAAGCAGGAACGAGAAGAAAGGCGACGCAAGGGAATGCAGGAACGAGAAGAAAGGCGACGCAAGGGAAGAAAGGCGACGCAGGGGAAGAAAGGCGACGCGAGGGAAAGCAGGAATGGTAAGAAAGGCGATGCAAGGGAATGAAATGCGACGCAAGGGAAAGCAGGAATGGGAAGAAAGGCGACGCAAGGGACGAAAGGAGATGCAAGGGAAGAAAGGCGATGCAAGGGAATGCTGGAATGGGAAGAAAGGCGACGCAAGGGAAGAAAGGCGACGCAAGGGAATGCTGGAATGGGAAGGCGGCGCAAGGGAAGAAAGGCAACGCAACAGAAGAAAGGCGACGCAAGGGAAAGCACGAACTGGAAGAATGGTGACGGAAGGGAAGAAAGGCGATGCAAGGGAAAGGAGGAACGGGAAGAAATGCGATGCAAGGGAAGAAAGGCGACGCAAGGGAACAAAGACGATGGAAGGTAAGCAAGGCGACGCAAGGGAAATCAGGAAGGGGAAGAAAGGCGACGCAAGGAAAAGCAGCAACGGGAGGAAAGGCGACGTCAGGAAACAAAGGCGATGCAAGGGAAAGTATGAAAGGGAATAAAGGAGACGCAAGGGAAGAAAGGCGGCGCAAGGAAAAGCAGGAACGGGAAGAAAGGCGACGCATGGGAATAAAACTGACGCAAGGGAAAGCAGAAAAGTGAAGAAAGGCAACGCAAGGGAAAGCAGGAACGAGAAGAAAGGCGACGCGCGGAAAGAAAGTCGACGCAAGGCAAAGTAGGAACGAGAAGAAAGGCGACGCGCGGAAAGAAAGGCGACGCAAGGGAAAGCAGGAAAGGGAAGAAAGGCAACGCAAGGGAAAGCAGGAACGAGAAGAATGGCGACGCGCAGAAAGAAAGAAAGTCGATGCAAGGGAAAGCAGGAACGGGAAGAAAGGCGTGGAAAGGGAAAGCAGGAACGGGAAGAAAGGAGACACAAGGGAAGAAAGGTAATACAAGGGAAGCAAGGCGACGCAAGGGAAGAAAGGCGATGCAAGGGAAGCAAGGCGACTCAAGGGAAATCAGGAACGGGAAGAAAGGAGAGGCAAGGGAAGAAAGGCGATGGAAGGGAAAGCAGGAACGCGAAGAAAGGCGACCCAAGGGAAAGCAGGAAAGAGAAGCAAGGCAACGCACGGAAAGAAAGTCGAAGCAAGGGAAAGTAGGAACGAGAAGAAAGATGACGCAAGGGATCGCAGGAACGAGAAGAAAAGCGACGCAAGGAAAGAAAGGCGATGTAAGGGAAAGTAGGAACGGGAAGAAAGGCGACGCAAGGGAAGAAAGGCGGCGCAAGGGAAAGCAGGAACGGGAAGAAAGGAGATGCATGGGTAGAAAGGCGACGCAAGGGAAAGCAGAAACGAGAAGAAAGGCGAAGCAAGGGAAGAAAGGCGACGCAAGGGAAGTAAGGCGACGCAAGGGAAAGCAGGAACAAGAGGAAAGGCAACGCAAGGGAAAGCAGGAGCAGTAACAAAGGTGACGCAAGGGAAGAAAGGCGACGCAAGGGATGAAAGGTGACGCAAGGAAAAGCAGGAATGGTAAGAAAGGCGACGCAAGGGTAGAAAGGCGAGGCAAGGGAAAGCAGAAAAGGGAAGAAAGCCGAAGCAAGGGAGGAAAGGAGATGCAAGGGAAGAAAGGCGACGCAATGGAAGCAATGGGACGCAAGGGAAAGCAGGAACAGGAAGAAAGGCGACGCACGGGAAAGCAGGAACGAGAAGAAAGGCGACGCAAGGTAAAGCAGGAACGGTAAGAAAGGCGACGCAAGGGAAGAAAGGCGACGCAGGGGAAGAAAGCCGACGCGAGGGAAAGCAAGCATGGTAAGAAAGGCGACGCGAGGGAAAGCAGGAATGGTAAGAAAGGCGACGCAAGGGAAAGCAGGAAAGGGAAGAAAGGCAACGCAAGGGAAAGCAGGAACGAGAAGAAAGGCGACGCGCGGAAAGAAAGTCGACGCAAGGGAAAGTAGGAACGGGAAGAAAGGCGATGCAAGGGAAGATAGGCGACGCAAGCGAAATCAGGAATGGTAAGAAAGGCGACGGAAGGGTAGAAAGGCGACGCAAGGGAAAGCAGGAATGGTAAGAAAGGCGACGCAAGGGAAGAAAGGCGATGCAGGGGAAGAAAGGCGACACAAGGGAGGCCAGGCGACGCAAGGGAAAGCAGGAACAGGAAGAAAGGCAACGCACGGGAAAGCAGGAACGAGAAGAAAGGCGACTCAAGGGAAAGTAGGAACGGGAAGAAAGGAGACTCAAGGGAAGAAAGGCAATACAAGGGAAGCAAGGTGACGCAAGGGAAGAAAGGCGATGCAAGGGAAGCAAGGCGACTCAAGGGAAATCAGGAACGGGAAGAAAGGAGAGGCAAGGGAAGAAAGGCGATGGAAGGGAAAGCAGGAACGGGAAGAAAGGAGATGCATGGGAAGAAAGCTGACGCAAGAGAAAGCAGGAACGGGAGGAAAGGCGACGCAAGGGAAAGCAGGAACGAGAAGAAAGGAGACGCAAGGGAAAGCAGGAGCGGGAAGAAAGGCGACGCAAGGGAAGACAGGCGACGCTAGGGAAAGCAGGAATGGTAAGAAAGGCGACGGAAGGGTAGAAAGGCGACGCAAGGGAAAGCAGGAATGGGAAGAAAGGCGACGCAAGGGAAGCAAGGCAAAGCAAGAGAAAGCAGGAACAGGAAGCAAGGCGACGCACGGGAAAGCAGGAACAGGAAGGAAAGCGACACACGGGAAAGCAGGAACGAGAAGAAAGCTGACGCAAGGGAAAGCAGGAACGGGAGGAAAGGCGACGCAAGGGAAAGCAGGAACGAGAAGGAAGGTGACACAAGGGAAAGCAGGAACAATAAGAAAGGCTACACAAGGGAAGAAAGGAGATGCAAGGGAGGAAAGGCGACGCAAGGGAAAGCAGGAATGGTAAGAAAGTCGACGCAAGGGTAGAAAGGCGAGGCAAGTGAAGAAAGGCGACGCAAGGGAAAGCCGAAATGGGAAGAAAGGCGATGCAAGGGAAGAAAGGCGACGCAAGGGATCACAGGAACGAGAAGAAAAGCGACGCAAGGAAAGAAAGGTGATGCAAGGGGAAGTAGGAACGGCAAAAAAGGCGACGCAAGGGAAGAAAGGCGGCGCAAGGGAAAGCAGGAACAGGAAGAAAGGCGAAGCACGGGAAAGCAGGATCGAGAAGAAAGCTGACGCAAGGGAAAGCAGGAAAGGGAGGAAAGGCGACGCAAGGGAAAGCAGGAACGAGAAGGACGGTGACGAAGGGGAAAGCAGGAACGGGAGGAAAGGCGACGCAGGGGAAGAAAGGAGACGCAAGGGAAGAAAGGCGACGCAAGGGAATGCAGGAATGGGAAGAAAGGCGACGCAAGGGAAGAAAGGCGACGGAAGGGAAGAAAGGCAATGGAAGGGAAAGCACGAACGGGAAGAAAGGCGACGCACGGGAAGGAAGGCGACGCAAGGGAAGAAAGGCGACGCACGGGAAAGTAGGAAGGGGAAAAAAGGCGATGCAAGGGAAGAAAGGCGACGCAGGGTAAAAAAGGTGACACAAGGGAAAGCAGGAATGGGAAGAAAGGCGTGGCAAGGGAAAGCAGGAACGGGAAGAAAGGAGACGCAAGGGAAGAAAGTCGACGTAAGGGAAAGCAGGAACGGGAAGAAAGGAGATGCATGGGAAGAAAGCTGACGCAAGAGAAAGCAGGAACGGGAGGAAAGGCGACGCAAGGGAAAGCAGGAACGAGAAGAAAGGAGACGCAAGGGAAAGCAGGAGCGGGAAGAAAGGCGACGCAAGGGAAGACAGGCGACGCTAGGGAAAGCAGGAATGGTAAGAAAGGCGACGGAAGGGTAGAAAGGCGACGCAAGGGAAAGCAGGAATGGGAAGAAAGGCGACGCAATGGAAGCAAGGCAAAGCAAGAGAAAGCAGGAACAGGAAGCAAGGCGACGCACGGGAAAGCAGGAACAGGAAGAAAAGCGACACACGGGAAAGCAGGAACGAGAAGAAAGCTGACGCAAGGAAAAGCAGGAACGGGAGGAAAGGCGACGCAAGGAAAAGCAGGAACGAGAAGGAAGGTGACACAAGGGAAAGCAGGAACAATAAGAAAGGCTACACAAGGGAAGAAAGGAGATGCAAGGGAGGAAAGGCGACGCAAGGGAAAGCAGGAATGGTAAGAAAGTCGACGCAAGGGTAGAAAGGCGAGGCAAGTGAAGAAAGGCGACGCAAGGGAAAGCCGAAATGGGAAGAAAGGCGATGCAAGGGAAGAAAGGCGACGCAAGGGATCACAGGAACGAGAAGAAAAGCGACGCAAGGAAAGAAAGGTGATGCAAGGGGAAGTAGGAACGGCAAAAAAGGCGACGCAAGGGAAGAAAGGCGGCGCAAGGGAAAGCAGGAACAGGAAGAAAGGCGAAGCACGGGAAAGCAGGATCGAGAAGAAAGCTGACGCAAGGGAAAGCAGGAAAGGGAGGAAAGGCGACGCAAGGGAAAGCAGGAACGAGAAGGACGGTGACGAAGGGGAAAGCAGGAACGGGAGGAAAGGCGACGCAGGGGAAGAAAGGAGACGCAAGGGAAGAAAGGCGACGCAAGGGAATGCAGGAATGGGAAGAAAGGCGACGCAAGGGAAGAAAGGCGACGGAAGGGAAGAAAGGCAATGGAAGGGAAAGCACGAACGGGAAGAAAGGCGACGCACGGGAAGGAAGGCGACGCAAGGGAAGAAAGGCGACGCACGGGAAAGTAGGAAGGGGAAAAAAGGCGATGCAAGGGAAGAAAGGCGACGCAGGGTAAAAAAGGTGACACAAGGGAAAGCAGGAATGGGAAGAAAGGCGTGGCAAGGGAAAGCAGGAACGGGAAGAAAGGAGACGCAAGGGAAGAAAGTCGACGTAAGGGAAAGCAGGAACGGGAAGAAAGGAGATGCATGGGAAGAAAGCTGACGCAAGAGAAAGCAGGAACGGGAGGAAAGGCGACGCAAGGGAAAGCAGGAACGAGAAGAAAGGAGACGCAAGGGAAAGCAGGAGCGGGAAGAAAGGCGACGCAAGGGAAGACAGGCGACGCTAGGGAAAGCAGGAATGGTAAGAAAGGCGACGGAAGGGTAGAAAGGCGACGCAAGGGAAAGCAGGAATGGGAAGAAAGGCGACGCAATGGAAGCAAGGCAAAGCAAGAGAAAGCAGGAACAGGAAGCAAGGCGACGCACGGGAAAGCAGGAACAGGAAGAAAAGCGACACACGGGAAAGCAGGAACGAGAAGAAAGCTGACGCAAGGAAAAGCAGGAACGGGAGGAAAGGCGACGCAAGGAAAAGCAGGAACGAGAAGGAAGGTGACACAAGGGAAAGCAGGAAAAATAAGAAAGGCTACGCAAGGGAAGAAAGGAGATGCAAGGGAGGAAAGGCGACGCAAGGGAAAGCAGGAATGGTAAGAAAGGCGATGCAAGGGTAAAATGGCTAGGCAAGGGAAAGCAGGAATGGGTAGAAAGTCGACGCAAGGGAAGAAAGGCGTCCCAAGGGAAGAAAGGCGACGCAAGGGAAAGCAGGAATGGTAAGAAAGGCGATGCAAGGGTAAAATGGCTAGGCAAGGGAAAGCAGGAATGGGAAGAAAGGCGACGCAAGGGAAGAAAGGCGACGCAAGGGAAGAAAGGCGACGCAAGGGAAAGCAGGAATGGGAAGAAAGGCGACGCAAGGGAAGAAAGGCGATGCAAGTGAAGAAAGACGACGCAAGGGAAGCAAGGCGACGCAAGGGAAAGCAGGAACGGGAAGAAAGGCAACGCAATGGTAGTAACGCGACGCAAGGGAAGAAAGGCGACGCAAGGGAAAGCAGGAACGGGAAGAAAGGCGGCGGAAGGGAAGAAAGGCGACGCAAGGGAAAGCGGGAACGGGAAGAAATGCGAAGCAAGGGAAGAAAGGCGACGCACGGTAAAGAAGGAACGGGATGAATGGCGACGCACGGGAAGGAAGGCGACGCAAGGGAAAGGAGGAACGGTAAGAAAGCCGACACAAGAGAAGAAAGGCGGCGCAAGGGAAAGCAGGAATGGGAATGAAGGTGACACAAGGTAAGAAAGGCGACACAAGGGAGGAAAGGCGTCGCAAGAGAAAGCAGAAACGGGAAGTAAGGCGATGGAAAGGAAAGCAGGAACGAGAAGAAAGGGAACGCAAGGCAAAGGAGGAACGAGAAGAAAGGTGATGCGCGGAAAGAAATTCGACTCAAGGGAAAGCAGGAACGGGTAGAAAGGCGACGCAAGGGAAGAAAGGCGATGCAAGGGAGGAAAGGCGGTGCAAGGGAAGCAAGGCGACGCAATGGAAATCAGGAAAGGGAAGAAAGGCGACGCAAGGGAAGAAAGGCAATGGAAGGGAAAGCACGAACGGGAAGAAAGGCGACGCACGGGAAGGAAGGCGACGCAAGGGAAGAAAGGCGACGCACGGGAAAGTAGGAAGGGGAAAAAAGGCGATGCAAGGGAAGAAAGGCGACGCAGGGTAAAATAGGTGACTCAAGGGAAAGCAGGAACAGGAAAAAAGGCGTGGCAAGGGAAAGCAGGAACGGGAAGAAAGGAGATGCATGGGAAGAAAGCTGACGCAAGAGAAAGCAGGAACGGGAGGAAAGGCGACGCAAGGGAATGCAGGAACGAGAAGAAAGGAGACGCAAGGGAAAGCAGGAGCGGGAAGAAAGGCGACGCAAGGGAAGATAGGCGACGCTAGGGATAGCAGGAATGGTAAGAAAGGCGACGCAAGGGAAGCAAGGCGAAGCAACGGGAAGAAAGGCAATGCAAGAGAAAGCAGAAACGGGAAGTAAGGCGACGGAAGGGAAAACAGGAACGGGAAGAAAGGCGACACGAGGGTAGAAAGGCGAAGCACGGGAAAGCAGAAACGGGAAGAAAGGCGTCGCAAGGGAAGAAAGGTGACACAAGAGAAAGCAGAAATGGGAAGTAAGGCGTCGGAAGGGAAAGGTGGAACGAGAAGAAAGGCGAAGCAAGGTAAGCAGAAACGGGAAGAAAGACGATGAAAGGGAAAGGAGGATCGGGAAGAAAGGTACCGCAAGGGAAGAAAGGCGACGCAAGGGAAGAAAGGCGACGCAAGGGAAAGCAGAAACTGGAAGAAAGGCGACACAAGGGAAATAACGCGAAGCAAGGGAAGAAAGGCGACGCAAGGGAAGCAAGGCGACGCAAGGGAGAGCAGGAATGGTAAGAAAGGCGACGCAAGGGAAGAAAGGCGATGCAAGTGAAGGAAGGCGACGCAAGGGAAGCAAGGCGACGCAAGGGAAAGCAGGAACGGGAAGAAAGGCGACGGAAGGGAAATAATGCGACGCAAGTGAAGAAAGGCGATGCAAGGGAAAGCAGGAACGGGATGAAAGGCGACGCAAGGGATGAAAGGCGACGCAAGGGAAAGCATGAATGGGACGAATGAAGACGCAAGGTGAGAAAGAAGACCCACGGGAAGAAAGGCGTCACAAGGGAAGAAACGCGAAGCACGGCAAAGCTGGATTGAGAAGAAAGGCGACTCAAGAGAATGCAGGAACGGGAAGAAAGGCGACGCAAGGGAAGAAAGGTGAAGCAAGGGAAAGCAGAAACGAGAAAAAAGGCGACGCAAGGGAAGAAAGGTGACGCAAGAGAAAGCAGGAACAAGAAGTAAGGCGACGCCAGGGAAAGCAGGAACGAGAAGAAAGGCGACGCAAGGGAAGAAAGGCGACGCAAGAGAAAGCAGAAACCAGAAGTAAGGCGACGGAAGGGAAAGCAGGAACGGGAAGAAAGGCGACACGAGGGAAGAAAGGCGATGCAAGGGAAAGCAGAAACGGGAAGAAAGGCGACGCAAAGGAAGCGAGGCGACGCAAGCGAAGAAAGGCGACGCAAGGGAAGCGAGGCGACGGAAGGGAAAGCTGGAATGGCAAGAAAGGCGACGCATGGAAAGAAAGGCGACGCAAGGGAAGAAAGGCGTCGCAAGAGAAAGCAGGAATGAGAAGAAAGGCGACGCAAGGGAAGAAAGGTGACGCAAGAGAAAGCAGAAACGGGAAGTAAGGCGCCGGAAGGGAAAGCAGGAACGAGAAGAAAGGCGATGCAAGGGTAAGCAGGAACGGGAAGAAAGGCGATGCAAGGGAAAGGAGAAATGGTAAGAAAGGCTATGCAAGGGAAGTACGGCTACGCAAGCGAAGTAAGGTGACGCAAGGGAAAGCAGGAACGAGAAGAAAGGTGATGCAAGAGAAAGCAGGAACGAGAAGAAAGGCGACGCAAGGGAAGAAAGGTGACGCAAAGGAGAGCAGGAATGGTAAGAAAGGCGACGCAAGAGAAGAAAGGCGATGCAAGTGAAGGAAGGCGACGCAAGGGAAGCAAGGCGACGCAAGGGAATGCAGGAACGGGAAGAAAGGTGACGCAAGGGAAATAACGCGACGCAAGTGAAGAAAGGCGACGCAAGGGAAAGCAGGAACGGGAAGAAAGGTGACGTAAGGGATGAAAGGCGACGCAAGGGAAAGCATGAATGGGACGAATGAAGACGCAAGGTGGGAAAGAAGACCCACGGGAAGAAAGGCGTCGCAAGGGAAGAAACGCGAAGCACGGCAAAGCTGGATTGAGAAGAAAGGCGACGCAAGAGAATGCAGGAACGGGAAGAAAGGCGACGCAAGGGAAGAAAGGTGACGCAAGGGAAAGCAGAAACGAGAAGAAAGGCGACGCAAGGGAAGAAAGGTGACGCAAGAGAAAGCAGGAACGAGATGTAAGGTGACGCAAGGGAAAGCAGGAACGAGAAGAAAGGCGACGCAAGGGAAGAAAGGCGACGCAAGGAAAAATAGGAATGAGAAGAATGGCGACGCCAGGGAAAGCAGGAACGGGAAGTAAGGCGATAGAAGGGAAAGCAGGAACGGGAAGAAAGGCGGCACGAGGGAAGAAAGGCGATGCAAGGGGAAGCAGAAACGGGAAGGAAGGCGACGCAAGGGAAGATAGGAGATGGAAGGGAAGAAAGGCGACGCAAGGGAAAGCTGGATCGGGAGGAAAGGCGACGCAAGGGATCGCAGGAACGAGAAGAAAGACGACGCAAGAAATGAAAGGCGATGCAAGGGAAAGCAGGAATGGGAACAAAGGCGATGCAAGGGAAGAAAGGCGATGCAAGTGAAGAAAGGCGACACAAGGGGAGCAAGGCGACGCAAGGGAATGCAGGAACGGGAAGAAAGGCGACGCAAGGGAAATAACGCGAAGCAAGGGAAGAAAGGCGACGCAAGGGAAGAAAGGCGATGCAAGTGAAGAAAGGAGATGCAAGGGAAGCAAGGCGAGGCAAGGGAAAGCAGGAATGGGAAGAAAGGCGACGCAAGGGAAGAAAGGCGATGCAAGTGATGAAAGGCAATGCAAGAGAAGCAAGGCGACGCAAGGGAAAGCAGGAATGGGAAGAAAGGTCCGCAAGGGAAATAACGCGACGCAAGTGAAGAAAGGCGACGCAAGGGAAAGCAGGAACGGAAAGAAAGCCAACGCAAGGGAAGAAAGCCGACGCAAGGGAAGAAAGCCGACGCAAGGGAAGTAAGGCGACGCAAGGAATGAAAGGCGATGCAAGGGAAAGCAGGAATGGGAAGAAAGGCGATGCAAGGGAAGAAAGGCAATGCAAGTGAAGAAAAGCGACGCAAGGGAAGGAAGGCGACGCAAGGGAATGCATGAACGGGAAGAAAGGCGACGCAAGGGAAATAACGCGAAGCAAGGGAAATAACGCGACGCAAGGGAAGAAAGGCGACGCAAGGGAAGCAAGGCGACGCAAGGGAAAGCAGGAATGGGAAGAAAGCTGACGCAAGGGAAACCAGGAACGGGTAGAAAGGCTATGCAAGGGAAAGCAGGAACGGTAAGAAAGGTGACGCAAGAGAAAGGAGGAACGGTAAGAAAGGCTACGCAAGGGAAGAAAGGCGGCGCAAGGAATGAAAGGCGATGCAAGGGAAAGTAGGAATGGGAAGAAAGGCGATGCAAGGGAAGAAAGGCGATGCAAGGAAAGCAAGGCGACGCAAGAGAAAGCAGGAGTGGTAAGAAAGGCGACGCAAGGGTAGAAAGGCGAGGCAAGGGAAAGCAGGAGTGGGAAGAAAGGCGACGCAAGAGAAGAATGGCGATGCAAGAGAAGAAAGGCGACTCAAGGGAAGCAAGGCGACGCAAGGGAACGCAGGAACAGGAAGAAAGCCGACGCAAGGGAAATAACGCGACGCAAAGGAAGCAAGACGACGCAAGGTAAGCAAGGCGACGCAAGGGAAAGCAGGAATGGGAAGAAAGGCGACGCAAGGGAAGAAAGGCGATGCAAGTGAAGAAAGGCGACGCAAGGGAAGCAAGGCGACGCAAGGGAAATAACGCGAAGCAAGGGAAGAAAGGCGACGCAAGGGAAAGCTGGAATGGTAAGAAAGGCGACGCAAGGGCAGAAAGGCGAGGCAAGGGAAAGCAGGAATGGGAAGAAAGCTGACGCAAGGGAAAGCAGGAACAGGAAGAAAGGCGTCGCAAGGGAAGAAAGGTGACACAAGAGAAAGCAGAAATGGGAAGTAAGGCGTCGGAAGGGAAAGGTGGAACGAGAAGAAAGGCGAAGCAAGGTAAGCAGGAACGGGAAGAAAGGCGACGCAAGGGAAGAAAGGCGAGGCAAGGGAAAGCAGAAACTGGAAGAAAGGCGACGCAAGGGAAATAACGCGAAGCAAGGGAAGAAAGGCGACGCAAGGGAAGCAAGGCGACGCAAGGGAGAGCAGGAATGGTAAGAAAGGCGACGCAAGGGAAGCAAGGCGATGCAAGGGAAAGCAGGAACGGGAAGAAAGGTGACGCAAGGGAAATAACGCGACGCAAGGGAAGAAAGGCGACGCAAGGGAAGCAAGGCGACGCAAGGGAGAGCAGGAATGGTAAGAAAGGCGACGCAAGGGAAGCAAGGCGATGCAAGGGAAAGCAGGAACGGGAAGAAAGGTGACGCAAGGGAAATAACGCGACGCAAGGGAAAGCATGAATGGGACGAATGAAGACGCAAGGTGAGAAAGAAGACCCACGGGAAGAAAGGCGTCGCAAGGGAAGAAACGCGAAGCACGGCAAAGCTGGATTGAGAAGAAAGGCGACGCAAGGGAACGCAGGAACGGGAAGAAAGGCGACGCAAGGGAAGAAAGGCGACGCAAGAGAAAGCAGAAACCGGAAGTAAGGCGACGGAAGGGAAAGCAGGAACGGGAAGAAAGGCGACACAAGGGAAGAAAGGCGACGCAAGAGAAAGCAGAAACCGGAAGTAAGGCGACGGAAGGGAAAGCAGGAACGGGAAGAAAGGCGACACGAGGGAAGAAAGGCGATGCAAGGGAAAGCAGAAACGGGAAGAAAGGCGACGCAAAGGAAGCGAGGCGACGCAAGGGAAGCGAGGCGACGGAAGGGAAAGCTGGAATGAGAAGAAAGGCGGCGCAAGGGAAGAAAGGTGGCGCAAGAGAAAGCAGAAACGGGAAATAAGGCGCCGGAAGGGAAAGCAGGAACGAGAAGAAAGGCGAAGCAAATGAAAGCAGGAACGGGAAGAAAGGCGATGCAAGGGAAAGGAGAAATGGTAAGAAAGACTATGCAAGGGAAGTATGGCTACGCAAGCGAAGTAAGGTGACGCAAGGGAAAGCAGGAAAGAGAAGAAAGGTGATTCAAGCGAAAGCAGGAACGAGAAGAAAGGCAACGCACGAAAAGAAAGTCGACGCAAGGGATAGTAGGAATGGGAGGAAAGGCGACGCGGGGAAGCAAGGCGACGCAAGGGAAAGCAGGAATGAGAAGAATGGCGACGCCAGGGAAAGCAGGAACGGGAAGTAAGGCGATGGAAGAGAAAGCAGGAACGGGAAGAAAGGCGGCACGAGGGAAGAAAGGCGATAAAAGTGGAAGCTGAAACGGGAAGAAAGGCGACGCAAGGGAAGATAGGAGATGCAAGGGAAGAAAGACGACGCAAGGGAAAGCTGGAGCGGGAGGAAAGGCGACGCAAGGGAAAGCAGGAAAAAGAAGAAAGGTGACGCAAGAGAAAGCAGGAACGGTAAGAAAGGCTACGCAAGGGAAGAAAGGCGACGCAAGGGAAAGCAGGAACGGGAAGAAAGGCGTGGCAAGGGATGAAAGGTGACGCAAGGGAAAGCATGAATGGGACGAATGAAGACGCAAGGTGAGAAAGAAGACCCACGGGAAGAAAGGCGTCGCAAGGGAAGAAACGCGAAGCACGGCAAAGCTGGATTGAGAAGAAAGGCGACGCAAGAGAATGCAGGAACGGGAAGAAAGGCGACGCAAGGGAAGAAAGGCGACGCAAGAGAAAGCAGAAACCGGAAGTAAGGCGACGGAAGGGAAAGCAGGAACGGGAAGAAAGACGACGCAAGGGAAGAAAGGCGATGCAAGGGAAAGCAGAAACCGGAAGTAAGGCGACGCAAAGGAAGCGAGGCGACGCAAGCGAAGAAAGGCGACGCAAGGGAAGCGAGGCGACGGAAGGGAAAGCTGGAATGGCAAGAAAGGCGACGCATGGAAAGAAAGGCGACGCAAGGGAAAGAAAGAACCGGAAGATAGGCGACGCAAGGGAAGAAAGGCGACGCAAGGGAAGAAAGGTGACGCTAGGGAAAGCAGGAATGAGAAGAAAGGCGGCGCAAGGGAAGAAAGGTGACGCAAGAGAAAGCAGAAACGGGAAATAAGGCGCCGGAAGGGAAAGCAGGAACAAGAAGAAAGGCGAAGCAAAGGAAAGCAGGAACGGGAAGAAAGGCGATGCAAGGGAAAGGAGAAATGGTAAGAAAGGCTATGCAAGGGAAGTACGGCTACGCAAGCGAAGTAAGGTGACGCAAGGGAAAGCAGGAAAGAGAAGAAAGGTGATGCAAGGGAAAGCAGGAACGAGAAGAAAGGCGACGCACGAAAAGAAAGTCGACGCAAGGGATAGTAGGAACGGGAGGAAAGGCGACGCAGGGGAAGCAAGGCGACGCAAGGGAAAGCAGGAATGAGAAGAATGGCGACGCCAGGGAAAGCAGGAACGGGAAGTAAGGCGATGGAAGAGAAAGCAGGAACGGGAAGAAAGGCGGCACGAGGGAAGAAAGGCGATAAAAGTGGAAGCTGAAACGTGGAAGAAGAAAGGCGATGCAAGGGAAGAAATTCGATGCAAGTGAAGAAAGGCGACGCACGAGAAGCAAGGCGACGCAAGGGAATGCAGGAAAGGGAAGAAAGGCGACGCAAGGAAAGAAATTCGATGCAAGGTAAAGTAGGAACGGAAAGAAAGGCGTCGCAAGGGAAGAAAGGGGACGCAAGGGAAGATAGGCGACGCAAGGGAAAGCAGGAATGGGAAGAAAGGCGACGCAAGGGAAGAAAGGCGACACAAGGGAAGCAAGGCGATGCAATGGAAGCAAGGCAACGAAAGGGAAAGCAGGAACGGGAAGATAGGCGACGCAAGGGTAGAAAGGCGACGCAAGGGAGCGCAGGAACGGGAAGAAAGGAGACGCAAGGGAAAGCAGGAACGGAAAGAAAGGCGACGCAAGGGAAGAAAGGCGATGCAAGTGAAGAAAGGCGATGCAAGGGAAGCACGGCGACGCAAGGGAAAGCAGGAATGGGAAGAAAGGCGCCGCAAGGGAAATAACGCGACGCAAGTGAAGGAATGCGATGCAAGGGAAAGCCGGAACGATAAGAAAGCCGACGCAAGGGAAGAAAGACGACGCAAGGGAAGAAAGGCGTTGCAAGGGAAAACAGGAATGGGAAGAAAGGCGACGCAAGGGAAGAAAGGAGATGCAAGAGAAGAAAGGCGACTCAAGGGAAGCAAGGCGACGCAAGGGTAGAAAGGCGACGCAAGGGAAATAACGCGACGCAAGTGAAGGAAGGCGACGCAAGGGAAAGCAGGAACGGGAAGAAAGCCGACGCAAGGGAAGAAAGACGACGCAAGGGAAGAAAGGCGTTGAAAGAGAAAGCAGGAATGGGAAGAAAGGCGACGCAACGGAAGAAAGGCGATGCGACGCAAGAGAAGAATGGCGATGCAAGAGAAGAAAGGCGACTCAAGGGAAGCAAGGCGACGCAAGGGAACGCAGGAACAGGAAGAAAGCCGACGCAAGGGAAATAACGCGACGCAAAGGAAGCAAGACGACGCAAGGTAAGCAAGGCGACGCAAGGGAAAGCAGGAATGGGAAGAAAGGCGACGCAAGGGAAGAAAGGCGATGCAAGTGAAGAAAGGCGACGCAAGGGAAGCAAGGCGACGCAAGGGAAATAACGCGAAGCAAGGGAAGAAAGGCGACGCAAGGGAAAGCTGGAATGGTAAGAAAGGCGACGCAAGGGCAGAAAGGCGAGGCAAGGGAAAGCAGGAATGGGAAGAAAGCTGACGCAAGGGAAAGCAGGAACAGGAAGAAAGGCGTCGCAAGGGAAGAAAGGTGACACAAGAGAAAGCAGAAATGGGAAGTAAGGCGTCGGAAGGGAAAGGTGGAACGAGAAGAAAGGCGAAGCAAGGTAAGCAGGAACGGGAAGAAAGGCGACGCAAGGGAAGAAAGGCGAGGCAAGGGAAAGCAGAAACTGGAAGAAAGGCGACGCAAGGGAAATAACGCGAAGCAAGGGAAGAAAGGCGACGCAAGGGAAGCAAGGCGACGCAAGGGAGAGCAGGAATGGTAAGAAAGGCGACGCAAGGGAAGCAAGGCGATGCAAGGGAAAGCAGGAACGGGAAGAAAGGTGACGCAAGGGAAATAACGCGACGCAAGGGAAGAAAGGCGACGCAAGGGAAGCAAGGCGACGCAAGGGAGAGCAGGAATGGTAAGAAAGGCGACGCAAGGGAAGCAAGGCGATGCAAGGGAAAGCAGGAACGGGAAGAAAGGTGACGCAAGGGAAATAACGCGACGCAAGGGAAAGCATGAATGGGACGAATGAAGACGCAAGGTGAGAAAGAAGACCCACGGGAAGAAAGGCGTCGCAAGGGAAGAAACGCGAAGCACGGCAAAGCTGGATTGAGAAGAAAGGCGACGCAAGGGAACGCAGGAACGGGAAGAAAGGCGACGCAAGGGAAGAAAGGCGACGCAAGAGAAAGCAGAAACCGGAAGTAAGGCGACGGAAGGGAAAGCAGGAACGGGAAGAAAGGCGACACAAGGGAAGAAAGGCGACGCAAGAGAAAGCAGAAACCGGAAGTAAGGCGACGGAAGGGAAAGCAGGAACGGGAAGAAAGGCGACACGAGGGAAGAAAGGCGATGCAAGGGAAAGCAGAAACGGGAAGAAAGGCGACGCAAAGGAAGCGAGGCGACGCAAGGGAAGCGAGGCGACGGAAGGGAAAGCTGGAATGAGAAGAAAGGCGGCGCAAGGGAAGAAAGGTGGCGCAAGAGAAAGCAGAAACGGGAAATAAGGCGCCGGAAGGGAAAGCAGGAACGAGAAGAAAGGCGATGCAAGGGAAAGGAGAAATGGTAAGAAAGACTATGCAAGGGAAGTATGGCTACGCAAGCGAAGTAAGGTGACGCAAGGGAAAGCAGGAAAGAGAAGAAAGGTGATGCAAGCGAAAGCAGGAACGAGAAGAAAGGCGACGCACGAAAAGAAAGTCGACGCAAGGGATAGTAGGAACGGGAGGAAAGGCGACGCGGGGAAGCAAGGCGACGCAAGGGAAAGCAGGAATGAGAAGAATGGCGACGCCAGGGAAAGCAGGAACGGGAAGTAAGGCGATGGAAGAGAAAGCAGGAACGGGAAGAAAGGCGGCACGAGGGAAGAAAGGCGATAAAAGTGGAAGCAGAAACGGGAAGAAAGGCGACGCAAGGGAAGATAGGAGATGCAAGGGAAGAAAGACGACGCAAGGGAAAGCTGGAGCGGGAGGAAAGGCGACGCAAGGGAAAGCAGGAAAAAGAAGAAAGGTGACGCAAGAGAAAGCAGGAACGGTAAGAAAGGCTACGCAAGGGAAGAAAGGCGACGCAAGGGAAAGCAGGAACGGGAAGAAAGGCGTGGCAAGGGATGAAAGGTGACGCAAGGGAAAGCATGAATGGGACGAATGAAGACGCAAGGTGAGAAAGAAGACCCACGGGAAGAAAGGCGTCGCAAGGGAAGAAACGCGAAGCACGGCAAAGCTGGATTGAGAAGAAAGGCGACGCAAGAGAATGCAGGAACGGGAAGAAAGGCGACGCAAGGGAAGAAAGGCGACGCAAGAGAAAGCAGAAACCGGAAGTAAGGCGACGGAAGGGAAAGCAGGAACGGGAAGAAAGACGACGCAAGGGAAGAAAGGCGATGCAAGGGAAAGCAGAAACCGGAAGTAAGGCGACGCAAAGGAAGCGAGGCGACGCAAGCGAAGAAAGGCGACGCAAGGGAAGCGAGGCGACGGAAGGGAAAGCTGGAATGGCAAGAAAGGCGACGCATGGAAAGAAAGGCGACGCAAGGGAAAGAAAGAACCGGAAGATAGGCGACGCAAGGGAAGAAAGGCGACGCAAGGGAAGAAAGGTGACGCTAGGGAAAGCAGGAATGAGAAGAAAGGCGGCGCAAGGGAAGAAAGGTGACGCAAGAGAAAGCAGAAACGGGAAATAAGGCGCCGGAAGGGAAAGCAGGAACAAGAAGAAAGGCGAAGCAAAGGAAAGCAGGAACGGGAAGAAAGGCGATGCAAGGGAAAGGAGAAATGGTAAGAAAGGCTATGCAAGGGAAGTACGGCTACGCAAGCGAAGTAAGGTGACGCAAGGGAAAGCAGGAAAGAGAAGAAAGGTGATGCAAGGGAAAGCAGGAACGAGAAGAAAGGCGACGCACGAAAAGAAAGTCGACGCAAGGGATAGTAGGAACGGGAGGAAAGGCGACGCAGGGGAAGCAAGGCGACGCAAGGGAAAGCAGGAATGAGAAGAATGGCGACGCCAGGGAAAGCAGGAACGGGAAGTAAGGCGATGGAAGAGAAAGCAGGAACGGGAAGAAAGGCGGCACGAGGGAAGAAAGGCGATAAAAGTGGAAGCTGAAACGTGGAAGAAGAAAGGCGATGCAAGGGAAGAAATTCGATGCAAGTGAAGAAAGGCGACGCACGAGAAGCAAGGCGACGCAAGGGAATGCAGGAAAGGGAAGAAAGGCGACGCAAGGAAAGAAATTCGATGCAAGGTAAAGTAGGAACGGAAAGAAAGGCGTCGCAAGGGAAGAAAGGGGACGCAAGGGAAGATAGGCGACGCAAGGGAAAGCAGGAATGGGAAGAAAGGCGACGCAAGGGAAGAAAGGCGACACAAGGGAAGCAAGGCGATGCAATGGAAGCAAGGCAACGAAAGGGAAAGCAGGAACGGGAAGATAGGCGACGCAAGGGTAGAAAGGCGACGCAAGGGAGCGCAGGAACGGGAAGAAAGGAGACGCAAGGGAAAGCAGGAACGGAAAGAAAGGCGACGCAAGGGAAGAAAGGCGATGCAAGTGAAGAAAGGCGATGCAAGGGAAGCACGGCGACGCAAGGGAAAGCAGGAATGGGAAGAAAGGCGCCGCAAGGGAAATAACGCGACGCAAGTGAAGGAATGCGATGCAAGGGAAAGCCGGAACGATAAGAAAGCCGACGCAAGGGAAGAAAGACGACGCAAGGGAAGAAAGGCGTTGCAAGGGAAAACAGGAATGGGAAGAAAGGCGACGCAAGGGAAGAAAGGAGATGCAAGAGAAGAAAGGCGACTCAAGGGAAGCAAGGCGACGCAAGGGTAGAAAGGCGACGCAAGGGAAATAACGCAACGCAAGTGAAGGAAGGCGACGCAAGGGAAAGCAGGAACGGGAAGAAAGCCGACGCAAGGGAAGAAAGACGACGCAAGGGAAGAAAGGCGTTGAAAGAGAAAGCAGGAATGGGAAGAAAGGCGACGCAACGGAAGAAAGGCGATGTAAGAGAAGAAAGGCGACGCAAGGGTAGAAAGGCGAGGCAAGGGAAAGCAGTAATGGGAAGAAAGGCGACACATGGGAAGAAAGGCGATGCAAGAGAAGAAACGCGACTCAAGGGAAGCAAGGCGACGCAAGGGGAAGCAGGAACGGGAAGAAAGCCGACACAGGAAATAACGCGACGCAAGGGAAGCAAGGCGACGCAAGGGAAGCAAGGCGATGCAAGGGAAAGCAGGAATGGGAAGAAAGGCGAAGCAAGGGAATAAAGGAGATGCAAGTGAAGAAAGGCGATGCAAGGGAAAGCAGGAACAGGAAGAAAGGTGACGCAAGGGAAAGCAGGAACGGGCAGAAAGGCGACGCAAGGAAAGAAATTTGACGCAAGGTAAAGTAGGAACGGAAAGAAAGGCGTCGCAAGGGAAGAAAGGGGATGCAAGGGAAGATAGGCGACGCAAGGGAAAGCATGAATGGTAAGAAAGGCGACGGAAGGGAAGAAAGGCGACGCAAGGGAAAGCAGGAATGGTAAGAAAGGCGACACAAGGGAAGAAAGGAGACGCAAGGGAAGCAAGGCGATGCAAGGGAAAGCAGGAATGGGAAGAAAGGCGATGCATGGGGAGAAAGGGTACGCAAAGGAAAGCAGAAATGGGAAGAAAGGCGACGCAAGGGAAGAAAGGCGATGCAAGGGAAGTAAGGTGATGCAATGGAAGCAAGGCGACGCAAGGGAGCGCAGGACTGGGAAGAAAGGAGACGCATGGGAAAGCAGGAACGGGAAGAAAGGCGACGCGAGGCAAGAAAGGCGACACACGGTAAAGCAAGGATGGGATGAATGCCGACGCACGGGACGGAAGGCGACGCAAGGGAAGAAAGGCGACGCAAGGGCAAGCAGGATTGAGAAGAAAGGCGAAGCAAGAGAAAGCAGGAAAGCGAAGAAAGGAAATGCATGGAAAGAAAGGCGACGAAAGGGAAAGCAGCAATGGGAAGAAAGGTGACGCAAGGGAAAGCTGGAACGGTAGGAAAGGTGACGCAAGAGTAAGCAGGAACGGTAAGAAAGGCTACGCAAGGGAAGAACGGCGGCGCAAGGAATGAAAGGCGATGCAAGGGAAAGCTGGAATGGTAAGAAAGGCGACGCAAGGGCAGAAAGGCGAGGCAAGGGAAAGCAGGAATGGGAAGAAAGCTGACGCAAGGGAAAGCAGGAACAGGAAGAAAGGCGTCGCAAGGGAAGAAAGGTGATACAAGAGAAAGCAGAAATGGGAAGTAAGGCGTCGGAAGGGAAAGGAGGAACGAGAAGAAAGGCGAAGCAAGGGTAAGCAGGAACGGTAAGAAAGGCGACGCAAGGGTAGAGAGGCGATGCAAGGGAATGCTGGAATGGGAAGAAAGGCGACGGAAGGGAAGAAAGGCCACGCAAGGGAAGCAAGGCGACGCAAGAGAAAGCAGGAATGGTAAGGAAGGCGACGCAAGGGAAGAAATGCGATGCAAGGGAAAGCAGGAATGGGAAGAAAGGCGACGCAAGGGAAGAAAGCCGATGCAAGTGAAGAAAGGCGACGCAAGGGAAGCGAGGCGACGCCAGAGAAAGCAGGAGGGGTAGGAAAGGCGAGGCAAGGGTAGAATAACGAGGCAAGGGAAAGCAGGAATGGGAAGAAAGGCGACGCAAGGGAAGAAAGGCGATGCAAGAGAAGAAAGGCGACGCAAGGGAAGAAAGGCGTTGCAAGGGAAGCAAGGCGACGCAAGGGAAAGCAGGAAGGACAAGAATGGCGAAGCCAGGGAAAGCTGGAACGGGAAGTAAGGCGATGCAAGGGAAAGCAGGAACGGGAAGAAAGGCGGCATGAGGGAAGAAAGGCGACGCAAGGGAAGATAGCAGATGCAAGGGAAGAAAGGCGACGCAAGGGAAAGCTGGAGCGGGAGGAAAAGCGACGCAAGGGAAAGCAGGAACGAGAAGAAAGGCGACGGAAGGGAAAGCAGGAACGAGAAGAAAGGCGAAGCAAGGGTAAGCAGCAACGGGAAGAAAGGCGATGCAAGGGAAAGGAGGAATGGTAGGAAAGGCTATGCAAGGGAAGTACAGCTACGCAAGCACAGTAAGGTGACGCAAGGGAAAGCAGGATTGAGAAGAAAGGCGACGCAAGAGAAAACAGGAACGGGAAGAAATGCGACGCAAGGGAAGAAAGGCGACGCAAGGGAAAGCAGAAACGTGAAGAAAGGCGACGTAAGGGAAGAAAGGCGACGCAAGAGAAAGCAAGAACGGGATGTAAGGCGACGCAAGGGAATGCAGGAACGAGAAGAAGGGCAACGCACGGAAACAAAGTCGATGCAAGGGAAAGCAGGAACGGGCAGAAAGGCGACGCAAGGAAAGAAATTCGACGCAAGGTAAAGTAGGAACGGAAAGAAAGGCGTCGCAAGGGAAGAAAGGGGACGCAAGGGAAGATAGGAACGGGAAGAAAGGCGACGCAAGGGAAGAAAGGGGACGCAAGGGAAGATAGGAACGGGAAGAAAGGCGACGCAAGGGAAGAAAGGCGACGCAAGGGAAGCAAGGCGATGCAAGGGAAAGCAGGAATGGGAAGAAAGGCGATGCAAGGGAAGAAAGGCGATACAAGGGAAGAAAGGCGATGCAAGGGAAAGCAGGAATGGGAAGAAAGGCGACGCAAGGGAAGAAAGGCTACGCAATGGAAAGCAGGAATGGGAAGAAAGGCGACGCAAGGGAAAGGAGGAACGGGAAGAAAGGTGACGCAAGAGTAAGCAGGAACGGTAAGAAAGGCTACGCAAGGGAAGAAAGGCGGCGCAAGGAATGAAAGGCGATGCAAGGGAAAGCAGGAATGGGAAGAAAGGCGATGCAAGGGAAGAAAGGCAAATCAAGCGAAGAAAGGCGACGCAAGGGAAGCAAGGCGACGCAAGGGAAAGCAGGAATGGTAAGTAAGGCGACGCAAGGGAAGAAAGGCAATGCAAGGGAAAGCAGGAAGGGGAAGAAAGGCGACGCAAGGGAAGAAAGCCGATGCAAGAGAAAGCAGGAGGGGTAAGAAAGGCGAGGCAAGGGTAGAATGACGAGGCAAGGGAAAGCAGGAATGGGAAGAAAAGCGACGCAAGGGAAGAAAGGCGATGCAAGAGAAGAAAGGCGACGCAATGGAAATAAGGCGACGCAAGGGAACGCAGGAACGGGAAGAAAGCCAACGCAAGGGAAATAACGCGAAGCAAGGGAAGAAAGGCGACGCAAGGGAAGCAAGGCGATGCAAGGGAAAGCAGGAATGGGAAGAAAGGCGACGGAAGGGTAGAAAGGCGAGGCAAGGGAAAGCAGGAATGGGAAGAAAGGCGACGCAAAGGAAGAAAGGCGACACAAGGGAAGAAAGGAGACGCAAGGGAAAGCAGGAATGGGAAGAAAGGCGATGCATGGGAAGAAAGGCGATACAAGTGAAGAAAGGCGATCCACTGGAAGCAAGGCGACGCAAGGGAAAGCAGGAACGGGAAGTAAGGCACCGCAAGGGAAATAACGTGACGGAAGAGAAGAAAGGCGACGCAAGGGAAAGCAGGAACGGGAAGAAAGGAGATGCATGGGAAGAAAGGCGACGCAAGGGAAGAAAGGCGACGCAAGGGAAAGCAGGAACAGGAAGAAAGGCGACGCAAGTGAAACCGGGAAGGGGAAGAAAGGTGACGGAAGGGAAGAAAGGCGACGGAAGGGTAGAAAGGCGACGCAAGGGAAAGCAGGAACGAGAAGAAAGGCGACGGAAGGGAAGAAAGGCGACGCAAGGGAAGCAA
The DNA here is from genome assembly GCA_030408155.1 of Lophura swinhoii. Lineage (NCBI taxonomy): Eukaryota > Metazoa > Chordata > Aves > Galliformes > Phasianidae > Lophura > Lophura swinhoii. The sequence goes on along the minus strand of JASCYN010000150.1, from coordinate 9,668,578 downwards.
GGCGATGCAAAGGAAAGCAGGAATGGGAAGAAAGGCGACGGAAGGATAGAAAGGCGACGCAAGGGAAAGCAGGAATGGGAAGAAAGGCGACGCAAAGGAAGAAAGGCGACACAAGGGAAGAAAGGAGACGCAAGGGAAAGCAGGAATGGGAAGAAAGGCGATGCATGGGGAGAAAGGGGACGCAAAGGAAAGCAGAAATGGGAAGAAAGGTGACGCAAGGGAAGAAAGGCGATGCAAGGGAAGTAAGGTGATGCAATGGAAGCAAGGCGACGCAAGGGAAATCAGGAACGGGAAGAAAGGCGAAGCAAGGGTAAGCAGCAACGGGAAGAAAGGCGATGCAAGGGAAAGGAGGAATGGTAGGAAAGGCTATGCAAGGGAAGTACAGCTACGCAAGCACAGTAAGGTGACGCAAGGGAAAGCAGGATTGAGAAGAAAGGCGACGCAAGAGAAAACAGGAACGGGAAGAAATGCGACGCAAGGGAAGAAAGGCGACGCAAGGGAAAGCAGAAACGTGAAGAAAGGCGACGTAAGGGAAGAAAGGCGACGCAAGAGAAAGCAAGAACGGGATGTAAGGCGACGCAAGGGAATGCAGGAACGAGAAGAAGGGCAACGCACGGAAACAAAGTCGATGCAAGGGAAAGCAGGAACGGGCAGAAAGGCGACGCAAGGAAAGAAATTCGACGCAAGGTAAAGTAGGAACGGAAAGAAAGGCGTCGCAAGGGAAGAAAGGGGACGCAAGGGAAGATAGGAACGGGAAGAAAGGCGACGCAAGGGAAGAAAGGGGACGCAAGGGAAGATAGGAACGGGAAGAAAGGCGACGCAAGGGAAGAAAGGCGACGCAAGGGAAGCAAGGCGATGCAAGGGAAAGCAGGAATGGGAAGAAAGGCGATGCAAGGGAAGAAAGGCGATACAAGGGAAGAAAGGCGATGCAAGGGAAAGCAGGAATGGGAAGAAAGGCGACGCAAGGGAAGAAAGGCTACGCAATGGAAAGCAGGAATGGGAAGAAAGGCGACGCAAGGGAAAGGAGGAACGGGAAGAAAGGTGACGCAAGAGTAAGCAGGAACGGTAAGAAAGGCTACGCAAGGGAAGAAAGGCGGCGCAAGGAATGAAAGGCGATGCAAGGGAAAGCAGGAATGGGAAGAAAGGCGATGCAAGGGAAGAAAGGCAAATCAAGCGAAGAAAGGCGACGCAAGGGAAGCAAGGCGACGCAAGGGAAAGCAGGAATGGTAAGTAAGGCGACGCAAGGGAAGAAAGGCAATGCAAGGGAAAGCAGGAAGGGGAAGAAAGGCGACGCAAGGGAAGAAAGCCGATGCAAGAGAAAGCAGGAGGGGTAAGAAAGGCGAGGCAAGGGTAGAATGACGAGGCAAGGGAAAGCAGGAATGGGAAGAAAAGCGACGCAAGGGAAGAAAGGCGATGCAAGAGAAGAAAGGCGACGCAATGGAAATAAGGCGACGCAAGGGAACGCAGGAACGGGAAGAAAGCCAACGCAAGGGAAATAACGCGAAGCAAGGGAAGAAAGGCGACGCAAGGGAAGCAAGGCGATGCAAGGGAAAGCAGGAATGGGAAGAAAGGCGACGGAAGGGTAGAAAGGCGAGGCAAGGGAAAGCAGGAATGGGAAGAAAGGCGACGCAAAGGAAGAAAGGCGACACAAGGGAAGAAAGGAGACGCAAGGGAAAGCAGGAATGGGAAGAAAGGCGATGCATGGGAAGAAAGGCGATACAAGTGAAGAAAGGCGATCCACTGGAAGCAAGGCGACGCAAGGGAAAGCAGGAACGGGAAGTAAGGCGCCGCAAGGGAAATAACGTGACGGAAGAGAAGAAAGGCGACGCAAGGGAAAGCAGGAACGGGAAGAAAGGAGATGCATGGGAAGAAAGGCGACGCAAGGGAAGAAAGGCGACGCAAGGGAAAGCAGGAACAGGAAGAAAGGCGACGCAAGTGAAACCGGGAAGGGGAAGAAAGGTGACGGAAGGGAAGAAAGGCGACGGAAGGGTAGAAAGGCGACGCAAGGGAAAGCAGGAACGAGAAGAAAGGCGACGGAAGGGAAGAAAGGCGACGCAAGGGAAGCAAGGCGATGCAAAGGAAAGCAGGAATGGGAAGAAAGGCGACGGAAGGATAGAAAGGCGACGCAAGGGAAAGCAGGAATGGGAAGAAAGGCGACGCAAAGGAAGAAAGGCGACACAAGGGAAGAAAGGAGACGCAAGGGAAAGCAGGAATGGGAAGAAAGGCGATGCATGGGGAGAAAGGGGACGCAAAGGAAAGCAGAAATGGGAAGAAAGGTGACGCAAGGGAAGAAAGGCGATGCAAGGGAAGTAAGGTGATGCAATGGAAGCAAGGCGACGCAAGGGAAATCAGGAACGGGAAGATAGGCGACGGAAGGGAAAGCAGGAACGGGAAGAAAGGCGACACGGGGGAAGAAAGGCGATGCAAGTGAAAGCAGAAACGGGAAGAAAGGCGACGCAAGGGAAGCGAGGCGACGCAAGGGAAGAAAGGAGACGCAAGGGAAGCGAGGCGACGGAAGGGAAAGCTGGAATGGCAAGAAAGGCGACGCAAGGGTAGAAAGGCGAGGCAAGGGAAAGCAGGAATGGGAAGAAAGGCGACACAAGGGAAGAAAGGCGAAGCAAGGGAAAGCAGGAATGGGAAGAAAGGCGACGCAAGGGAAGAAAGGCAACGCAAGGGAAGAAAGGCAACGCAAGGGAAAGCAGGAACGAGAATAAAGGCGACGCAAGGGTAAGCAGGAACGGGTAGAAAGGCGATGCAAGGGAAAGGAGGAACGGTCTGAAAGACGATGCAAGGGAAGAAAGGCTACGCAAGCAAAGAAAGGTGACGCAAGGGAAAGCAGGAACGAGAAAAAAGGTGATGCAAGGCAAAGCAGGAACGAGAAGAAAGGCGACGCACGAAAAGAAAGTCGACGCAAGGGAAAGTAGAAACGGGAGGAAAGGTGACGCAAGGGAAGAAAGGCGACGCAAGGGAAAATAGGAACGGGAAGAAAGGCGACGCAAGGGAAGAAAGGAGACGCAAGGGAAGAAAGGCGACGCAAGGGAAGTACGGCTATGCAAGCGCAGTAAGGTGATGCAAGGCAAAGCAGGAACGAGAAGAAAGGTGACGCACGAAAAGAAAGTCGACACAAGGGAAAGTAGGAACGGGAGGAAAGGCGACGCAAGGGAAGAAAGGCGACGCAAGGGAAAGCAGGAACGAGATGTACGGCGACGCAAGGGAAAGCCGGAACGAGAAGAAAGGCGACGAAGGGGAAGAAAGGCGACGCATGGGAAAACAGGAACGGGAAGAAAGCCGATGCAAGGGAAGAAACGCGTTGCAAGGGAAGCAAGGCGGCGCAAGGGAAAGCAGGATAGAGAAGAAAGGCGACTCAAGAGAAAGCAGGAACGGGAAGAAAGGCGCCGCAAGGGAAATAACGTGACGGAAGAGAAGAAAGGCGACGCAAGGGAAAGCAGGAACGGGAAGAAAGGAGATGCATGGGAAGAAAGGCGACGCAAGGGAAGAAAGGCGACGCAAGGGAAAGCAGGAACAGGAAGAAAGGCGACGCAAGAGAAACCGGGAAGGGGAAGAAAGGTGACGGAAGGGAAGAAAGGCGACGGAAGGGTAGAAAGGCGACGCAAGGGAAAGCAGGAACGAGAAGAAAGGCGACGGAAGGGAAGAAAGGCGACGCAAGGGAAGCAAGGCGATGCAAGGGAAAGCAGGAATGGGAAGAAAGGCGACGGAAGGATAGAAAGGCGACGCAAGGCAAAGCAGGAATGGGAAGAAAGGCGACGCAAAGGAAGAAAGGCGACACAAGGGAAGAAAGGAGACACAAGGGAAAGCAGGAATGGGAAGAAAGGCGATGCATGGGGAGAAAGGGGACGCAAAGGAAAGCAGAAATGGGAAGAAAGGCGACGCAAGGGAAGAAAGGCGATGCAAGGGAAGTAAGGTGATGCAATGGAAGCAAGGCGACGCAAGGGAAAGCAGGATTGAGAAGAAAGGCGACGCAAGAGAAAGCAGGAACGGGAAGAAATGCGACGCAAGGGAAGAAAGGCGACGCAAGGGAAGAAAGGCGACGCAAGGGAAGAAAGCCGATGCAAGGGAAGAAAGCCGATGCAAGGGAAGAAACGCGTTGCAAGGGAAGAAACGCGTTGCAAGGGAAGCAAGGCGGCGCAAGGGAAAGCAGGATTGAGAAGAAAGGCGACGCAAGGGAAAGCAGAAACGTGAAGAAAGGCGACGCAAGGGAAGAAAGGCGACGTAAGAGAAAGCAAGAACGGGATGTAAGGCGACGCAAGGGAAAGCAGGAACGAGAAGAAGGGCAACGCACGGAAACAAAGTCGACGGAAGGGAAAGCAGGAACGGGAAGAAAGGCGACACGGGGGAAGAAAGGCGACGCAAGGGAAAGCAGGAATGGTAAGAAAGGCGACGCAAGGGAAGAAAGGCGACGCAAGGGAAGCAAGGCGATGCAAGGGAAAGCAGGAATGGGAAGAAAGGTGATGCATGGGGAGAAAGGGGACGCAAAGGAAAGCAGAAATGGGAAGAAAGGCGACGCAAGGGAAGAAAGGCGATGCAAGGGAAGTAAGGTGTTGCAATGGAAGCAAGGCGATGCAAGGGAAATCAGGAACGAGAAGATAGGCGACGCAAGGGTAGAAAGGCGACGCAAGGCAGCGCAGGAACGGGAAGAAAGGAGACGCATGGGAAAGCAAGAACGGGAAGAAAGGCGACGCGAGGGAAGAAAGGCGACACACGGTAAAGCAAGGATGGGATGAATGCCGACGCACGGGACGGAAGGCGACGCAAGGGAAAGCAGGAATGAGAAGAAAGGCGACGGAAGGGTAGAAAGGCGACGCAAGGGAAAGCAGGAATGGGAAGAAAGGCGACGGAAGGGTAGAAAGGCGACGCAAGGGAAAGCAGGAATGGGAAGAAAGGCGACGCAAAGGAAGAAAGGCGACACAAGGGAAGAAAGGAGACGCAAGGGAAAGCAGGAATGGGAAGAAAGGCGACGGAAGGGTACCCAGGCGACGCAAGGGAAAGCAGGAATGGGAAGAAAGGCGACGCAAGGGAAGAAAGGCGACGCAAGGGAAAGCAGGAATGGGAAGAAAGGCGATGCATGGGGAGAAAGGGGACGCAAAGGAAAGCAGAAATGGGAAGAAAGGTGACGCAAGGGAAGAAAGGCGATGCAAGGGAAGTAAGGTGATGCAATGGAAGCAAGGCGACACAAGGGAAATCAGGAACGGGAAGATAGGCGACGGAAGGGATAGCAGGAACGGGAAGAAAGGCGACACGGGGGAAGAAAGGCGATGCAAGTGAAAGCAGAAACGGGAAGAAAGGCGACGCAAGGGAAGCGAGGCGACGCAAGGGAAGAAAGGAGACGCAAGGGAAGCGAGGCGACGCAAGGGAAGAAAGGCAACGCAAGGGAAAGCAGGAACGAGAAGAAAGGCGACGCAAGGGAAGAAAGGTGACGCAAGGGAAATCAGGAACGGGAAGATAGGCGACGGAAGGGATAGCAGGAACGGGAAGAAAGGCGATGCAAGGGTAAGCAGGAACGGGTAGAAAGGCGATGCAAGGGAAAGGAGGAACGGTAAGAAAGGCGATGCAAGGGAAGAAAGGCTAGGCAAGCAAAGAAAGGTGACGCAAGGGGAAGCAGGAACGAGAAGAAAGGTGATGCAAGGCAAAGCAGGAACGAGAAGAAAGGCGACGCACGAAAAGAAAGTCGACGCAAGGGAAAGTAGAAACGGGAGGAAAGGTGACGCAAGGGAAGAAAGGCGACCCAAGGGAAAATAGGAACGGGAAGAAAGGCGACGCAAGGGAAGAAAGGCGACGCAAGGGAAGTACGGCTATGCAAGCGAAGTAAGGTGATGCAAGGCAAAGGAGGAACGAGAAGAAAGGCGACGCACGAAAAGAAAGTCGACACAAGGGAAAGTAGGAACGGGAGGAAAGGCGACGCAAGGGAAGAAAGGCGATGCAAGGGAAAGCAGGAACGAGATGTACGGCGATGCAAGGGAAAGCAGGAACGAGAAGAAAGGCGACGAAGGGGAAGAAAGGCGACGCATGGGAAAACAGGAACGGGAAGAAAGCCGATGGAAGGGAAGAAAGACAATGCAAGGGAAGAAACGCGTTGCAAGGGAAGCAAGGCGGCGCAAGGGAAAGCAGGATTGAGAAGAAAGGCGATGCAAGAGAAAGCAGGAACGGGAAGAAATGCGACGCAAGGGAAGAAAGGCGACGCAAGGGAAAGCAGAAACGTGAAGAAAGGCGACGCAAGGGAAGAAAGGCGACGCAAGGGAAAGCAGGAATGGTAAGAAAGGGGACGGAAGGGTAGAAAGGCGACGCAAGGGAAAGCAGGAATGGTAAGAAAGGCGACGCAAGGGAATAAAGGCGACGCAAGGGAAGCAAGGCGACGCAAGGGAAAGCAGGAATGGGAAGAAAGGCGACGGAAGGGTAGAAAGGCGACGCAAGGGAAAGCAGAAATGGTAAGAAAGGCGACGCAAGGGAAGAAAGGCGACACAAGGGAAGCAAGGCGATGCAAGGGAAAGCAGGAATGGGAAGACAGGTGATGCATGGGGAGAAAGGGGACGCAAAGGAAAGCAGAAATGGGAAGAAAGGCGACGCAAGGGAAGAAAGGCGACGCATGGGAAGAAAGGCGATGCAAGTGAAGAAAGGCGACGCAAGGGATGAAAGGCGAGGCAAGGGAAAGCAGGAATGGGAAGAAAGGCGACGCAAGGGAAGAAAGGCGAGGCAAGGGAAAGCAGGAACAGGAAGAAAGGCGACGCAAGTGAAACCGGGAAGGGGAAGAAAGGTGACGGAAGGGAAGAAAGGCGACGCAAGGGAAGAAAGGCGACGCAAGGGAAAGCAGGAACGAGAAGAAAGGCGACGGAAGGGAAGAAAGGCGACGCAAGGGAAGCAAGGCGATGCAAGGGAAAGCAGGAATGGGAAGAAAGGCGACGCAAAGGAAGAAAGGCGACACAAGGGAAGAAAGGAGACGCAAGGGAAAGCAGGAATGGGAAGAAAGGCGATGCATGGGGAGAAAGGGGACGCAAAGGAAAGCAGAAATGGGAAGAAAGGTGACGCAAGGGAAGAAAGGCGATGCAAGGGAAGTAAGGTGATGCAATGGAAGCAAGGCGACGCAAGGGAAATCAGGAACGGGAAGATAGGCGACGGAAGGGAAAGCAGGAACGGGAAGAAAGGCGACACGGGGGAAGAAAGGCGATGCAAGTGAAAGCAGAAACGGGAAGAAAGGCGACGCAAGGGAAGCGAGGCGACGGAAGGGAAAGCTGGAATGGCAAGAAAGGCGACGCAAGGGTAGAAAGGCGAGGCAAGGGAAAGCAGGAATGGGAAGACAGGCGACACAAGGGAAGAAAGGCGAAGCAAGGGAAAGCAGGAATGGGAAGAAAGGCGACACGGGGGAAGAAAGGCGACGCAAGGGAAGCGAGGCGACGCAAGGGAAGAAAGGCGACGCAAGGGAAGCGAGGCGACGGAAGGGAAAGCCGAAATGGCAAGAAAGGCGACGCATGGAAAGAAAGGCGACGCAAGGGAAAGCAAGAACAGGAAGATAGGCGACGCAAGGGAAGAAAGGCAACGCAAGGGAAAGCAGGAACGAGAAGAAAGGCGACGCAAGGGAAGAAAGGTGACGCAAGAGAAAGCAGAAACGGGAAGTAAGGCGCCGGAAGGGAAAGCAGGAATGAGAAGAAAGGCGATGCAAGGGTAAGCAGGAACGGGTAAAAAGGCGATGCAAGGGAAAGGAGGAACGGTAAGAAAGGCGATGCAAGGGAAGAAAGGCGAAGCAAGCAAAGAAAGGCGACGCAAGGCAAAGCAGGAACGAGAAGAAAGGTGATGCAAGGCAAAGCAGGAACGAGAAGAAAGGCGACGCACGAAAAGAAAGTCGACGCAAGGGAAATAACGCGAAGCAAGGGAAGAAAGGCGACGCAAGGGAAGCAAGGCGACGCAAGGGAAAGCAGGAATGGTAAGAAAGGCGACGGAAGGGTAGAAAGGCGACGCAAGGGAAAGCAGGAATGGTAAGAAAGGCGACGCAAGGGAAGAAAGGCAACGCAAGGGAAAGCAGGAACGAGAAGAAAGGCGACGCAAGGGAAGAAAGGTGACGCAAGAGAAAGCAGAAACGGGAAGTAAGGCGCCGGAAGGGAAAGCAGGAATGAGAAGAAAGGCGATGCAAGGGCAAGCAGGAACGGGTAAAAAGTCGATGCAAGGGAAAGGAGGAACGGTAAGAAAGGCGATGCAAGGGAAGAAAGGCTACGCAAGCAAAGAAAGGCGACGCAAGGCAAAGCAGGAACGAGAAGAAAGGTGATGCAAGGCAAAGCAGGAACGAGAAGAAAGGCGACGCACGAAAAGAAAGCCGACGCAAGGGAAATAACGCGAAGCAAGGGAAGAAAGGCGACGCAAGGGAAGCAAGGCGACGCAAGGGAAAGCAGGAATGGTAAGAAAGGCGACGGAAGGGTAGAAAGGCGACGCAAGGGAAAGCAGGAATGGGAAGAAAGGCGACGCAAGGGAAGAAAGGCGACGCAAGGGAAGAAAGGCGACGCAAGGGAAAGCAGGAATGGGAAGAAAGGCGACGGAAGGGTAGAAAGGCGACGCAAGGGAAAGCAGGAATGGTAAGAAAGGCGACACAAGGGAAGAAAGGCGACGCAAGGGAAGCAAGGCGACGCAAGGGAAAGCAGGAACGGGAAGAAATGCGACGGAAGGGTAGAAAGGCGACGCAAGGGAAAGCAGGAATGGGAAGAAAGGCGACGCAAGGGAAGAAAGGCGACGCAAGGGAAGCAAGGCGATGCAAGGTAAAGCAGGAATGGGAAGAAAGGCGATGCATGGGGAGAAAGGGGACACAAAGGAAAGCAGAAATGGGAAGAAAGGCGACGCAAGGGAAGAAAGGCGATGCAAGGGAAGTAAGGTGATGCAATGGAAGCAAGGCGACGCAAGGGAAATCAGGAACGGGAAGATAGGTGACGCAAGGGTAGAAAGGCGACGCAAGGGAGCGCAGGACCGGGAAGAAAGGAGACGCATGGGAAAGCAGGAACGGGAAGAAAGGCGACGCGAGGGAAGAAAGGCGACACACGGTAAAGCAAGGACGGGATGAATGACGACGCACGGGACGGAAGGCGACGAAAGGGAAGAAAGGCGACGCAAGGGAAAGCAGGATTGAGAAGAAAGGAAATGCATGGAAAGAAAGGCGACGAAAGGGAAAGCAGGAATGGGAAGAAAGGTGACGCAAGGGAAAGCTGGAACGGTAGGAAAGGTGACGCAAGAGTAAGCAGGAACGGTAAGAAAGGCTACGCAAGGGAAGAAAGGCGGCGCAAGGAATGAAAGGCGATGCAAGGGAAAGCAGGAATGGGAAGAAAGGCGATGCAAGGGAAGAAAGGCAATGCAAGCGAAGAAAGGCGAAGCAAGGGAAGCAAGGCGACGCAAGGGAAAGCAGGAATGGTAAGTAAGGCGACGCCAGGGTAGAAAGGCAATGCAAGGGAAAGCAGGAATGGGAAGAAAGGCGACGCAAGCGAAGAAAGCCGATGCAAGTGAAGAAAGGCGACGCAAGAGAAGCAAGGCGACGCAAGAGAAAGCAGGAGGGGTAAGAAAGGCAAGGCAAGGGTAGAATGACAAGGCAAGGGAAAGCAGGAATGGGAAGAAAGGCGACTCAAGGGAAGAAAGGCGATGCAAGAGAAGAAAGGCGACGCAAGGGAAGAAAGGCGAGGCAAGGGAAAGCAGGAATGGGAAGAAAGGCGACGCAAGGGAAGCAAGGCGACGCAAGGGAAAGCAGGAATGGTAAGAAAGGCGACGCAAGGGAAGCGAGGCGACGGAAGGGAAAGCTGGAATGGCAAGAAAGGCGACACGGGGGAAGAAAGGCGATGCAAGGGAAAGCAGGAATGGTAAGAAAGGCGACGCAAGGGAAGCGAGGCGACGGAAGGGAAAGCTGGAATGGCAAGAAAGGCGACGCATGGAAAGAAAGGCGACGCAAGGGAAAGCAAGAACAGGAAGATAGGCGACGCAAGGGAAGAAAGGCGACGCAAGGGAAGAAAGGCAACGCAAGGGAAAGCAGGAACGAGAAGAAAGGCGACGCAAGGGAAGAAAGCTGACGCAAGAGAAAGCAGAAACGGGAAGTAAGGCTCCGGAAGGAAAAGCAGGAATGTGAAGAAAGGCGATGCAAGGGTAAGCAGGAACGGGTAAAAAGGCGATGCAAGGGAAAGGAGGAACGGTAAGAAAGGCGATGCAAGGGAAGAAATGCTACGCAAGCAAAGAAAGGCGACGCAAGGGAAAGCAGGAACGAGAAGAAAGGTGATGCAAGGCAAAGCAGGAACGAGAAGAAAGGCGACGCACGAAAAGAAAGTCGACGCAAGGGAAAGTAGAAACGGGAGGAAAGGCGACGCAAGGGAAGAAAGGCGACGCAAGGGAAAATAGGAACGGGAAGAAAGGCGACGCAAGGGAAGAAAGGAGACGGAAGGGAAGAAAGGCGACGCAAGGGAAGAAAGGCGAGGCAAGGGAAAGCAGGAATGGGAAGAAAGGCGACGCAAGGGAAGCAAGGCGACGCAAGGGAAAGCAGGAACGGGAAGAAAGGCGCCGCAAGGGAAATAACGCGACGGAAGTGAAGAAAGGCGACGCAAGGGAAAGCAGGAACGGGAAGAAAGGAGATGCATGGGAAGAAAAGCGACGCAGGGGAAGAAAGGCGACACAAGGGAAAGCAGGAATGGTAAGAAAGGCGACGCAAGGGAAGAAAGGCGATGCAAGTGAAGGAAGGGAACGCAAGGGAAGCAAGGCGAAGCAAGGGAAGAAAGGCGATGCAAGAGAAAGCAGAAACGGGAAGAAAGGCGACGGAAGGGAAAGCAGGAACGGGAAGAAAGGCGACACGGGGGAAGAAAGGCGATGCAAGGGAAAGCAGGAATGGTAAGAAAGGCGACGCAAGGGAAGCGAGGCGACGGAAGGGAAAGCTGGAATGGCAAGAAAGGCGACGCATGGAAAGAAAGGCGACGCAAGGGAAAGCAAGAACAGGAAGATAGGCGACGCAAGGGAAGAAAGGCGACGCAAGGGAAGAAAGGCAACGCAAGGGAAAGCAGGAACGAGAAGAAAGGCGACGCAAGGGAAGAAAGGTGACGCAAGAGAAAGCAGAAACGGGAAGTAAGGCGCCGGAAGGAAAAGCAGGAATGTGAAGAAAGGCGATGCAAGGGTAAGCAGGAACGGGTAAAAAGGCGATGCAAGGGAAAGGAGGAACGGTAAGAAAGGCGATGCAAGGGAAGAAATGCTACGCAAGCAAAGAATGGCGACGCAAGGGAAAGCAGGAACGAGAAGAAAGGTGATGCAAGGCAAAGCAGGAACGAGAAGAAAGGCGACGCACGAAAAGAAAGTCGACGCAAGGGAAAGTAGAAACGGGAGGAAAGGCGACGCAAGGGAAGAAAGGCGACGCAAGGGAAAATAGGAACGGGAAGAAAGGCGACGCAAGGGAAGAAAGGAGACGCAAGGGAAGAAAGGCGACGCAAGGGAAGCAAGGCGACGCAAGGGAAAGCAGGAATGGTAAGAAAGGCGACGGAAGGGTAGAAAGGCGACGCAAGGGAAAGCAGGAATGGTAAGAAAGGCGACACAAGGGAATAAAGGCGACGCAAGGGAAGCAAGGCGACGCAAGGGAAAGCAGGAATGGGAAGAAAGGCGAAGGAAGGGTAGAAAGGCGACGCAAGGGTAAGCAGGAACGGGAAGAAAGGCGACGCAAGGGAAACAACGCGACGGAAGTGAAGAAAGGCGACGCAAGGGTAAGCAGGAATGGGAAGAAAGAAGATGCATGGGAAGAAAGGCGACGCAGGGGAAGAAAGGCGACGCAGGGGAAGAAAGGCGACACAAGGGAAAGCAGGAATGGTAAGAAAGGCGACGCAAGGGAAGAAAGGCGATGCAAGTGAAGGAAGGGAACGCAAGAGAAGCAAGGCGACGCAAGGGAAGAAAGGCGACGCAAGAGAAAGCAGAAACGGGAAGTAAGGCGCCGGAAGGGAAAGCAGGAATGAGAAGAAAGGCGATGCAAGGGTAAGCAGGAACGGGTAAAAAGGCGATGCAAGGGAAAGGAGAAACGGTAAGAAAGGCGATGCAAGGGAAGAAAGGCTACGCAAGGGAAAGCAGGATTGAGAAGAAAGGCGACGCAAGAGAAAGCAGGAACGGGAAGAAATGCGACGCAAGGGAAGAAAGGCGACGCAAGGGAAGAAAGGCGACACAAGGGAAGAAAGGCGACGTAAGAGAAAGCAAGAACGGGATGTAAGGCGACGCAAGGGAAAGCAGGAACGAGAAGAAGGGCAACGCAAGGAAACAAAGTCGACGGAAGGGAAAGCAGGAACGGGAAGAAAGGCGACACGGGGCAAGAAAGGCGACGCAAGGGAAAGCAGGAATGGGAAGAAAGGCGATGCAAGGGAAGCAAGGCGACGCAAGGGAAGCAAGGCGATGCAAGGGAAAGCAGGAATGGGAAGAAAGGCGATGCATGGGGAGAAAGGGGACGCAAAGGAAAGCAGAAATGGGAAGAAAGGCGACGCAAGGGAGAAAGGTGATGCAAGGGAAGTAAGGTGATGCAATGGAAGCAAGGCGACGCAAGGGAAATCAGGAAGGGGAAGATAGGCGACGCAAGGGTAGAAAGGCGACGCAAGGCAGCACAGGAACGGGAAGAAAGGAGACGCATGGGAAAGCAGGAACGGGAAGAAAGGCGACGCGAGGGAAGAAAGGCGACACACGGTAAAGCAAGGATGGGATGAATGCCGACGCACGGGACGGAAGGCGACGCAAGGGAAGAAAGGCGACGCAAGGGCAAGCAGGATTGAGAAGAAAGGCGAAGCAAGAGAAAGCAGGAAAGCGAAGAAAGGAAATGCATGGAAAGAAAGGCGACGAAAGGGAAAGCAGGAATGGGAAGAAAGTTTATGCAAGGGAAAGCTGGAACGGTAAGAAAGGCTACGCAAGGGAAGAAAGGCGGCGCAAGGAATGAAAGGCGATGCAAGGGAAAGCAGGAATGGTAAGAAAGGCGACGCAAGGGAAGAAAGGGGACGCAAAAGAAAGCAGAAATGGGAAGAAAGGCGACGCAAGGGAAGAAAGCCGATGCAAGTGAAGAAAGGCGACGCAAGGGAAGCAAGGCGACGCAAGAGAAAGCAGGAGGGGTAAGAAAGGCGAGGCAAGGGTAGAATGATGAGGCAAGGGAAAGCAGGAATGGGAAGAAAGGCGACGCAAGGGAAGCAAGGCGACGCAAGGGAAAGCAGGAATGGTAAGAAAAGCGACGCAAGGGTAGAAAGGCGTGGCAAGGGAAAGCAGGAATGGGAAGAAAGGCGACACAAGGGAAGAAAGGCGATGCAAGTGAAGAAAGGCGACGCAAGGGAAGCAAGGCGAGGCAAGGGAAAGCAGGAATGGGAAGAAAGGCGACGCAAGGGAAGAAAGGCGATACAAGTGAAGAAAGGCGATGCAAGGGAAGCAAGGCGACGCAAGTGAAAGCAGGAACGGGAAGAAAGGTGACGGAAGGGAAGAAAGGCGACGCAAGGAATGAAAGGCGATGCATGGGAAAGCAGGAACAGGAAGAAAGGCGACGCAAGGGAAAAATGTGACGCAAGGGAAGGCATGAACGGGAAGAAAGGAGACGCAAGGTAAGAAATAAGATCCACGGGAAGAAAGGCGTCGCAAGGGAAGCAAGGCGAGGCAAGGGAAAGAAGGATTGAGAAGAAAGGCGACGCAAGAGAAAGCAGGAACGCGAAGAAAGGCGACACAAGGGAAGAAAGGTGACACAAGAGAAAGCAGAAACGGGAAGTAAGGCGTCGGAAGGGAAAGGAGGAACAAGAAGAAAGGCGAAACAAGGTAAGCAGGAACGGGAAGAAAGATGATGCAAGGGAAAGGAGGAACGGGAAGAAAAGCACCGCAAGGGAAGATAGGCATCGCAAGGGAAGAAAGGCGACGCAAGGGAAAGCAGTAACGGGAAGAAAGGCGACCCAAGGGAAATAACGCGACGCAAGGGAAGCAAGGCGACGCAAGGGAGAGCAGGAATGGTAAGAAAGGCGACGCAAGGGAAGAAAGGCGATGAAAGTGAAGAAAGGTGACGCAAGGGAAGCAAGGCAACGCAAGGGAAGCAAGGCGAGGCAAGGGAAAGCAGGATTGAGAAGAAAGGTGAGGCAAGGGAAAGCAGGATTGAGAAGAAAGGCGACGCAAGAGAAAGCAGGAACACGAAGAAAGGCGACGCAAGGGAAGAAAGGTGACACAAGAGAAAGCAGAAACGGGAAGTAAGGCGTCAGAAGGGAAAGGAGGAACGAGAAGAAAGGCGAAGCAAGGTAAGCAGGAACGGGAAGAAAGACGATGCAAGGGAAAGGAGGAACGGTAAGAAAGGCACCGCAAGGGAAGATAGGCGACGCAAGGGAAGAAAGGCGACGCAAGGGAAAGCAGTAACGGGAAGAAAGGCGCCGCAAGGGAAGCGAGGCGACGGAAGGGAATGCTGGAATGGCAAGAAAGGCGACGCATGGAAAGAAAGGCGACTCAAGGGAAGAAAGGCGACGCAAGGGAAAGCAGGAACGAGAAGAAAGGCGACGCAAGGGAAGAAAGGTGACGCAAGGGAAATCAGGAACGGGAAGATAGGCGACGGAAGGGATAGCAGGAACGGGAAGAAAGGCGATGCAAGGGTAAGCAGGAACGGGAAGAAAGGCGATGCAAGGGAAAGGAGGAACGGTAAGAAAGGCGATGCAAGGGAAGAAAGGCTACGCAAGCAAAGAAAGGTGACGCAAGGGGAAGCAGGAACGAGAAGAAAGGTGATGCAAGGCAAAGCAGGAACGAGAAGAAAGGCGACGCAAGGGAAAGTAGAAACGGGAGGAAAGGCGACGCAAGGGAAGAAAGGCGACGCAAGGGAAAATAGGAATGGGAAGAAAGGCGACGCAAAGGAAGAAAGGAGACACAAGGGAAGAAAGGCGACGGAAGGGAAGTACGGCAACGCAAGCGAAGTAAGGTGATGCAAGGGAAAGCAGGAACGAGAAGAAAGGTGATGCAAGGCAAAGCAGGAACGAGAAGAAAGGCGACGCACGAAAACTAAGTCGACGCACGGGAAAGTAGGAACGGGAGGAAAGGCGACGCAAGGGAAGAAAGGCGATGCAAGGGAAAGCAGGAACGAGATGTACGGCAACGCAAGGGAAAGCAGGAACGAGAAGAAAGGCGACGAAAGGGAAGAAAGGCGACGCAAGGGAAAACAGGAACGGGAAGAAAGCAGATGCAAGGGAAGAAAGACGATGCAAGGGAAGAAACGCGTTGCAAGGGAAGCAAGGCGGCGCAAGGTAAAGCAGGATCGAGAAGAAAGGCGACGCAAGAGAAAAGAGGAACGGGAAGAAATGCGACGCAAGGGAAGAAAGGCGACGCAAGGGAAAGCAGAAACGTGAAGAAAGGCGACGCAAGGGAAGAAAGGCGACGCAAGAGAAAGCAAGAACGGGATGTAAGGCGACGCAAGGGAAAGCAGGAACGAGAAGAAGGGCAACTCACGGATACAAAGTCGACGCAAGGGAAAGCAGGAACGGAAAGAAAGGCGTCGCAAGGGAAGAAAGGGGACGCAAGGGAAGATAGGCGACGCAAGGGAAAGCAGGAATGGTAAGAAAGGCGACGCAAGGGAAGAAAGGCGACGCAAGGGAAAATAGGAACGGGAAGAAAGGCGACACAAGGGAAAGACGGAACGGGAGGAAAGGCGACGCAAGGGAAGAAAGGCGACGCAAGGGATAGCAGGAACGAGATGTACGGCGACGCAAGGGAAAGCAGGAACGAGAAGAAAGGCGACGAAGGGGAAGAAAGGCGACGCATGGGAAAACAGGAACGGGAAGAAAGCCTATGCAAGGGAAGAAAGACGATGCAAGGGAAGAAACGCGTTGCAAGGGAAGCAAGGCGGCGCAAGGGAAAGCAGGATTGAGAAGAAAGGCGACGCAAGAGAAAGCAGGAACGGGAAGAAATGCGACGCAAGGGAAGAAAGGCGACGTAAGAGAAAGCAAGAACGGGATGTAAGGCAACGCAAGGGAAAGCAGGAACGAGAAGAAGGGCAACGCACGGAAACAAAGTCGACGGAAGGGAAAGCAGGAACGGGAAGAAAGACGACACGGGGGAAGAAAGGCGACGCAAGGGAAAGCAGGAATGGTAAGAAAGGCGACGCAAGGGAAGAAAGGGGACGCAAAGGAAAGCAGAAATGGGAAGAAAGGCGACGCAAGGGAAAACAGGAACGGGAAGAAAGCAGATGCAAGGGAAGAAAGACGATGCAAGGGAAGAAACGCGTTGCAAGGGAAGCAAGGCGGCGAAAGGGAAAGCAGGATCGAGAAGAAAGGCGACGCAAGAGAAAAGAGGAACGGGAAGAAATGCGACGCAAGGGAAGAAAGGCGACGCAAGGGAAAGCAGAAACGTGAAGAAAGGCGACGCAAGGGAAGAAAGGCGACGCAAGAGAAAGCAAGAACGGGATGTAAGGCGACGCAAGGGAAAGCAGGAACGAGAAGAAGGGCAACTCACGGATACAAAGTCGATGCAAGGGAAAGCAGGAACGGGAAGAAAGGCGACGCAAGGAAAGAAATTCGACGCAAGGTAAATTAGGAACGGAAAGAAAGGCGTCGCAAGGGAAGAAAGGGGACGCAAGGGAAGATAGGAACGGGAAGAAAGGCGACGCAAGGGAAGAAAGG
Organism: Lophura swinhoii; assembly: GCA_030408155.1. Lineage (NCBI taxonomy): Eukaryota > Metazoa > Chordata > Aves > Galliformes > Phasianidae > Lophura > Lophura swinhoii. Next base: position 9,651,986 of record JASCYN010000150.1, on the reverse strand, counting down.
AGACGCAAGGGAAGAAAGGCGACGCAAGGGAAGAAAGGCGACGCAAGGGAAAATAGGAATGGGAAGAAAGGCGACGCAAAGGAAGAAAGGAGACACAAGGGAAGAAAGGCGACGCAAGGGAAGTACGGCAACGCAAGCGAAGTAAGGTGATGCAAGGGAAAGCAGGAACGAGAAGAAAGGTGATGCAAGGCAAAGCAGGAACGAGAAGAAAGGCGATGCAAGTGAAGTAAGGTGATGCAATGGAAGCAAGGCGACGCAAGGGAAATCAGGAACGGGAATATAGGCGACACAAGGGTAGAAAGGCGACGCAAGGCAGCGCAGGAACGGGAAGAAAGGAGACGCATGGGAAAGCAAGAACGGGAAGAAAGGCGACGCGAGGGAAGAAAGGCGACACACGGTAAAGCAAGGATGGGATGAATGCCGACGCACGGGACGGAAGGCGACGCAAGGGAAAGCAGGAATGGGAAGAAAGGCGACGCAAGGGAAGAAAGGCGACGCAAGGGAAGCAAGGCGATGCAAGGGAAAGCAGGAATGGGAAGAAAGGCGACGGAAGGGTAGAAAGGCGACGCAAGGGAAAGCAGGAATGGGAAGAAAGGCGACGCAAAGGAAGAAAGGCGACACAAGGGAAGAAAGGCGACGCAAGGGAAGTACGGCGACGCAAGCGAAGTAAGGTGATGCAAGGGAAAGCAGGAACGAGAAGAAAGGTGATGCAAGGCAAAGCAGGAACGAGAAGAAAGGCGACGCACGAAAACTAAGTCGACGCACGGGAAAGTAGGAACGGGAGGAAATGCGACGCAAGGGAAGAAAGGCGATGCAAGGGAAAGCAGGAACGAGATGTACGGCAACGCAAGGGAAAGCAGGAACGAGAAGAAAGGCGACGAAAGGGAAGAAAGGCGACGCAAGGGAAAACAGGAACGGGAAGAAAGCAGATGCAAGGGAAGAAAGACGATGCAAGGGAAGAAACGCGTTGCAAGGGAAGCAAGGCGGCGAAAGGGAAAGCAGGATCGAGAAGAAAGGCGACGCAAGAGAAAAGAGGAACGGGAAGAAATGCGACGCAAGGGAAGAAAGGCGACGCAAGGGAAAGCAGAAACGTGAAGAAAGGCGACGCAAGGGAAGAAAGGCGACGTAAGAGAAAGCAAGAACGGGATGTAAGGCGACGCAAGGGAAAGCAGGAACTAGAAGAAGGGCAACTCACGGATACAAAGTCGATGCAAGGGAAAGCAGGAACGGGAAGAAAGGCGACGCAAGGAAAGAAATTCGACGCAAGGTAAATTAGGAACGGAAAGAAAGGCGTCGCAAGGGAAGAAAGGGGACGCACGGGAAAATAGGAATGGGAAGAAAGGCGACGCAAGGGAAGAAAGGAGACACAAGGGAAGAAAGGCGACGCAAGGGAAGTACGGCAACGCAAGCGAAGTAAGGTGATGCAAGGGAAAGCAGGAACGAGAAGAAAGGTGATGCAAGGCAAAGCAGGAACGAGAAGAAAGGCGATGCAAGGGAAGTAAGGTGATGCAATGGAAGCAAGGCGACGCAAGGGAAATCAGGAACGGGAATATAGGCGACACAAGGGTAGAAAGGCGACGCAAGGCAGCGCAGGAACGGGAAGAAAGGAGACGCATGGGAAAGCAAGAACGGGAAGAAAGGCGACGCGAGGGAAGAAAGGCGACACACGGTAAAGCAAGGATGGGATGAATGCCGACGCACGGGACGGAAGGCGACGCAAGGGAAAGCAGGAACGAGAAGAAAGGCGACGGAAGGGTAGAAAGGCGACGCAAGGGAAAGCAGGACTGGGAAGAAAGGCGACGCAAGGGAAGAAAGGCGACGCAAGGGAAGAAAGGCGACGCAAGGGAAAGCAGGAATGGGAAGAAAGGCGACGGAAGGGTAGAAAGGCGACGCAAGGGAAAGCAGGAATGGGAAGAAAGGCGACGCAAAGGAAGAAAGGCGACACAAGGGAAGAAAGGAGACGCAAGGGAAAGCAGGAATGGGAAGAAAGGCGACGGAAGGGTACCCAGGCGATGCAAGGGAAAGCAGGAATGGGAAGAAAGGCGACGCAAGGGTAGAAAGGCGAGGCAAGGGAAAGCAGGAATGGGAAGAAAGGCGACACAAGGGAAGAAAGGCGAAGCAAGGGAAAGCAGGAATGGGAAGAAAGGCGACGCAAGGGAAGAAAGGCGACGCAAGGGAAAGCAGGAACGAGAAGAAAGGCGACGCAAGGGAAGAAAGGTGACGCAAGAGAAAGCAGAAACGGGAAGTAAGGCGCCGGAAGGGAAAGCAGGAATGAGAAGAAAGGCGATGCAAGCGTAAGCAGGAACGGGTAGAAAGGCGATGCAAGGGAAAGGAGGAACGGGAAGAAAGGCGATGCAAGGGAAGAAAGGCTACGCAAGGGAAAGCAGGAACGAGAAGAAAGGTGATGCAAGGCAAAGCAGGAACGAGAAGAAAGGCGACGCACGAAAAGAAAGTCGACGCATGGGAAAGTAGAAACGGGAGGAAAGGTGACGCAAGGGAAGAAAGGCGACGCAAGGGAAAGCAGGAACGAGATGTACGGCGACGCAAGGGAAAGCAGGAACGAGAAGAAAGGCGACGAAGGGGAAGAAAGGCGACGCATGGGAAAACAGGAACGGGAAGAAAGCCGATGCAAGGGAAGAAAGACGATGCAAGGGAAGAAACGCGTTGCAAGGGAAGCAAGGCGGCGCAAGGGAAAGCAGGATTGAGAAGAAAGGCGACGCAAGAGAAAGCAGGAACGGGAAGAAATGCGACGCAAGGGAAGAAAGGCGACGCAATGGAAAGCAGAAACGTGAAGCTAGGCGACGCAAGGGAAGAAAGGCGACGCACGGGAAAGCAGGAATGGTAAGAAAGGCGACGCAAGGGAATAAAGGCGACGCAAGGGAAGCAAGGCGACGCAAGGGAAGGCAGGAATGGGAAGAAAGGCGACGGAAGGGTAGAAAGGCGACGCAAGGGAAAGCAGGAATGGTAAGAAAGGCGACGCAAGGGAAGAAAGGCGACGCAAGGGAAGCAAGGCGATGCAAGGGAAAGCAGGAATGGGAAGAAAGGTGATGCATGGGGAGAAAAGGGACGCAAAGGAAAGCAGAAATGGGAAGAAAGGCGACGCAAGGGAAGAAAGGCGATGCAAGGGAAGTAAGGTGATGCAATGGAAGCAAGGCGACGCAAGGGAAATCAGGAACGGGAAGATAGGCGACGCAAGGGTAGAAAGACGACGCAAGGGAGCGCAGGAACGGGAAGAAAGGAGACGCATGGGAAAGCAAGAACGGGAAGAAATGCGATGCGAGGGAAGAAAGGCGACACACGGTAAAGCAAGGATGGGATGAATGCCGACGAACGGGACGGAAGGCGACTCAAGGGAAGAAAGGCGAAGCAAGAGAAAGCAGGAAAGCGAAGAAAGGAAATGCATGGAAAGAAAGGCGACGAAAGGGAAAGCAGGAATGGGAAGAAAGTTTACGCAAGGGAAAGCTGGAACGGTAGGAAAGGTGACGCAAGAGTAAGCAGGAACGGTAAGAAAGGCTACGCAAGGGAAGAAAGGCGGCGCAAGGAATGAAAGGCGATGCAAGGGAAAGCAGGAATGGGAAGAAAGGCGATGCAAGGGAAGAAAGGCAAATCAAGCGAAGAAAGGCGACGCAAGGGAAGCAAGGCGACGCAAGGGAAAGCAGGAATGGTAAGTAAGGCGACGCAAGGGTAGAAAGGCAATGCAAGGGAAAGCAGGAATGGGAAGAAAGGCGACGCAAGGGAAGAAAGCCGATGCAAGAGAAAGCAGGAGGGGTAAGAAAGGCGAGGCAAGGGTAGAATGACGAGGCAAGGGAAAGCAGGAATGGGAAGAAAGGCGACGCAAGGGAAGAAAGGCGATGCAAAAGAAGAAAGGCGACGCAAGGGAAATAAGGCGACGCAAGGGAACGCAGGAACGGGAAGAAAGCCAACGCAAGGGAAATAACGCGAAGCAAGGGAAGAAAGGCGACGCAAGGGAAGCAAGGCGACGCAAGGGTAAGCAGGAATGGTAAGTAAAGCGACGCAAGGGTAGAAAGGCGAGGCAAGGGAAAGCAGGAATGGGAAGAAAGGCGACGCAAAGGAAGAAAGGCGACACAAGGGAAGAAAGGAGACGCAAGGGAAAGCAGGAATGGGAAGAAAGGCGATGCATGGGAAGAAAGGCGATACAAGTGAAGAAAGGCGATCCACTGGAAGCAAGGCGACGCAAGGGAAAGCAGGAACGGGAAGTAAGGCGCCGCAAGGGAAATAACGTGACGGAAGAGAAGAAAGGCGACGCAAGGGAAAGCAGGAATGGGAAGAAAGGAGATGCATGGGAAGAAAGGCGACGCAAGGGAAGAAAGGCGACGCAAGGGAAAGCAGGAACAGGAAGAAAGGCGACGCAAGTGAAACCGGGAAGGGGAAGAAAGGTGACGGAAGGGAAGAAAGGCGACGGAAGGGTAGAAAGGCGACGCAAGGGAAAGCAGGAACGAGAAGAAAGGCGACGGAAGGGAAGAAAGGCGACACAAGGGAAGCAAGGCGATGCAAAGGAAAGCAGGAATGGGAAGAAAGGCGACGGAAGGATAGAAAGGCGACGCAAGGGAAAGCAGGAATGGGAAGAAAGGCGACGCAAAGGAAGAAAGGCAACACAAGGGAAGAAAGGAGACGCAAGGGTAAGCAGGAATGGGAAGAAAGGCGATGCATGGGGAGAAAGCGGACGCAAAGGAAAGCAGAAATGGGAAGAAAGGTGACGCAAGGGAAGAAAGGCGATGCAAGGGAAGTAAGGTGATGCAATGGAAGCAAGGCGACGCAAGGGAAATCAGGAACGGGAAGATAGGCGACGGAAGGGATAGCAGGAACGGGAAGAAAGGCGACACGGGGGAAGAAAGGCGATGCAAGTGAAAGCAGAAACGGGAAGAAAGGCGACGCAAGGGAAGAAAGGAGACGCAAGGGAAGAAAGGAGACGCAAGGGAAGCGAGGCGACGGAAGGGAAAGCTGGAATGGCAAGAAAGGCGACGCAAGGGTAGAAAGGCGAGGCAAGGGAAAGCAGGAATGGGAAGAAAGGCGACACAAGGGAAGAAAGGCGAAGCAAGGGAAAGCAGGAATGGGAAGAAAGGCGACGCAAGGGAAGAAAGGCGACGCAAGGGAAGAAAGGCGATGCAAGGGAAAGCAGGAACGAGAAGAAAGGCGACGCAAGGGAAGAAAGGTGACGCAAGAGAAAGCAGAAACGGGAAGCAAGGCGCCGGAAGGGAAAGCAGGAATGAGAAGAAAGGCGATGCAAGCGTAAGCAGGAACGGGTAGAAAGGCGATGCAAGGGAAAGGAGGAACGGTAAGAAAGGCGATGCAAGGGAAGAAAGGCTACGCAAGGGAAAGCAGGAACGAGAAGAAAGGTGATGCAAGGCAAAGCAGGAACGAGAAGAAAGGCGACGCACGAAAAGAAAGTCGACGCAAGGCAAAGTAGAAACGGGAGGAAAGGTGACGCAAGGGAAGAAAGGCGACGCAAGGGAAAGCAGGAACGAGATGTACGGCGACGCAAGGGAAATAACGTGACGGAAGAGAAGAAAGGCGACGCAAGGGAAAGCAGGAACGGGAAGAAAGGAGATGCATGGGAAGAAAGGGGATGCAAGGGAAGAAAGGCAACACAAGGGAAGAAAGGAGACGCAAGGGTAAGCAGGAATGGGAAGAAAGGCGATGCATGGGGAGAAAGCGGACGCAAAGGAAAGCAGAAATGGGAAGAAAGGTGACGCAAGGGAAGAAAGGCGATGCAAGGGAAGTAAGGTGATGCAATGGAAGCAAGGCGACGCAAGGGAAATCAGGAACGGGAAGATAGGCGACGGAAGGGATAGCAGGAACGGGAAGAAAGGCGACACGGGGGAAGAAAGGCGATGCAAGTGAAAGCAGAAACGGGAAGAAAGGCGACGCAAGGGAAGAAAGGAGACGCAAGGGAAGAAAGGAGACGCAAGGGAAGCGAGGCGACGGAAGGGAAAGCTGGAATGGCAAGAAAGGCGACGCAAGGGTAGAAAGGCGAGGCAAGGGAAAGCAGGAATGGGAAGAAAGGCGACACAAGGGAAGAAAGGCGAAGCAAGGGAAAGCAGGAATGGGAAGAAAGGCGACGCAAGGGAAGAAAGGCGACGCAAGGGAAGAAAGGCGACGCAAGGGAAAGCAGGAACGAGAAGAAAGGCGACGCAAGGGAAGAAAGGTGACGCAAGAGAAAGCAGAAACGGGAAGCAAGGCGCCGGAAGGGAAAGCAGGAATGAGAAGAAAGGCGATGCAAGCGTAAGCAGGAACGGGTAGAAAGGCGATGCAAGGGAAAGGAGGAACGGTAAGAAAGGCGATGCAAGGGAAGAAAGGCTACGCAAGGGAAAGCAGGAACGAGAAGAAAGGTGATGCAAGGCAAAGCAGGAACGAGAAGAAAGGCGACGCACGAAAAGAAAGTCGACGCAAGGCAAAGTAGAAACGGGAGGAAAGGTGACGCAAGGGAAGAAAGGCGACGCAAGGGAAAGCAGGAACGAGATGTACGGCGACGCAAGGGAAATAACGTGACGGAAGAGAAGAAAGGCGACGCAAGGGAAAGCAGGAACGGGAAGAAAGGAGATGCATGGGAAGAAAGGCGACGCAAGGGAAGAAAGGCGACGCAAGGGAAAGCAGGAACGGGAAGTAAGGCGCCGCAAGGGAAATAACGTGACGGAAGAGAAGAAAGGCGACGCAAGGGAAAGCAGGAACGGGAAGAAAGGAGATGCATGGGAAGAAAGGCGACGCAAGGGAAGAAAGGCGACGCAAGGGAAAGCAGGAACAGGAAGAAAGGCGACGCAAGTGAAACCGGGAAGGGGAAGAAAGGTGACGGAAGGGAAGAAAGGCGACGGAAGGGTAGAAAGGCGACGCAAGGGAAAGCAGGAACGAGAAGAAAGGCGACGGAAGGGAAGAAAGGCGACGCAAGGGAAGCAAGGCGATGCAAAGGAAAGCAGGAATGGGAAGAAAGGCGACGGAAGGATAGAAAGGCGACGCAAGGGAAAGCAGGAATGGGAAGAAAGGCGACGCAAAGGAAGAAAGGCGACACAAGGGAAGAAAGGAGACGCAAGGGAAAGCAGGAATGGGAAGAAAGGCGATGCATGGGGAGAAAGGGGACGCAAAGGAAAGCAGAAATGGGAAGAAAGGTGACGCAAGGGAAGAAAGGCGATGCAAGGGAAGTAAGGTGATGCAATGGAAGCAAGGCGACGCAAGGGAAATCAGGAACGGGAAGACAGGCGACGGAAGGGAAAGCAGGAACGGGAAGAAAGGCGACACGGGGGAAGAAAGGCGATGCAAGTGAAAGCAGAAACGGGAAGAAAGGCGACGCAAGGGAAGCGAGGCGACGCAAGGGAAGAAAGGAGACGCAAGGGAAGCGAGGCGACGGAAGGGAAAGCTGGAATGGCAAGAAAGGCGACGCAAGGGTAGAAAGGCGAGGCAAGGGAAAGCAGGAATGGGAAGAAAGGCGACACAAGGGAAGAAAGGCGAAGCAAGGGAAAGCAGGAATGGGAAGAAAGGCGACACAAGGGTAAGCAGGAACGGGTAGAAAGGCGATGCAAGGGAAAGGAGGAACGGTCTGAAAGACGATGCAAGGGAAGAAAGGCTACGCAAGCAAAGAAAGGTGACGCAAGGGAAAGCAGGAACGAGAAAAAAGGTGATGCAAGGCAAAGCAGGAACGAGAAGAAAGGCGACGCACGAAAAGAAAGTCGACGCAAGGGAAAGTAGAAACAGGAGGAAAGGTGACGCAAGGGAAGAAAGGCGACGCAAGGGAAAATAGGAACGGGAAGAAAGGCGACGCAAGGGAAGAAAGGAGACGCAAGGGAAGAAAGGCGACGCAAGGGAAGTACGGCTATGCAAGCGCAGTAAGGTGATGCAAGGCAAAGCAGGAACGAGAAGAAAGGCGACGCACGAAAAGAAAGTCGACACAAGGGAAAGTAGGAACGGGAGGAAAGGCGACGCAAGGGAAGAAAGGCGACGCAAGGGAAAGCAGGAACGAGATGTACGGCGACGCATGGGAAAGCCGGAACGAGAAGAAAGGCGACGAAGGGGAAGAAAGACGATGCAAGGGAAGAAACGCGTTGCAAGGGAAGCAAGGTGGCGCAAGGGAAAGCAGGATTGAGAAGAAAGGCGACTCAAGAGAAAGCAGGAACGGGAAGAAAGCCGCCGCAAGGGAAATAACGTGACGGAAGAGAAGAAAGGCGACGCAAGGGAAAGCAGGAACGGGAAGAAAGGAGATGCATGGGAAGAAAGGCGACGCAAGGGAAGAAAGGCGACGCAAGGGAAGAAAGGCGACGCAAGGGAAGAAAGGCGACGCAAGGGAAGAAAGGCGACGCAAGGGAAAGCAGGAACAGGAAGAAAGGCGACGCAAGTGAAACCGGGAAGGGGAAGAAAGGTGACGGAAGGGAAGAAAGGCGACGGAAGGGTAGAAAGGCGATGCAAGGGAAAGCAGGAATGGGAAGAAAGGCGACGGAAGGATAGAAAGGCGACGCAAGGGAAAGCAGGAATGGGAAGAAAGGCGACGCAAGGGAAGAAAGGCGATGCAAGGGAAGTAAGGTGATGCAATGGAAGCAAGGCGACGCAAGGGAAAACAGGATTGAGAAGAAAGGCGACGCAAGAGAAAGCAGGAACGGGAAGAAATGCGACGCAAGGGAAGAAAGGCGACGCAAGGGAAGAAAGGCGACGCAAGGGAAGAAAGGCGACGCAAGGGAAGAAAGCCGACGCAAGGGAAGAAAGCCGATGCAAGGGAAGAAAGCCGATGCAAGGGAAGAAACGCGTTGCAAGGGAAGAAACGCGTTGCAAGGGAAGCAAGGCGGCGCAAGGGAAAGCAGGATTGAGAAGAAAGGCGACGCAAGAGAAAGCAGGAACGGGAAGAAATGCGACGCAAGGGAAGAAAGGCGACGCAAGGGAAAGCAGAAACGTGAAGAAAGGCGACGCAAGGGAAGAAAGGCGACGTAAGAGAAAGCAAGAACGGGATGTAAGGCGACGCAAGGGAAAGCAGGAACGAGAAGAAGGGCAACGCATGGAAACAAAGTCGACGGAAGGGAAAGCAGGAACGGGAAGAAAGGCGACACGGGGGAAGAAAGGCGACGCAAGGGAAAGCAGGAATGGTAAGAAAGGCGACGCAAGGGAAGAAAGGCGACGCAAGGGAAGCAAGGCGATGCAAGGGAAAGCAGGAATGGGAAGAAAGGCGACGCAAGGGAAGAAAGGCGATGCAAGGGAAGTAAGGTGATGCAATGGAAGCAAGGCGACGCAAGGGAAATCAGGAACGGGAAGATAGGCGACGCAAGGGTAGAAAGGCGACGCAAGGCAGCGCAGGAACGGGAAGAAAGGAGACGCATGGGAAAGCAAGAACGGGAAGAAAGGCGACGCGAGGGAAGAAAGGCGACACACGGTAAAGCAAGGATGGGATGAATGCCGACGCAGGGGACGGAAGGCGACGCAAGGGAAAGCAGGAATGAGAAGAAAGGCGACGGAAGGGTAGAAAGGCGACGCAAGGGAAAGCAGGAATGGGAAGAAAGGCGACGGAAGGGTAGAAAGGCGACGCAAGGGAAAGCAGGAATGGGAAGAAAGGCGACGCAAAGGAAGAAAGGCGACACAAGGGAAGAAAGGAGACGCAAGGGAAAGCAGGAATGGGAAGAAAGGCGACGGAAGGGTACCCAGGCGACGCAAGGGAAAGCAGGAATGGGAAGAAAGGCGACGCAAGGGAAGAAAGGCGACGCAAGGGAAAGCAGGAATGGGAAGAAAGGCGATGCATGGGGAGAAAGGGGACGCAAAGGAAAGCAGAAATGGGAAGAAAGGTGACGCAAGGGAAGAAAGGCGATGCAAGGGAAGTAAAGTGATGCAATGGAAGCAAGGCGACGCAAGGGAAATCAGGAACGGGAAGATAGGCGACGGAAGGGATAGCAGGAACGGGAAGAAAGGCGACACGGGGGAAGAAAGGCGATGCAAGTGAAAGCAGAAACGGGAAGAAAGGCGACGCAAGGGAAGCGAGGCGACGCAAGGGAAGAAAGGAGACGCAAGGGAAGCGAGGCGACGCAAGGGAAGAAAGGCAACGCAAGGGAAAGCAGGAACGAGAAGAAAGACGACGCAAGGGAAGAAAGGTGACGCAAGGGAAATCAGGAACGGGAAGATAGGCGACGGAAGGGATAGCAGGAACGGGAAGAAAGGCGATGCAAGGGTAAGCAGGAACGGGTAGAAAGGCGATGCAAGGGAAAGGAGGAACGGTAAGAAAGGCGATGCAAGGGAAGAAAGGCTACGCAAGCAAAGAAAGGTGACGCAAGGGGAAGCAGGAACGAGAAGAAAGGTGATGCAAGGCAAAGCAGGAACGAGAAGAAAGGCGACGCACGAAAAGAAAGTCGACACAAGGGAAAGTAGGAACGGGAGGAAAGGCGACGCAAGGGAAGAAAGGCGACGCAAGGGAAAGCAGGAACGAGATGCACGGCGACGCAAGGGAAAGCAGGAACGAGAAGAAAGGCGACGAAGGGGAAGAAAGGCGACGCATGGGAAAACAGGAACGGGAAGAAAGCCGATGCAAGGGAAGAAAGACGATGCAAGGGAAGAAACGCGTTGCAAGGGAAGAAAGGCGGCGCAAGGTAAAGCAGGATTGAGAAGAAAGGCGACGCAAGAGAAAGCAGGAACGGGAAGAAATGCGACGCAAGGGAAGAAAGGCGACGCAAGGGAAAGCAGAAACGTGAAGAAAGGCGACGCACGGGAAGAAAGGCGACGTAAGAGAAAGCAAGAACGGGATGTAAGGCAACGCAAGGGAAAGCAGGAACAAGAAGAAGGGCAACGCACGGAAACAAAGTCGACGGAAGGGAAAGCAGGAACGGGAAGAAAGGCGACACGGGGGAAGAAAGGCGACGCAAGGGAATAAAGGCGACGCAAGGGAAGCAAGGCGATGCAAGGGAAAGCAGGAATGGGAAGAAAGGCGACGCAAGGGAAAGCTGGAACGGTAGGAAAGGTGACGCAAGAGTAAGCAGGAACGGTAAGAAAGGGTACGCAAGGGAAGAAAGGCGGCGCAAGGAATGAAAGGCGATGCAAGGGAAAGCAGGAATGGGAAGAAAGGCGACGCAAGGGAAGAAAGGCGATGCAAGAGAAGAAAGGCGACGCAAGGGAAGCAAGGCGACGCAAGGGAATGCAGGAACGGGAAGAAAGCCGACGCAAGGGAAATAACGCGAAGCAAGGGAAGAAAGGCGACGCAAGGGAAGCAAGGCGACGCAAGGGAAAGCAGGAATGGTAAGAAAGGCGACGGAAGGGTAGAAAGGCGACGCAAGGGAAAGCAGGAATGGTAAGAAAGGCGACACAAGGGAATAAAGGCGACGCAAGGGAAGCAAGGCGACGCAAGGGAAAGCAGGAATGGGAAGAAAGGCGAAGGAAGGGTAGAAAGGCGACGCAAGGGTAAGCAGGAACGGGAAGAAAGGCGACGCAAGGGAAACAACGCGACGGAAGTGAAGAAAGGCGACGCAAGGGTAAGCAGGAATGGGAAGAAAGAAGATGCATGGGAAGAAAGGCGACGCAGGGGAAGAAAGGCGACGCAGGGGAAGAAAGGCGACACAAGGGAAAGCAGGAATGGTAAGAAAGGTGACGCAAGGGAAGAAAGGCGATGCAAGTGAAGGAAGGGAACGCAAGAGAAGCAAGGCGACGCAAGGGAAGAAAGGCGACGCAAGAGAAAGCAGAAACGGGAAGTAAGGCGCCGGAAGGGAAAGCAGGAATGAGAAGAAAGGCGATGCAAGGGTAAGCAGGAACGGGTAAAAAGGCGATGCAAGGGAAAGGAGAAACGGTAAGAAAGGCGATGCAAGGGAAGAAAGGCTACGCAAGGGAAAGCAGGATTGAGAAGAAAGGCGACGCAAGAGAAAGCAGGAACGGGAAGAAATGCGACGCAAGGGAAGAAAGGCGACGCAAGGGAAGAAAGGCGACGCAAGGGAAAGCAGGAACAGGAAGAAAGGCGACGCAAGTGAAACCGGGAAGGGGAAGAAAGGTGACGGAAGGGAAGAAAGGCGACGGAAGGGTAGAAAGGCGATGCAAGGGAAAGCAGGAATGGGAAGAAAGGCGACGGAAGGATAGAAAGGCGACGCAAGGGAAAGCAGGAATGGGAAGAAAGGCGACGCAAGGGAAGAAAGGCGATGCAAGGGAAGTAAGGTGATGCAATGGAAGCAAGGCGACGCAAGGGAAAACAGGATTGAGAAGAAAGGCGACGCAAGAGAAAGCAGGAACGGGAAGAAATGCGACGCAAGGGAAGAAAGGCGACGCAAGGGAAGAAAGGCGACGCAAGGGAAGAAAGCCGACGCAAGGGAAGAAAGCCGATGCAAGGGAAGAAAGCCGATGCAAGGGAAGAAACGCGTTGCAAGGGAAGAAACGCGTTGCAAGGGAAGCAAGGCGGCGCAAGGGAAAGCAGGATTGAGAAGAAAGGCGACGCAAGAGAAAGCAGGAACGGGAAGAAATGCGACGCAAGGGAAGAAAGGCGACGCAAGGGAAAGCAGAAACGTGAAGAAAGGCGACGCAAGGGAAGAAAGGCGACGTAAGAGAAAGCAAGAACGGGATGTAAGGCGACGCAAGGGAAAGCA